>CM060953.1:42562284-43177284 GCA_030765055.1 Mantis religiosa
AGAGAGAGAGAGAGAGAGAGAGAGAGAGAGAGAGAGAGAGAGAGAGAGAGAGCGGAAAAAGCGGTTTGACCGTCTCGTATCTGAGAAAAGAAAAAGTATTTGAAAATTCAAAACAGCAAGTAATACCTGAATGGTAGTTCCACAAAATTTATGTTTGACAAGTTATGTCCTCTAGTTAGACCTGTAATTTTAGTGAAGTCAAATTTAGTCTAACAGTTATCCAAAATCCTGCAGCTTAGCGTAGTATGTGGATTTAAGTCCCGGGTATAGGACCGGTGCCCACACAGCATCGTGAGGAAATCGAGGAGCGTACCCTGGTCCAGAAAGCCAAATTTCTGTCTTTCTCATCTCCTCCCCGTATCGGGTGGATATGATTGCCCAGCTTTGCCTTGCGTATGTGCACGTGAGGCCGGCAGTTTGGGCTGTTACGCTATGGGTTTAATTTTACCAGTTATACAAAAGTAATTCAAAATTAAGAGGTCTTCAGAGGCTATTCTCAGAAAACTCAAGATATACACTTCATTTATTATGAAAATATCTTAAATATGGCATTTTAATCAAACTTGTTAGGGCTGCTTTTGTAAAAATAAAAAATTGCTAAAATGGAAATTAATTGTTCTTTCACACTGGCCGTGTGTAGGCTAAATTGTGGAAACGTAAAGTGAGACCGGGAAAAATACGAGTCAGTTGGAGAATTTAATGTCATATCGGCACGTTGGCCATAGTAGCTCAATGGTTAGAGCGGCTGGATGGAGATCAGAAGATCCGTGGTTCAAATTCCGGCTATGGCATTGAATTGCTAGTTCTGACTCTACGTTTCCACAATTTAGCCTACACACGGCCAGTGTGAAAGAACAATTAATTTCCATTAATTGACCTAATAGTGGTTAACTATAAAGCCCGGACCTTAAAGTACTTATAGGTTGTAAGTTTACCATTAAGGTAGTTGTCTCATGTGTTTATGAGAACTCCTAGTGGTTTACCGGGAAAAAAACGAGTCCGTTGGAGAATTTAATGTCATATCGGATCGTTGGTCATAGTAGCTCAATGATTAGAGCGGCTGGACGGTGGTTCAAATCCCGGCTATGGCATTGTATTTTTCAGTCTGACTCTACGTTTCCACAATTGCTAAAATGTTTACACGTAAAGATCAGCTTCTGTTGGGGGATTTCCGTAAAAAATTTCGTGTCCCAGGAAGATGCTCAGCGTAAATACCAAATTTAAGTTATGTGCCTCAAGACAGACACAATCCTTTTTCTACTTCTTTTTTGTTTACTTATTTTTGGAAGCAGGAACAGAACATCTCAAAACATGATTTCTGGATGAAGTCAAGTTACGAATGTTTGGGTTGAAAGCGATAAAAAAACTCTTAACACAATATTCTTAGATTCTGTTTGGTAAAGAAAAAGCTAATGGAATATTAATGGGATAATGGGCAAAACTTTATTCTTGGACACTTTGGGAAACAATCTTACAGATTTACGACGCTTCTCTACTCTTAAGAGAATTTCCACCGAATATGAATTTATCCTAGCTCTAGCTAATGCACATGGCAGAAGTATATTTCAAGCTAAGTTTAAAACATTTGACGACGGACTTTTAAACTCGTTCCTTCTAAGGTATAAGCGACAGATTAACTGCTCAAGAACTGAAGATGAAATCGTCAAATACGTGGGTGGAAACTCCTGCAATTGTCAGAAAAAAAGCGGGTTTATGTTGTAATACCATACCAACTCAACTCAGCTTTGTATTGCGACAAATAAAACTTATAACAAACTTTATTTATTGCACGAAAAGCGTTGCAAACCTTGCTTTACAGTTCCTGACTTACAAACTGGTCGCAACTCGATGTTCAACTATCTCATACCTCACTCACATCTATATTTTGCCGTCTTTTTTTACTTCAATGCTGCTAGGCAAACTCTTTAATATAGTGTTCCAGAATTTATCACAATGTGGATAGTGAACTTTCTCAAAGCCTCTTCGAATACTTGACCGATTGCACCAGTAGGTTTGCTTTCTTGCATGTCGAAGTGCTTGAAGCCTTCATCAATGTCTTGGTTAACTGTAGCACGTGGGTTTGCTCACAATATTTAAGTCACCCTGGTGACTGTGGTAACGGGACGTGCCAATTTTGATTATTGTTGAGCACCCATTTTCACTTGGGTTTTCGTAGTTTTCCCTGGTGGGTAGTCGAAGGATGGAGTGGTTTCTCATCCACTATAATTTATCTCTTTTTCTTAATCTTTCAGAAGTGTTTCTATGTCTTGTGGCGCACTGAGAAATTATATATATGTATATATACACACACACTTGCTCAAAGAAGAGTACTTTCTGTGGGCGCTAGAGGGCTACTTGGTCGTTCATTTCCTTCTCCAGACAGCTCCAGCAGGGAGGGACTTTCGCGTGTCTCTGTGGCATGTCTGCTTGGGGCCTATGATCCTGTGGTATCTTGACTTCATCCCACTCTCCTTGGGGAGTCGCAGTGTGTGAGGTGTCCTTCTTCGTTGTACAGCATATATATATATATATATATATATATATATATATATATATATATATATATATAATTATAAATCACCCTGAAGAACATTTAAATATGAAGGAGGCAGGGAAATTGAACTTTAGTATCATTTATGGACGCTTTTTAACTACTATATTCAACATTGGGTGTATAAACTGCTTAATTTTGCTATATCAGGCTTGAGGCTCTTATGTGCTGTAAATCTACCCCACGGGATCACCGGCTTTACTTTCCTTCCAAAGGACGCCATGCTAAGCATTTTTACGTCCGAAATAATCCACTGCCCCCCGCCGGGTTTATCCTCAGGAACCTCTAGACCACCGATGACGATAAGGAGGGAGAGGATACAAATAGATAACGAATGGAAAAGGTCTAAACATCTCTCATGATAAAAAAGAAAAAAAATTGCATTTTTGAAGTCGTTGCCAACATGTAATGATGCATTGCTATGGAATGGAATCGATTACAAACAAAACTGAATTGTGTAAAGTTCCAACTCTCAGTGTGTAAAATGCACTTCAGTAGCGAAAAGACTTAACAACGACTTGTGATACAAAGTCTAGATCGATTAGAGTAATCTTTAATGTGCCTTAGAATAATTAATTATTAAGACTAGAGAAAAACAAAGGAGTGCAGTTGCACGACAAATCCATAGATCCTGGCGTGATATTTGTAACCATTTTTAATTTCTCTACCATGTACAGAGTAAGTAAACAAGTTATTGGATTTTACCCAACAATCTGATATCGAGATTTCATACGCTTTGTGGTCCCTTAAATCCCAAAAATCATTTTAAAAATATTAGGCCACGTAAGTGTACGAACGGCATAAACTTAAAAAAAAACTTAAGGTACCTTAAATAACGAACTAGTACTTAAGTCACGAAAATGTTATAGAAAATGTTCCCTTCCCAAACTACGGTTTAGGGTTTCTTCAAATTTCCCATTTTCTAAAAATGGCTAACGATTTGGTTGTTCCTGCCGGATAGACTTGCTTTATTACGTTTCCCCCCTCCTTTGTGTAATAGGTAAGGGAAAACATTGAATTTTACTAAAAAATTAAGGAATATACATATTAAGGCTTTCTGAATAAGAAAGCTTCATGCATATCTGTGTATGTATTACAACTCAAATATAAAAGGTAAACATAATCTTTTTGCTCAATCTTTAGAGGATGCTTTTTTAGATAATCTCCGTGCTTCACTTTGAAAGGAATCAAATATCAATAACGATAGCCTAGTTTCCTAATTTCAAAACAATATGTGATCAAATAAGACATTTGATACGCCGTAAATTTAAAGGAAAATTGAGCATTTTAAATAGCAGATAGCTTGTCTGTTTATTACAATACATATTACTTAATATTTAAGTTAATTGATGGAAATTAATTGTTCCTTCACACCAGCCGTGTATACGCTAAGGTTTCGGATAGACTCAAACTGAAAAATTTAATGCCATGGCCATGGTAGCTCAATGGGTAAGAGCGACTGGACGGAAACCAGAATATCCGTGGTTGAAATCCCGGCCATGGCATTGAATTTTTTAGTTTGGCTCTATTTATAAATTATTTAAGTTTATTATTTAAGAGGTCGGACTTAGTACTAAAGGTATTTTGAAGTGCAGAAGTGTTCTGACTTTGCAAAGGAAGCAGAATAGTTGTCTTGGCTTGAATGTTTAGATGTGATAAATTTGTTTTATGTTAATTGAGATTTAAATAAAGATACTTAAATGTAATAAAAGGAAGAGAAGACGCTATAAAGTTAATGATGTATCCTCATCAACACATGAGATTGTGATACTTCCTTAATTCTTTGATTTAATATCAACACGTAAAGCATTTTAGAGAAAAGTTGTACAAGTTTACCTTGAGTTAAGGGAGTATTTGCTTAGGAGCATTTGACGCGTTTTCCCCGGCGACAGGTGGTTTCCTTTGCCTTCACTTTATTGACCGCACTGCCTCCTTAGGCGTTTTATTAAGGACTCGCTTCGTGAGCAAATGTAATAGTTAAAAGGAGCATGAAAAAGGCATCCACAGCTTGGAAGGCCTGTTGCCGAACACAAAAGTGTTTCGTTGTTAGGTGGAAACACCGAAGTAAAACATATTACGGTGTACTTACGAGCCATCTTCAAGTCTCTCACCTAGGATACTACGAGGACATGGAAAGTCCATTCGATCTCCATCGCAAATTTGTAACTAATATATTTCGGCTAAACTTCCGGGCAAGTCGCGACACCACCGAAACCTTAACCTGCGCGGACTGGTTTACTATCCGCTGACGTCTGAAGCAAGACTTGCCAAATCCGATAACCAACTGCATCGTAAACTAGAAAATGCACTTTATCTGGAAACCGGATTGCTTTCTATCGGCGACTGTACATGCCTCATTGAAGAAAAAAGTTGGCAGTGTTGCTGCAGCAGTACATAGAGAGAGAGAGGATGCACTTAGACATTTATCTCTATAGCAGGGATCTCTTGAGAAGTTAAATGCGTCCTGCTCCTGGAGGGGGAGGGAGATATAAACCCAGACGTCGCGGCGGAGACTCACAATGTCTCGGTGATTTTCCACTACCTACATCGTCATGTCACACGACTAAGCACTTATCAAATGCTGTAACATCTTATCTTTAGATTCGTATTTATATGTGAAATGCATGTTGCTTTTTAAATGTACGTTGCAAATTTACTCTTATAAACGCTTTGGGTGGCGTTTGATACTGCATTTAAAAGCATACTTCATATTGCAAACATGAATATTTAATTTGCAAGTGATAGATACATACAGATGAATAAACTGCGCTTAGCTTCACCAGCTATTATGTTATTACTTGAACTACAAACAAATGGGAAATTACATGAAAAAAAAAATACTAGAATTAAATTATTCTAAGATTAGTTGCATCTGATGAGTATTTCGTATGTGGTATTCGTATTTCGCGGAGTTTATCCAGAAAAGCCAGAACATTTGAGAAAAAAATACCACGAGATTAGGAACAATTGAAATTTCATGAACATTTTCAAAAAATCACATTTTCCTCCTTTTAGTCTATAAAATAGTGTAAGCCTTTGTAACCGCAGTATCAGGCAGGCCCGCCTTGGTAGCGTAGATGGTAACATGTCTGCCTCACGTTCAAGAGGTCCCGAGTTCGAATCTCGGTCAGGATGAGTTACATGGATAAGGTCTTTTCCGGGTTTTTCTTTTATCCTGAAAGACGAATGTCGGGTAGCTATAAGCTCCATGGACCCTGGGCTCATTTAAGCATCATTTCACTCATTTCATTCATCGTCCAATATGACATAACGTTGGAGGACGTAAAATTACAAAAAAAAAGTATCAGGCAGCGATTAGGAAGCGGCGAATTAATTGAAATCAGATAATTAAAAAATAACATAAATTAATAAAAATGCTTTGTTAAACTAATATAAAAATCTTGTTATAATAATATGAAATTAGAATGGCTAGGGTAATGATTAAAATAGCGATTGACTTAAAGAATAATAAGGGAAGAATATAATTTAATATAACATATATACTAGCATCCAGGCAAGAAAGAGAAAATATTCTTGTAAATATCTGTACACGTCGGAGAGACAGGAAGGAAGGACCGTTACCTAGTACAAGTTCAATGTCTGAGAACTATAGTATACTTTCAGCCAGGAATGTGTTGGGACAAAGGGGCTTTCAAAATGCAGTTGAGCATGAACGCTAAAGAGATTTACTTCGCTGATTTGATAACGATGTATACCGTTACAAACAACTCAGGGTAGGCGTTCCCCAACTCAGGGTGGGCTGAACGTCAATGAGTTAAATGAGTTTTGCAAACCAATGCGAAAATTCGACATGCCTTTATCTCCGCGCTATCTTTATCTGTTACAGCAAGCTCTTTATCTCCTGCTCGAACGGTTACCATGGCTTTATCTTTGTTAACAGAAACCTCTCAGTTAAGGCACTGATTATTCTTGTAAGAGTGAAAGGGGAACTGCCGCGCCTCCCGGCCCTGTGATAAGCACCAATGAACGCATCACTTCAGCCAATGGAATCCTCAGGAATTGCAAATGACAGATATACGAGTATGTTCACTCCACGTGGAGTAATCAGTGCATTATCTGAGAGGTATCTATTACCAAAGATAAATCCATGGTAACTGTTCGAGCAGTGCAACTATAACATAGTTTATTAAAAACCTCCCGTGTAAATAAACTAATTTTACCAACTGAGTCGGGTATAAAGATGTAGATGTTAGCTATTTTTTGTGTGATTTGCGTCCTTCAGCGTTATGTCATATCAGACGATGAATGGAATGGGTGAAATGATGTTCAAATGATTACAGGCTTCATAGAGCTTAGTTACCCGACATTCGTCCTTCAGGATAAGGGAAAACCTCGGAAAAACCTTATCCAGATACCTCACCCTGACCGAAATTCGAACTCGGTACCTCTTGAACGTGAGGAAGACACGCTACTATCTGCGCTACCGAGGCTGGCATTAGCTAATTTTATTAATTAATGAGAATATCACTACATATATCATTTTCCTTTTCCTACCATCATGTTTAATTTATACGCATTCTAAAACTGAATTCGGAACATAACATCTAACCTTAAATTGCTCATATATTTAGGGAGTACTGAGGTCTATGTTAAGTATCCTGCACGTAAAAGCTTTAACGGACTAATCTCGTGTTCCATATTCATTCGGCAAGACTTAATCTGTCATCTAGAGCATTATTTTGCGAACTAGGTACATAAATAGCTAGGCGTGCTTAACCTAGTTCCCAGAGCTTAATTTTCCAGGAAGCAAAACAGCACAACAATGAGATGTTTACACCAGAGTTTGTCGAATAACCTCTATAACTTCAACAGACATCTTTTAACGTAGCTGACATTCTGAAGGTGAAAGAATCCATTACACAATTTGAAAACAAAGCAAAACAACTCGAATGTAACGGGAGTTCAGAAGTCCCTTCGCAGGACTTATGAAGTGTCCAAATGTCAACTCTGAGAAATGGTAAAATAGATTTTACTTCCACCTTTTCTCTCGCATTTGAAGCTTTGTATATAACAATGACCTCTTTTATAGATTCACATATGGCATGTCAGCCTGTATCTTTAACACAGATTTTAATATTTAATCAAAACTAAATAACTGAGGAACAAAATATTATTGCAAAATAATATCTAGAGGAATAAAGCGGAAGTCCCGAAACTTGCAGGTCTGCCTCAGTGATTTGTAATAGATGATATCGTGACTTACCAAAATAAAGTGGAGATTCTCTACTGGCCACATTGTCATCGATGTAGGGAATGCCAAGTGTGTAGACTGCAGTCTGTCCCATGCCAACCCCAAGGAGACTGATGAAGAAGATGGCCAATACGATTGTGGTATGCTTGGTCTGTATACGCCTTTCTGTGATGAACTCTTCCTCACAGGAAGCCGGTAACGTTGGCACTGCGCTCATGTTCATACCTTGAAGGATCACTGCAGGACTCTGATCCGTTGACGACCTGTGGGCATCACCATCATACTTATTAGTAAAAATGCTGTTTGCTTATTTTACAACATGGCTCTGAATAATGACATCAGCAAGCGTGGTTTACAGATCTTCACAACACCTTCACAGCTGAAATTATGAGCAAGCTAAGATACTAGTCCCTGTACTTTCAGAAGTTCAACTTCCTACCAGTAAACTTTGTGGCTTCAGATTTTGCAGTGAAAAGTGAGAATGATGGAACAGCTAAGGTGACCAATAGCAAGAAGCTTATTGGTGACTTTTTAATCTTATTGGTGACTTTTTAATCTACAAGGCACGTTAAAGTTATAGCACACCTATTTTTTTCTAAATACACCTGTGAAGTTCGTGGTGTAGAAAGTACCTCCCTCCGTGTGCATGTACCCTATACCCTACTCATTATCTATTACCCTTTCCTTTATTTCGACCATCACAACGCATGCGCGGAGACTTCTGTAAGCCAATTTGATTTTCACTACTCGGATGCAAATCTATGCAGCAATAAAAACTATATGCAATGGTTTTCCTTCCTTAGCTCTCTTGGAAACAATTTTAATTAAGGGGATATCCACGGAACGATAAACTCTGTAATTAACCGCTATGTCATTTTTCTCATCAACAGTTTAACATGGCAGGCCGTTATCATTTGAATATTAAAACATTCTATAACATCTCCTCCCTTGATTCAAGGCTTGTCGTTAAATTTTATATTCGCATCTTCTGATGAATACAAGAGATTGCAAGGTCATTTTGTATTCTACCAAGGCGCACAGCAATTTTTAAATGAAGATTTAGTGTCTCAGTGTTTAATGAAGTGACAGGAACCAGTCTACATTTACCAAGCATGTATAAATCATGTAACGGCAAATTAGATATCGAAGTGTACAGCAAGATTTATAAACAATAAACTAATAAAATCTAATGTGTATGACATTATACTGAAAACAACGTTAATAAAAACATGTTAAGAATGAACTAAAATTACTCACATTAACATTAATCGAAGGACACCATTTTACCTATTTTACAGAGATTAATGATAACCCCTTGATAGAGGTACTCAGAGCCACAGACAGACAAAAAATATGGAATTACATAATCTAAACCATGCCCGTTAACATTACAGAAACATTTCACAGTTTTCAACATTCAAAGTACACAACAAATACGTTCATATTTCATAATAATACTATAACTTTATATAAAATGTCATAAAATAATTTTAAATAGGAATAAACTAAACGCTCCTAATATTATATTCGGGCAGTGCTCCTCTAAATATATTTAGAAGAGCCAACCATTATTTCCAAGTCAGGCATAGTTAAGAAAATGTGGCAAAATTACAGTTCGGGCACTCTTTCTCCGGCTCTGACATTTCTCGAGAGGGGGAAGCACGCTGTTGCCAGTTCTGTAGCGGGAATTTCAAGCAGAGGAACAATGCGTATTTTAAATTGTTCACGTATTTGCATATTTCACGGACCAGTAGCCATATTATTATAATAGCGATGATAATAGAACTTACGAACACTAAAACTCGGAATTCACGCACGCAAAATGTAGCAAAGAAAGTTCACCAGCGCAAGCAGCTAAAGCCACGTGGCTCAAACAAATTTAAGCTGGCAACACGGTGTTGGGTTCCAAAGCCACGCCTAGCAGCGACAATCCTGATTGGCGCTAGCAGACAGTTTTATACTGGTCGCCAATCTAGAAAGTGATTGACATTTCGTGCGGAGAGAGAGAGGCGACGTTGCCGCTTATTGCTGCCACGCGGAGAGCGCGATAGGATTACGCGTGCGAAGGTGATTCAGTTGCGACTGCAATTGGTATTTAATTATTATTAATTATTTATAATGCTGTACACAAAGACAATAGTACAGTCATGGATCTACATGCAAACGCTAGAACATGCAAGAACACACCAATGTAAAGATCATCGTAACAAAAGAGACATACCTATGACATTTTGATGCTTATTGAAGTGGGAAAATGCCGCTTACATAATTTTTTCCGGTAGTTTCTAATTTATACCTCAATGTCTAACTTTCTTCTTTAAAATACTTTAGTTTCCCAATCTTAACCTTAATGCTCTTACCTACAGCACGTGAAGTCCTATCAAGCACCTTAGAGAATGGAATACTAGACTCCCCTTTCAATTTCTCCTCTTCGAAGTGTTCTCTCACAGAGCATATTATTTCCCGTGCATGCCTTTTAATTGGAATACCTTTACCAAATACAGTTTTATTTGGTTCCCGAGCACGTTCAGGTTTTCGCTTGTCACTATATTTAGACATAATTAAACATTCATTAAACACAATTGCAAATGATCACAACACGCGCACAGATACACGAACTCACGCATACGTAAACCAAGGCAAATTGCCACAAATAAAATGCAAAGTAACTTGCAGGATCAGGATCTCTAACTGTGAGAACAGTCTGTTTATGCAGCGTTATCAGAAGAGAAACAAAAACCAAGGTATTGTATTTACTGCAGCGTTTGCGTAACTCGCTCGACCGCAAGTCATGCTAAGCACGTGTTAGAATATCGGCAACCAAGGTTTAGCGTCTTAACATTGTCATGGAAACGTCTCGACTCTAATTGGTCCCTTTAATCGTTACCATGACAACCGTTATGACGTACTCATTCCCTCCCATTTATTTAGAGCGTTCTTCCATGTGGTTACTAACTGTCAATCACATTCTAGTTTGGCGACCAGTATAACTTCCTGACCACAACACCGGATGTAGAAACTCCCAGTACCACCAACAGAAGCAGTTACCGTGAGTGAAAGGTGTGAACCAAATATTCGAATAGAGTCGTGTTCTAATAAATATCTTGCATGATAATGAAATTGCAAGGTGGACTTCAATGTTTTAAAGCTAATATAGTCCTATATTTTCATTGTAAAGATAATTTCGAGGATATGTTTTCAATTGCTCATTACAGTATGTTGGTACTATTAACCTTCCCCCTCCACCTCTTGCAATCGCAAAACGTCAGAGCCGGAGATACAACGGCCGGACTGTAAGCATGCTCTATTTTTGAACGTTTTTTATTTTTGCTAACCGTTGCTTTTAGGGTCATATTATAATTAGAGGTAAACTACAGAATGCAAACAGTAACGTTTTCTTTGCTTCTCTCTCTCTCGGATTAAGTTTTACAAAAACTAAAATATATATAAACTATATAATTTTAATACAATTTTGAGTCGAACTAATACTCAATGCTCCATTTATTGCTAGTATTTACCTAGAACGCGTTTCGTTAGGATCTTCCTAACATCATCAGCTGTTGTCGACTAATGGATGCCGGTTCAGTGAACTCCTCGGAGGTGATAGGTGCGTCTCTGTCGGTATCTTGATGAACTTGAAATTTGGGTTGTCTTCAAAGGTAGTATCGAAATTAAACAATTTACTTTCATATTTATTTATAAAGATATTTTCCCACGTGGTTAATGCAGCTGGACCTTGGACACATTTTAGTAAGTGAATTTCTCGTTCTATGTCATGATTTTCCTTCCAAAAATGGTACGCTACCGCCGATTTATCTATTTCTTTATTCCTGATGTTGCTAAAGTGCTCTTTAAGCCTAATGTTCACGTTCCTTTTTGTTTTTCCAATGTAGAATTTGTCACACTCCTTGCAATTTATCCGGTACACTCCTGATTTTTTGCCTGTGGGTATCTCCTTTGTATTATGTGATTTCAAAAGGTGTTGTACACTAAACTTGTTCTGTGGGGCCAAAGTAATATTGTGTTCTTTGAAGACTTTTTGGAAAAGGTGTGTAGCTCTGGGATGACACGTAAATTTTCTGTATGAGGTTTCATTGCTAATTGGGGAGAGAGCAGTTACTTGTTTGCATCTTAGTTGTCTTTTGAATTTATCTATTTTCTTGTTGACCAATTCAGCACTGTATCCATTGTATTCTGCAATGTGAATGATATTATTGTACTCTTTGTTATATTCTATCTTGTTTAAAGGTACATTAACCAGCCTTTAAGTTAAACTGTTGATAACAGCATGCTTGTGTTGTCTTGGGTTATATCCATCTGATTTTATGAAATTTTCTGTGTGTGTTTCCTTTCTGTGTATGCCAAATTCTTGGCATTTTATTAACAAAGCTTTTTATTTAATTTATGAAGTCAACATGCCCCATACCCTTAACGAACAAAATATTTTAGGCTTAAAATACATATTTTGGATATCTTTGCTTATAATTTTCATATTTTGGTAATCTTTCGTCCACATTTTCCCTGTATATACTCATAGCCTATGTTTTATTGGGGCGCACGTTCTAGTAATATTTACGTCCTTCTCGTTGCCCTTATATGGAGACTTAGTGAGTTCTCATTTGAATTTGATTACTGTCTCCATTTTTTGCCTCACATCTTCATTTCTACCTCTCTATAAGCTTGGCACTTAGCTACTCCTATCTCATCCATTTCCATGGCTGCAGTCTTATATTTCTACCTGTAAAGAAACATGGCTCTTCCGAGAAGCATGCCAATATACTTTCTACTATACTTTGGAAAATACTTTCCTTACTTCACAGCTTTTCTTTCACTGGATTGTAAACAGCTTGTACTTCGCGTGCAACGTACATTTATAAACATCAAAGCAATATAATACTGAATGCGGGAGCTCTACAAAAAACTTTGTTTATCAATAAAGTGACTTGTCCGTTTATTTAATTACTTCTTAGTACTCTTAACATCAGAAGCAATGCCAAAGCTTTCATGACCTCGGAAATACTTTTACATATATGAAGATTAATACACTGTATAAGTTGTAATAATAAGGATACCCAAATGTTACAAACCCTGAAATTGACTCAATATAAAAAAATATTTACATTTCTCTAGTTAACGCCACGAAACACAAGAAAATACAGAATATAACATAATGCTCAAGTGAGATTCAGAAGTTTCGACGTCTAGTACTACAAATACATCACTACTTTATTGATTTATTTACGAGGACTGTTCAATAAAGAATGATCACAATTGTTTTTAACAACATACCTTTACTCATACTCATAATTTTGATGGTCCTTCTCAAAATAGTCTCCCCTGAATGCGATGCATTTGTCCCAGCGTTTCTGCCAGTTTTCAAAGACATCTGGAAACCATTTTTTGAGAGATCCTTCAAAATCGCCTTCGCAGCCTTCACCACTTCCTCTGATGATGGATAATGGCACCCACAAAGGCGTTTCGTCAAGTTAGGGAATAGAAAAAAGTCATTTGGGGCTAAATCCGGACTATAGGGAGGGTGAGGGATGCACTTCACGTTGATTTTTGCAAGATATTCAGCAACAACATTGGCAATATGCGGCCACGCATTATCGTGGTGCAGCATCCAGCCTGCTTCACGAAAATGTGGTCTTTTGCGCCTGATATGGATTTGCAATGTTTTCAGGACATTCCTATAGTATTGTCCAGTTACTGATGTGTGTGCAGGTACAACATGCTGATAAGCAATTCCATGAATATCAAAGAATGAGATGAACATAACTTTCCCAGCAGAAGCAACTACTTTTCCTTTGGGGGGGGGGGGGTTGGCAATGAAGGGGATTTCCACACTGAGCTTTGCTGTTTGCTCTCAGGTTCAAAATGATGTAGCTAAGTTTCATCAGCAGTGATTACGTTTGAAAGAAATCCCGGATCTTCCTCTAACATTAACTTTAACTGCATACGGACCTGCATGCGAATGTCCCTTTGTTCGGGAATCAACATTCTTGGAATCCATCGCGCACAAACACGTCTCATATGTAATGTTTCTGTCACCAACGTGTGGGTGGCACCCAATGAAATGTTCAGTATTTCAGAAAGTGATCTTACGGTAATTCGTCGATACTCTCACAATGCCAGAAGCAGTGTTGATGTTTTCTTCGGTAAGAGCAATAAGGTCCATCTTCCTTTGAAATGTATTGTCTCACCTCTTTAAACATTTTAAAGCACACTGAGCTGTGTTGCAGGGAAGAACAGACTCTCCACAGGCCTCCTGTAACATTGTATTGGCCTCAACTGAAGATTTGTTGAGACGAAAGCAGAATTTCAAAGCCGCATATTGCTCCTTGGGTGTGACCTCCATTGTAGCGGTAGGCGATACTGAACATTTCTGAACTTTCCTGGTTCTCACAGGCGGGAACTAGGAGTACCAACAATAAACTACTACGGCGTGTTTGTTTCACATTAAGCTAACAGAATATAATAAGATTGAATTTTAGTGCGAAAAATTAAGACCGTAAAAAAATTATGATCCTTTTTTATTGAACAGCCCTAGTATAAAATATAGGCTTTAACTCTCGTTCTTGTTACACCCGATACCGCAGCCGGTGTAATTTGGTGACAAATGAACTTAGAAAAGGAAATTTTGGAAGAACACATTCTAGGCTTAACTAAACGTCCTTCTCCAGCATTTGGAACTATGAGGAAGGTGGAAAACCAGGAGAATATCCCTGATAGTAATTACAGGTCCTTGTGGAATTCGAACCGCAGACATTGCAAGCTCGTGCCTTAGGTGGCTCTATATAATCCTATATTTTATTTGCAATTAATTATCTTGTAAAATAAAACATTAAGAATAAATTTGAAAGGTATAATCAAAAGTGAACAATGCAATGCCATAGCTCAGTTTTAAACCACGAATCTTCACTCTAAGCACGGCTTCTCTACCTCTTAGCCACTACGATAGCCTCATTACTGGCATGGTTCAAATCCCGGCTTTAGTATGAATTGAAATTAGTATCTATTTCTGATAACACTTCTTAAACTAAATAGCAGTGAATGTTGTTTCGTTCACTTTGAACGAAAGCTTGAGCTCTCCATTAAATATGCATATACAATATAAACTCTTAAGAAACACAAGTACTTGACTTTTTTAATTCTACCTGTAAAGCTGTCCTGCAGTATGTAAATGCTTTGTTTTAAGGTCAAATTGTCAGCAACCACTATTATTTAATAATCGTGTCTTGATAGCCCAATTTAATCTTAGAGATTCATAAACAGAATTCGGGAGCAAGCGCTCTGTTATTGGGGCAACTTACAACATAAAGGTATAGATGTAGTTCTCATTAGAGCAAAATACAACCAGAAAATAAATGGATGTGACAAACGGCCTGCCTGAGCAACTACAAATGCAAAATAGGGCTTCACAGTGATGGCTTATATATGTCAGCTGTTTTCTTTATCAGGAAGGTCCCTAGACGGGAATCACTGTCACCGTTTGCGGCAGTTAGTTTGAAACACTTGGACATATTTTGCGGCTGCCTTTGTAAAATTAAATCTGTCATTGCTGACTTGAGGAAGAAAGATAACTGGACATGCTTGAACACTGTGGTTCGTCCTCTACCTTCGTTATCGATCTGACGGTAAGATTTGAGTTCTGTGAATAACAGCCATTCAAGGTTGAAAGTTAATGATCGAGAAAGAGGCTGTAGAAGATTTGATCTAGGCCATCACTTGTGTCCTTATCTACTTTAAATATTGCAATTATAATTCGCAACCCACATTTAAAACATTATTTACCTGCATATGTGTCAGCTTTGTCATGGTATATCTCAAAACTGGGGAAGAAATAAGTATTGCATGCTATACAAGTAGAAGTTAAAATGATTAATTACTCATTATTAAATAAAATATACAGGGAAAATGATTTCCTGATAAATCTCATATACAATAAATAATTCAAGAATTAATGTGAAATAATCATGGATGTATTGAATTCAAGAGGATTTGAAGAAATATTCTAGAGGAAATTGGTGTGTGAGCTATGGGGCTTAATAGAGAAAGAAAGGAAATGGGATGCTGGAAAGAGGTAATTAACAGGAGAGATAATATAAGAAAACGGAATCTATGGATTAATCTCGATGAGAGGGGAACTCTGAAGCTACACAGCTTATTGAAAATGGATTGGGGAAGATACAAAATATGTTGAAATTTGTGATAGAGCAAGAAGGGAAGGGTTCGGAACAGGAGTGATGTACCTAACTGGTATAAGGAATAGGTATAATAAGGAAAAATGTCCAATGTGTGATGAAGAGGATAGCATATGGTATTGCACTCTACAATGCAAGAAAACTAAAATTTGGAGGGTTGAGTACCTTTCGCGAAAGAGTAGGTGCTTGCCAAATGAAATAAGGTTTATAAGAATTTTAAACTTAAGATCAGATGCAAGTGTTAAAAAATCTGCAAAACTATATGTGTAAAGTTAGGCAAAATTGGTTATGGAAGGCAGGAAATACTTATGAAAAGAATAACGGAGAGAATTTTGAGATGCAAAGAAAAGTTTAACCTTCTGGACGTGAGTTAAAAAAAAATATAATCCCATAATATAGACATAAAATATTGATTATAATTACAATATAGATTATACCTGGCATTATAATGGAGTAACAGAGGTAATACGACTCATAAAGATATTTTAAATTGCAAATATAATTGAAACTAAATAAGATTTAAATGCTATAATGATAAAGAAGTATTTTACATACGTAACCCAATTATATAACTTTTGTGTTAAGAAATAAATATTCATTCATTCATTTATAAGTCGTAGCTCTCGAGGAAATGGTTGTGATATGCGCCGAATTCATCAACCAGAAACATATGCTACCACAGTTGAAAACATCCGCGTATCTTGTTCTGAAATTTTGGAGGACTAATGTAAACTCAAACAAAAGAAGCTCTTTTACAGCCAAAGCGGTTAAAGTATAGTTAACTGCAATTGTTAACTGCTATTTAAAATCGCATTTCCCTACTGTCGAAGTAAAAATTAAGAAAATATGCGATAAAATATTTAGAACAGACCCAACTGTAGCATAGCACATTGGAGAAATTAAATTAATACTTAAATTGTTGTTTAGTGGTTCAGCACAATGAGCTTTCAATTGAAACAGTTTTCGAAACCTAATGGTAAATGGTTGATATCGTGTATATATTATTTTAGGCTACACTAAGATCCAATTTAAAGAAGTATACATCATAAAAATAAGAACAATATTGAAAGTAAACAATCGTATACACAACGATGCTATATGGCAGCAATAGACTGGGAAATGTCAATAATATAAATAAAAATGTAACGTTACTTGAAACAGTGATAACAAAGAACATGCATTTATCAAATTGATGCACCCACCTGCAAATGTTGGGAAGAATGGGCTCCGAAGTATTGTCTCCATAAGGGCTGCCAACTGTAGAAGCAACGCCACCAAACAACATATCGTTCGCATGTATAAGGTGCTTGCCGAAGAGGAAGTGAGGCAGAGAGCAGGTGAAGGACGATACGGCGAAGAGAACCATGCCCCAGGCTATCCATTTGGGGCGATGTCCTTGTCCGCCGTAATAAGTGAGCAGGAGCGAGGATCCTATCTGACCTATTTCTGTGGCACTCATGATGATCCCGGTAGTCTTAGACTGGATCTGGAACAGCTTCTCTATAGTGGTGATGACACTCACGAAGTATGTGTAATACATCCCCTGAAGGACCCACGTTATACAGAAAGTCACCAGAAACGCCTGTTTGGAGGCGAACATCTGCATCCAGCGAGGCGCACACCAAGGACCCATCCCACATTGCTGTTCCTCGTCTTCAGCGTCCTCATAGTCATCATAATCATCCTCTTCGTCCGAGGAACACTGACCTTTCCTCAGTCCACCAATACCCCTAACGCTAACCCCACAACCACTTGCCGCCGTAGCAATCGACGTCATGGTGGTCGCCGCAGATTTAGTATTCGTGTCTTCATCGTCCCCAGGCACCACACTAACGTTACCACTAGGCACTATAGGATGACCGTTCACTTTCACGCTTCCGTTGTGCACAGCCGGAGGTGTAATGATCTTGCCATTAGTGTCTGCAGAGATATTGGAATTTTTGTTGTTTTTCAACTCCCCTTTAGCCTTCGTCACACTTTGCACCAGTTCCTTCAATGGAGAGAGGTTATTAATAGGTGTGATAGGCTGATGTTGCTGCTGCAACATTTGGGAATCGATCCCAACACCAGGGGTTCTCGTTGCGATGTTCCAGAAGGAATTATCGTTGTTGCCATTGAGCAGTTTCTCGTTGCCATCAGTTACGCCATCAATGATGGCACTTTTGACGCCGTCGTCTATGAGAGTAGTGGTGGGATCCATTATGATGCCATCACCGCCGCCAACTCCAGGGGGTGTAAGGAGATCATCGGGAGACATAGGGTTGTCGTCCGGTGCTCGGCTGTATCGTGTCCGCCACTTGCCCATTCTTGGGAGTGAAGGTGCAAGGGAAGAGGGTTTAAGGGAAGGAATGGCGGACAAGGGGCAAATACTACTGTAGAATCACCTCAGTCTTGCAATTCCACCTGAAAACAAAAAGAATGGAGAATTAGGTATAGCATTTTACTTTAATTTAAAAATGTATGTGTTCACAGAACGTCACACTGATAATTATGAATATTCAATAATTTAATTTTTCTGAGGTAAAATGTCTAAGAGGTGATGTGCGCTTTTCAAATGCACACCATATAGTACAGGAGTTTATAGCTATGATACTTAAGATCTTTTCCAATTCAAGCTTAAATCATACATTTTTTGCTCAGTAATTGGATATAAAGGCAATGCGACCCTAAATATTATCCATGACCAGAAAGTAAGCCTTTAATAATAATGATGATTATACAGGGAAATTAATTGTTCTTTCACACTGGCCGTGTGTAGGCTAAATTGTGGAAACGTAGAGTCAGACTGAATTTGTAAACGTTTTCCCTTGCGATACTTCAGCGAAAAACTGGCGGTACACTCTGCCATTATACATATAAGTACACGCGCAATGAACGATCAGTAAAATAATTTAGCTCTCGCACTCGGCACAACACACCTTCGAATGGCAATATATGACTAATCCAGTTCAAAACAAGGTCAGCGATAAAAGTCCTATAAAAAATTTGTCATCACTGCCGCTAAAACACGTGCTAACATGCCATGTGCTTGAGAGCAAAGGAACCTCCTCTTTACTCCGTTTAAGAATTAACATGCATTTCAGATAAATCAACCCGTTGCGTAATATATTTTACGAAAATTACAATTTGACAATTCTCTTCCAACATATAAAGATATATCACCATGTTAAATAACGAACTAATTTTTACCGCACAACAGTCTATACTTCAATAGCAGCCAATGAGAGGTGATTAGGTCACGTGACCGTTAAGAGATACGGGGCAAGCTTATGTGAAACAAGGATTAGACTGAAAAGTTCACGACTAGTTGTGAACAGCCAGGACTGAATCTCTGAAGATGCTCGATGGAGCTACGGGCGAAACGTTAGATATTTCTTCATCATCTAGACGACGGCCTTCAAGCCCAGAAATAACACGCCGGTCATGAAAGCCTAAACATGTATAATCATGGAACCTGCCCCAGCGCCGTGTTGTCCAAAACAAATCTCCCATGCGGTCGCCTGGAGTCGAATCCCGGCTGCCTTGATGAGAGTCAAGGGTCTAACCGATGAATGTAGGGTAACTAAGCTCCATGGGTGCTGGGCTCATTTGAGCATCATTTCACCCATTCCATTCATCGTCCGATATGACTTAGCGTTGGAGGACGTAAATTACAAAAACAAAAGAACAAAAAGCAAAAGAAAATCTAATCGCTCGACCACGGTGGCCTAGAAAAAAGAAACCACTTGAAGTGCAGAGATTTTAAACTCTCATTTAAAGTTACATAACGTCAACGAGTAGACTAAATATAAATTGCAAATAAATATGCAAATTACCACCCCTTCCCCCCAAAAAATAAACGCTGCAACAAGCTCTGAAGTGCAGCAATAATAATAGATTATAAAAATGAGTGTGGTAGAAGGACTTTGTAATTTTACTAAACAATAGAGCAAAGCAACTAGTTTTCCTATCTCATGCTTCTGCACCTCAACAACCATAATTAAAATCGTGCGGCGAAAATCTTATAACGGATCCTTATCAAGGTCTTCTTATATAAGAATTGGCGAATACTAAACAATAAACAAAAATCAACATGAGAGCGAGACAAAAAGGTGGATGGGCAAACCGGAAAATCGGGTGTCCCGGCTGTGTAATTTCAGGCTATAAAGATGGCATCTCCCTTTAGCTGCATCTCATATAATGTGTGACACAATACTTAGCGTGACCTGAAACAATGACGCTACTCTTTTATCGTTTTCTCATTTCCTCTTTTACCTTTTACGGCTATTATTTCCTTTGTCCTTGAATAAACTTTTTTTTTTTTTCCCTTTCCAGTGACACGTGCTCTATATAACAGACATTTATTAGATATGAATGCCCACAAAGTGCTACCCTTGTGTTGCTGGAGGACCGGATACAACTTTCATAAATATAGATTGCTTCTAGTCTTCGTTCTCACTTTACAATGTCTGAACATCACATAATCTGCATATATTAACACTTCTTTTCTTCCTCTAAACAATTACTCAACTTCCACGGCAATTTCTCAAAATTTCTTCATTGTTACGTACCGACGTCGAATTATCTAAAACATAAAATCAAATCAAAGATAATGTTAATGTTAATGCTAGAGGTTCTACTTCCATTAGTCCTGGACCCGTAGGACCAAAGACCCGGGCTTCCTTCGACCAGGGAGTTACCGAGCTGTCCCAAAAGGGCACCCGGCGCCTCCGTGGGGCTTTCCATAGGGCAAGATCTAGAGACTAACAAGCCCCATCTGGTCCTGTGGACTCAAGACGGGATGGAAGTGGATACGCCACGTACGCGCGCCAACACCAAAATGGGAAGGCTGCCGATATGACCTCGGTGGGGCCGCCTGGTGATCTAACACACCTTCTACTAACTATGCTGGCTAGTACGCGGGAATATTAATGGCTTCCCTCAACCCCGTTCGGAGACGTACCCGATCTCCCACGGGTATCGGGAACCTCTGCCCCCTCGAGTCCAACCCAATCCGAACTCCCTATCACGGAGAGGCTTGAATGTTCGGCCCGAGGTTCTTCTAGTAACGTCAGAGGTACCACGAGTGCTAGGGGTCCGCAGCGCCCGCACCACGGCAGCTGAAGGGGACGTATCCCCTCCCCTACGGGGATCAACGATAAGAATGCAATCTACGAAGGATATAAATGAAAACCTAAAACTGTAGGGACTCTACCCGCTGTACTGTCATGGCTCCTTGGGACAACCGCCCTCTCGTCTCATCCTTCCGATCGGGGGTGCCACCTTGGGGTCATCAATTAACCAAGTTTGGACCTCCGTGCCGAATCTCCTCCGTAGCGTCGTCCAGTCCAATGATATAATATTTATAATAAACTACTGAGAAATATTAACTCTTAAATCCCTCACTTCTTAAATGCATGAATCCTCACTACCACTGTTCCACAGAAGATCCCTGAGAGATGTCCTTCACCAGAGCACAGAAGGAGGAACACCAGATGACAGTTTGAGTCATGTCACAAATCAACGTCATAAAAACACCCTGTTCGAATGGATTTCATTTCAGTAAGTTTTTAGGCCAGTTAATAATACGCTGGCGTTGCTTTAAAGTTCCTATTTAGACCATCTGCTCAGTCAAGCTTGAGAAATATGTGTTGCAAACGTCGCTAAAACCTGTGTCAGGGAAATTTAACAAAAGCAAATTAAATCTCCTCCTCAGAAACCGCAGCTTAATATGCTATGTATCTCTCACTGAAATAAAGGACAAGAGGTTCCTTTTATTTCTTTTTCTCCACTTCATGAAGAATCTTCTTGCTGTGCCAACACAGTTGTTTCTACTATGTTTTCATAGGTTTTCCTAAATTTGTTTTACACTTGGTTTATAATCACGACCTGCTTTAGGGTGGCTAGTTGGTACCATTCTTTCAAGAGGTTTAGCTTCATATTCCTGGATTATCTTTACTATATGCATTTTAAATTTTATTATCTTCGTCGTTTTGTATCTAGCGTGTACAAAAGCCTTTGTTTATTCCAAATTCATCTCTGCAGCCTGCATTCCACTTTCCACTATCTGTTCAATACGCAGGACTTGTAAAACATGGAAAAGCCACAATTTTATTTAATTTTAATCTTGTATCCTTCCTCGTTTTATGAATCCAAAACATCTCTGTCGAGATTTTACCAGAAATACTTATTTCGAAGCCACCTTAACCAAAAATAATCATTTTAGAAAAAGTTCCATGTGTGCCACTTACCTAATTTCACATGAATTTTAAAATATTTGATCATCGCTTTGCATTTTGCTTATAGCTACAATGAAATGAGTACATGAATAATTAAATATTTATCTGTAGTAACGAGATGAAGATAGAAGAATACAATTTTGTAAAGGTGCCAGGTGCGTTCAACTTATAACAATTATTTTTTTTTTAAGGACTGGGACCATATAGGAACATCTGCTTTTTTTTATACGAGGGCTGTTCAATAATGAATGAACATAATCTTTTTACGCTCATAATTGTTCGCACTAAAATTCTATCTCATTATATTCTGTTAGCTTAATGTGAAACAAAAACGCCGTAGCAGTTTCATTGTTGGTACTGCTGGTTCCCGCCTGTGAGAACCAGGCAAGTTCAGATATGTTCAGTATCGCCTACCGCTGTAATGGAGGTAACACCCGAGGAACACTATGCGGCTTTGGAATTCTCAACAAATCTTCTGTTGAGGCCTATAAAATGTTACAGGAGGCATATGGAGAGTCTGTTCTTCCCTACAGCACAGCTCAAAGGTAGTTTAAAATGTTTAAAGAGGGAAGACAATAAATTTCAAAGGATGGTGGACCCGGTGCTCCAGTTACTGCTCTTACGGAAGAAAACATCTGCACTGCTGCTGCCATTGTAAGAGAGGATCAACGAATTACCTTAAGATCACTTTCTGAAATACTGAACATTTCATTGGGTGACACCCACACGTTGGTGACAGAAACATTACACATGAGACGTGTTTGTGCGCAATGGGTATCAAAACTGTTGATTCCCGAACAAAAGAACATTGCAGACACTGCGATTGCATGCGATTAAAGTTGATGTTAGGGTAAGATCTGCAGTTTCTTTCAAACGTAATCACTGCTGATGAAACTTGGCTACATCATTTTGATCCTGAGAGCAAACAGCAAAGCTCAGTGTGGAAATCTCCTTCATCACCAACCGCCCAAAAAGCAAAAGTGGTTGCTTCTGCTGGGAAAGTTATGGTCATCTCATTTTTTGATATTCATGGAATGGTTTATCAGTATGTTGTACCTGCACACACATCAGTAACTCGACAATACTACAGGGATGTCCTGAAACCATTACAAGTCCAAATCAGGCGCAAAAGATCACATTTCCGTGAAGCAGGCTGGATGATGCACGACGATAATGCGCGGCCGCATATTGTCAATGTTGTTGCTGAGTACCTTACAAAAATCAATGCGAGGTGCATCCCTCACCCTCCCTATAGTTCAGATTTAGCCCCATGTGACATTTTTCTATTCCCTAACTTGAAGAAACGCCTTCGTGGGAGGCATTATCCATTATCAGAAGCAGTGGTGAAGGCTGCGGAGGCGATTCTGAAGGATCTCTCAAAAATTGTTTCCAGCATGTCTTTGAATACTGGCAGGAACGCTGGGACAAGTGCATCGCATTCAGGGAAGACTACTTTGAGAAGGACTATCACAATTATGAGGATGAGTAAAGGTACACTGTCAAAAAGGAATTGTGATCATTCTTTATTGAACTGCCCTCGTAACTAGACGTGGACTCTTTGTGAATGGTGACACAAATGGCAGCACTGTACAGTGCATAGAACTCTAGTGGCAGCGACGACAGTTAGGACTGTTTTTGATACTTAAAATGACGACGTTTTCATTGCAAGAACAGTGTGTAATCATTCGTTTTCTCCATTTTGGTGGTGCGACAACTATTGAAATTTATCTCCAGTAGAGTGAGGCTTGTGGTGATGGTACCATAGATGTGTCTAATGTGCGTTCCTGGGTGCGACAGTTCAATGAAGGCAGAACATCGTTTGACTACAAACCGAGACAGTCAGCCTAGCACCAGCGGACTGACGACATCATCCAGGGAGTGGAGAACGTTGTTTTGGAGGATCGCCGATTGAGCGGTGCAACGTTCTCCACTCGCTGGATCATGTCGTCAGACCGGCAGGTGCAAGGCCGAGACTGTCTTGGTTTGTTGTCACACGATGCTTTGCCTTCATTGAACTGTCGCACCCAGGAACGTCCAGGAACGTCCAGACACATCCATGGTACCATCGCCACATTCTTCACTCAACTGCCGATGAATTTCAATAGGTGTCACACCAAGAAAAGAGAGAAAACGAATGATTACACGATGTTCTTGCAATGAAAACGTCGTCATTTTAAGTATCAAAAGCAGTCGTAACTCTTGTCACTGCCACTAGAGTTCTATGCACTGCACAATACTGCTAACTTTGTCACGTATTCAAAAAAGAGTCCACGTGTATTTAAAAAAAACAGAACTTGCTATCTGGTCCCAGTCCTGAAAAAATGGATTCATAACTTGAACGCACCTCGTAAAAGTAGAGAAAGTCAAGTAAGCATGTTTGAATGCGCGTGATACTCATTTTTTTAAAAATTTAATTTATTAAACAAAAGTGGAGCGCAGGTGTATCTTTTGTGACACAATCTCCATGACGTTCAAAGCAGGTCCGCTAGCATGTAGTGAGGACAACATTGTTGCGTACTGTTTCTGCACCACTTTTTTTTTACAATGTATTAAGTTTATTGTACTCAATGTTATTACAAAGTTTTGTTAAACACGATTATACAAAATCACACAAAACGTATTTCTGGGGTGCTGCCCAGTTGTAGTCCCAAATTTATTTCCTACCATCAGTTCTTAGATTGGCCCAAAAAATTAATAATCACTTGAAGTTGGATCTGGTGAGTATGGTGAATGCAGAAGTACAGACTCAGTGCGACACTTAAGCACAAGGTACATTATGTGATATGATTTTAGATTTCATCCATTTTAACTATTATCAGTTTGGTGTGACAACGTGGTGTGTGTCTGGAGTGCCTGTCACAGACGTCAAATTGTTCCTGAAGTTTCTACTCCACTCACACGCTCGTGGTGATAAACATGCATCACTATACTCGGCTTTTATTCGCCCGTGGTTTTCAATAAACTCCATACCTCCAGTATTCAGATAACACACGACAGAACGTTGTTATTGTTGGTGCAGACGAGTACTGCAAGCGAGGCAGCCATTTCAGACAAAAGCGTTTCCTTTCTGCAGTGTGCTGCCATGTTGGACATAGCTTAAATAACAGTACTGTGAATTAAAATATAAATGGAAATTAATATTTCTTCCACAAAAGCTATCTGTGGTCTAAGATTTGGATAGAGAGAGTCAGGCCGAAAAAATTCAATGCCATAACCGGGATTTGAACCACGGAACTCCCGGTCTCCGTTCAATTACTCTTGACCCTGAGCTAACATGGCCAACATGCCAGCATGACATTAAATTATCCAAATAATATGTTTTTAGATTTTCTCGGGAAACAAGCCAGGCGAAAAGACGATTAGAAATCGATGTTTCGGGAATGTGCATCTCCCCCATCATCAGGATATTTTAATAAATGTTATGATCACAAATGCATCACTGGATATAACACATATACGAGGGCTGTTCAATAAAGAATGATCACTTTTTTTTGACAACGCAACCTTTACTCATCCTCATAATGTTGATGGTCCTCCTTAAAATAGTCTCCCCTGAATGCGCTGCACTTGTCCCAGCGTTTCTGCCAGTCTTCAAAGACATGCTGGAAACCATTTGGTGAGAGATCCTTCAAAATCACCTCTGCAGCCTTCACCACTGCTTCTGATGATGGATAATGCCTTCCACGAAGGCCTTTCTTCAAGTTAGGGAATAGAGAAAAGTCACATGGGGCTAAATTCGGACTATAGGGAGGGTGAGGGATGCACTTCATGTTGATTTTTGCAAGATATTCAGCAACAACATTGGCAATATGCAGCCGCGCATTATCGTGGTACAGCATTCAGCCTGCTTCACGGAAATGTGGCACCCAATGAAATGTTCAGTATTTCAGAAAGCGATCGTAAGGTAATTCATCGATCCTCTCTCACAATGGCAGCAGCAGTTTGATGTTATCTTCCCTAAGAGCAGTAAATGGAGCACCGAGTCCACCTTCCTTTGAAATTGATTGTTTCGCCTCTTTAAACATTTTAAACCACCTTCGAGCTATGCTGTAGGGAAGATCAGACTCTCCATTGGCCTCCTGTAACATTATATAGGCCTCATCTGAAGATTTGTTGAGGCGAAAGCAGAATTTCAAAGCCGCATATTATTCCTCGCGTGATACCTCCATTGCAGCGGTAGGCGATACTGAGCATGTCTGAACTTGCCTGGTTCTCACAGGCGGGAACCAGGAGTACCAACAATAAAACTACTACGGCATGTTTGTTTTACATTAAGCTAACAGAATATAATAAGATTGAATTTTAGTGCGAAAAATTATGACCGTAAAAAAAATGATCATTCTTTATTGAACAACCCTCGTATAAACAAAGACAAAACACTACCTACACTCGCATCACTGAACAAAAGACTGTTTTCAGTAAACTAAATGCCAGGCCAGGAGAGGGCTAAGGCAGCATGCCTTGGTCCCTGGCCACGGAAAGCGGCCCGGGTTCGACCCCACCCATAGGGTGCGGATTTTCGGTCCCGGGTATAGGACCGGTGCCCACTCAGCATCGTGAGGAAAGTGAGGAACTTACACTAGGTAAGTGGCCCTGGTCACGGAAACCAACAATTCCGGCTGGGGGGTGCCGAGATGCTGACCACATCTCCCCGTATCGGTTGGATGATCACCCAACTCTGCCGTGCGTAAATGGGCGTGAGGCCGGTAGTCAGGTTGGTAGGCCTTGGCCCTCTTAGAGCTACCGCGCTAGTGATTAACCTTCTTAACCAGGAAATGGCTTAAGAATACAAAATTAATTGGGTCATCTCCTGACATTGCATTTAATTTACTGAAAATACTCTTTTGTTCAGTGATGCGAATATTGATAGTGTTTTGTCTTTGTTTATGTTTGTTATATCCACTGATTGAGTGGTTATAACATTTCATAAATATCCAGATGATGGGAGAGATGTACGCTCCCAATAGCTCGATTTCTAATCGTCTTTATACCTGGCTTGTTTCCCGAGAAGATCTCGAACATATTCGTCACCAGGAAAGCTTCACGTCTTAATCTCCAACTAATATGTTTCCGGTTAACCACTACTGCGGTTTAATGTTATGCTGGCATGTTGTCCATGTTAGCTCAATGGTCAAGAGTAACCGGGCGGAGGCCGGGAGATCTGTGGTCCAAATCCCGGCAATGGCATTGAATTTTTCTCAGGCTGAGTCTATATGCAACTTAAATATTACAAAAATATCGTCATTTTAACTGAGAAAAACGCCACTGAAACAGATATCTGAAGATTGTTTATAGTACTGTGATCACTAGAACCATGGTGCCTACCGCCACTGACTTCAAACTGAAGAGATGAAGTGACAGCAACAAGAAAGGAATTTGGAATGAGAACAACTTTATGGCAGAGAGATATTTATATTTACGCTTCTGTTCTTAAATAAGGAGGAAACATCCTTACTTCCCTAAATTTATCATTGCGGTTTCCTTTAGGTAGATGCAGTTTGTAATTAGCTGGATGGCGCCCCAGTGCAGCGCAATTCCGCGTTACACTCCATTTCTACTTTTACTTTGATCCTGGACTGCATTAAATGGCTCATGCGGCGTCCCCAGGAACGACAACGAGCTATGACGAAAGAAAACCTTGGCTTACTTGTGCCGGGTATTCACAACAAGATATACGAGACAGGCGCGTGTACAAATCACTTTCTTTCAGTTTTTATTTTGTTTCACGTAGTAGTCTCTTAGTGTCATTCTGCCTCTACAAAGAATATTGCTCGTCTTGAATTTTCCCTACAATTGTTCTTAGATCCCGTTGGCACTACATCAAAATCATTACAAAGGTTTTTAAAAAATGAACGCAAACAGAAATAAGTTAGCATACTAACTATATATAAGTTAATTTTAAAATTTGACGCACAAAGTAGAAGCATTTCATGTCATGTCAAGTATAGACTCATAAAATAAAAGGTACTAAAATATCCTTGTCTTTTGTTGTCTGATCATATTAAAATTAAGAATATATAGTACATTAACTTAGCTTCTAGAACCTTTAAACGATTTCCATTCCAACTGTATAAATACAAGGGGCTCTTTTTTGTTGTAATTTACGTCCGCCCCAACGTTAAGTTATATCGGATGGTGAATGAATTGGGTGAAATGGTGCTCAAATGAGTCCAGGGTCCATGGAGCTTAGAGTTACCGGACATTCGTCTTGAAAGATAAGGGAGTTACCTTATCCAGGTAACTCACCCTGACCGAGATGCGAACTCGGGACCTCTTGAACGTGAGGCAGACATGCTACCATCTACGGCGTCCAGAAAGTAAGTTCTGTTTCAATTTATCTCCGCTGCAGTGCTGCGATCGCAGTTCCGCACATGCGCGGTAGACGCTCTGTATCAAGGAGAAGAAACTTGCGCCATTGTGAGATCACTGTCAGCCACGTACGCTTTGTTGTGCTTGTTTACAATGTCGGTGTTGATTGAAAATCTCGCCGCTTGTAAAATCAGATCTGTGATTCGTTTTCTGAATTCTAAGAAAGTGAAACCAATCGAAATTTATCGGCTGTCAAAAGGTGTTGTGTTTCTTCACGACAACGCACGACCACACACTGCAAATGCGACGAGAAACATCCTAGAGGGATTTGGCTGGGACGTGTTTTACCACTCCCCCGTACAACCCTGACGTAATTCCTAGCGACTTTCACCTGTTTTTGCATCTCAAATCTTTCCTTGGCGGTCAACACTTCAACAATGACGAAGCGCTGAAAGAAAATGTTTCCAACTGGTTGAAGACACAGTCGCCAAACTTCTATGAAGAAGGTATACAAAAACTTGTGCCTCGCTATGACAAATGCCTGCAAAATTTCGGCAGTTATGTGGAAAAGTAGTTTAAGAGTTGTATAATTTTGTGCAATAAATATTTTTTCTGTATCTGTACACAATTTAATTTTATTACCAAACAGAACGCACTTTCTGGACGTACCTCGTATTTTACTTGACTTATGTGATATTACATGGAAGATTTTTAAATATGGAAGTATATTTATCTACTAATTTAATTAATCATTAATTAAATATTTCATTTTGTGAAACACATAATGGGGTAGCGCAGTGGTTTCGTTTGCGGCTCCCGTGCTCTGGGGTTGGCGATTTTATGTCGGCTCCATTCACGCTTTCATCTCTATCTAGTACATGTGAAATGTCCCCTATGCCCAACGTGGTCGAAGTCCACCGTATAAGCTGTAGTTCCTCTCGCCTCACCATCATTCTCACTATTACTGGAGGCAATGGGCCCGCGCTCTAGGTGCCTCCACCTAAGGAACGGGTCCGGTCATCACGTGGTGGGGCGAGGTTATCCCGAAGGTCATGGTTACCATGTGGGGAGTGTTGGTATGCAATCTAAAAGATCCAATCATACAGATGCACCTCAAAATACAATAATATCAGCAATTCAGAGATTATTTATGCCACTAATTTTTTGTGGTCTGACGGCTACCGTAGTAACTTTAAAATCCAGGGATCCTGTGTTAGATTCCCGGCTGGATTAAGGAATATTTTCCATCCTTCCGAAAGTGTATATGGCAGAGCGAGCGAGAGAGAGAGAGAGAGAGAGAGAGAGAGAGTGTGTATTTAAGAGAAATATGACATTCTAATGGCTAAAATATCTGATGACTATGGCAAAAGAACCAAATAAATAAATAAAAATTGGCCGACTATAGTGTTGGACACACATTTAAGGGCGGTCAACTTCAAGGTCAGCAGCGTCATTGACAATTGCATTCTTTAATACATTAATGTTGCAAAAACTAATGATGTTATTCACAGTTTTCTTATTACATGTTCGTGAATAAGTGCAAAACAATGCAGTAAACTGTTATATTTTTAACAAACTATTGTCCCAAATTTCTTCTTCTCCTTCCTCAGAAGGTTTAGTCCTTCAGACCTGTTCCGAAGATAATAAAACTGGTCGCTCCATATTTTTCTCATCCTCCGAATCGGGGGAGATATCCAAGACCCGGGTCCCAGGGGTTGTTGAAGTCCACGGGGGGGGGGGGGGAGCTGATTGTACGAGCAACCACTTGAGGATTTCATATCTATAGTTGTTAGGGAACCTACCCTCTGCTGTCCTCTCTCCTTCCTCTGACCACCCTTAGTATTCTTTCACTTCAGCGCTCCTCGCTTTGTAAGGGACATGGGCACAAAGGCTCTCCGAAACTTGTGAACTTGCTCCTTCACAACACTAACGGTGAGGGAGGAGCCAGTAGTATATCTTAAGACACGTCTTTTTAATGCTTTAACGATCAGATTTACTGTTCGTTCACTGACGTTTTAAGTAGTGGGATGGGTGCCCTTCCAAGCAGGTACGGGTTGAGCTAGTGGTGGGAGGGAACATTTACTTAGTTTGAAGCAAGTGAGGAGTAAAATGCACGATAGAGTTAAGGACGCACTGTTGCCGGTGATATTTGCGAGTTCACTGTCCAACCCACTAGCTAAAATACCAGTAAACGAACAGTAGTTTACTTCTTGTAGGAGTGTACAATATTGCATATTAGACATTCAATGTTATCTGGGGCCACATTTTATACTCTGTAGAAACAACAGCACTTTGCATTTCCATATTTCATTCCATTTTATCGTTCCCGATAGAATATATTTAAATAAAAGTGACATTACTGTGAGCAAAAAGTTCACTATCTGTTAGCGTAGTCAATAACTTACACATCCAATATGATAAGAGACACGGAATGAATTTGGAAGTCAGCCATTGTTTTTCCTACGGAGTGCTCTTCTACAAAGGTGTTAATTGCGTCACGCCTGGAGCGCACTTGACCTTTACGGCAGGTAGCAACTGCTTCAGAGCTGTTCCACTTCAAAATGGGAACGATAAAAGTTGCATGTGCCATTCATTAACGAAGGTAACCCTCAACATACGACTTAGTTGACGTAGAAATGAATCGCTTACATATTTGTTTGCTATAACGTTCTCCACTAATGCATTACAAAAAAGAATGTTGTGCTGCTACATTTACAGGACTTTCTCTACCCTCTGTCATTTAGTAGTGAGTTTACAAACTACTCCTACGAGAGCTTTTAGGCCCACCCACAATTTTAGACCAAGATTTCACTGCAGGTCACATTTTTAGAAAGAAATCCATGTGTGAACATTTTTTTTACATCACGACTTTGAACTTCACTCCGTTTGATCTTAATAATGTGACTTTGTGGGTTCGTAAAATTAAAAGTCCAATTGCAGAAATTAAAATGTTCTTTATTTCCGTAGAAACACGTTTTGGCCAAGCCCTACAGTAACATAATTACATAACATACAAAAAATACAACCTTCAAGGTCGTTGACCACAAACAAAAGAGTTCACTTTCAAAACACAGCTGCAAGCACACGAATCAAGTTCAATTACGTCTGTCCGATAAACTAGCCACGACTTCTTTTATATACCTCTCTCATCGTTCCAGAAACCAGTGGAATAATCTAACAATCAAGACGGCACCAGATGAAACACGAACCTTCCAGTTATCTAACTTTATCTGTTTTGGCAAGCCTTTTATCTCCGCGTTGCACTATCTGTCCCTTAATTCGCGCCGGCCGTGGTATCGTAATAATGGGTTCGCGACAGTAAAAATAAAAACGTAACACATGGTGTAATAGCCCAAAGTAAGCCAGAGCTGCCAACCCGACTACCGGCCTTACGCCCACACATGCAAGGCAGAGATGAGTAATCATCCAACCGACAGGAGGAGGAGATGTGGACAGCATCACGGTACCCCAAGTCGGAAAGTTGGATGTCTAGACCACAGTTCGCTACCTCAATTTCCTCACGATGCTGAGTGTGCACCGGTCCTACACCCGGGGTGTGATCGATCCCGTGCGATTTCCGTGGCAGGGAACCAAAGCACAACGCTCCAGCCTACTATGGGACGGCGTAGGAATTTGATAAAATACCATATGTCAGATATGTTTTTATAATAAATGGAAATGTAATTCTCGAATATTTTTGGGAATAGCCTGTGACGATTTTTGCAAAACTAGTTAACTGTAAGAAAGACAAAATCTAACAATACAAATAAATAAATAAATAAATAAATAAATAAATAAATAAATAAATAAATAAATAAATAAATAAATAAATAAATAAATATATAAATAAATATATAAATAAATATATAAATAAATATATAAATAAATATATATATAAATAAATAAATAAATATATATATAAATAAATAAATAAATAAATAAATAAATAAATAAATAAATAAATAAATAAATATATAAATAATAAATAAATAAATAAATAAATAAATAAATAAATAAATAAATAAATAAATAAATAAATAAATAAATAAATAAATAAATAAATAAATAAATAAATAAATAAATAAATAAATAAATAAATAAATAAATAAATAAATTAATTAATTAAAAAAAATTGGAGAGTAGAGCCAGACTGAAAAATTCAATGCCATAGCCGGGATTTGATCCACGGATCTCCGTACGGTTGCTCTAACCCACTGAGCTACTATGGCCAACGTGCCGACATGACATTAAACTCGTATGTTTCCCGGTAGACCACTACGGGTTCTCATATGCTATAAGACACGCAACTTTTGTGGCGACTTAATGTGTTGTAAGTACTTAAGTCCCAGGCTTCATAGTTAACTCACTATGTTTATTTAGGTAAACTGATGGAAATATTCATTTCTTCCACACTAACCGTGTGTAGGCTAAGGTTTGGATAAGTAGAGCCAGACTGAAAAATTCAATGCCATAGCCAGGATTTGAACCACGGATCTCCCACTCTCCGTGCGTCTGCTCTAAACCACTGAGCTACTATGGCCAAAGTGCCGACATAACACAGACAAGGTGTGTGTCATAGCATATGAGAACCCCTAGTGGTGTACCGGGAAACATACGAGTTTAATGTCATGTCGGCACGTTGGCCATAGTGGCTCAGTGGTTCAGAGCAACCGCTCGGAGAGTGGGAGATCCATGGTTCAAATCCTGGCAATGGCATTGCATGTTTCAGTCTGGCTCTACTCATCCAAACCTTAGCCTACTCACGGCTAGTGTGAAAGAAATGATTATTTCAATACAAAAATGTTGTTTTCAAATGCTAGGCTTTGGCAACTAAGCCATTAGCGTTCTTGCTCTCCAATATTTCTGTGTAGTGGGTCCGGCAGGTAGGGCTTCACAGGTTAAAAGATGTTCTTCAGTCATTTCCTCTTCTTTGTTGCACAGAGGACAATTTGGACTTGTATAAATTCCTATTCTGTGTAAGTGTTTGGCCAAATAATCATGTTCCGTAAGTAATCTAAAATTTGCTACTGCAGCTTTACGTGGGATTTCTGAAATAATTTCTGGATTTTTAATCTTTATCATTGGCTTTGTCAGATATGATTGGTTTTGTTTGTTTTTATATTTGCGTTTGATTAATCTTTCTATGGATGTATAGCGTAAGTTTTCACTTTTGTTCTGAATTAAATTTGCACCTTTTTGGCAAGAAAATCAGCTGATTCATTTCCAGCAATTCCACAATGTGCAGGTATCCACTGTAATATAATTCGTTTCTGTAGTTTTTGAAGCTGTTGGATCATTTTGTGACATTATTTAATTTGGATTGACCTCATTTTATATGAACTTATTGCACATAATGCTGCTTTAGAATCAGAAATAATCAATACAAAAATGTAGGTCACATTAAAGCAATTTATTTCAATTTTGTTTTGTGGAGATAACCATTTGGTTGTTGTGTAATAAGATTTTGGCTATCTATTACGGTTTACCAAGAGGTAATACAAAGGTTATTCAGATACTAGTTCTAGTCTAATTACTACAGATAAACAGAGGAGGCAAAAAACAAGACACTTACAGAATTAAGAATGGCTGGCAGTACAACCTGTAAGCAAGCTAATTATATACAATAACTAAGAATATTTTATTATCTGCAAGGGACTATTCTCAAAGTAATGCTATGTTATATGAGGAGAATCCAGAGAATTTGTATCTGAAAGTAATAGGTTTTATCCTGTCCTTGCCTGCTAAACGCAAGGCTTAATCTAAGTTTTATGCATTAGCTGTCGTGAAGGTAAACCTTCTTACCACTTTAACGTCACTTAATAAAGGGTTGCTACACCGCTTAAGAATCTGCATCCATACAAAACGAGTGTACAGACCTGTCACAGTAAGCAGCATAATTCCATGCCCCACCCTAGTCCTATTCCCAGCACAATGAACTCTTTATCACATGAACCACTGCAGTCATTCCGTACTCCCTTTGTGCAGTTCACAGAAATTAGTAGCGATGGCTACTTGGACGTTGACGGCTGTCATGGAACTCCTACTGGATTGGCAAGTGTCTACACAACTCTGCTACATTAGTGAATGGTTCATACCTAACCCGCCAGATCTGCATTTGTTGTGTGTAATTTACTGGTTCGTAGATTAAAAGTGCTTCTTCAAGAGATGTCGCAAAGAGATGCTGGTCAAAGCATCTCCTTGGCGGTCTTCCAGCAGGGCCGTCACGGTGTTTTAAAAACTTTCAAACGCTGATTTCATATTAGGTGTCAACAAAAGGCATGCTACAAGCTAGAATGCATCCTTGTTGTTGTTTTTATTTCTAGAGCATGACGCACTGTTTCGGTTGTAGCCTCCCATGGACAGAATAGCTTCAAATTGGTAATGTAAAGATAGAAACTGCGATGAATAGGGTTAGAATTATTCAAGTCCCAGGACTGTGAAAATCAGCCTCGAAGGGACGAAAGATGGGCGATCAAATCGGTAACAACTTCATCAATCCTGATGCCGGCGCTATCTTGAACTCAGCGGACTCCCAAAATAAATGAACCGCCTTATAAGGACACCAGTTCGCCATCCAAGCGCCAAGGATAAACCTTTTCACGACGCAAATTCTACCACCCCATTGCAACACATTAATTGCAGTCAGCTGATTGTACCTGGAACAAATGAAGATGTAATGGATGATGACGGGAAATGGGGACGTTATTCGACCAGCAGTTGCGTACAGTCTGGTAAAACCACGAAAATCAAGTCACGTGTTTCGTGATAAATGTAAGGTTGGCATGCAGGAGATATCGGGTTCGAGTTCACTGTGTCCTTTGGTTTTTCGTGTTTTCCCTGGCTAGAACGCAAATGCTAGAGTATTTTCTCATCTACCTTTCTATCATTATCCCTTCGTTCCACTTTCTACTAATATTTTAGGTGTATTTTTAGGTTTGTATTATATGACACTGCCAAGGCGTGGATGCTTGCTGAAACGAAAAAGTAAACCTCTTCGACATTGAGGGCTGGAAGGTCACTGATGACCCTCTATAGCTCCAGCAGCGGCACATCTTCGTATCTAGAACTTCTAGAGACTTCCACGCACACTGTGACCTGTAGCCTCCTTCAGTTTATCCCTTCCTTCTGAGGGTGCTAGCCACAATAGGTTTATTTAGCACGCAGAGCGTAAGATGGCTGCCCGGATTGGATCCCAGTCGAGCACAAAGTGAGATTTGTGGTGGTCAACATGGGCTGGGGCGGGTTTTCTCCAAAATTTCCGGTTTCCCCCGCCATCATCCAACCATAAGCTCGATCATCACCTTTCCTATCATTCATCTCACCCTCACAACAGGAATTAGGCTGATCACCCATCCTGGTTCTCTATCAGATCCAAAGCTTTGGTTCCTCAAATCCGATCTTAAGGGATTAGAGGAACAACCGTGGAAAGTGACATACTATTGATAAGGTGAAGAAGAAGAAGAAGAAAAAGAAAAAGAAAAAGGTGAGTGTCTCACTTCATTGTGTTAACTATACCTATACCTCGATTAACATGAAGCAACGAGAAAAAATAAGCTGTGCAAGAATAATTTTTAGAATTTATATTAAATAAATGAAACTGGGTGGAGAATTATATATATAACCTATCACCGTTTAACAAAAATGTTTAGAAAAAAATTATTTTGGTGAAGCATAAAACGTTATTGCAACAAACACTGGCCGCTCTATAATGTGCAGTTGTTTTTTTGTTTGTTCCATTCATACCCCGCCTTTAACTGCAATGGTCATATCGGCGGTCATTGTCATATCGAAGTTGTTAACTCGTATTCGTTGGATTTTAATCATTAGATCATGCATACATATGCACTCCCATTCATACTTCTATGGGGAAGTTGAGGAATTATCTTGGTTGGAAAAACATTCCCACCGCCACCGCCAGGAATCGAAGCCGGGACCATTAGCACGGCAAGCAGGCGCTACGGGGCCAGCCTGCAGTTTTTGTCAACTGAAAGCCGCACAATATTTAACAGCTTTTTGTCTGAAAGACAAATAACAAAATAACCTGATTAGGAACAATCATGAAAATATAAATCATACAGCTTTGGGCCCGCCTCTGTACCCTGTCTGCCTCACTTCAAGAGCTCCCGAGTTGTACTATCGGTCACGGCGAGTTATCTGGATAAGTTTTTTTTTTTTTTTTTGCCCGGAGTTTTCCCTTATCCTAAAAGATGAATATCTTGTAACTCTAAGCTCTAGGGACCTTGGACTCATTTGAGCATTATTTTACTCATTTCATTCGTCGTCCAAAATGACTTAACGTTGGAGGATGCTAAAACAGAAGAAAAAACACAGCTTTGGCTCATTTATATGTTAAAGTTGATGAAGGTACTCTTTCTAATGAAGCCAACTGGTATTCTTCCAGTGCCTTCAAAATACGAGCCCCCCATCGTTATGTTAAAAAAGTATGAACAAAAACGGTGTAGCGTAGCGCAACTTTTCCTTCATTTTCTCTCATTCATCTAACTTGTAGTAGCTTTAGAATATCTGTGTGCGTGATAGCATTTACACAAAAGCTTACATTCTCCTGGCAAACATAGCAGTCTGGTTCAAGCCAGCGTTGCAAAATTGTTACAACAGTTCTCGTGTTTTCACTCATTATACAGGATGTTAATGAACTACACCGAAATATTTTCAGAGCAACTGGAGATATCCTAAAGACAAAATTTGAGATAGGAGACTTATGGCGTTTTGGTTCAAATGTGGAAGCTACGGCTATAGGCTTTTTAAGTGCCAATACGCCACTGATAACACTTGAGTGCATAACATAAGAAAATGAAGAGCACTCCCTCTGGCGCAATGGTTATGTCATTCGCTTTCGAATCAAAAGTTAACGAGTTCAAGTCCTCTTAATTTTTATATCCTTTTTATTTTTGGTTGTTTTTTCTTTCAATATTTTGCCCAAGTTTTTAATTGTTGTATATATGTATGCATTTTACGGTGTAATTTCACCTTGTCTGAGCAATTAATTACAATTCTTTTTAACAAAGGTTAAATCCTGCTTAATGCCTTCACATGCTGTACGTCTAAACGGTGAAAGAACTTACATAAACCAAAAAGTAAATGTCTTTACGTCAGGTGTGTAGGAGCTGCTCGAAATGGCGACCTGAGTTTTGAATGCAAAGTTGACAGCGGCGAACCAGCGACTGTGTAATCTATCCAAAATTCCTTGTCTGTGTCGAATAACTTCACATGCTGCTATTATTCGGGCAGTTACGTGGAGTGAACATCTGTCATTTGTGATTCCTGCGAATTCAATTGGCTGAAATGATGCGTTCATTGGTGTTTATCACAGATCCAAGAAGTGCAGCAGTTCCCCTCTCACTCTTACAATTCATTGCGTATCTCAACTTACTCATATTAGTGACGTCTACAATCGCTGAGGTTATTTCGGGGTACTTCATTCACATCCTGTATAAATAATTAAACTTGTCCCCAAATTTATATACTATACTGTCTACCAACGTAAAGTAAGTCCCTGAGAGGAGTTTGCCACCCAGTGCCACCCTTACACAGTGGGTTAAGGACAGCGAATGTGTGTGACAGGAACGCCTGCTACACAAGGAGTAGAACATGCGCCCGGTTGGGTCTGTACACTAAAACCTAGAAGATTTATTCATAAAAATAGAAGACGTCAAAATGTTTTTGAATGGTCTGTAACTGAACTGACATGGGGTGTCATAAACCTATCCAGGGAGGGTCTGGGAACCTTCTCCAACACACCCCTCCCTCCGTCTCAGGCCTCGGAGACTTTCTTTGCTGTGGCATACTGTAGTAGTGTTATTGCAATGGCCAATCAGATTCACGTTTTTAGTTACGAATCATGACATTTCTTTCTATTAGTATTTACGTATTAAAAACACGAAGGGAACAAAATAACTACATGACAGGAACCGAACCACTGGCCTTTGACTTTACTAGATTTTGGCTTTACAGATTGGGTCACAAGAACAGTTACAGAAGCTCTACTGAAGTACGCTACATGATGCAAGGAGGAGTTCATCGCTGTTCACTGTCATACTGGCAGGTGATTATTTCGAGATTTGAGAGATCTTTGAGGCATTAAATCTTGACAACGCCAATAACGAGCTACTAAGAATAGATATCTCTATACTCAGGAAGCTGTTTTAAAGACATTCTAATCCGATAATTTCACCCACCTTGTTAAAATACCAATTTATCAGCATCTGATAACAGTTAGGTTTAACATAATTAAATGTTTAGCTGCAGACCATGCATTTGCCTATCTCACTGCTTAGGCGAGTTATCTGGATAAGGTATTTCCAGGGTTTTCCCTTATCCCGACAGACGAATGTCGGGTAACTAAGCTCCATGGACCCCGGGCTCATTTGAGCACCATTTTACCTATTTCATTCATCGTCCGATATGACTTACCGTTGGAGGACGTAAATTAAAAACAAGGCCCTGTAAATATAAGGAAACTTGTCCCCAAATTTATATACTATACATTTCATTGTTATGTATATAGATGGAAGTGATTGATATCTGAAATGCCAGCTTTGAAAATGTGCATTAATGAGAGAAAAGTATAATTTACATATCTACTCAATGAACTATTTTTAAAAAACGTTTATCATCCTGCAAAATTCTTTCAACATATATAAACTTACATTTTTCATACGGTACAAAAAGTACACGTCTTGTGCTGTGGAGTAGTGGGCTAGGGTGTCCTACTTTGATTCCCTGCCACGGAATGCACCTGGGGTCAATCCCACCTAACTACTGTTTCTAGACTTTAACGAATTTCATTAAAATTGTGAAAAAATAGGTAATTACATTTCTGAATTTTCTTAGAATAATCTGTGAAGTCATTTTGTGTAATTTTTGTAAACTGGAATATATAAGAAACAAATGAAAGCTTACCACACACATGCTTCCCTCTGTAGTGTAGTGGTAGCGTATCTGCCTCACGTTCAAGAAGTCCCAAGTTCGAATCTCGATCACGGAAAGCTATCTGGGTAAGGTTTCCTTCCGGGATTTTCCCTTATCTTGAAAGATGTATATCGGTTAACTCTAAACTCTATAGACCCTGAGGTGATTTCAGTATCATTTCAACCATTTCAATGATCGTCCGATGTTATTTAACGTTGGAGGAATTAGAAAAAAGTACAACCTTAGCTGTGGTTCTATTGAAGCAGATGTCAAGCATTTTACGTAATTTAAGGGTTTCAAAATTTTAGATGACCTTAAAAACACTTAAAAATTTACATTGACTCCGATTAGATTTTTTGAGAAAATATCTATGCCGAACAATACTTGAAATAAAAAAAAAATTGTGTGATTGATTTTTATTTTCACAAAATAGAACAGTGTTACGCAAACTTTTCCGAGGAGACTACGACCGCGCAACTGAAGATATCCGCCGCAGTTGCGGACGAAACGTCTGAAAATTCTAACTCCAGCAGACCACAGCATAACATAACCATAGTATGGAATGTCAAGGTCAATATATAGTAATTAAGTGTTTAATATTTTATTATCACTTTGGTCTCCTGTACGTAGCACTTACCGCAAGTATAGCTAGGGAAACTGAAGCGAGACCTCGCAATCGGCTTCAGTGTGGATTTTTGTGCCCATCATCCATAGGAGGAACGGATGAGGCGAAGGAATCACAGACGCATGTAGCCTGGCCGAGAGAGATCCGCAAGGTTGATGGTATGATCTCAGTGGCGATGGGAGTAGCTCAGAGAAGGCATCTTTCTGGCGGATTCGACGACAACTCAAGTGACACACACGCACACACACACGGACACACACATACACAAAAGCCTCCCTCGAAAAACCATTTTCTAAAATAATCTTTTTTGGCTCAAGGTGCTTCAAACACTGATTTCCGGTTTAATCTCCACATTAATTTTTGGAGGAATACAATACTTCCCCTTACTATTACTACTATTATTACTTACTACTAATACTATTTGTAGAAGAGAAAGAGATAAAATAAACTATTTATTCACTATGTCAATATATTACATACATGACACTTTTTGAGGGAGAGAGAGAGAGAGAGAGAGAGAGAGAGAGAGAGAGAGAGAGAGAGAGAGAGAGAGAGAGAGAGAGAGAGAGAGAGAGAAAGAAAGCACACTTTCCCCGAAACAACTGTTAAACTGAAACAATTTTGTGAAAAACTAGTTTAGGAGTAGTTTAGTACCTTTTAACATTTTTATGTCTTTGGGTTATGCCCTTCTCTTTTGCTCTCTCTCTCTCTCTCTCTCTCTCTCTCTCTCTCTCTCTCTCTCTCTCTCTCTCATATATTTTCTTAAATCGCTTAAATCGCGAAGGAGCTACAGCTTCAAAACTCCAAATTTTGGCAAAATCTCACTAAATCATCTTTCGTCTACATAGTTAAGTGGGAGAGAAAGCAAAAAGATTCAACCAACTACACCGAGAAGGAAAATAAACGTAAAAAAGAAAACTGTAACGCATTTTTTGTAAACAGAAAGCAGACGTGTACTACAACAATAAAGATAGAAAGAATACAAAAAAGGAAGGAAGTCTGCAGGTAACAGTATTGTACAAAAATTGTACAGACAGATAACTACGTGACCCTGACCTCCAAATCCTCGTTATTACCGAGATACGGCACGACTTCACGCGACTGGGAGAAGACTAGAGCGCCGTTGCGGTGTCTGTATAGACGTCATAGTCTCGACCCCCAGACCGTCTACGTGACGAGGGTCATAAATGTGTGCAGTGCAGAGCCGCAAGTTTGCTCTTGTACCGGTATGCTAATCAATTTCTCACTGTGTAATAATGATGATGATGATGATGATGATGATGATGATGATGATGATGATGATGATGATGATGATGATGATGATAATAATAATAATAATAATAATAATAATAATAATAATAATAATAATAATAATAATAATAATAATAATAATAATAATAATAATAATAATAATAATAATAATAATAATAAAGCTCGTTATGAGAATGTAAATTGTTTGCTTTCGGATTTGTTACAGGTAAAGCATCGTCGGAATATTTACCTCTATTCTTGTTTATAATTTTTGGAACATCATTTCAATTTTTATGCGTTTGAAACTGTTTGTATGTCATTTGAGTCTAGTTTTCCTCGATCCCACCAGAAAGAAGCCTTCTCTGAGTGGTATGAAGTACCATCAATCTAACGAATCTCTGCAGTCCCTGCGAGATTTCCCTTCCGTTTCTCTATTTACAAGAGAGTGAAATGACAGTCAAATGTTTAAAACTGGATAGCAATATATTAACCTTAAAATCCCACATTATGTCCATTACATCACGAGAAACAACTGAATAGCGGCAAAACTTCATAAAATGAAGCACTGAAAAATTGATACCAGTAATAAGGAATATAAGGAAAGAGCAAATGCCACGGAAAAAGCTACTGAAAATACTGTTTTAACGATATCTATATCTATATGTGCATGAAGTGTCGTTATATCTCTTAAGGTTTACCCGTTATAAAATATTTTCAAAATTCATTTTTTTATATTGAGGACTTCATGGGACATTTTCGGTAAAGCCCGCCTCGGTAGCGTGGTGGTAGCGAGTCTGCCTCACGTTCAAGAAGTCCCGAGTTCGAATCTCGGTCAGGGTGAGTTACCTGGATAAGGTTTTTCCGGGGGTTTCCCTTATCCTGAAAGACGAATGTCAGGTAGCTCTAAGTTCTATGGACCCCGGGCTCATTTGAGCATCATTTCACCCATTCCATTCATCGTCCGATATGACTTAACGTTGAAGGACGTAAATGAATATATATATATATCCGGAAAATTCAGCGCAGGTATATATGTTTTAGCGATGTAAAATCTAAAATCTATAAAGACATTTTGTAAAAATAAAAAAATAAAAACATCTTCTAGTTTTAGGGTATTCTGGCACGGGAATATTCTGAAAAATATCTTTATCGCAGTCAATGTAAATTCTAAAGTACTTTTGTGGCCCTCTAAAAATTCGAAAATTTTTAAAATAGTAAAATGCTTTGTCATCTGCTTCAGTAGAAGCACAACTAAGGTGAGTCAGAACTTTCTTTTAAATTAACGCTATCGGACGATGAATGAAATAGGTGAAATGACGCTAAGTTAGCCCAGGGTCCATATTGCTTAAGAATTACCAGACATTTATCTTTCAGAACAAGGGAAAACTCTGAAAATTCTAATCCAGATAACTCACCCTGAGCAAGAATCGAACTTGAGACCTCTTGTACGCGAGGCAGACTTGCTACCACCAGCAACAGAGGCGAGCAGAATCCTCATTTATATTGCGTCCTCCAACGTTGTCATATCGGACGATAAATGAAATTGGTGAAATGAAACTCAAATGAGTCCGGGGTCCATGGAGCTTAGTTACCCGACATTCGCCTTTCAGGATAAGGGGAACGCCCGTGACAAAACCTTATCCAGGTGCTCACCCTAAGCGAGATTCGAACTCGGGACCTCTTGAACGTGAGGCAGACACGCTACCATCTATGCTAACAAGGCGGACACTTACAAGGGAACATTGACACTTGATGTTAAGATGGACCCTAGTCCCAGTTCGACAAGGAAATACTATTTACAAATTAAAACAATGCATTAATATCTAATTCTATACATATATTGTTGTTGAAAACGGATTAAGGGCACTGGGAGGTCGATAGTTTTCAAAAAATCAATTTTTTTAATGTTAAAAAAATTATATAATCCTTCAGCTTTAAAATGATATATGTAACATAGGTTGTCAGCTGATATTAAAGTCCTTTAATTCGTTAATTTAAAGATGCCGGCGTAGTGATACGCCCACTTCCTGAGAATGGTGCTTAATCTTTGATCGTGATTTCCCAAAACCTGATTTTTCATACTTTAGGTGCATGTTTCTCAAAAACTATAAAATATATTGACACAAAATTTCTAGTGGTTATTTGCCAATGTTCCTTGAACACATTCGGCTAACATTTATATTCATGTGATTTATAAAATGGATGAAAACAAATATTCAGTCCTTGAAAATATTATCTTCTTTTTTTTACTCATAACTAATTAACTTTTCATGTGCATAGTATAAACTATATGTGTTTTTCATTTAGCCGATATTATAAAACTATATCTTCGGTTATTTAGGATAAAACTTGGTACATGTAGCTTTAAATTCCTACAAGTAAAGTGCACCTGAAATATAGGGTGCAATATTTTTTTCGGGACACACGGTGTGATTTATACCCCTTTTGCATGGACCTATGTGAACGTAATTTAAATATTATACAGTAGTTAAGTGCCCACATCCTTATACATTAATCATACCGAATTTAAATTTCTGATAATGTTTATTTTTCTAATTATTCAAATTTTAATATTGGTAAAAATTAGCCTTGTCTGTGTAGAAATAACCTCCCAGTGCCCTTAAACGGGAGTACTTGCGAAAATGTGCAACTTTTAACTCATTAACCTTTAGTTTTCCTTTCTGGTGGCATCCATTACAAAGGGAAAAATGAAACATAACTGCGGCCTATTTTCTCTGCGCTACGTGCAATCCTTGGTTATAGATTACTATCTTTGTTACGTTTTGTTGCTGATTGTTGAAGGGGTTACAATTTAAAGCTTTATAACTTTTTCCTGGCGAATAGAAACTCTATTGGAGACACAGTCAAGACACTATAAAACTCGCAGTGGCGTCACTAAGCAGGTAGTCGGGTGCTGGAAAATCCATATCGGCGGCATAGACGACCAGCGCTGTACTGCAGTGACAGGATTTGTAATTTACTTGTAGTCTGCAATAGATAAAGTAGACGAGGGCGGGAGGGAGAAACAATTTCCTAGCACGTGTTTCTTTTTTTAATTCCGGTCTCTTCTATTTTTGTTGTGCGGCGCAGTAGCACCCGGTGACGACCCAAACAGTCGCCGGTCATTTGGAGTAATGAACGGCTTGCAAGGGGTGTGGCCTACTTGCGTACGGCACATGTACGAGCTCTGTTCCATCTGCTCCATAATCATTGTTTTGTTATGTCACAACAGTCACCCTTTGATTCTTCATCCTTCTCTTCTTGCTTTTCTTTCTGTTACGGTTGTCTCTGTTATTTTTGCTTTTAATTTTTTAGCTCTTATTCCGCTCACCTTTTCCTGCAATTTGTTCATGTAGACATCCTTGTCTACTTAACTTCCACGTTTCCTTCCATATTCTCGTTGCTATCCGTGGTCTAGGGGTAACATGTTAGCCTAAGAACAACCAGCGGAATGATTCAGGCCGTTTCGTCTTTGGCCCTCATTTGGGAGGTCCTGGTTCGCTTCCCGTGACCGATCTATCTGACCCATGGTTTTATGGGTGTTTTCCAATGAAATGAAATGTGTAGTGTTTAACGCCCGCTTTTACTACATACGGCACCGCAGGTGGTGACACTGATGATACATGAGATGAAGATGGAGCACCGGTGGAACGAAATGACGGAGGAAACCGGAGGTCCCGGAGAAAACCCGCCCCAGTGACGTGTTGTCCTTCACAATCTCACTTTGCGGTCGCCTGGGATCGAACCCGGGCCGCCTTGGTGAGAGCCAAGCAGTCTAACCACTGAGCCACGGCGCGGCCGGGTGTTTTCCAGGTTCATTAGGCGAATGCTGGATAGGTTAATTATATTCCCCGAATTTCCTGTTCCTCCATTTCATCTTCATTGTCATTTCTATCCTCTCTCATTTGGTGGTCTCTTTGAGGGTAGAAGTGTCGGTGGGAGTCCCGGCATTGCATGGCAGGATGTTATGCTCCTGGTAAACACTTCCTCCTGTAGGACGGTCTCCGCTCTCCTGGCCGGCCTAGTGCGCCTTTTCGGAACCACGATGGGAGGGATTATAGTTGTATTGGCCTACCGGGGAGTTTCCAAATGGTCAATAGTAGAGACCTCGGCACTGTGTTACTCATTGGACGCTCTCTGTCTCCTCTCGCCTCATCCTTCCTCCCACTAATGCCACACTTGGGGCATAGGTACCATAGATCAAGACTGGTCAAAGTGCCTATCCTATCCTATGTAAATCCCCAGCACATATAATTTATAAGGCTGAGAAAAATCTAGAAGGTCATAAATTACATAAAAATTAACTTTTTAATAAAACAATTAAATCTTAACATCCTTCAATAATTAGAAATTCTAAATTCATAAAGTCCTCTTATCACTGACTGAATTTGAACCACGAATCTCCCGTTCACGAGTTCATACTGTCGCGGATCGCATTGTTGTGACTGGCACGGCAGGCGCGCACAAAGGGACAGATAGTGCAATGCGGAGATAAAAGCCTGTCGAAACAGATGAAGATAAATAACTGGAAGGTTCGTCTTGATGGTTCGCGATATGACTGTATGTCAGTTTAAGTGACATTAAATCAACTTAGAAAAATATCGGCCATAAGTTTCATAAAAAATTAGCATTTTAATGTTACAAATGTTATAGTAAATATAGGTTTATTATCTTGCTTCAGCTGAAGTTGTTGGATTACTAATTTAAGCCAGCGATAGTAAAGATCTCATGCTTTTTTCTGTAATTTTGAAGAAAATAATAAATGAAACAGATCAGTACTAATTGACAAATAATTCATTTATTAGGTAAACTTATTTATTCTCATATACTTATTTTAGAAAGGGCCATTTTAATATATCTATACATATTTGGACTGTAATTAGTTTCAGGTAGTGTTTTATATAGTTTCAACTTTGTTAGTAACTTGCATTGTTTATAATTTTGATTATGTATACTTTACACCCTTTTACAGCCTTGCAGAACAATGGGAGGATAGGAAAACGGGAAATACAAAATAGAAGACATCGCTGCAAAATAGGGAGCCTGTAAAAGAAAGTAAGAAATATTCCTCTGATCCTGTCTCGAATCAGAGACCTCAAGAATATACTCGAGAACTTGAGTTTCTGAACCTGCTGAAGCTTATGACATTACATGCATGATCATGTTCTTATCTTTTCGATAAAAGTTGAGTTTAATGTGCTATATGTGCCTGCGTAAAAATTGGGCACAGAAGGACGTGTGGCAGCAAAGCTTTATAATTATTTGTTTTACTGTGATGTAGGTCTGAAAAATGTAGAAATGGTAGACGCAAAATTTAATGGCGGCTGAACGTTGACCACTAGCACCGAAGCTCGACGTACCCATATGTCAAAGGACGGGGAGAAGCTATATGCAGTAACAAGACGAAATGAAAACACTTTATAGGGTATTATGCAGCTGTCAAGTAAAGATAAACACGCATTTGATTGGATATTGTGTTAACCAGCACCTCCTGCAAACCGTCATTAAATTTTTCGTCTGCCATAATTTTTAAGAAGCCATTCACGGGATACAAACTGGTTAAGAAACATGTCGATATTTGTAGCCTCTTTGTATACTTCTTTTGGATATTAAGACATTAGTTATTAAAATATATATTTACCAAATAAAATATATAAACTAATATAAAACGTACTAAATATTCGACTGGGCAACCTCGAGGATTCTCTCGCCGCCGCCGCCCTTCAACAGAATGCGACCAAAGACGTTCAGGACAGACTGACCTCACTACAACAACTGACAGGTGGACTTACTCCCCATGACGAACTAGCCTCCACTCTAACAACCCTACACCAGACTTCCGAGAACATCGGTACACAACTACAACACACCGAGATTCTAACATCCAAACACAAGGACATACTAGCCTCTCTGCAGCGGAAGATGCACCGTGTGGAGATCCACCTCAGTGACATACGACAATGCGAACCCCAGGACTTCTCCAGCATCGACCACAGACTTTGCCAACTCCATCCACAACTCACTAACATGGACTATAGCCTTCACGTAATACTAAATGACATCATCTCCAACCAAACACAACTAGGCACATGACCCTACGAACTTAAGACCCCAGACCAAATCATCAGCGAGCATGTCAGAAGAACAAGGCACGGGTGGACTCTCAATTCCCCCCGAGCCTGGAAACCACCACGAAGTGACACATAACGTCCCCGGCGATAGACGCTTGCAGTGCAAAGGCGCCTCCACTACTGGGGGTGCTCTTAGCGGAACCCCATCAGGCTGAGATAAGGCCACCTTTACTCTTTTTCTTTAATATCACCTTTGTAAAAAAAAAAAAAAAAGCGTAGGTTTACATATTCACCTCCATCCGGCTTTACCCGTATCTAATGCCACGCTGTTGTGTGCAGCGAACGATAGAAAATCATTTATTTTAAATCCATTCTTGTAAAAGAAAGCAATATCCATTAAAAATAAACGATAGATTTAGTTAGAATTACTAGGACACTAATCTAATGAGCGTAGCTTTAAATCACAAAACGTTACACCACAGAATTTACACAAGGGCGTCAACGTTCGAGTTGACTGTGGACAAATTACTGTCCCCAATGCTGTGTTTCAGCATTCTTTAAGTCTAACCAAACTCATTTTTAAAATCCCTTTACATATCAGTGCCGAAGGAAACGCTTTCTTATATAGCATCTCCCGAAAGTCAGTTTCACGAATTTTGACGTCGGGTCGCTACACAGTCGTCGCTTAGTCCATACCTTGTATTATAAATGCATTTATTCTTTTATCGGGATATGTTCGGAGTTTTTCCATCCTAGCATTAAGGCAATACATACGTGACACTATTGAACAGTGCGATTTTCAAATGAATTTGTTAAACTCTATACCAACACAATAAAACATAGCTATGTTTGGTGTTGATGCAGATATACTGTGAAATACTACTTTAATTATGTTCCGTTTCGATTAACATTCCTTGCAATATACGAGGGGAGTTAAATAAGGAATGCAACACATGTTTTTTCTCGGCCAGTTTTGATTGGAAAAAGCTGACATTTCAGGTGGAACATTTTCAAACATTTCCGCTTCGTCTTGTAAAGTCTCATTGACTTCCGATAGGTGACAGCGCTATACGGAGCATTTGAAATGGTATATGTAATGGAGGTGCGTTCCAAACAACGGGCAGTGCGGAAAACCAGGGCATCTCAGATATTCATAGGCGCTTACAGAATGACTACGGTGATCTGGAAAGTGGACAAAAGCACGGTGAGTCGTCGGGCAAAGCGTGTGTCATCATCACCGCAAGGTCAAGCAAAAGTGTCTTGATCACCCGCGTGCTGGGCGCCCGTGCACAGCTGACTCCTGTAACGTTGGTCAAACGATCAACTCGTATTGTGCTACTCTTCGAAAATTAAAGAAACGACCTCAGCATGTTCGTGGGCACAAAAATCCGAACGAGCTTCTTCTTCTCCGTGACAACGCAAGACCTCACACAAGTCTTCGCTCCCAAAACTTCAGTGGACTATTCTTCCGCATCCTCCCTACAGCCCCGATCTAGCACCGTCGGATTTCCACATGTTTGGCCCAATGAAGGACGCAATCCATGGGACGCACACGCCGATGATGTAGCTATTGATACATACGACGTTGGCTCCGACATCGACCAATGGAATGGTACCGTGCAGGCATACAGGCCCTCAGTTGAAGGTGGCGTAAAGCCGTAGCATAGAAAGGAGATTATGTTGAAGAAAAATGTTATGTAGCAGGGTGTATATGATTGCTGAATAAATCAACCCCTGCTTCAGAAAAAAATGTGCTGCATTACTTACTGAACCACCCTCGTAGAAATAAAATGTACTTACACTTTGATTTAAAGCTGAGAAGCAATATTGTAATTCAGACACTTAAATTGCTCTGCTTGCTACACGTAAAAAGGTATTGCTAACGCGGCGGTATTCGAAACTGGACGTTAAGTCTTTAATCCACTCCATAGACATTGTTAACTATCTACGCCTTTTCTGTTCTTTGCATTGCACCGTGCTTTCATTTGTTTACCAGCCATTACACTATCAAGATTTTTCAGCTGTAAGAAGACCTGTCTGTTAGGAACAACCCTACACACATTAGTACAACAAATTTTAAAATTTAACAAAAGTATAAACTATCTTAAGTTTAGAAGGTAGAGTCAGATTAAAAAATTAATGCCACAACCGGGACTTGAACCGGTTTCCATGGTTCATATCCCGGCTATGGCATTGAATTTTTCAGTCTGAGTCTACCTACCCAAACCTTGCCCTAAACACAGCTAGTGTGGAAGAATAGTTAATTTATATCTTTATTTTCATTATTTTTACTTCGTGAACCAGGATTATAACACTACGAGCACTTATACGGGAACTTATAAAATGCATCGGCTCATTTTTCTAACGAGAAGCGTGGAATATTCAGTTACGTGCTTTCCTTCTTTCTCCGAATGAACTGGAACTGTTGTCTCACCCTGTATATCTAAGAGAACAGAGATAAATGGACATTAGATCTGAACATCGGGATCCTGAATGCTATTAACGACATTTGGCAACCTAACTATTAACAAGCGCTAAATCCAGAACTGGGTGGTCACATAAGTCTGTTCATGTTTTAAGGAGCTAATTAGAAATCTACAATTCGTTCATCTGATTCACATTGCCTATTGTAGAGCTATAAAAAAGAATAACGGTACTATCTTTCAAATAATGATGCTCATATGGATTCATTTACTCCCACAAACGAATTTGACTCCTTCAAATGAAGAAGTTCTTTTATTTCCCAACGAAGTAATTGATTGCCTCATCCGAAGCCGGGTACACACCGCACATTTGCAAGACTTTATATTGTATTTAGCCTAACATTTATGTGAAATATACTAAGTAGATATCAGAGTAATGTGTATTTAGGTCCATTCCAGCCTCCAGCTGATGAGAGATAACACTGAGGGGTCCTGCATTGTTGAAGTTAATTTCAATTCAAAATACACGCAGTTGCTTCACTGTCGACCATTACAATCAGTTTTAGTGGTATCATTAGAGAAAGCCCGCCTCGGTAGCGTGGATGGTAGCATGTCTGCCTCATGTTCAAGAGATCCCGAGTTCGAATCTCGGTCAGGGTGAGTTACCTGGATAAGGTTTTTTCCGGGGTTCTGTCCTATCCTAAAAGACGAATGCCGGGTAACTAAGCTCCATGGACCCCGGGCCCATTTGAACATCATTTCAGCCATTTCATTCATCGTTCGATATGACTTAAAAAGTTAAAAGACGGAAATTAAAAAAAAAAAAAAAAAAAAGATAAGAGAAAATGAGTGGTAACCGAGGGTGGGTCAAAAAGTAATGCCTCCTATTTTTCCCCCCTAAACAAGTAAGTTATGTGAAAACTTTGAATTTGGCGCAATTCCTCAAACCTTCTCCAATCTCCTGCAGTAGTAACTTCCTAAGTCAACAGGTGGCAGCACTGCATCCTCTTGCAAAATGGCTGACATCGACATTCGTATTAGACAGCGTTCTGTGATTGAATTTTTGACTGCGGAAGGTGAAACGCCAATTCGCATTCACCAAAGGCTAAAAAATGTGTATGGTGATGCAACGGTGGATGTCAGCACAGTTAGACGATGGGTTCGTCGCTGTAACGAAGTTGAAGGGCAAACACCATTGGCAGATGAAAAGCGAAGCGGCAGACTGGTGACTGCAGTGACTCCATGCAACATTCAGCGAGTCGATGACATTATTCGTGGAGATCGCCGGGTAACAACAGCTGAATTGTGTCGCATTACCTCCCTCAGTAAAGGCAGTGTGATGACGATTTTTCAACAACTGGGTTACTCAAAAGATTGTTCACGTTGGGTACCAAGAATGTTAACCGCCCAAAACAAAGAAACAAGGAAAATAATAGCCTCCGAACACTTGCGGCGCTTCAATTTGGAGGGAGAGGAGTTTCTGGAAAAAATTGTTACTGAAGACGAAACGTAGGTTCATTGTTTTGAACCTGAATCAAAGAGGCAGTCAAAGGAATGGCATCACACAACGTCACCGAAGAAAAAAAATTCAAAACTCAACGGTCGGCAGGGAAAGTTATGGTGACAGTGTTTTGGGACGCAGAGGGTGTGCTTATGATTGATATTTTGGAGCAGCGATGCACAATAAATTCTGTCCAATACGTCAGAACTCTCAAAAAGCTGTAAGCACGTCTTCGCCGAGTTCGCCCAACAAAAGCTATGGCGGAGGTTCTTCTTTTGCATGACAATGCAAGACCACACACCAGCCGTTACACCACTGCAGAAATTGAGAAATTGGGATGGCAAGTCTTACTTCACCCCCCATACAACCCTGACCTGGCACCATCAGGGCCACTAAAGGAAGCTCATCGTGGGATTCATTTTGAAGATGAGGAGGCTGTGAAAACGTCCGTGCGTCAATGGCTTAGTAAGCAAGACCGTGTGTTTTACCACACTGGAATACATGTCCTAGTTAAAAGGTGGACCAAAACTGTGGGAAAGGACGGAGATTATATTGAATAGTGACAAATTAATCGTCAGTGTTGTAGTTTTCAAGCTATGTAAATTGGATTCAATTTTCTTGGCAATTAAAAGAGAAAAAATAGGAGGCGTTACTTTTTGACCCACCCTCGTCCATCCATAACTGGCAATGAAGAAATCTGTGCTCATACATTTCTTCTCGAGTGTCAAACTACGAGACACCAGAAGAAATGTAGGATGACTGCTCTAGAATAACGGGACATTGCCTAATAATAAAGAATTCCTAGTTACAATTCACCCAAAACGAACTAATCCAAGATACACTTAGCATTTGCTCCACCAAGTCAGCGAATCATACTCATTTATACAGCAAATGTTTCGCCTGTCACTTGATATTTCGCTTAACGGCCACTTTAGGTATGCACAAAGCTCAAACATTATTCTAGATCCTAATCATGATAAACAGAATAATACTACGCTTGAATGGATCTCTAGAAGCAATAATATTGTTTAATATGACTTAAAATTATGTCAAGGTCCTGGAGCTCTTGAAGCGACTCATGCATTCCAAAGCTATGAGGTTGGTGCCAACGACATATACAGAGTGTATATAAATGAATATCGGGATTTTAACTCTTTATTATAATTATTACATTTAACTTATAGTTATAAATGATATGTCAAATGAAAAAAAGCTACTCAAACAGTTTTACCAAGAACCTTATAAATGCGACTACCCTTTGTCACACGGCACACATCAAGTCTATAACCGAGTTCTTCCCAAACGTTGATAAGTGTGTATTTAGTAATTGTAACAACAGCTGCTTAAATCCGGTTTCTTAATTGAGGGAGATCAGCTGGTAGCGGAGGCACGTACACACGATCCTTGATGAAGCCCCAAAGGTAAAAATCGCATGGCGTTAGGTCAGGAGAGCGCGGAGGTCATACATAAGAAGCCCTGTCCTTGGGGCCCTAGCGGCCTATCCAGCTCTCGGGTACGGTGACGTTCAACCAATCGCGTACTTCGTTATACCAGTGAGGTGGCGCACCATCTTGCTGGAAAATGAAGTTCTCTGGCTCGTTTTCTTCCAACTGAGAGAAGAGCCATTGTTATAGTGTATCAAGGTAAGAAGTGCCAGTTACAGTAGGTTCACCAAAAAAGAAAGGCCCATTAACTTTTCGCCGGGATACTGCACAAAAACATCCACTTTAGGGGAATCTCGTTGCGTTTGTACCATTTTGTAAGGATTTTTTTGAGCCCCAGATGCTCACAGTGTTAACATGTCCACTAAGGTGAAAGGTCGATTCAGCACTGAAGACAACACGATCCATAAAATCATTATCGTCATGAAACATGTCGTTTGCGAAGGTGGCACGTAATCCGTGGTCTGTTGACTTTAGAGCCTGTTATACCTGTCAACGATAAGGACGTAGCAATAAGCGTTTTGTTACAACTTTCCAAACAGTCGACAGAACTTGTAATTCACGACTATCCTTCCGGACTGATTTCTTTGGACTACGAGTGAACGACCCCCTTACTAGCTCAACAGTCTCTTCACTTACTCTTGGTCTTCCCTTTAGAAAAGCGTCTTAAAACTGATGATACCATCTACAAATGTTATTATCACTAGGAGGATCACAACCGAACTTAATGCGGAACGCACGTTGCACAGTAACTACAGATTCGGTCTTTGCAAACGCAAAACACAAACGCTTTCTGTTTACTAGTCACCATCTTTGCTGCTACCGCTGTCTAGCGGATTGCGGCAGAAACATTGCAAGCACATGCGCACTGGTGCCAACAAACAAAATTTATTTGCTTTTTCATTTGACGTACCACTTATAGCTGTAAGTATAATGTAATAAATGTTATAAAGAGTTGAAAACCCGAAATTCATTTATACACATCCTGTATAATGTCCATCTATTTAGTAGTGCAGTTAACAGGGATTATTACTGTCGTGCCTTCCAAGATGCTCTTTTCCCTTGTCTTTTCCTTGCTTTTCCTCAAATCCCCTTTAAGAGATTACATGGCACAAACTATTTTGGAGATCTAAATAACTCTGCATCTGCTTATGTTTTATATTTTTTATTTCTCCCATATTTAAAATGTGTGTGTTTTTTTTTACGCCATAGATCTAACTTTAACAAACTAAAGCCTGGATGCCTCTGATGTAAAGGACAATTTAGTCATCCAAATGTCACTTTTCTATGAAATACACACACACCATTTAGTCTCTCACGCAAACTTGCAGATTATAAAATGGATGGCGAATAATCTTGGTTAAATAAAAACTCCAAACCTCCAGGTGGGACTCGAACCTCTGGATTTGGAAGATAACATACTAATCACCAGACCACTCATTAAGACTTAATCCTTTGTAGGCCAATTATTACATACATCTGTCAACAATTTTTGACGTTGCAGTTTCTTTGTTTAAAAAATTCCAATGTAAAATGTTTAAAACTGCAGAATTGTCAGTTTGTTTATACAGGAGTTTTTATTGCAACAATTTTGGAATGCAGACAGATACTCTTAAGAGTCACTACATGTACTTTGATGGATGAAAAGTCCTTACATGTGCTGCGGCTCGAACCATGCAAACATTGTGGACATCCACTCAACCACAAGCATTGCGTTCATTTCTTCGCCTAGAACATGAACACATTGCATCTTCCCTCCACTTCTTATTTCTCAGTGTAGCTTCTTGTTGTGGTTTAGAGCACTCATTTAACTTTCATTCACTATAAATCAAGTTGGAGAATGTATGACATCATCGTAATGCTGTCACATGCAATGCAATAAACCGCATGCTTTTGGAATGAACCTAGTTGCTGCATATAAGGCCTGTTTCATATGAGAAGAAGCCTGGATTTACATAGATAACAAAGTATAGCAGTGTCGATGTTACTGGCTTTAGGGCATAACAGCGCTGTATACCTTGATAAATAAGAGATTGGTGAGACAGCTTGCGAGCATGGGAAGGTGTGCAAGGTTGGGTAAATTCCGCATAAAAGGTTGAGCAGTAAGGCGACACAGTAAGTTAATTCAGCGACGGCAACAATTTAAATGAGAATACCCTATAAGTTCCGAAGTGTCGAATAAGAAAGTAAAAGGGTAGGCATATTTCTTCCACTTCTCCAAACAGCACTCGCAAATACTCCACAGTTCCAGATAGCTCATAGTAAAAATGTTCTTCTCCTACCCTTTTCAATGTACATACTGTGCCCTTGCATCTTTTGGCAGGCATGTTCTTTCTTCCTACTTTTGTTGTAAATATTCTTTCGTACAGAAGCGACGTTATCAACAAAGTATCTAAAGTTTGAAAGAGTAGAGCCAGACTGAAACATTCAATGTCATACCCGGGATTTGAACCACGGCTCTCCCGCTCTCCGTGCAGTTGCTCTAACCAACTGAGCTACCAGGCCAACATGCCGATATGACATTAAATTCTCCAAAGGACTCATATGTTTCCCGATAGACCACTAGGGCTTCTCATATGCTATGAGACACGCACCTTTCTGTGGCGACTTACTACGTGGGCTGTTCAATAAACAATGATCATAATTTTTACGGTCATAATTTTTCGCGCTAAAATTCAAACTTATTATATTCTGTTAGCTTCCCGTAGGGGAGGGGATCCGTCCCCTTCAGCTGCCAAAGTGCGGGCGCTGCGGACCCTTAGCACTCGTGTTACCTCTGACGTTACTAGAGGAACCTCGGGCCGAACATACCGAGCCCCTCCCGTAGGGGAGTTGTTCGGATTGGGTTGGACTCGAGGGGGCAGTGTGTTCCCGACACCCACGGGTAAATGGGTACTTCCGGCCAGGCTACGGCCGCCCGGAGGGGGTAGAGGGTTGCCTGAATAGTCCCGGGTACTAGCCTGCAGAGCTAATAGAAGGTGTGCTAGATCACCATTCGGCCCCACCGAGGTTATTCGGTAGTCTTCCCTGCGGGGTTGACGCGCGTAAGTGGCGTATCCACTTCCATCCCGTCTTGACGTTGTGCTCAAGCGGGGGGGAGGGGCTTTTTAGACTTATTTGCCCTATGGAAAGAGCCCCGGAGTTTCCATCGCTCCCGGGTAGGAGACCCGGGTCTTGGTCCTACGGGTCCAGGACTAATGGGAATAGATTATCTGCACCTAACCTAATTCTGTTAGCTTAATGTGAAACAAACGCGCCGTAGTAGCTTCATTGTTGGTACTCCTGGTTCCCGCCTGTTAGAACCAGGCAAGTACAGACATCTTCAGTATCACCTACCGCTGCAATGGAGGTAACACGCGAGGAACATGCGACTTTGATATTCTGCTTTCGTCTCAACAAATCTTCAGTTGAGGCTATACAATGTTACAGGAGGCCTATGGAGAGTCTGTTCTTCCCTACAGCACAGCTCGAAGGTGGTTTAAAATGTTTAAAGACGGGAGACAAGCAATTTTAAAGGAAGGTGGACCTTGTGCTCCAGTTACTACTCTTACGGAAGAAACCATCAACACTGCTGCTGCCATTGTGAGAGAGGATCGACGAATAACCTTAAGATCACTTTCTGAAATACTAAACATTTCATAGGGTACCATCCACACGTTGGTGACAGAAACATTACACATGAGACGTGTTTGTGCGCGATGGGTTATAAGACTGTTGATTCCCGAACAAAAGGACATTCGCAATGATGTTAGAGCAAGATCCTGAGATTTTTTTCAAACGTAATCACTGCTGATGAAACTTGGCTACATCATTTTGATCCTGAGAGCAAACAGCAAAGCTCAGTGTGGAAATCTCCTTCATCACCAACCGCCCAAAAAGCAAAAGTGGTTGCTTCTGCTAGAAAAGTTATGGTCATCTCATTCTTTGATACTCATTTAATGGTTTATCAGCATGTTGTACCTGCACACACATCAGTAACTGGACAATACTACAGGGATGTCCTGAAAACATTGCAAGTCCATATCAGGCGCAGAAGACAACATTTCCGTGAAGCAGGCTGGATGCTGCATCACGATAATGCGCGGCCGCATATTGCCAATGTTATTGCTGAATATCTTGCAAAAATCAACGAGAAGTGCATCACTCACCCTCCCTATAGTCCGTATTTAGCTCCATGTGACTTTTGTCTATTTCCTAACTTGAAGAAACGCCTTCGTGAAAGCCATTAGCCATCATCAGAAGTAGTGGTGAAGGCTGCGGAGGCGATTTTGAAGAATCTCTCAAAAATCGTTTCCAGCATGTCTTTGAAGACTGGCAGAAACGCTGGGACAAGTGCATCGCATTCAGGGGAGACTATTTTGAGAAGAACTATCAAAATTATGAGGATGAGTAAAGGTACGTTGTCAAAAAAAAAAAAAAAAAAAAAAAAAAAAAATGGTGATCATTCTTTATTGAACAACCCTCGTATGCAGTAAGTGCCTAAGTCCCAGGCTTCATAGTAAACCACTACGTTGTTCAGGTAAATTGATGGAAATAATCATTTCTTTCACACTAGCTGTGTGTAGGCTAAGGTTTGAATGAGTAGAGCCAGACTGAGAATTTAATGTCATGTCGGCACGCTGGCCATAGTAGCTCAGCTGGTTAGAGCAACCACACGGTTCGCTTACTTTATTTCCATTATATGCCCAATGTACATCTTTTTCATTTTTGTCTGCTTACAATACTGTGAGCTGGAAAATATAAACAAAAAAATGGAAGATAAGTGAAGTTTTAAGTTACAAATTATTATATTTGTATATAAAAATGGAAGTTTAAGCAAAAGAGAAGATGCGTTCCGTTAACTTTAAATCTCGCATAACCTTATTTCACCCTTTTACATAGGCATCCTGATGAAATGACGTTAAAGGTGCAATCTCCCTTGTAACTATGTGTATTGTTCTAAACGCAGTCGCTTTATTTATATTAAATATATCCCCAATCGCCATTTGGAAGCTTTCAGTTGCATAGAACCGTAATGTGAGCAGGATCATAAAAATTGGATTGAGTGCATAATTCCTCAGGGTTTGTGTTCTTAACTGTGCATGTCCAGTTCTTCAGCTACATGCTTTGATAGTCGAAATCTCATTTTGAATTTTCTGTCATTTAGTTATTGAAAATTCTAATCATCAGAGTAATCTGAATTCTGAAAATAATAAAAATGTATAGGTTATGAGCACAAACAATGCAATCTTTAACAGACATTTGTGAAATAAAGAGGCTAATTATTTATACAAGTAACCACAAAAAATGCTTTATTTACGATTTATTTAAAGCTGCACTACTTATTTCTTCTTAGAAACTATTGTGTAAATTCTGCAGTTCTGCTGATCTAAGTTCAATCAAGTTAACTGGAGAAAATTCACCAGTTAGATTTGATCTTAGATCAAGAGGCTATGAACTTAGATCAATGTTTATACATTCAAAATTCTAAGTTCAGCTTCACTGAAGATCATTTTCATATGCTTGAACTTAGATTATCTTTTATGCAACCGAGCCTCACAATAGTAAGTCGTCACAAACGGTGAATCTCGAATACAAGAACCCTTAGTGGATTACCGGGGAAGTATATGAGTCAACTGGGGAATTTAATGTCGTGACGGCATGTTGGCCATGGTAGCTCAATGGGCTAGAGCGACTGGACGGGAAACAGTAGACCCGTGGTTCAAATCCCGGCCGTGACATTGAATTTTTCATGTCGACTCTATCAATCAATTTTCTTCATTTGAAGAAAAAAACTTGTTGCTCTTCAAAGGAGCCTTAAAGAATTTCAGTTATTAAACTGACTGGATAAGTTGAGTTTAGTGCTGTTTCACGTAGTTTAAAACAGGCAAACCTCCAAACATGCTTAGTCATACCAAGGTTTAGAACCAGTGACTTTTCCTCACTTCTTGACAGAAAGAGGGTCTTCTCTTTTTCCTTTTGCTTTCGTTCTTTTAAAACCTTATTTCCTAGATGTTGAAAACACTCTTCTACCCTCACACGAAGCCCCTTTATAGCTTGTTTCTTTTCAAACAATTTTTTCAACTGAAGTACCATTGTTTTTCAGACAAAAAGAAAACAAAGAAAGAACGAACAAAGGCAGCAATTTTCTTTTCTGTATTTCATTTGAATCAATAAATGGGAGTACACAAACACGGCATTTCATGAGCTATTACCATGGGAACTAAGGTGAGGCAAGATTAAAAATGGAAGAACACAGGTTCATCAAGGAAAAACAAGAAAAACTGAGCGCCAATTAAACTGAACCAAAATCTCAGTCGGATATTAAAACAGGACCCATAAAATGTAAAGTTGGATGAGATTTCTTTCACCGTTGCTTCCAGCTGTATGCTCACGTCTCCTTACCCTAGACCTAGAACAAACATGCAAACAAACAGCTAATGTCTGTAGTGTGAAATGTACTTCGTTTGCTGCTGCAAATTTAGTTGGGATGGTATCTGAATGCCGGTAAGAATATGATTTTATCTAAATAATGCACTTTAGACTGGACTTATTCAGAAACTTGGCTCTGCGGTAACTGGATGGCCCGAGATTGAGGCCCCATCGACTCTCACCTTCTATTTTTTGAGTGGTTTTGCCTAGTGAATAGGCAAATGTTGGAATGTTTGTCTACTACATTTGCTTTCTTTCTTTTCCTTTAATATAGTTTCCTTCTCATATTTTGTGTGTTAGTACCGGTCAGATAATGCGGATGATTGCTCCTAGGAAACATTATTCCCTGTAGACCCTAGAGAGACCCCTAGTGGGAGACCGTTTGTTGCTCTGTGGTACGGTTCCACGACCCAGGAACTGTTACGGACTTCCGCGCGTCTCTGTGACCGGTGATCTCTTGTGCCTTCCTCGCTTAGTCCCTTTCTCATAGAGCGCAGTAGCTTCAATAGAGCTCAGTGTGTGTACCTCTTCGTATACTGGACTATCAAATACAGAACGTGCTTAAATGTGTTAAAGACAAGTGGACACTTCATGGAAACAATTTGAAAGATCTAGCGGAATTTTCACTGCCACTAATTTAGTTGTCCCATGTCAACGTTTTTCCTGAACGAGTTTTTCTAAAATGAGTATAATAAAAAATAAGAATCGGAGTAGACGAGCACTAGATATTGTAAATGTTATCCCAGTTTATGAAGGAATGTAATGGGTCTGAAAAATTCCAAATCATCCAGATGTTATGTGTATGCCAATAAATTTTATGCTGTTGCAGCAGTAGTTCAGAGTGAAGATGAATAGTTCGTGAAAAACATGTCCTAATACTTGCTGTCGCCGATAGTGTAAATATTATCAATTCAACATTATTATTTCTTTTTCTTTTACTCGCTGCTTTTAATATCCAATTCTAAAGCGGCTTTTCTTTCCTTTGAAATAACTGCTCTTCGGCAAAAATGTTCTCGATTATTATTTGTGTAACTTTCGGTTTCTTTACGTTGGGGTTTCCTTTATAAACACTAAATTCACAAACCAATTTTCACACCCACTCATACTTCCAGACTACAGAGAGGATGCGTAATAATCCTGGCTAAGGAAAATATTCAATCTTCCATTCGAGAATCAAACCCAGGAACTCGGGCTTTTGAAGCTAGCATATTTCAACTCGTATTAATATTATTTAATTTTTAGGCTTAGGAATGTAAATGTATAGCTCTGAGTGGCTTGTAAGACGTATTTTCATTAAAACGTTGAGAACCCTGGGGAGGAAGTACAGGTCCTCGAAAGCGTCCCTAATTTTAAATACCTGAAAAGTAAGTTAAGTTTAAACACTTAGTTTAACACGTTTGTACTTAATTGCTTTGAAGCTGAAAGTAGCTTTGAAGGTTTGAAAATAGGCAAAAAGGCCCGCCTCGGTAGCCTAGATGATAGCGTGTCTGCCTCATGTTCAAGAGGTCCTGAGTTCGAATCTCGGTCAGGGTGAGTTACCTGGATAAGGTTTTTCCGGGGTTTTCCCTTATCCTGAAGGACGAATGTCGGGTATATCTAAGCTCTATGGACTCTGGGCTCATTTGAGCATCATTTCACCCATCCCATTCATCGTCCGATATGACAACGTTGGAGGACGCAAATTATTATAAAAGGGCAAAAAGTGTTTGATAACATAAAATGTGACAAAAATAGTCACCTTAAACAAGGGAGGAAATGAAAATACAAAGAAATATCACGCATTTCACATCAAAAGTGCTGACACAAACAGAAAGGGGTTCGAAGTATGACAAAATCGTTATAATTTTGGGACTGTGAACTGCCAAACCAAACTTAACCGTTAGATAAAGACACGCCATTTACAGAGCAAGTCCCCTGATGCCTTGATATCTTTTGAAATAACTTTTCAAAATTCCTACACATTACAAAGTATTAATGCACAGCATTTAAGAAAAAGTGCTGTAAAATATATTTCATTTGGATGAGGGCATATGTGGGGTATTTTGTTAATGAAGGATGCAAAAATTTATAAAGTATAAAAGCCTGTGTCTGAGCCTGCCAACTCGACTGCCGGCCTTACGCTTACATACTCAAGGCAGAGATGGGTGATCATCCAAACGATACAGGGAGGAGTTGTGTTCAACTTCTCGGCACCCCCAAGCCGGAAAATTGACATTCCCTGGCCGCCATTCTCATCCTCAAGTTCCCCACGATGTTGAGATGTTAAAATCCGTACCAGATGGAAGAGAATCTGGATGCACTCCGTGGCAGGAACCAGAGCACAACTCTCCTACGCTGTCGGACTTAGGAGTATGCTATAGCAAACTGTTAATTATATAATAGAATATAGAACAGCTATGAAAAATTGAGAAATGAATTCATAAAATCAAATTGCATTATAATTACATAATAACTTCCAATTTCAACATAATAAGTGACAACTGAAATAAGACTAAATTAAGGAAAAACATAACATCTATTTTTGCAATAGAATAAATAAATGCATACGTTCATATATCTGAAATAACTGACGATTCTGTGTGCAACTAAAAACAAACGAGCAGACTTTAAAACCACTAATATATTGTCACCGTATGACATTGTTGTGTGCTGCCGCGAAAAGCCGGAACCGGACGCGTGGGCAGGAGAGAAAGAGACACAGAGAAGCTCCAGAGCGCTCGGTTTGTTGTTGCCGAGAAACTTCTCGGAAGGCCTGTGGCTTTCTAGAAGCAATGACTGGGGGGAGGGTATAAAACTCCGCAAGGTGTTAGAAGCAGCAGTTGTGTGATAGTTATTGTGACAGTCGACGTTTGATGTCTACTACAGAAATTTCTTTCATTTGTTCTCGTGAGTCGACCTTGAAGACAGCTGATTGTCAATTTCACAACATTTTACTGCACCAAAATTTGTTTTAGATTTATGCAAGTGGATTTCAAATCTATGTAACCCATGCAGTCATGTTTGGTGTCAGGAGTGCGATCAGGACGCTGGAAGCCGCATTGGCGAAGATCTTATAAGAACTGGGGAAATGAAAACGGCAAATGACAACCTCGCTCACAATATTTAATACACTTAAAATAAATTGAAATGGAACAGGCCACCTCAATCAAATAATATATTGTATTTATTTTTTTCTTCTAATTTACGTCCTCCAACGTTGTCATATCGGACGATGAATGAAATGGGTGAAATGATGCTCAAATGAGTCCAGGGTCCATAGAGCTTAGAGCTACCCGACATTCGTCTTTCAGGATAAGAGAAAACCCCGGAAAAACCTTATCCAAGTAACTCACCCTGACCGAGATTCGAACTCGGGACCTCTTGAACGGGAGGCTGACATGCTACCACCACGCTACCGAGGCGGGCATTGTATTTGTTAACACATATAAAATATCAATGTCATAAGTCATTCTCATTGTCAGTTAATCCTAAACACATTTGCAACATCAGTTTTCGCAATCTGTAAGTTTAGTTCAATTACATTTAATTGTACTTTTAAGATGATGGGGATTTATATCGAAATTCAGAATATTTTATACATAAAATGAATGGAATCTTTATTTCATTTAATTATTAGAGAAAAACAAGAATGTGTAAATTTAAGTACATGATAAAAATTGAGCAGATTTTGACTAGAAAGAACAATAACATTTAAAATGTCTCCACTGCACTCAATTACTTCCAGAAAAGGATTAAACTAGTGTTTAATTAATTTTCAGCTGAATTTTCATACCTGAAAAAACATTAAATATGTGTATCTGGTCACGACGGCATTGGGTGAGAGTATTGGATGATCAAAGTGTGTTGCAAATGTTTTGGGGGCAAGCCATGGCTTGACCGCATGTAAGGCCTTGTGTTTCGGACAAAGATGGCCATTCAGTGCTTCTCACAGACTTCTGTTTTGTTGTTTTCAGTGTACCTACTTAAAGTTTCGCGAACCGTAACAAATTCTGCACGCAGTAACTTTGCAAACACGGGTAAATTAGCACCTTCACCAGGAACAAAACTCAAGTAACTGTTTTGCTTCCTGTTACTGCGAATTTGAACGGCGACATCACGCGGCGTTCCCGTTCACAACTTAGAGCCCAGCCCTTGTTTATTGTGGTCACATCTTCTAGGGTCATTGGCGTTTGTGAACTAGGGTAGTCAAACGTCAGGGTACGTAAAACATTGCGCAATAAACCAACTTGGAGAAGAAAAAGAATGGCTTGAAAGACTACAGAAGAATCTGGGACACAAGGAAGTTCTAAAGAGCTGAAAAGAGAAGAAAATATTCTTTTACTACACTAAGATGACTTTCTCTACTCAGTCGTCTATAAAGTAATGGCATGACTTTTAGTGTCGGACAGTTTCAATACACGCTTGAAAAATACGACAGTAGCCTGGGTCTCTTGGCTTTATGTGTTACTATCCTTAGAATATGAAGCAGATAAGAGCATTGAACCTATTGTTACAAAAGCTTATTTTCTGCTTATTACTCTTCTTTTCCTCTATTCTACTCTTTTTTCAACAGCTTAGGTACAATGGACGATGAATGAAATGGGCAAAATGAAGCTCAAATGGCTGGAGTCTGAGTTACGAACATTCGTCTCCTCAGAGATATTGGCCATGCACCAAAAAGCTGCTAAAGGTTTCATAAAAATGCATGTAAATTACTTTATATAAATCAACAGAAATTAATGGCTTCCAAAAGAAGCTACATCACATGTAGAAGCTACATGTGTCCTCGCTACATCAGGAAAGATCGTGTGGCTTCGGCAACTTTGAGAAACAGGGCTCGTGTATAAATGCTGCGGTGGGAGCTCTTACTTTCAACCTTGGAGACCACGACTACTCGTCTGCAGCAACTGAAGAAGGCCCTCGGGACCTCCACTGACTCCATCACCAGCCGCACCGCAGACCTTTAAGATACAGTCCACCAGGTACTATCCAGGACCGAGACCTCCCAGCTTGACATCATACAGTCCTTACAGCGCCTCGCCCAGAAGCAAGTCGACATCCAGATTGCAGTTGCCCAAATCACAGACGACCCTGACTCACGACGTGAATACTTTACTCAAGTACTCACAACCCTCGACCACCTACAGACTACAGTACTGCAACTGACTTCACTGACCGGACACCACGTCTACGATGTCGTTATTTCTCTATGGTGCACAGCTACACAACTTAAAGAACTTAAAACCTTCCAACATCTTCCATCTAATCCCAGCAGTCCACCCAGGGCCTCTGGTCATGGTTAGACCCCCGGACACATCCTTCCTTCGGATTCGCACGTGCCCCTCAGGCACCTGCATTCCTACTACCGTAACTACCGGGGGTGCATCAGCGGGACCCCAAAACCTATCTCCTGTCGACTCCTTACCATATTTTCTCCTTTAGACCCCCCCCCCCCCAAAATTGCCAGTCAGACGTGCAGGTTGCTGCTAGGAGTGAACGGAGTTGCTACAGTATACCACACGTTAATGTCAGAGGTTCTACTCCCATTAGTCCTGGACGCGTAGGACCAAGGATCCGGGCCTTCTTCGACCAGGGAGTTACCGAGCTGTCCCAAAAGGGCGTCCTGCGCCTCCGTGGGGCTTTCCATAGGGCAAGACCTAGAGACTAACAAGGGCCCCCCCCCCATTTGGCCCTATGGAAGTGGAAACGCCACTTACGCGCGCCAACACCAAAATGGGAAGGCTACCGATATGACCTCGGTGGGGCCGCCTGGTGATCTAGCACACCTACTAGCTATGCTGGCTAGTACGCGGGAATATTAATGGCTTCCCTCAACCCCATCCGGAGACGTACACGACCACCCACGGGTATCAGGAGCCCCTTCGAGTCCAACCCAATATGAAGAACTCCCATTCAGGGAGGGGCTCGAATGTTCGGCCCGAGGTTCCTCTAGTAACGTCAGAGGTACCACGAATGCTAGGGGTCCGCAGCGCCCGCACCACGGCAACTGAAGGGGAGGGATCTCCTCCCCTACGGGGGCTATAGTATATCACAGGAGAGAAAGTCTCCTGGGGATGAGATACAGGGGGGTTCGAAAATGTTCCGCAGCTTTCCCCCGACAGGTGTATGACACCCCATGCCAGTGCAGTTACAGACCATTCAAAAACATTCTGACGGCTTCTACTTTTGTGTAGGAATCTTCTCGGTTTTAGTGTACCGAGTGAATAAGGCGCATTGTTTTTTTAACGGTTCTGCTCCTTGTGTAGCATGCGTTCTCTGTCACATTCGCTGTCCTTGTCCCACTGTGTAAGGGTGCGCATTCCTTTCAGGAAGCTACTTTGCGTTGCTAGACAGTAGTCAGTTGTAATTGGACTAGTGAGAACTGATAATCGTGTAGTGATTTGAAAGTGAATTCTTTTGTTTGTTTACGTGTGGTGAAGCCACGAGAGACCGTTTTGGTGTATGATACGTCATCCTGCTGTAAAGGGCTGTACAAACTGTCTTCCTACGGAAATAAAGCGGATTTTGAATTTCTGCAAACTGGACTTTTTATTTTACAAACTCACAAAGTCATAATACCGTTGAATAATGGACATTTACATTGCTTCAAGGCAAATTAAATGTCCACCAGTATGAACTTTGCGCCAATATACTTAGAGACGTTTCCTGAAAATTCCAAAGCTAATAATTTATCCTGTTTATGGCTATGGAATGCTAACAGCTGATGAAACTAGTAGCAGTGATTCCAATCTTGATTTTAGTAATCACGTAAACCTCTAAAAACGTCACAGATGCAGCTGACCTAAAACCTCAACTGCTCTAACTCAGCAAATCTTTACAACCAAGAATGGTATTCCATTCACAAGATTCCGAGGTAATCTAAAAATAAGACCATAAATGTGCGTTTTCTATTTTCCAGAGCAGCTGTTTAGTATAGATGTTCCCACAAATTTTGGAGATACCTCGGCATACAAATGGGTTTTATCTACACAACCTTGAGCATACAGCCTATTGAGTCACAACGTGCTATTAAAAAACCCAAAAGTTTTAAAAGCGGCATAAAAGTGACTGGTTAAACTGGTCTCTGGGCTACTGCACCGCATAGAAGTGGGTGTTTTATGATCCGATATGGACACAAAGTTAACAGACTGGCTAGCCTTTGGAACGGGACGTTATAGCAAAGTAACAATTGCATAACAAACCACTAACTGTCTCAGACAGTCTGAGATGGAACATTTATGCTTTATAGCGAATTAGCTACTTGCTCTTGCCACACTATCAGAGAACAAGTCCAAGAATTCGGAGGTAAAAGAAGTGGTTTAAATGTTTAATTAAAAGGAGAAAATTATGCCACTGAGTGCTATAACATTGTAACACTTCCGACTTGTCAGCATTGATTTCCAGTATAACTATCCAAGAGGTCAGTATTGTTAATGTAATGCTGGATAGTTAGAATCGATGTATTCATGAAATATAAGCAACCATCTAAATATTACAAGCAGAATTACTACCATAAAGGTGAAGAAAACAGTACGAAATAGCACATAACAGGTTTCTTTAATGGTGCAAAGTAGGAAACGTAGAATTACGAAGGCCGGTCAAAAAGTAATGTCTCCTTTTTTTTCTCCCTCTCTTTCAATTTCCAAGAAAATTGAATCCAATTTATAAAGCTTGAAAACTACAAATATTGCATGGTTATTTAATCATGAAAAACGTTTGCTCTCCTTAGTTCCCACATTATTTGAAACAATCTCAAAAAACTGCTCGTGTCGATTGGTGTACAAAAATGCAGAAGAAATACAATGGCGGTGGCTCAAAAGACCTATATAAGATTGTAACAGTGACGAATCATGGATCTATGCGTATGAGCCGGAACGTAAACAGCAGTCAACTGTATGGGTGTTTCAAGATGAAACAAATCCAACAAAAGTTGCTCGCAGTCGATGTACTTCGTGGCAACTGGTCACCTGCTTTTCAGCAAAACTGGCCATGTGGCAACTAACTGCCTTTGAACGAACGTAAACTGGCCAATTCTGAATGGTACACAACCTTTTGTTTGCCGGAAGTCTTTGGTGAAGTAAGGGAAAGTAACAAGAACCATAGGATCATTCTTCATCAAGACAATGCGAGCACAGACACATCTCGCCTAATAACAGATTATTTGAAGGCTAAAAAAATCGAATTCATGGGTCATCCACCATAAAGTCCTGATTTGACACACACTTACTTCTTTTTGTTCCCGAACATCAAGAATAAATTACGTGGAGAACGATTCTCCTCGGCAGAAGAAGCCGTTGATACCTTGAAAAGGCATGTTTTGGAAGCGTCTCAAGAAAATTGGAATAAATGCTTTGACAAATGCTTCAAACTGACGCAAAAATATATTGGTCATAAAGGAGAATATTTTGAAAAAGAATAAAGCAGTTTTCAATTAGAAATTACTTTTTTTAATTATTAGGCTCAAAATATAAATAGTGTCCTTTGTATGGCATAAGTACAAACAAAAGAATACCTGAATATGCCTTACATTAACTTATAGAAGGAACACGATAATAAAATCTCAAAAAGAAAAACTTTAATGAAAATTCTCCTAATGCAATAGAAAGAAATACTCCAATTTTATATATTTAGGCTGCAAATTTACTGCAGGATCCTAAAGACAGAAAGATATATGTACAAAACTTTCAATATTTCAACAGGTATTCGGTAAAAATCAATGAAAATTAAGATGAAAACCAAAAGAAAAGAAACAAGAGTGTAAACTTGTGCCAAATTACTGCTGTTCCTTTATTTTTGACAGTGAAACTTGGATGATTACGACAATATGAAAATTAATAAATGTCAGAATCTGAAATTTCTTTCTTAAGTGGGACTAATAGCTGCACAAGGCCAGGTCATGTAAGAGTGAAAATATCAGAAATGAATTACAGATTTGGTCCATAAGTGAAACTTCAATAGTATGGAAATAATGGAAGCAACATTTATACAGTATGGACCAAAGAGTAATTCCAAAATTAGAATACTATTTTCAGGACGACGGGAAAAAAAGAAGAGAAATGAATAGGAACAGGTCTTCCAACAACTAAACTGTACATTGAAGATAAAGAAGAAATGCAGTGAGGAATCGTTGTGTGGTGAGACAGAAAAGGTTTCAATGACGAGGTGTATACGGCTGGATTTGCCTAAAAAGGAAGTACGTGTGACCAGTTTTCCTAGTTATTCAATGTTGAAGAATAGGTGCAGTTTAAATTCGCAAATATGGAAGACTTCCTGTCGGATTTCCCCAAGTGATTATTTCTGTTTCTTGAAGTCTGCATTTCGACCAGCTGAGTAGGCATTCGAAGTTGGCTTCCTTTTTAGCAGGTTTATGCATCTTGACCCCACATTCCCCGATGTTAACAGGAAAAAATGAGCTTCCTTTTCTTCCTAAGTACTTAAATAACTCATGAATGGCGTGTTCTCGATGCAGAACTGAAAAAGGTGGCGTGGGAAAGTGTATACTTAAGATTTTGGCCTCAGTAAAAATGCGAAATAAGAATCTAAGAACGATACCGTCCTTCACTAACATTCGTAGGTTTAGTAGGATTGTTATATTGAAATATAGCACACTGTATATGCATTACACAAGCATGTAAGGTATTATAGGAATATGTTAAGTGCATGAAAATTAAACACCAAGCAGTTTAGGTGCACATGTCGCGCAGAGCATACTGTCGTGGACCCATTATTTACGATAGGCGGCGATGCGCATAAAAGGTTCGGCGCAGACAGATAACAGACGGATAGTGTATCACGGAGATAAAGAGCTTGCATAAGCAGATAAACATAGCACTGAGACGAAAGGCATGCCAAAACAGATAAAGTTAGAACATTCTGGTAACATCTTGACTGATGGAGAGCGTTCGGTTTCTTGATTGTTCTGGAACAGTCTGGAATTATTAGTGGAGGTATTTAAGGAAGCGACGATTCGCCAAGGGGGAGTCGTAAACAGAAGTGTTGTAAAGAGAGTTGATGTAGTAAACAGATGTAAGCAGAACGCTGTTTGTTGTGATCATCGACCTTGGTAGATTGTAATTGTGTATGTGACGTAATTCTGTTACTTAAGGATTGAACAGAGTGTATTTCTACGAACCCACAGAGGCGAAATACTATGCAGATCTGTTTCTGGTTACTACCTTCTCAAGAGGAAGGGATGAAGTGAACGGATTCAGCAGGTTACAGGTCATAAACAAATAGACTACCGAAAGTCCCTTACGCTTCCAGGATCAAAAACACGCTCTACTGCTGGAGCTGACCAGAGGATAGTGAACGACCCTTCGTCCAAGCAGCTCTCTAGGTGTCAACGAGGAGTCCAGTTTTCTTTGTACACCAGAAAGACGAGAAGTAAACGGAATGAAGGGTAGTGGTAGTAGATGTAGTAATGGTAGATGTAAACATATAATATTCGCATAATAGAAAGAGTAGATAACAGCAGCTGTTCAGGAATCTTAAATATATTCGATTGATGGCCATATCAAATTCAAGTGTTTTGTGTACTCACATTCCACACAACTTAAATATTGCCCGCCTCGGTAGCGTAGATGGTTGCGTGTCTGCCTCACGTTCAAGAGGTCCCGATTGGAATCTTGGTCAAGGTAAGTTATCTAGATAAGTTTTTTCCGGGTTTTCCCTTATTCTGTAAGACAAATATCGAGTAACTCTCAGCTCCATGGACCTCGGACTCATTGAAGCATCATTTCACCCATTTCATTCACCGTCCTATATGACTAAATGTTGGGGAACGTAAATTAAAAAAAAAAGAAAGAAACTTAATTGTTTAAAATTATTTTTTTCTGTGAGAATACCTTTGAACGAGTCAAAGATAACTTTGTAACTTTTAGCAAATATTTTTTTCTAATCTTTCTCGAGTTGTAAATCGATTTGGAGCTAAAGAATGTCTACATTCCTTGAAGATAGGGCATTACAGATTATACTGTCGCGAACCCATTATTTACAAAAGCGCGGCGTGGGAGCGATAAGGAACGGATGGAGCCGGGCGGAGATAAACAGCTTTTCTAAGCAGATAAACATACCGCGAAGATAAAAGGCATGCCAAACAAATAAAGAGATAAATGGAACATTCTAGTGAAATCTTGATTGTGAGTGAGTGAGTGTGTGGTGTTTTAGGGCCCGTCGACAACAAGGTCAATTGGGCCCGAAGTTAACTCTAAGAACTAAAAGCTACACAAACTAAGTTAAAAAGTAAGATAAAATAAAAACACTCAACTATTAAAAATACATAAAAAAACTCATCCTCGTACTAATAATTTAAAATCTCTAACATTAATAAATATAAAATACAAGTCAGACTTGTTTATTAAAACCGATTTCAGAGACAAACCGCAGTGCCTTAACCACGGCCACTGTCTGGTCCCCTAAAACACCGAGCAAGTTAGTCCCCAAGCCTACTGACTGGCGAACGCGGGCGTACTGTGGGCAATGGAGCAATACATGCCGCACAGTGAGGCGTACTGCACACGGATTACACACAGGGGCCGGTTCCCCTCTTAAAAGATGGCAATGAGTCGCTCGTGTGTGCCCAATTCTCAGCCGGGTATCACCTCGGCCCGCCGGTTATCCCTGCAGGAAGTTGGCCAGGGTTGTACGCTCTCCTTTATCCCCCGGAGTTGTCTCCTGATTGTGTTTTCGATTTCTTGTTTGTTACAGAATATTCTAGAAATGTCTAATCCTTATTTCACATAAGCTTGCCCCGTATCTCTAAACGATCACGTGACCTTATCACCTCTCATTGGCTGCTGTTGTAGTATGACTTGTGCGGTAAAAATTAGTTCGTTATTTAACATGGTGATATATATTTATATGTTGGAAGAGAATTGTCAAATTTATATTTTCGTAACTGCTTTAATTAAATATATTACGCAACAGAGTTGATTTATCTGAAATGCATGTTAATTCTTAAACGAAGTAAAGAGGAGGCTTCTTTGCTCTCAAGCACATGGCACGATAGCACGTGATTTAGCGGTAGTGATGACATTTGTGAGTGTGAGTGTGTGGTGTTTTAGGGCCCGTCGACAACAAGGTCATTTGGGCCGACATTTGTTTATATGACTTTTATCACTGACCTTGTTTTGAACAGGATGTCATATGTCGCCATTCGAAGGTGTGTTGTGGCGAGTGCGATAGCTAAATTATTTTATTGATCGTTTATTGGGCGTGTAATTATTATGTGTGTAATGGCAGAGTCTACCGCCAGTATTTCGCTGAAGCATCGCAAGGGAAAACCTTTACATAGCGGCAAAAAAAGAATTGTGTTGCATGTGTTTAATGCACTCACAGAGAAGAATCCGTCTTTATTAGTGAGAGAAGTCGAACAGCTGTGCTCTGAACTTACAGGTGTGAGTGTTAGATGCGTAGGAACATCGCGACATGAAATTGAGACAACAGGAAAACTTACCACTCCAGGGGCGATATTGCTGTGTGGCGAAGACGTTATTTAAGGAAAACACATTGTACCGGGATACAAATCGCACAATATACTACCTTGACGAGACGTGGGTGAATGAAGGACACACAAGTATGGCGTGACACGACTTTTAAGACTGAAAGACGAGCATTTTTGCAAGGCATGTGTGTTGGTTTTAAAAACTACCAGTGGAAAAGGCCGAAGGCCTTTCATTACAAACTTGTTTCAGTTTCGTTGCTCATTCATTCAGTTTCAACTTACTCAGTTTCATTATAAACTTAATTATTTTTGCATACCTTCATATTCTTATTTGTATGATTTTATCTGTCTTCCTGGCAATTATTATGACGTTTACTGCAGTTTTAAATGTGACGGGAAGGCACCGCCTATGGCCTATGGGGCAAAAGCATTAGCCAATTAGGGTGAGGGGGAAGGTAGTTGCACGCGGAGTGATACATGTCAGCGGGGCAAGGTTATATGAAATGGAGATTAGTAATATGAGTCGTGGTATATATAAGGAAGCTGCGATAAGCCAAGGGACATTTGTAAAGACAGTTGAGTAAGCTCTTTGTTGTGGTCAACGATCTTGGAAGATTGTAATTGTGTATGTGACGTAATTCTGCTACTGTAAGTGTAGTTCTACGGAAATAAAGAACATTTTGAATCTCTGCAGCTTGGACTTTTAATTCTGCAAACCCAAAATGTCACACTATTAAAACAAATTCCGCAGGAGGAGTGGATAAAAGATAAACATGTAGAGCAAGCCATGTGCTTTTCTGAGGACTGGTAATAGCGACGCTGTCAGTTTGGCAGGATCATATCAGAAACCACGGTATACCGGAAAATTCGTCCAGTAAATCTACCGATTTTGGATATTTGACGAGTTTCGAATCCGCGACAACAATTAGAAGAAGAAATGCATGAACAACTGAACCATAGTTTTGAATACCTGCTAAAATAGTGATGTAAATTTTTATTTCATAAAATGCAGTCATGAAAGAATAAACGTATGTATGGAAATTGACGCTCTGTATATTAGCAACATTAGTTATCCTCAGAAGGTACTCGGAAATGATAGCCATTGCAAAGTAGTATTTATAACCTATCTATTATGATGCAACGTACCCACCACTATCAATTTCGACGATAATAATTACTTCCGTATGCCTCTTTGGCATGTAAAAGGAGCACTTCAAAAAAGTACAAAAAGGACGAAACCTGCAGCGCTTGATTCGACAAGTGCTCATAAATTTCCTGCGGCATCTCCAAAAAATACATAGCAAAAATATATTCTCACCTGTCTGCAGGGCATAATTCATTATTTTATATAGAATTAAATCTCTACAGGTTAAACATCCGAATGATTGTATTCCTTCTACTGTTTTGGATTAGCTGTCCTTTCATATTCTCAGAGTTGGATGTACGAACTTGAAATAATACTCTGTTTGATATTATTTCGTGATTAGGAGTTATATTATGTTGTACGATGCCGGAAGAGACTATTAATGGTATAAACACGCAATAAGTTATTCCATGCTTTCATGTGGCGATAAGTAGTGATTCCAAGCAAGTTGTTAGTAAACATTACATAATTTGCTGGATATAAAACATAAATATCTTTAAAATAAGTTTCCGTGAACTAGAAAGCTTAAGGCAATATATGGTACAGGTGATTCGACACTAAGATTCAAGTTGGCTGGCCCCGTAGCTCAGTCGGTAGAACTCCTACCTGCAGTGCGAGGGGTCCCGGTTTCGATTCCCGGCTAGGGTGGGAATATTTCTCCCCCAAGATGATTCCCCATCTTCCCCAGAGTCTATAAGTATGAATGAGAGTGTGAATGTATGCGTGATCTAGTGATTAAAACCCAACAATTACGAGTTAACACCTTCGATATGTTCCAAAGGAGAACGGCCACCGATATGAACATTGCAGTTAAAGGCGCGGTATAAATGGAGCAAGGGAGCCGAAGCATTTGACTTGAGATCCCAGGGCTGAGGGGTCGGCCTAACGCCTAGGATGACAAAGAGATTAATCACGGAGCAATTGGTAGAATGATAGTGGGGAAAGCCCACCCCAGCGCAGTGTTGTCCACCACAAATCCCACTTTGTGGTCACCTAGGGGAGAGCCAAGCGGTCTAACCCCTCAGACATGGCGCGGCCGAAAACCTGATCTAATACAAGGAGAAACCCAAAAGAAACCGAACTCCAAGGGCGCTTCCACTCGCAGACGTAGTGCAGGGTTCTCACACTAGATGTTGTTAGTAGAGACTTTCATGAAACAGCTGTGCAGACGGCATCAGTGTAAAGCTGAACGTGCAAGTGTGGTATTGTGTTTCTCTGACTGTTGGCGGGTTACCTCTGCGAATTCGTTATGGCAACCTTAAAAGAACAAAGACTGTGTGTGAAATTTTGTTTCCTGCTTAAAAAGCTGCAACGGAGACACACCAAATGCTTCAGGAAGCTTTCCAAGAGGACGCTATAAGCCGCACACAGGTTTTCGAGTGGTTTGAGCGCTTTAAACGTGGTGAGATGTGTGTTAAAGAGCAAGCGCGTTCTGGACGCCCTTCAGCATCGCGAAATGAGAACATTGAAAAGGTCTGCCAAAAGATCAACGAGGATCGTCGCCAAACGATCGACCAAATTTCAGCAGCGACAGGAATCAGTTGGAGCTCGTACCAGCGGATTTTGAGGGAGGATTTGTACATGAGACGTGTTGCTGCTAAATTTGTTCCGCGCCTTCTCACACAGGAGCACAAAACCATACGCATGAATGTGTGTCAGGACTTGAAAACAGAGATTGCACGTGATCCAAACTTCTTGAACAAAGTCATTACAGGGGATGGGAGTTCGTGTTACGGGTATGACCCAGAAACCAAGCAAGCGTCAAGCCAGTGGAGGGCTCCCAACTCTCCCAGACCAAAAAAGCAAGGCAAGTGAGGTCAAATGTGAAGACGATGATCACTCTTTTTTTGATGTTCGTGGAATTGTGCATCGGGAATTCGCACCTCCAGGCCAGAATGTTAACCAGCACTTTTACTTGGATGTTTTAAGGTGCCTGCGAGAGGATGTGAGGAGGAAACGACCGGAACTTTGGCGATCAGGTGACTGGTTTCTGCATCACGACAAAACTCCAGCACACATGGCCTTACGAGTGACCCACTATTTGGCATCTCAGAGGTGGTCTGTGGTTCCCCACGCTCCGTATTCGCCGGACCTAGCCCCGTGCGACTTTTACCTATTTCCACGAATGAAAAAAACGCTTAAAGGGGAGCGTTATGACGATGCGGAGGCGGTAAAAACAGCTTCGCAAAGGGTACTGGATAATATCAAACTTGAAGAGTTCCAAACATGCTTCCAACACTGGGAAAAGAGACTTGACAAGTGCATCACATGTAATGGAGAGTATTTTGAAGGTGATTGAATTAATTTTGTAAAAAGGTTCATCAATAAAGCGCTCCCTCGTAAAGTTATTACTTAACCCTTTCTAAGGCCGTGGGAAATATGCTTCCCACTTGCTTCCCACATGTTAAAAGGGATGCGGAAAGCCTGCGAACCAGCTCCAGTCTATGCTGGCATCCAGCCGAAAGTTCAATAAAGCCAGGAAAAAACTGAGCACATCCTAGTGTTACCCTATGAGATAATAGAGCAAAAAGAAGTGGCAGAACCTTGAAGGGGTTGTGGCTGTTACTGCTAATTCCACAAGCAAAGTAATTTATACCACATTTATAGTTGGTTTTTCAAAATATAGAGGTAAGTCACGTTAATAGTTTTTAGTATTATTATTTATGGAACTAGCTATAAATATCGTGTATGATACTAAATATGTCTTATCAAATTTGGGATATTTTTAGGATTTCTCTCTGACCTTTTAGAATAACCAGAGGCAGGAATATGGCCTGTAATGTAGCAAACATTAATTTCCTTCATTTTAGGTTATTTTACTAAATTATGCAGGCAAAAACTAGTTTATGTAAACTATATCCATAAACTATTATTATGCATATCATTGCAACCATGCCACATTCACCAGAAAAAGCGGCACACAAAAGGGTTAAAAGTAGCATAAGAAAATAAATAGTTATATAAAATAGTGAGGTTAAATACGAATATTACATAAGAAAAAATACGAATTAAAGAGTAGGAATTTACTGGCCCGATACGTAGCGATGTAAAGAGTGAGATTAAGTAATCGCTAAAAAAAAACTAATCAGCAAATTTCAGTAGAGGGAAAGCTTTGCATAAAGATGAGATTACATCTGTTTTTTTTTTTTTTCTTTCTACAAACAACATTCGTTGTCGCCGATAAATTGCAGCCTCAAAGCAGTTTCTATGGACGCTCCTCAGCAGTCAGTCGACTGAATGTTAAACAGCATACTTATTGACTACCATACTCTTAGTATTTCAGAAAACAGATATTTATCTTCGTATTTTCTGTCAAGACTTGTCAAGACTTCTATAATGCACAGATTTATAATTCTGAGCTTGAGAAAACGGGTTATTATTTCACAGTACAGCAAACAGTTCATACAATAAATAATAATAGTTAAGGAATATAAAGGTAATCTCACGTGCCAAGAATTTCAAGCTAGACTGCCATACCTAATCCGACATCTTCCCCTTTTACTAGTGAAGCCGTTCCAACTACTTCTATGAATTTGTCTGAAGACCAGCCTAATTATCGAACTTAATGTCATCTTACTCCGAGTCAAAATGTACTCAAACTATTGGTGATTGTATTGCCCATCCCGCCAATGTTAAATCCACAAATTTTAGGTGCAATTATTTCGGAAACTATATAAGATAGAAGTTTGAAATTGTAAGAGGTATTTTTCAGATATATGTGTATGAAGCAGGATAAAATATAAAGATTGTAGTAGAAAAATATTTAATTCTTCTCTTACTTGACCAAGTTCTTTTAGCCTGTTGTGTAGAGGATAGTAGTTTTTATGTTGTGTAAAACATTCACCCTTCTAGGTTTAATAGTTTATGAGAAAAGTGCACCAATGTCACTAAAAATGCAATGTTTGTAGAAGGCCTGTCTGTTCGTCCTTCATTTTCTATTACTGTTTCTTTTGCAGCTCTCTTCCTCGATTCCTCTGCCATAATTTCTACAGATACAGTAATTTTCTCAGTTATAGGTTGAAATCTACTTGGTGGCTTTGGAAGGTTAGTATAGAACACAATGTATTCCCTGCCTGGTACCACTTTCCTCTACATCTTAGTCCATAAACTAAGCAAAAGCGGTGTAACCAGTACGTGCAGTGTGACAGTACGACCTTAGAATCTCGAATTAAAAAAACTGTTACATTCTTATTATAGATATATTAAACTATTTAAAAGGATTAAAATAAAAAATCCTAAATTTTGTCTAAATCCGGTTGCATAAAAGAATCTAAGTTCAAGCATACGAAAATGATCTTCAGTCAAGCTGAACTTAGAATTTTGGTTGTATAAAAATTGATCTAAGTTCATGGCCTCTTGATCTAAGATCAAATCTAATTGGTGAATTTTCTCCAGTTAACTTGGTTGAACTTAGATCAGCAGAATTGCAGAATTTACACAATAGTTCCTGAGAAGAAATAAGTAGTGCAGCTTTAAATAAAATGGTAAGTAATGCATTTTTGTGGTTACTTGGATAAATAATTATCCTTTTATTTCACAAATGTCTGTAAATGATGCATTGTTTGTGTTCATAACCTATACATTTTTATTATTTTCAGATTTCAGATTACTCTGATATCTCTGATGATAAGAATTTTCAATTTGAAAGGGCTCCTCGTGTTTTTCAACATAGAGGAAATCCCATCATAGAACTTAATGACAGAGAATTCAAAATGAGATTTCGACTATCAAAGCATGTAGCTGAAGAACTGGAGCATAGACTACATGCACAGTTAAGAACACAAACCCTGAGGAATTGTGCACTCAATCCAATATTTATGATCCTCTTCACATTTCGGTTCTATGCAACTGGAAGCTTCCAAATGGTGATTGGGGATATATTTAATATAAATAAAGGAACGGCTGTAGAACAATCCATAGAGTTGCAAGGGAGACTGCAGCTTTAAGACCTCATTTCATCAGGATGCCTATGGAAGGGGGTGAAATAAGAATATACGTAATTTCCCAGGAGTTTTAGGTGCAATAGACTGCACACATATCCCAATTATATCACCTATATGCTGACATGTCCTATTATTGCAAAAATTACACACAGCTGTGGCGCACAGCTTTGTTGTGGTTAATATCAACCAGGAGGAAGGGATGCAGTGAAGAAACTACAAGAGTCTTCTAGCCGCAGACAGAAAGAAAGAGAGAGTTGAGAGGGAAAGAGACAGAAAGGAATGACCCGTCAACCAAGCCGCCCTCAGGTACCACCATACACCAATAAATCCAGAAGAACATCTATGATTGTAAAACACGAAAGAAAATATGCAACTGTCTTATAGAATCATCAAATAACTGCAATAATGCCTTCTTCATTCTGAATAAGTTTTGCACGACTGGTAAACTGTAAAAGTGAGGGAGAGGGAGCGTCCTGCAACCTATGATATCAATTGTGAAACTGGTCAGTTTTATTTAATATTTTATGTAACTGATCAACTATGAGTTAACAGTTCATAGGTTCACTTTTGCTGTCTCTTCTAGCATGCCCGGATGTTCTGGTCAGAAGGGTAGGGACAGCCAAATTTTAAAACAAAACCTATGAAGTCTTGAAAACTTGATTTAGGTAATTTATCATGAACGTGATCTAGATAGCCGGTAACTTAAATATTTATACAGGTTAACCTATCCTATCCCAACACAGATTTTACCATATAAATCTTGTTCCGGTCTATTCATTTTAGTTACTGTGTCTCAAATTTCCATATCAAATACCTCTCCTTGTAAATTACAGAGGTGTGCAAGACACCGTAATTCTTCCAAAGTTGGCAAGTTAACCTTGGCCTTATACTGTAGCTACAAACCGGAATAAAAATTGTCTCTTAAAAGTCAAGTAAGTAATTCCATTATGATGTCACTGCTTATGAAAGCGGATAGGCCACGAAGTAAAGTATCTTGAAAGAAAGAAAATCCTATCCAAGACTATGTTGAAATTCATACTTGTTTTATCGTATTTCATTACTGGAGACGAGAATTCCTCGCAAACGCATTTTTTAAAGGACGTAGCTGGAAATCTGTACTTACCTATTTCATAGCCTTTCGGTTCCAAATACGTGTGCTTTTACCATGCACATTTGAGGATAAACTATGCATATTGCATATATAAGGAATTTTTACTTTCTCTAATAGTTGTTGTAATTTCCCCAGAAATACACGTAGAGCTGAAATCGAAATAAGCTTTTTTTTTTTACATAAAGATCTGTATGCCTATGTGTACGCACATGTGTCTGTCTATGAGCAGAATAACTTAGAAATAAAAAGTCACTTAAATATTAAACTAACAATTATGTACAACCGCGGTAGCGCATGAGGTTTACATTTGGGACGCCCTGTTTCGATCCTCACTTCGTGGGTTTTTCCCTGGTAACAAACCGAGCCGGATGGTTCAGGCGGTTTCATCTGTGGCCCGCACGGAGATCCGAATTCGATTCCCGTAGCCGGTCTACATGTTCCATAGGTTTCTACGGGGTTTTCCCCGGGTTGCCAGGCAAATACTGAATGGGTTAATTACATCCTCCAAATTTCTTGACCCTCCGTTATCATTTCACGTCATCTATTATCTGGTGGTCTCTTTTAGAGTAGACGTGTCGGCAGGAGTCCCGTCGCTGCATGGCAGGATGATATACTCCTGGAAAACATCTCCTCCGCTGGTTCGACGGTCTCCTGGGAGGCCTGGAAGGCCATTTCAGGACCACGGTGGTTGGGATTAAACCCATGGCCAAGAAGGAACGGCGCATCCATGGGTGTTTTCAATAGGTCAACGTCTTTTCTATAAGAAGGCCCCCCTCCTATTACAGGATGAAAGTGGATACGCCACTTACGCTGTCAATCCCACAGGAAGGCTACCGAACAACTTCACTAGGGGCGCCGGTGATCTAGCATACCATGCTACTAGTTCTGCTGATATCCGGGATTCCTTTAGGCAACTCTCTGTCCCTCTGGATGGCCTAGGCCTGGCCAGACGTACTCAATTTCCCATGGGTGCCTGGCAACAACCGTCCCATCGAGTCCAACTGATTCCGAGCTCTCATTCAGGAGGGGCTCGAATGCTCGTCCCTAGGTACTTCTAGTAATCTCGGAAGTACCATCAGTACTAGGGGTCTGCAGGGGAGGCGGGTGGGAAACAGGATGTTCTGGCCAGCCAGGGGCCTTCTAATTTATAAATTGTAGGAACCCTGTTCTGTGTATGGTAGTGACACCTTGGGTGGGTCACCTTGTCTGCTCTTGCCTCATCCTTCCTCCCGAGGGCGTCCCACTTGTGGCATAGGTGGACAATAAACCAAGTCTGGTTGCCATCTGATAAAATCCAGTCCAATCCCTAGTAACAAAGCGAATGCTGTAGTGTAGTAAGTCTCTCCTTTCTCCTAGTATTTCGTTCCCCTATTTCATGATACAGGACCACTAAGAGCTGTCAGAGATGTCATCTGCGTGGACAAATGGCGCGGAGGCTTGAGTGTTGGAATTTCTTGGCTCCGTCAGAAGGTGGTTATCTGCGCTTCCACTGTTGCATCGAGCTTTCCACGGTACTCGCTGGTTTCCTCCTGTTTACTGCTACAGCAATACGTCTCCAGGGTTCCATCATTTCATCGGTTCCACCCTGGAGTGTATGTATAAAAGATGTAATTAAGGATCGAGGTTCAAGGTGTCCCCTCCTTTACCTAATCTATACTACCTCTACCGTATTTTTAACTATTTTCATGACAAAGAAATTCATATCTTGAATGTTCTGGAAATGGTACGTGAATAACTTTTCCAAAACAGGTAAAATATAAGAGATAGTCAAAAATGTACAAAAATGTAAATCTATTAAAGCACACAATTTATCTCAAAGCAAATGGAACAATAAGCATTTGGAAATATTATTTGTTGAACTGTTAAAAACAGGCCCCCTTTTCCTATACATAATGCGTATGGAACGGCATTTTATTCATTTTAACTGCATATTTTAATAATTTTGTGTGGGTACTTAAATTCTTTGCTTTTGTGTCACTTTTACAACGCTTTACCGACAAACCTCTACAGACTGCGGTGTCATAGATTGATTTATTATGTCGGATATTGAAAAGAACAGAGGGGAAATATAATTTAGGTCAAAAGGTGAGCTATTTCAGGAGGTGAGCTCTTGTAGTATACAAAGCTGTTTAGTTACAACTTTGAATAGGAAAACTGATACCTCAGCCAAGCTTCGGACCTGTCCATTGAGTCCAACTTAGGGAGGTCAACACATTGTCTGGCTCTGTTTCTACTTTTCCTATTAGTGGAGTGAATGGACTACGTTACGGAGGGGATTCGGTACGGAGGTCCAAACTAGGTCTGTTGCACCTATGGTTCCAAGTGAGGCACTACCGGGAGGAAGGGTAAGCCAAGAGGAGACAGAGGGCAGCCACGATTGTGCTGAGGGCAAGGCCCCTACATTTTACTAGTTGGAAACTCCTTGGCAGGCCAGTACAAACAGCATTCCATCCCTGTAGTCCGTAAAACAGTTGCAGCGAGGTCAACCCGAAAGTCCGAAAACTCCTGCCTCTATCAACCCAGGAGCGATGGAAAACTCCGGAGTTCTTTCCTTGGGGCAATACCTCGAGTATAATCCCCCCCCCCCATGGACAACGTCAGGACGGGTGGAAGTGGATACGCCACATACGCGCGTCAACCCCCCAGGGAAGACTACCGAATAACCTCGGTGGGGCCACCTGGTGATCTAGCACACCTTCTAATAGCTCTTCACGCTAGTACCCGGGACTTTTTAGGCAGCCCTCTGCTCCCTCCAGGCGGCGAAGCCTGGCCGGAGGTACCCGATCTCCCACGGGTAACGGGAACACACTGTCCCCTCGAGTGCAACCCAATCCGAACAACTCCCATTCAGTGAGGTGCTCGAATGTTCGGTCCAAGGTTCCTCTCGTAACGCCAGAGGTATCACGAGTGCTAAGGGTCCACAGCGCTCCACCACAGCAGCTGAAGGAGACGGATCCTCTCCCATACGTGAAGTCCGGAAAACAGTCATACCAGGCCGGTCCGGAGATCGGAGGCCGTTTTACCGGAGGAAGAAGTTCTACCAAGAGCATTTCATCCTGCCATGTAGCGTCGAGATACCCACCGACAGTTCTACCCTGAAAGAGACCACCAGATGAGAGACGATGTGAAATGATAATGGAAATGAAATGCAGGGACAAGAAATTTGTGGGATGTGATTAACCTACCCAGCATTCCTCGGTGACCCGGAAAAACCCCGAAACCGCCTGAACCATCCCACTCGGATTTTATATTATTAATAAATAGCAATTTTAATTCTTCTAAAATTAGAATTATTCGCTAAACTATCCTTTTTCACTGTGTGAACCTCTTGAATTATGTGTTGGTTTATTGTTTCTATGTGCTACTGTGATGTTAATATATCTGCAATAAGGCCTACAATCTATTACTACGGTGTGTTCCCTAAGCGACCGAACCGCTTCGTAGTGGCGTTGGGCTGGGTGACGCGTGGCGCGCCTGTCGCCAGAGAATAGCACTCTACTGCTGTATTGTCAGTCGAGTTGGATCTATGGTGAGGGAAAGAGTTTGTGTGCCTGTTCCCTACGCTGCAAAAGTTGGGGTTTGGTATGCAGTAAGTGCTCGTAGAATTATCGGTCCCATATTTTTCGACAACAGTTGATTCACACGTTTATGTAAATTGCATTTTAAATAATTGTTTTCCGCTACTAACAGGAGATGAACGACAGCGTGGGTGGTTTCAGAACGACTCAGCTACAGTGCACATTGCTGCATAAACAGCGAAGTGTGTATGGTGACAGAATAATTAGTTGAGGATTGCCATCTCGTTCCTCTGGCCTCTTCGTGTGATTTTTATTTATGGAGAACGTTAAAGAATAAAGTGTGCGCAACCAACCCACACACGTTACAAGAATTGAAGGACACCAACACGAAAGAAATACAGACAATCAGGCAAGATGAACTTCTTCGAGTGAACCAGAACAGTTTTCGGAGATTTAGCAGATGTATTCAACATCTATTGTGATTTAAAGTAAGCCCAGTGTAAGTTAGTACAGTAGTTAAGAGTTCCGTGCACGTTACCTGCCGGTCCTTTAGGCGTAATTCTGGCGGAGAGCGCGCCGGCCCTCACCCATTACGGTGCCGCCGCGGGACGGTCCGGTCGCTCAGGGAACGTACGGTATTTGTTTTGAGAATTAAATGAAATGCAATGTATTCTGGTGACAGATATTAAGATCAAGAGACTGCAATGGGTTGGGCATGTTCTTCGTGCAGAAGATCGGACAGTTAAGAAGATTTTTAATGAAACAAGAAAAACAGACAGGCCGAAGCTGAGATGGGAGGAGGATGTGAGAAGGGATATAAAAATCCTGAAAATAAGGAATTGGAGAAGTACGGCTTTGGTGAGGGAAGAATGGCGAAAACTTCTACAGAAGGCTAGGGCCCACACAGGGCTGTCATGCCAGTATTTTATTTTGTTTTGTAATTTACGTCCTCCAACGTTAAGTCATATCGGACGATGAATGGAATGGGTGAAATGATGCTCAAATGAGCCCGGGGTCCATGGAGCAGAGAGTTGCCCGACATTCGTCTTTCAGGATAAGGGAAAACCCCGGAAAAACCTTATCCAGGTAACTCACCCTGACCGAGATTCGAACTCGGGACCTCTTGAGCGTGAGGCAGACATGCTACCATCACGCTACCGAGGCGGCCTATGCCAGTGATGATGATGATGATGATGATGATGATCATGGAATGTATTCTGCGATTGTTGTGAAATAGTAAACATTGTTATTTTATTTCCGAATTCTTTCAGTAACACTTCTATTGAGTCATTACAAAACTTCCATAAAATCATGAATTAAATCATTTCGTAGTTAATAATATTTAGGTAATCGTAAGGTCTATTGTAATTTAGGTAAAATCTGCTAAACACTTTAAAATCAAACAGTATCTGATTTAGGTATAAAAGAAAAATAAACAAAATGGAAGTGTACAATTTAATGTATTTTTCGCTTGTTTTATACCTTTATACCGCATGAATATATGCATATTTTAGGATTTTATAATGCAGGTTAATACATTGTCTAAACTAGTTTACATGATGTTTTCCATTTTTTTAACCTTCCTGTATGCCATTCTTTCGACAGCCGCTGCAGAAACAGTCCCAAGGTTAAACCGTAATAATTGCAATGTTGACGAGATGAAAGCACGCCTAATAAAAGCACAGCGCAGTATCTATGACGGCATGCACTCTGCCTGCTTGCAGATATGCATTTCTGAAGGGCCTCGATTTATGGGCCAGTGTTACTGAAAATGATGACGAATGGCGCACAGGCAAACCTGCCCACGCACGTCTAACATTCTCGACCAATGGTATCGACCCTCGAAAATATTACTTGGTCCCTACTGGATATACATCTTGTTTATGTGGATAATGAAGACAGGTATGCTATAGCAAAAAACATGAAGTTTAATGTGTAATCAGTTTCCTTAAGCGATGCATTAAATCTCTGGTTTCACTTTAAGACTCTGTTGTCAGGCATTGCAACTTTTGATACATAAAGACCTTGGGATAAAATTGACTGTCACGTTATTACAATTCCATGTAAATTTAGAGCTCGATGTTGTTACATATGTTATAAAAACATGAGCTATTTTAAACATTTGTTTCTTTGTGCCAAAAAGTGTTGAGAAAAAAATTGGACTGACAATTTGACTGGACTCACGTTAGCTTACTTTAATGGTACTATATTCCATTGCACTCTCACACTGCTTTCAGTATCCACTGCGAGGTGCGTTCCTATTTTTTCAGTACTGGGACCAGATAGGTACCTCTGGTTTTTTTTAAATACACGTGGACTCTTTGCGATTGCGTGACTGAGAGGGCAGCACTGTATAGTGCATAGAGCTCTAGTGGCAGTGACGTGAGTTAGGACTGTTTTTGATACTTAAAATGACGACGGTTTCATTGCAAGCACAACGTGTAAACATTCGTTTTCTCCATTTTCACCTATTGAAATTCATCGCCAGTTGAGTGAGGCATGTGGTGATGGTACCATAGATGTGTCTAATGTGCGTTTCTGGGTGTGGCAGTTCAATGAAGGCAGAACATCGTGTCATAACAAACCAAGACTGTTGTAGACATCGCCTCCAAAATTGACATTTCCGTGGGATCTGTGCCTGTGCACACAGTCCTGCATGAAGATCTGAAAATGCTCAATCGGCGATCCTCCAAAACAACATTCTATACTCGCTGGATCATGCCGTCAGACCGGCTGATGCGAGGCCGTGGTCCCTTATGCCTTAGACGTCGGGTTGAGGATACTCTGGAAGTACCTAGGATCAGCCCGATGCCTGGTCTGAGTCAGAGAGTATGGGCGAAAAAATGAAAGGAAAGATGATAATAGAGCAATTGATAGAATGATAGCGGGAGAAATTGGAGATTCCGGAGAAAATCCGCTCCTGCGCCATGGGTCCACCACAAATCTCACATACGGGCGCCTGGGATCAAACCCCGGCCGGCTTAGTGAAGGTGAAGCGGCCGCTCTTCCAGCCACTTTACGATATTTGCTATGGGAATGGAATTTCAAATTAAAATATTCATTATTCATAAAATATAATACTGAAATTTTATTACAAGCGTATTAAGACGCTATTGCGCAATAAAATAAAATGGAAGGATAGTAAACTTTCAAGCATGTTCTATTATGCCATGTACTTGTAAATATGTACAAGGCAAAGTTTCTAGAACAGTTACGGCTACAAATATTATTTCGCACAAATTGAGTATCTATTTTAATGAGCTATGTATATTTTATGGAACACTTAAAGAGTATAATGATCCTGTTTATTCTATTCTCATAATCTATAAAATGTGTTTAATACAAGTAAATTGCTGAGAAATTACTAAGGCTACAGTGTGGGCACGTATGTTCATGCTAGTGCGATTAGTTTTAGGGTGGTTTTAATGCAAAATTCTCAATAGGGTTTGATTTTTACCAGTCCTTAATATAAGCTAAACATAATAGCATCAACATTTACATACATACACATAAATCCTGAAAGATTAATGATTCTATGTTATCTAGAAGCCAAGAAAGTATTTCTTAAGTGTATATTTCCTTAAACTCACAGGATTTGTCTTCTGAGCTTTGCTTCAAAGTAGTTGGACGATGCAGTTTGAAAAGAAAACGCATGTGCAGCGTTTTATTGAAAATTAAAAATAATTTTCTTAGTTATAACATGTTTTAAATGATATATTGTTTTAAAAAGGTGATTTCAAAACAACAGAAAATCAACTTCACAGATGGTGAACTGTTGACAAATTAAACAAATTAAACGATAATCGAGACGAAAATTTGGGCAGAAGATGCGGGAGGAATGTGAAATTTCAAGCCAGTTTTCTTTGCCTTATGTTAGAGTGAGGGTCAGAATAGGAACCATGTTGTGGATTTGTATTCAATACAAACAAATAAATAACTGGACGGACATGCGTGCGCGTCCTGCGCCGTGGCGTAGTGGGCTAAGGCGTCATGCTTTGGTTCTCTATCCACGGAAAGCGGCCCGGGATCGATCCCAACCTGAGAGTGCCCACTCAGCATCGTGAGGAATTTGAGGAGCTTAGATAGGTAACCGGCCCTGGTCAAGAAAGCTGAGGATGCTGAGGTGCTGACCATGATCGCCCACCTCTACATTGCGTATGTGGGCGTGAGTCCGGCAGTCGGATTGGCAGGCATTGGGCCCTCTATGGGCTATCGCGCCATGGGTTATTATTTATGCGTACGCATGTTTACACGCATTCATTTGTCAAACAAAACTGCCATAAATATTTTTAAATCAACAGGTTAAGTTGGAAACACTTTATAACATCCATCGATAGGATAATTATTTTAATTATCCTATTTGCTATATTTATTCATTAAAAACGTCTATTTATTTTAAATGACATTAACTTTATGCCAACACAAAGTCGTGGATATGACAAACTAATATCAATTTTATTCAGTTGTAGATCCTAAAGCTGTTTTTCTGTTTGTTTTCATTTTTGTAGAGAGTTTAAATGCCACTGTTATGAATGCTTAAGAACTCATACTAAAAAAAACACTATCTAAATCAGTTCGTGTATTCATTAATCTTAATCAAGCATAAACCTAATAATTTTCAATGACACTTCTCCACTTAAAAATTCGATATTGAAATTTCACTGTAAAGATTTCTTTAAAGGTCGTATGTATGTTTTGAAACAGTATAATTAAGAAAAGATACTTGGATAGCTAGGAAAATTGTTATTTACGTAACTGCTAACCAAAACTGTGACATATATGTTCAAGAAATCCCACCCCAAACTACCCATCGTATGGAACTTTTTTCGAGATGTTTTATTTTATGAAAAATTGTGATAATTATTTGATTAAAGTACCATAGTATATTAAATATATTTACAAGGCAAATAAAGTTCATGCCTTGGAATTGTTCAATACATAAGTCATTCTTTTGAGATTCAGTCGATTTTCATTCGTTTCTTGCGAATGCATGGAAATATTATGAATTCTAAGGATAGCGCATTAGCCTCTAGTTCTAAGCAAGAATAATTTATATATCACTAATAAGGGATGCCAATGTAATACATGTAACATATATTTATAAAATATGTTGTTTGTGCACCAGAATTAAACATATCCCTACAATTATGAGCAAGGAAATGCATTGATAACCTGCAACTTACATAGTATAATTCAGAAAGGAATGGCTTCGAGACTGCAAATCTCCACAAAAATACAAGTTAAAAGCGGCACTTTGACGCATATTCAATAACAATAAAAGCATTACCTGGGATGGTAGCAGAGTGTGGGCGTCTAGATATCAGTACTTAGGGAGCGGTATAACCTTTAATTATGAAAAATAAAAATGTACAAATTATAAACGGAGCAACTTCAAGTACATAAAATGTTCAAGGAATGAAACAAAAAGTAAACTATAATCTTATATAGCGCTACAACAACACTAGTTTTGGCAGCAAATCTTGTATAGTTAGGCAAAAATATGACGTTAGATTACATACTGCTGAAATGAGATTTTGAAAGAGAATGTGCTTGTTGTTTTTATTGGTCATTTCGGTTGCACCTGCTATCTCCGGGACTTGTTTCCACAAGCCTAAGTGCACATACAGTGTGGCAAGCACAAGAAAAGTTTGACCGGGATTCAAATGAGGAGTATAGAACACAAATAGAACACAATCTTTGAGCTAACTGCGAAATTTCTTTCATTAGATTAGCATTGTTTGCAAATTAGCAGAAAAAGGTATCGAGAGTTCGAAATGCCCAACTTGAATTTTACTATACACTGGTGGAAAAGAAATGCAACCCCTTCAAGAATGTTCATTGAAACATGGGCATAGTATGTTGATACTGAGGGGTTGTAGTGTAAGTAGTTGAAGTGTGGCGGTAAGCTTGACCTATGTGTCCACTTTGCAAGCTGTAGTATCATCATTACAGTTGAACACAGACTCTAAAAGGAGTCAAAGGCGAAGTAAACGTACACGTGACGCATAGCTCGAATGGTTGGCCAGCGCGAAACTGGATGGACCTATCGACAAAATGCAGCACTGTTGGGCGCAATGTATCGGTGTTTTCAGCAAAGATCTGAGGAACATTCTCACTCCCATAGACGATGTTCTGAGCGGCCACGTTGTCTGGATCGACATACTGTACGGTCACCATTGGGTGCCCGAACAGCAACCAAGGAAGTGATCCGGACACAAGTAGCACTTGGGGTGTCAGTACGGACTGTTGGACACTTCTTCTTGCAGCAGGACTGAAATCACTTGTGCTTCTGGCTAAAGGACCTCTTACACCATACTCGCCATGCTCATTTCTGTCGAGAAAGGATAAATTGGAGAAGTGAATGGCGGTCTGTTTTCTTCAGTGTTGAGAGCAGGTTCCGCCTGATGGTATGTACGCATATGACGTAGAGCTAATGAGCATTCGCCCACGACACAAAGAAGAACTTCCGTGGTCATGGTGTGGGGTGCCAACACTTACACCTCAAATCCCTGTTTGGTGTGTGTGTGTGTGTGTGTGTGTGTGTGTGTGTGTGTGTGTGTGTGTGTGTGTGTGTGTGTGTGCGCAGGGACGTGAAACCAGTGTGAGCCACTTTTTTTTAATAATTTACGTCCTCCAACTTGAAGTCATATCGGACGATGAATGGAATAGGTGAAATGATGCTCAAATGAGCCCAGGGTCCAGAGAGCTTAGAGATACCTGACATTCGTCTTTCAGGATAAGGGAAAACCCAGGAAAAAACCTTATCCAGCCAACTCACCCTGACCGAGATTCGAACTTGGGACCTCTTGAGTGAGCCACATTCAACAGGTAATTACTGTCCTCCACAGGAGAGAAAGTCTCCGGAGCCTGAGTCGCAGGGGGATTGCAGAAGGTTCCCACATCCTCCCTGGACAGATTTATGATACCCCATGTCAGAACAGTTACAGGCCATTCAAAAACATTCTGACGGCTTCTACTTTTGTGAATGAATTTTCTCGGTTTTAGTATACAGGGCGAATAGGCCGCATGTTTTTTTAACGGCTCTGCTCATTGTGTAGCATGCGTTCCCTGTAACACACATTCGCTGTCCTTGTCCTACTGTGCAAGGGAGCACATTCCTTTCAGGGACTTTCTTTGCCTTGCTGGACAGTAATACCGTATTACACCATTTCTTCATCAGGAAGGAAATGTGCTGCCTCATCACGATAATTCATATATCCATACAGTAGGTACAGCGTGCTCTTGATGGTGTACAACAACTGCCCTGGCCATCACTGTCGCTGACCTATCTTCCACTGATCATGTATGGGACATGATAGCAAAGAAGCTGACTGGTTCTCTACGGTCAGCCACTACCATTACCGAAGTGCAACAGAAGGTACACGATGGTTGGAACAGTGTATCGCAGGATGTCATTTGCCATTTGTCTGCCTGCAAGAATACATGCCTAGGTTGCTGCCTGAGGGGAGTACACCAAATATTGATGCAACTATTTGGTCACATCTTCTTGTGACATGTCTGCTTCATTTGTACTGATGTGGTTATCCTATGATGTTATCATGATGTGAAACTTAACTCTCCATTAAAGTTAAGCAATCCTTAATCCAATGTGCTTACCTCTGTCTATTAGTGTCAATTCTATTTAAATAAACGTAATACTAATAAAACAAACATGTACAGTAATAAATAATTCTAATAAGGGTTGTGACACATAATAAAGTCACCATTGTTTTTCTAACGTCCCTTAACACTTGGGTCATATCAAACGATGAATGAAACGGATGAAAAGATGCTAGCATGAGCCCAGGGTCCATAGAGCTTAGAGTTACCAGACATTCAGCTTTCAGGATAAAGGAAACCACCGGCAGAAACCTTCTCCAGATAACCTCACCGAGAGGCGATCTTGAACGTGAGGCACACACGCTACCACCCACGCTACAGAGGCGGGCTCTTTCTGTTTGTATGAAAGAGAAGACCATGTTTTAACTTCAACAAAACGATCAAAAGAATGAATGAATAAAAATACATCTACGTAAAAGCTAACAAAGGGCAGTGCTTTGTTCCATTGCCAATAAAACACCCACATCATATTTTACCAGAAAATATAGAACGGTATTATGTAGCGACTGTGAATCCCCCCACAAAGGCATTTAGATATCAGAGATGGAATAAAAGAAAAACGCACAAAAGAAGGAAAAATAAACAAAGCAAATACACAACGTATCATATCGGTCTTCTCTCCAACCCCCCTTTTTTGCAGAAAACTAATTCATTTTAGCAGCGAAGGCCAAAGTTTGCAAACTTGGATGGTTTTGATTACTTACAGCTGGGCTATTGCTAAATACAATGCAGAAACTTCCGTGTGATACTGATTACAGTTATTCTGAATGAATCACTATCTACCACTCTTTTATCTCAAGTGGTTGTGGGAAAAAGAACATGCCTCTAGCTATACATTAGCTGTTTACCCATATTACATAGCGCTTCGAGACTATGCAATCTTGCACAGATTGCAGTTTCTAATGTTTGGACATTATAGTGTTTCTTAAACGCCAAATACTGTGCCAAATTGAGGAGGTCAAAATAAAACTACCATCCACATGAAGGTTGAAGCCCAGCACGTCGAGAGGCCGCATTTTCAGCATTTTTTGTCGTGTTCAAGAAGATGGACCTGCTTGCGTGTTTAACATCTGTTAAGTCAATAAAATTGTTAAATGAGCTTCTACCTATTTTATACCATTTTTGTGTAGTACATCACTGTCAGCCAAATTACATTTTTATATTCTGTGCATGTGTATAGCTTCTCCAGCCGGCCTCTCAACTATAGGCTGTGTAAAAGCTTCGAAAACTTTTGAACTGCAACTCTGTGCTCAAACTGTAGAAATGTGGATACTATGTTAAAAATTTCACCAATTTTTATAACTTTTTTATTGATCGATCAGCAGTACAATGCTTTACAGATCAGAGTGAAAAGAAGGTAACAGAACAATACATTACAACACAATAACACTCAGGGGTAGGCTAACGGGCCGCCCCTAACTACATTAAGTTAGAACTCCAATAATACACTGAGAAATTATGTCAATATTGAAGATGTAAGACATACATCAACCACTAGAATCACTGGAATCACTCAGAAGCAGATCCTGTGGTAGTCTCCTCTTTAAGCATGAGGGTTGGCGCGTGCGCACGCCGATGTTATAATGCACAGCTCCTGGAACTTCTTGCAGCGTGGAAAAGAAACGACGGGCGATCCTGCGAATGTAGTCGTGAAGAGGTAACAGTCCTAGTTCGTCGTGGAGCTGCTGATTACGGATGAACCATGGAGCGTTGGTAGCGATGCACTTGAAGACGACACAGATGACATGTGTGTTCGGCCCCCCACACTTGGCAGGCATATGTAATAAGTGGACGAACGAGTGATTTGTAGAATAACAATGAAGACTGTAGTCGGAGGCTGGAACGGCGATGCAACAGAGGTGAGAGTTTTGAAAGTCGCCCGGAGGCCAGTGATATAAGACGATTAATGTGAGCACGCCAGGTCAGTCGAGAGTCCAAAAGCACTCCAAGGTATTTAACGGGAGTTGTAGTGGGAGCCAAGGGACATTGTTCCTATAGAGACACAACGGAGGAAGCGGAACATATCGGCGAAGAGGGAAGATTTTAGCCTCGGTTTTCTGAGGGATCAAAGAGATCCGCCAAGTGCTGAACCAATGAGTTAGGCGATCTAAAGAGAGCTGTACTACTTGTTGTGCGTGCTGGAGATTGACATGAGAATAATATAGTACTGTGTAATCAGCGTAAACAGCTAAATAAGTTAGAGCTAAGTCAGGAATATAAGAAATGTATATATTAAATAGAGTCGGGGCCAAGATAGAACCCTGTGAGACACCTGCGGTAATATTGCGTGGGGATGAAAGCATTCCACCAATGCATGCTGAGAAATTGCGGTCGTAGAGGAAACTGTGGATTAGATGTGATAAGTAATTAGGAAGACCGATGCGGTAGAGCTTAAGGAGCAAACCATCATGCCAAACCCTGTCGAATACCTGTGCCACATCAAGGAAGACAGCCGTGGTATACTGATGGGCCTCGAAGCCGTGGACAAAGGACTGAGTTAATCGTAAAAGGTGATGGGTGGTGGAATGTCTGTGACGAAATCCAAATTGATAAGGCGGAAGAACATGATTATGATTCAGGTAAGACAGAAGACGGCGATGAATTACTTTTTCAAACAGCTTGGAGAGGGTCGGCAACAGACTTATAGGACGATAGCTTTCGGGAAGGTGTTTGGGTTTTTGGGCTTATGGAAGACTGCTATATTTTAGCCAATCTATTCATTAAGTAATAAAAATAATTTACAATAAAATTCCATTGTCAATCATAATCGATTGATGTTTTTGTGGGCCGTTTCATGTAGCAATATGTAATGACGTTTTGTTTACTTTTTCATTTGTGCATGAGGTCAACATGTTCAATGTGTTCTCTAATGATGACTACCTCGGAAAGAAAAACGTGTTCTTTTAACCAAGCATTTGTGGCTCCATGCTGCAATGAACGTTTTGTATCGCGTACATATAGGGAATTCACATATAATTCTGAAACACTCTGTATATACTCGTGGCAGATGGAGAGCTTGGTGACAAATTGTTTCTCGCGGTTTACGTTATTAGATTTCTTTTGCAGCTGTGATGTGTGTTATTGGATTCTTTTCAATATGTCTCGCTGGCATCAAATTCGTCCATCAGGCTATTATGTGTGGAGTCAAATGTTACAATCTTTTATATCTTATAAAGAACACGACAGTCCTGCTTCGTGATGTATTTAGGTTCTCGTATTTCCAAACCTCTAACGAGATGAGAAGCCAGTTTTACCGAAGAGTTATATTGTTTTTCTATCATCGAGATTCTGTCAAGAAATTCATAATTGTATGCTCTAACACAAGTGTAAAAACATTTTATTTAACGACTAGGATTTTACATTCATAAGACAAAATAAAATAGCTTTTTTTACATAAATTTCATAAAATATTTTAGTCAGGTCATATTGATCAAGATCACCCTGCGATAACGTGCTCAGAATATCCCAGATGGACCGTCAATTTTCACCTTGGGTTTTTTGTAGTTTCTCTGGTCAGTTGGTGCATTTAGATTTCTCAGGATTTCCTCTTCCTCGTTTCTTTCTTACTCCGTTTCCTTCTTACAATTCACGTGTGTGTCTAGGTTTCGTGACGTATACCAGTGCCGGGGAGATGGCGCGGTTGTTTGATCAAAGGCAAGAGTACTCTTCGTGAACACCAGAGGGCTGCTTGGACAACAGTTCGTTTATCGTCCTCTATGACCTCCAGCAGTGGGACGGATTCTGGAGGCTTCAACTGTTTATACTTCCCGAGTCTCCTCGCGGGCCGTAGTCTACCGTGCTTATTTCACTTCATCCCTTCCTCTAGGAGGAGGTAGATATAATAGATCTATCTAAGTCGTAGTCCAAGAAGCGTCCCTATCCGTTGTATACCATAAACCAATAGTTAGCATCAATTTAGGAGCTAAATTACTATTGAGTAATAGTTTTCTTAAATTGTGACAAAGCTCCGTTTTAAACAGTTTGTTCCTCCATAAAACGTTATCTATATGGGAGAGCCGGATTCTACACTCGGCTGGGGTGGGATTGGGATTTTATTACGGAGGGAGTTCGGTACGTAGGCCACCATGGTGGGCCCATTGTTCCTATGCCCCCATATGAGGGCAACCCCGGGAGGAACGATGAGGCGAAGGAGACAGAGGGGGGCCGACCCAAGGAGCTACGACAGTACAGAGGGCAGGATCCCTACAGTTTACTTGGATAGATTTCCCCCCATAGACCAGGACAACGAACTCGCTCCCCTACAGCGGGGCTGCAACGGCTGGTGGTCCCCAAATGCGCGCAGCAGAAGCGCGGAGACCGGCAACCGACCTACCGGAGGAAGTAGTTTACCTCAGAGCATACCATCCTTTCATGCACCGCCGATACTCCCGCTAACACTTGTACCCTGAAATAGACCACCAGATGAAAGATGATATGAAATGATAATGGAAATGAAATGGAGGGACAGGAAATTTGGCATCCGCCTATTGACCCGGGAAAACCCCCGAAAAACCATGGGTCAGGTGGGTCAGCCACGGGAATCGAACCCGGGCGTCCCAAATGTGGGTCTCAGATAAAACCGCCTGAGCCATTCCGCTCGGTCCGTCGGTCGGCTGGGGTGGGGGACATTTCTTGAACCAGATTGTGGAAGCAAGAATGTGGGAGTGATTGCGGAGGTGTTTAGTAGCATAAAGTAAGATAATCTACAGTTCAACAAGTAATAACACCACACTTTTTCCAGAAGTCAAAAGCACCGATATGACCATAGAATTTAAAGCGGGCTATGCAAATAAAACAAAAGAGGAATAAAAGTACATAAAAATGATCATATTGATTTCTAACGTAGCTAGTCAAACTTCTTATATCCCCATTCAATGTGTTAAGTTTGGAATAGTTCAAGAGGCCCCTAGTTCGAGTATCAGTTGGGGCGAGTTACCTGGATAAGTAAACCCCCCCTTTTTCACGGCATGTGGAGTATTTTCCCTCTATGAAGTCCAGAGTCATTGGGATTGCTTTATCCATTTTATTCATTTACTGCGCGACATCAATCAGCCGGTTAAGCAAAACACACACACACGGCAGCTATGTAGTAATACTCATAACAGTAATCCTTGGTGCAAGAGCACCCTGTGTTAGAACGTTCCACTATTACTACGAACTGACTGAAAACATACTATATAGATTACCATATACTTATTTTGTAAATTCAAGTTTACACGATTTACAGATAAGAATTGAATGATAAAACAGTGACTATAGATATCACAATAGACCCGAGTGAGTGCATAAATTCTGAAGGCCTTAGTTATTAGCATATACAGAAGGTAGCGATTTACTTAAAAGTAATGGGATATTACGAGGGTGCGTCAAAAAGTAATGCCTCCTATTTTTTTCCTTAAATAAGTAAGTTATGTGAAAACTTTCAATTTGGCGCAATTCCTCAAACCTTCTTCAATCCCCTGCAGTAATAACTTCCTAAGTCAACAGGTGGCAGCACTGCATCCTCTTGCAAAATGACTGACACCGACATTCGTATTAGACAGCGTTCTGTGATTGGATTTTTGAATGCTGAAGGTGAAACGCCAATTCACATTCACGAAATGCTACAAAATGTGTATGGTGATGCAACGGTGGATGTCAGCACTGTTAGACGATGGGTACGTCGCTGTAACGAAGCTGAAGGGCAGATGAAAAGCGATGCGGCAGGCCGGTGGCTGCAGTGACTCCATGCAACATTCAGCGAGTCGATGACATCATTCGTGGTGATCGCCGGGTAACAACAGGTGAATTGTGTCGCGTTACTCCCTCAGTAAAGGCAGTGTGATGACGATTATTCAACAACTAGGTTACTCAAAAGTTAGTTCAAGTTGGGTACCAAGAATGTTAACCGCCCAAAACAAAGAAACAAGGAAAACAATAGCCTCCGAACACTTGCAGCGCTTCAATTTGGAGGTAGAGGAGTTTCTATAAAAAATTGTTACTAGAGACGAAACGTGGGTTCATCTTTTTTGAACCTGAATCAAAGAGGCAGTCAATGGAATGGCATCACACAACGTCACTGAAAAAAAAAAAAAAAAAAAAAAAATCAAAATTCAACGGTCGACAAGGAAAGTTATGGCGACAGTGTTTTCGGATGCAGAGGGTGTGCTTATGATTGATTTTTTGGAGCAGGGATGCACAATAAATTCTGTCCAATACGTCAGAACACTCAAAAAGCTGAAAGCACGTCTTCGCCGAGTTCGCCCAACAAAAACTATGGCGGATGTTCTTCTTTTGCATGACAATGTAAGACCACACACCAGCCGTTACACCACTGCAGAAATTGAGAAATTAGGATGGCAAGTCTTATCTCACCCCCCATACAGCCCTGACCTGGCACCATCGGACTTCCATCTGTTCGGGCCACTAAAGGAAGCTCATCGTGGGATTCATTTTGAAGATGAGGAGGCTGTGAAAACGTCCGTGCATCAATGGCTTAGGAAGCAAGACCGTGTGTTTTTACCACACTGGAATACATGCACTAGTTAAAAGGTGGACCAAAACTGTGGAAAAGGACAGAGATTATATTGAATAGTGACAAATTAATCGTCAATGTTGTAGTTTTCAAGCTATGTAAATTGGATTCAATTTTCTTGGCAATTGAAAAAGAGAGAGAAAAAAAAATAGGAGGCATTACTTTTTGACCCACCCTCGCACACCATCCTTAGATATGTATATGTTTGTAACCTTAGGATTTATTATACAACTCGTAAACTCCACTTCCATTGCAGTGTGCATATTATATAAAGCCAACGAACCGCATAATCCTGCAGAACATCACATAGCAGTGAGTGAGGCAGTCATATGAAAACATGTGAGGTGCCAGAAGTATCATCAACATCCTTCAAGACGAATGTCGGGTAACTCTAAGCTCCATGGACTTCACCTGGACTTATTTGAGCATCATTTCACCAAATTCATTCGCCATCCGATATGATTTCACGTTGGAGGGCGTAACTTACCCCCAACAAATTTATTAATCTAAAAGTAACTAATGAATTTATCCCGCTGATAAATAAGTTGTGAAATTTTTTTCTACAGATGAAATAAGCTTAGAGCATATTAATAAACCAATGCATTTACTCAGTAGAAACATCCGTTACGTTCACATAACATTTTGTACCCATTCTTCGGTAAGCTATTCTTTAAAAATGACTTTTTTATTTACTTCAAGTTAAACCAATAAATATTAGTGGCAATGATTTAATTATATATTTCCTTTAAGATATACTGGGAATGAGGGAATGTAACAGTCTTAAGTGGCAGTGAAATCTTTAAAAAGTTATCACATTTAATAGCTAATTCCGATCTGGAAGTAAGAAAAATAACGACTGCCAGTTGAGAAATGTATGAAGATTTTAAATTGAAACCAATAACAAGGAATACCTATATATTTTTTTAAATATGAAAATGTGTGTTTTAGTAAGATTTTCATTTTTTAGATGTTCTTTATCTCTTACAATCCACGAGTTATGCAAAAGTAAACTAGAATGAAGGGGACTTGAGAGGCTATTTCCAGAAAACTCAACATATGCATTTAGTTTTGCATGAAATGGTATCTTAATGAAAATTTTAGAGCTACTTCTGAGAATATAAAACTTTCGAAAATTGTTGTACGCATGGTTAGTTTAAAAAGTGAAAGATGCTCAACTTAAGCCAAGTTTGTTATTTAACCGTCCTCTTATTCAGTTATGTTCAAATCAGTCATCTTTCTCTAAACATGCCTTTAGGGTCCAGGGAATTTAGAACTTGTAGTTGCAGTGAAATCTTCTAACTTCCCTAGTTTTACTACTATCGTGGTATTCGGGGTTTCTTGTTCTCTACCGCTAATGCCTATAAGTGTCGGGTTGAAGTACAGAAACTCTGGATCAAATAGATCAAATAGGATGGGTGATCAGCCCGATGTCTGGTGTGAGACAAGGAAAAGTAGATGACTTAATGAGGACGAAAAATGATAATGGAGCATTTGTGGAATGATTGCGGGGTAAGCCTGAGATTCCGGATCCCCAGCGCCATCTTGTCCGCCACAAATCTCACAAATGGTCGCCTGTGATCGAACCCGGGACGCCTTGGTGAGAGACAAGTCGTCTGACCGCTCGGCCACGCATGGCTTTCCAGTGAAATCTATATTAAATTATTGGATGGAAAGACCTTCTCTCTTACTATGTAGGTTTTAAAAAGAAAATACAAACAAGCTCCTCCGTTCCACATTAAATAAATATCAACTGTCACTTTATATGTGATTAAAATTTAAATAATTAAATGCAAAATCCGTCAAAGAGGTCGCTTTTAGCGGAAATGTCCCAAAGTTTATGGAATGTTTCGAACATAGGGGCACAAATAATTGGAATTTGCCAGGAAAGGTAAAGGTGATGTAATGTACTTGTCTTAAAATGTATGACAATGCTCGGTACTACATACGCAAGCGAACAGAGGTTTGCAGTTTTGATGCTACCAATGTCTACTGCCAAATCTATTGTACCGTATAATGGTAAACAAAACCAGATCGACCTTAAAGTTCTTCAATACCCAGATCAGCGTATTATTTGGAAACTCTTCGTTCGTAAGTAACGTTGGCTGATTAATTAGATTTGTATTACTAGTCATCAAATAAGAATAGATATACAACAGTAACAACCGAATTTTTTAAACTTATACAAATTTCTACAGACTTTCGTTCAGAAACCCAATTATTTTTCTCGGTCTACAGTAACTTTTATAAGCGATATAGCCACAGCTTATATCCTTCACACATTTTATATATTCTGGATCGAAACGTAACATCATTTGCCCATTTTCTTGGAAAATGTTCTTAATATCTTAGAAATATTGAAATACATATAGCAATTACAGCTTCCGCGCTATCTGTAACATCTCACGTGTACTTCTTCTTTCATGAGACTTTCACTGCGTGTCGCTGTGATCGCAGGAAACACGCGGGACATTTCAATTTTAGGTTTGTACCGGTTATCGTCTTTTAGGAATATTTTAGCGTTAAAATGAATGCTTTCTGTACCACGAACGTACAATGTAGGTAGAGGAGGAGTTGCATTCTATAAAGAAACTCGTTGTATAGGTTGTGCTAGACAGACTTGTATTAAGAGTATCTGAAGTAAAATAAATCAGCAAAAATCTAAACTGGAAAGTCTGTTGAATACAAAACTTGTACATTTCTATATTCAGCATCTTCAATGATGTTCAGGAAAATTTCAAGTATCACTAAACTGTTTCAAAAATTTTGATTTGGTGAATAAAAGTCTAATGATTTTAACTGCTCCATCTTCAAAATATTTATAACAAATAAAATGAAAAAAATAGATTTTCTGGAAATATACTCAGAAATCCATTTCGTTGTAGATCATTACATATAACGCGTAAAGAATAAGAGATAGACAAAATCTATTACTATTCCTGCAAATGTACACCACAGTAAGAAATAAGTTCAAAGAGCAAGAAAAGCTAAATCAACAAAACACAAAGATAATATTCTCGTTATTAAAATTTAAAGTTACCAAACAAAAAACCTTTTAAAGTAATACTGAAACTTAGCTATTTAACCTGATAAACAGAAATTACTAGTACAAGTTTGGAAGTCATTTATCCTGTGTTCGACAACATTTGGAGTGAATCTTCAATATAATAATAAATTATCAACAAAACTAAAATCTATATTTGATACAAGATAGAGCTGAATAGGGATCCTTGAGGTAGATCTAGATTTGTAATATCATAAAAATGAAATTGTGAATGTAATGTAATGTCTCTGTTTGATGTAATGTTGACAATGTATCTTGAGATTTTTGTCTGAATATTAATTTCTTCTAAAATGTCTAATAACTTGTACTGAGTCATACGTCGAGCTACTACCAAGACTTGCTACATTTGTTATCTACAAAGTTTATATGAATTTACAAAATCAAAATGGCTAAGCTATTTATGCACTGAATCCATATTAATATTTGTCTATATCACTTTCTACCAGAGAGGGAAGGATGGTAGGGGTTGGAGGGGGATGGAGGTGGTGGGAGAGACATTCGTGAGCATTGATCTACACCACTTCTACCAGAAGGGACTGAGGATCATTTTGTTCAGGGCTGTAGATGACATCTGTTTACGAAGAATGCTTTCGTTTTCGTTAAGTCTTGAGTATATGGTTGTAGAAGGAGTAGGAAGAGTGAATGCGACACAGCATTTTTTTATTTGAGTAGCCCACCACCACAGTACGGGGACACTGTGTCTGTTTCACATTCAAAGAAGCCCCAAATTTTAATCTATCTTGGGCAGTGTAAGTGAACCATACATGGCGTTTTACGGGGTTTCCCATTATCTGAAAAGATGAATCTCTTATAATTTTAAGCTTTATGGCCTCCGGGCTCATCTGTGCATCACTTCATTAATTCATCCTCCGGTATAACATACGCGATTAGGTTTGTCCGAAAGCACAGGCCGACCACTAATTGCTACCAGCATTCAGTAAAATCCTATCATGATTCAGTAGCAATCATACACAAAGCTTAAGAACTGGAAGAGACCAGAACTCTCAAGTTAGTGATTTATGTGTCTGTCGTGAGCTGCACGAGAGGGAAGCTTCACTCACATCACATCAAACAAAATGTTTGCGGCGTGGTCGTAGCAGCAATTTGCCTAATGCCTGCGTATTGTGAAATGCTGATTTGTGTTGCATACGGCTGAGCTGACCTTTGACCTGTTTCCGAACAGATACATCACACGCATCCTCTGTTTTACAACTGTTTAACATGTTAACAAAGATACCACAATGGGTGTCTACCGCAAGAAGTTTATTTCACAGTAAGGTATATGTACGATCTGCCTTTTGTAAATAAATATTATTCTGTTAGTTTACTTTTAAAGTATTTTACTTAGTTGTTAAAAAGGACAAAAATGTTTCTGGATGACCAAGACAAATATAATTACTATAGGTTAAGCAACAAATAATGTAATTATATAGGTTTTTCTTTCATAAATAAATTAGTAATTGTTCCCTCATATTTTAAGCACAATTAAGTATTGTCCTGCGTCGGGGCTAAGACATCCCCCTGGGAGTGGGATTTTAAGTCTCGGGTATAGGACCGATGCCACTCAGCTTCGTGAGGAAATTGAGGATCTTACGGCCGTAGGGGGTGCCGAGATGCTGACCATATCTCCTCCCCGTATCGGTTGGATGGTCGCCCACCTCTAACTTGCGTATGTGGGCGTGAGGCCGGCAGTCGGGTTGGCAGGCATTGAGCCCTCTATGGGCTGTCGCGCCACGGGTTATTTCTTGTTACAGTTAAGTATTAAGTGAAATTAACTCTCCCCTCTTTCTTCACAAAATCATTGTGCAAGGATCATCTTCTCTCACGGAATAGACATTAGCCTGTTTCTTGACGCCATATTTTCTGGTGACGTCGTATTAGTCTTCGTCCTCTATAGATGTAATTAAGAACTTGTTTTAATATTATTTCCTAATGGTTGCACCCCCAATTCTTCTATACTTCATTTCTGATGCGATATTCTTTCGTACATCTCTTAACAGATCTTATCTCATCTCGGCTACTTGTGTCTTACTCTTCTCCTTTTTCCTATGGTCCATAAAATGTTATTTGCGTTTCTTTTCTTACTTTATTCTTACGAATTCTCTTAAACGTTCCATTAATTGCTTAGAATTTTTGTATTTTATTTCTTATATCTTGATCTAATTCTTAGGTTACATCGCAGCAAATATATTGAAAATGCGATTCCTGCTCTATTTAATTATTCAATGATATAAAATATTTTTATTGTAAACTCTCCCCCTTGTCTCTTAAAGTTATAATTTTGTATATCTCCGGCTATACGGATATACAGATCAGGCGAAACGCCTGATTTCTTTACTTCTCCAGACAGACTTCGAAGTACCCTTTGGAGGTAGAACAATGTTGATCAGAATAGTTGAGGCACTTCTAAATCAGCACACATTTCAAGCCATATATAATGTGGCTGTACTCTAGTGTATTCAAATAAATTAGACGACTTCTTGCATTTTCGGCAAGGAGTTCCTGTTCACTAAACTTGAATTATTAAACACTTCCGGTCAAAGACTTTGCAAATAATAAATAGGATGAGAGGAATTAACTAAATGACCACCAAAATGTCTGCATGTTATACTAATATTTCTACTTTCAATAATATTCTTAAGGATAAGAGTTTTGCAGGAAGAACTTGTATTACGTAGAAAATGAGGCTAGCTACAATGAAGCTATGGATATTACACAAATAAATATTTGTAACAAAAAATTCACTTATCTTAAGAAAATAATGTCAATTTCTCTTATTAATTGAGATCGATTTCACAAACAAATAGCTTGTGTCGTCAGTCAACACACTCCGTTGTCAACGATACCGGTTACCATGCTATTATGTTTTGTTTTTTTTCAGTATTACCAAAATCTGAAAAGGAAAGAAACCTAGCCCGCCTCGGTACCGTAGATGGTAGCATGTCTGCCTCACGTTCAAGAGGTCTCGAGTTCGAATCTCGGTCATGGTGAGTTACCTGGATAAGGGTTTTTCCGAGGTTTTCCCTTATCCTGAAAGACGAATGTTGGATAAATCTAAGCTCTATGGACCCCGGACGCATTGAGCATCACTTCACCCATTTTATTCATCGTCCGATATGACTAAATGTTGGAAGGAAACAAGCCTAAAAACAGAATCAACTGCTGGTATTGCAAAATTCATTACGCAACGTTTATTTTTTAAGATAAAAACCTTTTCCCAAACCATTAAATCTATCGAGTCATTTAATTGCTTTAATAATTTAACTTCAGGATTTATTTCATGGTTAAATGACAAAAAATGTGTGCTACGGCCGATTTGTCAGTTTGTTTATACTTAATGTTACGAAAATGTTCTTTCGTTCTGGTTTCCAAATGACGTTTCGTCTTTCCAATGTAAACTTGATCACAATCTAAACAATTAAATTGATAAATACCAGACTTTTTATTATAGGGAACTTTATCTTTTTTAGAGAAAGGTAGTAAATTTTAATAAAGACTTTATACAAAAGAAGATTGAAAATTTAAATATAAAAAAACTGTTAATGATATTTCTATCCTTAAAAATAAAATGCATTATAATTTTAAAAAATGCATTTACCTTCCTTGGGTTAATAAACATTTTCAACAATTTTTTTAAAGAGTTTGGTATAACTTTAGTTCTTCAAAATAAATATAGTATTAAATTTTACTACATTTCTCTAAAAAAAGATAAAATTCCCAATAATAAAAAATTTGGTATTTATCAATTTAATTGTTTAGATTGTGATCAGGTTTACATTGGAAAGACGAAACGTAATTTGGAAACCAGAACGAAAGAACATTTTCGTAACATTAAGTATAAACAAACTGATAAATTGGCCATAGCAGATAATTTTTGGTCATTTAACCATGAAATAAATCCAGAAGATAAATTATTAAAACGTGTTCCGTCGTGGTGTAAGTTGTGGCTGTCAAATTAAAGCTCACAACCTAAATGGACTGTATTGCAGAAGAATCGGCCATTTGTCAGGAGAAGAAAATGTTTGACGCTTATATTGATGTATTTAATTTAATTTCTCAAAAATAGTATACCATCATACTTATCATTTGCTAAACACTTTGCATACATCACGTATGAAGAACGTTGACTAAGCGTATTACCAATTTCAACACTAAAACAAATTACAAAATAACTAACTGAAGTTGCGATTAAAATACTTCATGTTTCTTCACCCAGCGATTCTCTATTGTCTTTATTTTTAAAAACACGTCCACCAACACCCTTGCATAAAATGCGACCAACTGTCACTGAACAAAACAATTAAATGGTCTGATAGGTTTGATGGTTTGGGAAAATATTTTTATTTAAAAAATAAACATTGCGTACTGAATTTTGAAATATCAGCAGTTGATTCTGTTTTTAGGTTTGTTTCGTTTTCAGATTTTGGTAATACTGAAAAAAATATACCATGGTAACCGGAATCCTTGACAACGGATCGGGCCCAAATGACCTTGATGTCGACGGGCCCTAAAACACCACACACACACTCACTTGACAACGGAGTGTGTTGATGGACTAAAAATGCAAGCGATTTGTTTGTGAAATCAATCTAAATTAATCATTTTCTTAAGAATGAAGTTTTTGTTACAAATAGTTATAATTGTGCAAGACCTTGTATTGTTACATGATTCAGTTCATTGCCAAAGCACGTCAAGCCGTAGATAAAAGCAGTAAAATGTAACTGAATGTGCAAACCAGATACCAGTGTGTAAATGCTCAGAAAATGACGTGATGTTATGTTACACCATAAATCTTCATCATACCATAAGGGCTTCTTCTTATATACCATCACCGTATACTAACATTTGCCCACCCCTGTGTATTTTGTACCTCATTTTATTAATACTTCCAGTTTAAATGAAATCCATTTATGACAGTGTAAGTAAATCGCTTGGAATAAATTCTTGATGTTTGATTAGGAGAACACTAGCTGGCAATTAGTGACGTTTAGTGGCAGTAGGAACGGATGACAAATGAACAAAGCAGTGACAGTAATTTGTGGATTACAAGGCGTTAGCTGCGATCGTTTCAAAGTTTGTTTGTAAAGAATCTTGAACCGATGGCATTAACCTAGAAATGTGCTGCCTCCTCTTGAGTTACGAGTTAACCAGTAGACAGCGTGGGCGAGGATAATCCAGTGTAGATAAAACCACTTGGTCTTAGTGGAGTGAGCTCATGCGATATATGAGAGACAGTCAGCGAAGGTGATACAGCCGTGTCCACTAACATCATTTTGTGAGATATTCTAAAAACCAGTTGTCTTCATTGTTAAGATTAATCTCATTGGAAATGGCCCTCATCATGATTTGAAATTCACTACGGGCATTTGAGAACATAATGAATGGACTTCCCTTCAGCCACCGAGTGGGATAGCTCAGGCGGTTCAGTTTCTGGTCCGCATTTGGGAGATCCGGGTTCGATTCCCGTGGCTGCCTACCTGATTCATGGCTTTCTCGAGGTTTCCCCGGGTTCCAGACGAATGCTGGTTAGGTTAATTACTTCTACCTCCATTTCATCTCAATTATCATTTCAAATCATCTCTCATCTGTTGTCTTTTTCAGGGTGGAAGTGTCGGCGGGAGTCTTGGCGCTGCATGGCAGGATGATGTTCTCTTGGTAAACAATTGTTCCAGTCCCCGAGCTGGCCTAATGGGCCGTTTTAGAATCACGGTGGTTGGGATATCGGTTATACTGGCCTACCTGAGAGTTTCCAAATGCTCAATTGCAGATACCTTGCCCTCTGTACCGTCGTGACTCTCGCCTCATCATTCCTCCCGGGGATGCCTCACTTGGGGCATAGGCATAATAGATCAAGAGTGGTCGCAGTGCCAAATCCCTCCGTACGAAAATCCTATCATCAAATTAATCCCTTCAGCAACTTGAATTTGAAGAAAGTTTAAACATTTTACAGTAAAAAAAAGTTAACTGTGCTGCATTCAATGACTTCACTGCTCGTTCTTCTACAAATTATTCTTGCAACTGCTGACACAGACTTTCACATGTATACATTAGTTGTATGATAAGAGGTATACAATAGGCTACGGCGATAGATACAAAAAAGGATGGCTTCCAGATTGCATGTCTCTTGAATTCCATGATTATAAAGAAAGAAAAACGAATAAAGACCTTTTTTTTGCAAATTCAAATAATTATATATATAATCGTTAACGTCACAAACTATGTGTTTAAAATATTTAATTTGACATTAAACGTGTGAATTAAGGAGTCTGAAGTGAGCTTTGTTCTGTATCTTTTAATTTAAGTAATCAGACAAGACTAAGCCGCCTCGGTAGCGTGGTGGTAGCATGTCTACCTCACGTTCAAGATATCCCGAGTTCGAATCTCGGTCAGGGTGATTTACCTGGATAAGGTTTTTTACCGGGTTCTTTCCTTATCCTAAAATACGAATGACAGGTAACTCTAAGCTCCATGGACCCCGGGCCCATTTGAGCAGCATTTCACCCATTCCGTTCATCGTCCAATATCACCTAACGTTGGAGGACGTAAATTACAAAAGAATAGTTTAGAATAACTTCACAGATTATCTTCAGAAAATTCAAGACAATATATTTTATCTGACATGATATTCATCAAAATCATCTATGCATTTTTGACAAAATAAAACATAAATCAATCTATGTGTAAAGGATAGTATTAGGTAAGGGACTTTTTTTTTAAAATGGTCGTGTCGCACATTTGCAGATACTGAACTTAACCATCAAGACGTCAGACACACGCAAGCAAGCACGCACACACGCACACATGTACATTTCAAAAAAAAAAAAAAAAATTACATTTCGATTCAGATAGGTATCAAACAAGTATATGGATATAGATTTCATGTTGTAATAGACTTTTATTTGTAATTAACATTTTCTAAAGCTGTAATACCGTAGGATGAATAAAATGGGTGAAATAATGCTCAAATGAGCTCAGGGTTCATGGAGATTAGAGTAACCTGACATTCATCTTTAAGAGTAAGGGAAGGTTATGGAATAACCTTATCCAGGTAACTCTCCCTGACTGAGATTCGAACTAGAAACCAATTGAACGGAGGCAGACCTACCATACTGAGGTATGTTTGGTATTACTATACGTAAATAGCACATAAAGTAAATAGAATGCTTACATGACGGAGCTCCAGAAGTTAACATCCGTTTGGAAATAAAAATTAAACCATTTGATATATAAAAATTGTATTATTATATCTGAAAACTACTACATTTCTCCTAATTTTCTGCATATTCTCCGAACAAATTCAAGCACTTGTCATACCTTTAAACAGTCTTTGAAGTACCCTCCGCATAAAACTCTGCCGCCGGTGAACGTGGCCATCCCCTCATGGCGTGACACAAAGCTAACGATAGCCGAGTTCCCTGTTTCGTGCAGAAAAAAAAAACTGAGAAATTTCTGGAAAATGATCGGAAAGTTAAGGAACTTCCGTTATCGTGAACCGACTACTCTCACGAATTTTTCCATCCACTTTGTTCAATAGGAGATCATTGATCATTGTTTTCTTCATGAATGTTTGTTTCCAATCGTACTCATTGACTGACAACCTCTTCACTCATAATGTTAGCACCAAATACTCTGCACAATTCACGATGAATTTCGGCTGCTGAAAGATGTTTTGCCAAAAAAAAGTATAACACCGCATACCTCACACTTGGCGGATTTTCCATTTTGGCGCTCATGTTTTGAGCTTATATGTAGCAAACACGTGACAGTAAGATACTGTCCTTTGGACAGCTAGAAGCGTATTGAGCACTGCGCAAGTTAATGTGTAGATGACGACGCTACCTCCACCACTTCCCGTGCTACACACAAACGGATGTTACTTTCTGGACCGCCCTGGTATAATATCAAATATTTATGTTTTCCAAAGTACTCAAACAAAACAATGGAATTAAAGAGCATAGCCCAACACTTTCCACTGCATAAATAAGTTTTTATCAGGGGGCATTCAACAAAGCAAGCGAACAAAACAGAAAATAAATGAAACGATTTCATATTTCTGTCGTTGCGTTGTCTACACTGTGCTACTATAAATGCATTTATGACTACTGGAATCTTTAAGAGTAATTAGAGTAGTAATCTGAAAAGAAAAGGGCCGGTTTGGAAAAACACTGCATCAAAGCACATAATCCACTGTGGTCACGATAATAATGATCAATTTGTGTCTATTGAAACTGGAATTCAGCAGAATAACCTCAACATAATGGTAGCTATATGTTTTACCAAACTTACTGCTGCTTTGTACAGTATATGGGTATAGACAGCAATCAATATCTTACTGTCAACAAAAGGATGTACTTTGTTCGTTTGCAGATAAGGCGAGTTCTTCACAAAAAAATCAGAACAGAGAAAAGAAAACCGGCTTAATGATAGAGAAGCACTTTAACAAGCGTGTCTCTCCAGCAAGTGTCATTAATACCAGTGCAGGTTGCCAAACGTTGTCAACTCATTGCTAGTGCCAAGAAATATAGGCGTGGTGGATTTGCACCACGGGAGTTCTGCTATTGCAAAACGCGACAACTTCTGACCCGATTTGCTTGTCGCGTCCGCTTTTTAAAATTCACCACAGACGGTGGCCCATGTGGCACGACATTTTAAAAACTTTCTATTTCCTCGAAAATTTAGGTTAAAGTCTGCTCTTCACTTCGTGCCAGTGAAGGTGCTTCCTGCTTACAGGAAAAAGTGACATTTCTACAAAGATATACAATCATTACACCGCCGACTGTAATTTAGATATAACCCATTAATGTTATCCGTTGTGTGACAGCTTATCTGAAATACCGCTATGAACTTCCACACTTCATGTTTGTTGTTTTGTTTTAGATAAACTTAAGAGATAGCCAGTTACAATAAGCAGGCTAAATAAAGTGAGATTATTCTTTTTACTGGTAGGCTTTGGAAGTACATATACCACTTTCGTTTTTTGTTTAGTACCTATTAGGGTTGATCCACTACCCTGAAGAGTTGCTGGAAGTTTAATTGGTGTTTTCCCTTGGGTACTAACACATTCTTCACAGGACACTTTGATTTTAATATTGTCAACATATTTAGCGCCTCTCAAAACATTAATTAGAAGAAAATGTAACTAAAGCCACCATTTGTAATTTTCTGTAAAGATAAGCAAATTAAAAAAGGAACGACCTTCATGCTTTATTTTAATTCTTATGTATCTTTTTTATATAATTTACGTCCTTTAACTTTTTAAGTCATATCGGACGATGAATGGAATGGGTGAAATGATGCTCAAATGAGCACAGGGTCCATGGAGCTTAGAGTTACCCGACATTCATCTTTCAGAATAAGGGAAAGCCCCGGAAAAAAGCTTACCCAGATACTCACCCTGAGATTCCAACTCGGGATTATGTATACTTATACGGGCTTATATACTATCTTCGATAACGAAGCAAATGCTCATTCTATGCGTGTGTGTTTTTTTGATTTTTTGATTTTTTTTTTATGTCCCCCAACGTTAAGTCATATCAGACGATGAATGGAATGGGTGAAATGATACTTAAATGAGCACAGGGTCCATACAGCTTAGAGTTAACCGACATTCATCTTTCAGAATAAGCGAAAGCCCCGGAAAAAAGCTTACCCAGATACTCACCCTGAGATTCCAACTCGGGATTATGTATACTTATACGGGCTTATATACTATCTTCGATAACGAAGCAAATGCTCATTCTATGCGTGTGTGTTTTTTTGATTTTTTTATTTTTTTTATGTCCCCCAACGTTAAGTCATATCAGACGATGAATGGAATGGGTGAAATGATACTTAAATGAGCACAGGGTCCATACAGCTTAGAGTTACCCGACATTCAGCTTTCAGGAGAGGGAAAGCCCGGGAAAAAACCTTATCCAGGTACCTCACCCTGACCGAGATTCGAACTCGGAACCTCTTGAACGTGAGGCACACACGCTACTATCTACGCTAACGAGGCGGGCGCGCGCGCCTGTGTGTGTGTGTGTGTGTGTGTGTGTGTGTGTGTGTGTGTGTGTGTGTGTGTGAAAAGCATAATTTAAAAAAAAACGAAACACCTGGTAAATACCAAAACTTTAAGCTCAACATCTTCAAACACTGCAACATGGAAATGCTCAAGAAACACTCCCCCAAAAACAATCCCTTACATTAATATTGATTTTCTCAAAAAATGTCTTACGAGCCATATTATAAGTCATGGTCAAAATGGTACTATACAAAAAGTATAGATCTTATTAAACTATACCTACAATTTACGTGAGTTAAAAGTTTTCGTGGCATTGTTGTGCTCCTGCCACGAGCCGGAGCCGAGCGTGGGCAGGAGAGAAAGAGATAAGAGAGGCTCCGAAACGGTCTGCCCACTGTTGCGGCCGCGAAAACTCACGGAAGGTCTGCGGCTTTCTAGAAACAATGGCTGGTGGGTATAAATACCTCGCAAGGTGTTGGCACTCGACAGTCCAGCAGATACTGCGTGTGGTGGAGACCAATGCCCTGGGCTTCCAGGAAGGCGCCTTCACAGCTGCGGTTTCGCTGGATGTCGAGAAGGCCTTCTCTACGACATGGCATGCCGGACTCCTATACGAACTGATCCACCTGGAGCTCCCAACACATATGATCAACATCCTACACAACTTCTTGCGACACCGCACCCTCAAAGTCACAGTCGCGGGGAAAACATCAACACTAAGACCAGTGAGAGACGGAGTCCCCGAAGGCTCTGTACTATCTCCCACCCAAATTCAATGTATTTATGGCAGATTTCCCCACAGAGCCACGAGTCGAAATGGCACAATACGCTGACGACGTGCTTCTGTTCTGCAAAGACAAACACATCCTCAGAGCCTTCAAACCCTTACAAAGACACCTCCGTCATACACAACAGTGGTGTCGGCGTTGGCGGATGTCCATTAACCCGGACATAAGCCACCCCATACTTTTCACAAAGCGCCACACCCCCGCAGACTGCCCCAACTTCAGCTTCCGAGGTCGAAGAATACAGTGGACTAACTCTGTCCACTACCTAGGAGTCAAATTGGGCAGAGGTTTAACTTTTTGGACAGCACATCAGGGACCTATCGGCGAAGGTGCAGGGAGCAATTGCTACCCTGTGTGCAATGCTGGGGTCGACCTAGATGCCCTTTGGTCTGAAGTTATACCTCTTCCGAGCGCTGGTAATTCCGGTGATGCTATATGCCTGCGAAATCTAGGGCATGGCCGCAGATAGCTGGTTGGCATGGCTTCAACGTGCACAGAATAGAGGACTATGGTCTATTTATTCTGTGGGTAGTTATTTTCCTACCAGGTTGCTTCATGAGGTCTCAGGTCTTCCACACGTGGAGCATAAAATTAGGCGTCGGGCTTCAAAATTATACGCTACTTTACCCAGACACAGAAGCGCCCTTGTTAGATCATTGGGAGATTATGACTACACTAGACGCCGTTCCAGGTACCCTCGCATGGCTTGTGGGCATCCGAGATAACCCAGGAGCTAATCCTAACAGCAGCTAAAGCTGAGCTCCCCATAATTCTTCTAAGCTTGGCATCAAAATTTTTCCCAACCAAATAATAAACAAACTTAAAAATTAAAACACCAAGGTGCAAGGTACTTCATCAATTTCCACAACCTGAAGGTACAAAATTGTAACCTCAAAAACAAAATTCCACCTCAAAACCCACTACTCATCCTATAAAACCCCAAATATAATACCTTACTTGCGGCAAAACCTTTAACGGGTGGGTACGCAGCAAAAACTTTCTGGCTTTATACAGCCAGCCAGCACTACGGACGGACGAGCGGCAGTTGTTTGTTGGTTATTGCCACAATCAACGACTGAAGTGTCCCGCAGTGATTTCATTCATTTTTTTTTTCCGTGCAGCAAAACACCCAGTCAGCCTCGAAGACAGCTGATTGTCAATTTCACGTCTTTTTACTGCAGCAAAAGTTGTTTTAGATTTCTGCAAGCCAGATTTACGATTCTACGTAACCCACGCAGTCACAATATTCTCTATTACCAGTTTGTATTTTCAAACACATTAATGGCCATAGCTGTTCACTGTCTTCCAATGTTCATGCAAAGCGAACAGAAACAGTGACCGATTTTGAATATTTTAATATAATTTTGCAGTAAGTAAAAGCAAATGCACGAATAATATGTAATATAAAGTTGGGTTATATAACATTTCTTAAAGGGGTAAATGAACAAATAGCTAAAACGTGACAAAGTACAGGAAAAGGTAAACAGCACCTTGCTTTGAACTGCGAGTAAGAATTGCACTGTTATAATTTATCTGCTTCACTTTTATCTATTCCTTCAACAATAATTATAGAAAAAGAAAATAATAAGAAATCATTTCAACCACCTTTGCTCAAGAAAGAAAGAAAAGGAAAAAAAAAAAAAAAAAAAACACGAGAGCGCACGGCGTTGATAAAAACGGTGCCAATGTTTTTAGACAGTATCCGGAAAGTTTTCAAAACAAAGCAGTAAGAGCACCAATGGCTCTCGGCTACAATTAAAATGCAAGTTATCTATAATTATGCACCTGCACACCGCCGAAACTTTGTATCGATAGCAATCTTTCAAAAGGAATCCACCACAAAACAAGCAATAGATACCTACGAGGAATTCCGATCCTGCATTACTAATATTCGGTACTCTCAAGGACCCCCACTTGAGATTGCGTAACAAAACATTGGCAAAAGAATCTCACTTGACAAAGAACAGATAAATTACGAAATCGCGGAAAAAGGCTTGTAAAAGAATCACTATCTTCAGTAATTAGCCAATTTAGAATGAGTGGGCGAAGGAAGAAGAATGCTGTGATTGATTGTGATGATAAAACTAGCTCAAACTTGGAAGAGAAGCAATTGCTTGCTAAGAGATGTACGAGAAGGGTTAGTGAGTGGAAATAAAACAGGTTCGGGGCATAAGAAATTACGAAATAATATAGAAATAATAATTTCTTCCACACTAGCCGTGTGTAGGCTAAGGTTTGGATGAGTAGAGCCAGATTGAAAAATTCAATGCCATAGCCGGGATTTGAACCACGGATCTCCCGCTCTCCGTGCGGTTGCTCTAAACCACTGAGCCACTACGACCAACGTATCGATATTACATTATGACATTACATTCTCCAACAGACTCGTATGTTTCCCGGCAGATCACTAGGGGTTCTCATATGTTATGAGGCAAGTACCTTTTTGTGGCGACTTACTATGCTGTAAGTACTTAAGTCCCAGGCTTCATAGTTAAACTAGTTTGGTTTTACTATCAGTTTTGGTTTGTTTAGTTTGGTTTAACTATAAATCCTGGGATTTAAGTACTTACAGCATAGTAAGTCGCCTCAAAAAGCTGCGTGTCTCATAACATATGAGAACCCCTAGTGGCCTACCGGGAAACACATGAGTCCGTTGGAGAATTTAAAGTCATGCCGGCACGTTGGCCATAGTAGCTCAGTGGTTTAGAGCAACCGCACGGAGAGCGGGAGATCGTGTTTCAAATCCCGGCTATGACTCTGAATTTTTCAGTCTGGCTCTACTCGTTTAAAAAATATAGAAAGTTAAGAAAAATGGTTCCAGGAGCTTCATTCAGCAGAATAATTTCTTTTCAATATATTTAATTACTTATTATTTTAATAAATAAAAAATAAACTATTGTTTTAACGTTATATCGTAGAGATTAGTATAATAGACCAATGGTGATATATATTTTAGAGAGCAGGTCAATATATGTCACCCGAACATCGGAATTCTCGATAGAACCAGCTGGCAGGTAGGGCTAGACGGGAAGCATTCAGACCACGCCTACCCATTTATCTCGTGTCACCAACTGAGGGGATATTTAGGAAAGTGTCACCGGTCGCTGGCCGCCTCTTTCCCCTCCCCTTGACGTCTGGAACAGTCGGGACGATTCACTGAACCGCGAGGTTTCCAGAAACAACGAGCTTCCTATAAAAGACTGCAGTAGACGAGTCAGTTCAGTTCTTGGCGAGCAGCCTCAGAGCATATCATCCTGCCATTCACCGCCGAGACACCCGACGACACTTCCACCCTGAAAGAGACCACCAGATGAGAGATGATATGAAATGATAATGGAGTTGAAATGGAGGGACAGCAAATTCGGGTGATGTGAGTAACCTATCCAGCATTCGCTTAACGACCTGGGAAACCCCCGAAAAAACCCATGGGTCAGGTAGGTCGGCCACGGGAATCGAACGCGGGTCTCCCGAATGCGGGCCACAGACGAAGCCGCCTGAGCCATCCCGCTCGGTCTAGAAACAATGACTGCAGGTAGAAATACCGGCAAAGTGTTAGAAGCGCCAGAGCACCAAGTAGACCTTGAAGACAGCTGACTGTCAACTTCACGTCTTTCTACTACAATAAAGAGTGTTCTAAATTTGTGCAAACCAGACTATTGATTCTACGTAACCCTAGCAGTCACAATATTGACGTAATTACAAGGTGAACTCCGTGATCAGGGGGCCACTCTTTCGTGCATACACATAGATGAGAAGAATGGGTCAGTTAATACCACACAAACACTTACAGGTATGTCAACCAAATAAATAGAGCTGTGCTAGAGGCGGGTAAAGCAGCTGTCAACACGAGTAGGATAGAACTCTCTCTTTTGAGAGGGGCGGGGGAGGTAGCGATAGATAAATTTCACTATGGTTGGCAACACAGTACGCAATAGTAAAGAAGCAGTCTTACCTCTCACCCGGGAATAACAGTCTTCTTATTTGTTAATTGTAATATGCGATGCCAGAAAATAGTTGTCTTTCTACACAATTTAGGTGACTTCTATTCCTTTTATTTCATGTGCGAAGCTTTGGACTTTAGTACTCAAATTTGGCTCTCATAAACTTTATGCCTTTGGGCAACCAGCTCATTTAACATGCACGTTTGCACTTGTCTTTAAATTGGCGAACCAATTTTCTGTCCTTTTAAGGTAACCATCCAATAAATCCTTTTTATACCTCGTCATTTTTCGTTCTTCTTTGTAGTAGCTAGTTCCGGTAGACGGTCATCCAATTTGTTTCGGATTATCCCAATTTGCGCCCTCTTTTGTGGAAGTGAAGAGGATACTTGGGGGCATTTATTTTGGTAAGAAGGGGCTTTACTGCGCTGGTACTATTAGCGAAGAAAAATGGAGGGACATAAGTTGATGTGTTGTAGTAAGATTTCCGGGGTCGCAACAGGGTCATGCGAAATGTTTTAACATGTGAATAATATACCTTTCACGCCTTAGGCCTGTTACAGCATTACGCCATTACATATATCTAATGAAGGGATTGTCCCAGTCAAATCTGCTGAGCGCTAGCAACCAATTTCAACAAAATCTATGTTCCGAGAGGTGAATCAACATAAGCATTTTACTATATTTAAAATACTTATCATCATTAATAACCTGTGTTACACTTAACTAGGACGAAAGGTCGAGGACACCCACCCAGCTTTACGCAGCGATAAGGTCATGTAATTCCTAGGACTGTCGAGACAGTTACATTCATGACATTTTAGAAGATGAAGAGACCCTGTTTCCAACAGAAAGTCCTGCACCCAAGTTTCAGGACAAAATGACATGCAAAGGTTGAATATATATTAGTGCTGCGTGATTTCATCGATTAACCGAAACGATTAATCGACTAACTTTTTATTTTGGATTAAAGATTAACAATTTTAATCGAATAATCGAGTCGATTAAAATTAATCGATTACAATAAATATTAATAAAAACTCTTTTAGCCAAATTTGGCCCTCTAAACAACCTAAACAACCCTTCCATCGCATCAAGCTTTCACTAGACACTTAATTTTCTTTGAACATTGAGATATTATAACTCCTGATAGCTAAAAGAAATCACTCTCAACCCCGAGATTCTAAATAACGTTTCTGTTGTGAAATATTCTAAGAGGTACATAACTCTGCTCATACTTTAAAATTTAAGGCGATTGAAATGCTTCTATTCCTCCTTAGTAAATGCAGAAAAGTAGAGGATCACTTTAAACACAGTCCGTACCTAGAAAATGAATTGACCGAAAAGTTAAACGATCTTAATATTCCACAGATAAAATTAAAACAAGACGTAGTATCCCGATGGAACGGTACTTTTATTATGTTTGAAAGTTTCCTCACAGCTAAGAGAGCAGTTATTGATAGATTAGATACCCAACCTTCCAATATTATTCCATTAATTGAAATGGAATGGGAAATAACACAAAGAATGTTTGAATATCTGAAACCTTGCCTGGATATTTGTGGTTTTCTTGGGGGAAGTAAATACGTCACAGCAAGTGTTGTGCTACCTGCAATGACTTATCTAAGGTTAAGTCTCAAATTCGCTGATTCAGACCCTCAGTATGTTATCAGGTTCAAAACTACTCGAAGATTTAACAGAATTAATAACTAGCCTAAATTAGAAATGTACGAAGAAATTACAGCTCTCGATCCGAGATTCAAATGCTTGAAATGTCTTCCAAGAGGCTCAAGAGAATTGGCATGGAAAAAAATTTCAGAAAGATCTGTGGTAAGCGGGAAAACTACAACAGAAGTAAATTTGAAGAAGAGAAAACTGATTTTTAATGACAATGACGATGTCGAGGAAACAACCCCATTAATACTACTTGCTACAGAAATTGACGTCTACAAGTCTTAGGGTGAAATGGATGACGACTTCGCAAATTCTCAATGGTGCAACACACATTCTATTCCGTAGCAAATTCTTTCATCCGTAGCGAAGAAATTACTTAGTGTACCAGCTACATCGGTTCCCTGTGAGCGTGTGTTTAGTGATGCAGAGGATATTGTCACCAAAAAAAGAGCACCACGTAATCGAAAGCATGTGAATGCACTTACGTGTTTGAAAGCATGGATGAAACAAAAGTGACTAAGTGAGTCTTCATGTAAACTATTATTTGCATGTCAGTCTCACAAATCTTAGTAAATATTGATATAGTACGTTACTAAATAATTACTTACAAAACATTGTAGATCTAATTCAATACATATATAAATCACGTGCAATTGATACAAACACAAATTTTGAATCAAAATATTTAGAAGTTTCATACACAATTAAATATAAAGAGTATAAAAGTACTTTATGTAATACTTACACCTAATTTTCGAACATATACTATCTCGATTAATCGATTAAAGTATCATGGTTAATCGATTAAAAATATTAAAAATATATACATTTTCTCTATTATATCTCATTAAGTATCCTTTTAGCCCTGGTGACGCGATATCATTAAAGTGCTGGGGCTTTTATTTATTATTCTCACGATGTCAGGAAAAGTATGGAACTTCCAAGAGCATTTCTAAACTGCTGAATACAGATTAGATATCAGACCCCTATCCTTTTGTAGCTACAGCTAAATGTAAATGGTAACCATTTATGCAAATGATTACTTCGACTAACTAAAACAGAACGATAATGTAAAACTACTTTGAAATAGCTGTATAAAAATAAGTACAGAAATTAGAAAAAGTTGCATAAATGTATTATGTTAGATTTGCTTTTCATGTCAGCTCTTAGGAATGAATGCACTGCTGCATTATAGGAGGATTTTCAATCAAACAATGCAATAGTAATAAACATCTTTTATTACTCGATTGACTAAAATGTTGCTCCTCAACAGGATACTACATCTGTATACAGTGTTTCAAATACATAGAGTTCATTGGTTTTGCTTCGGAAGATAACAGCTGCCTTGGAGAATCAAATTTGTCGTCCAAACCCCTGATGTGTTAGCAAATTGTGTGGTTTAGCCGTTTAGCAGGTCCTTATAACGTGTAGTAGTAGCAGTTTACAACTGAGCTATATGTATCTGTAGCACATAATACATTGCCAGCTTCACCCACAGTGTGAACTGAAAGCATTGATCTAATTACCAGTTGTAGAAAATATTTACATTATTATGAAGTGAACTTGTTTAAAGAATCAGAAAATAACAACTAGAAATCTAATGACTCTTCACTGCTGAATATATTTCTTTTTTAATTTTTACGGGTCTAGGGGTCATGGGTTGTGAAACTTTTAATTAGTTACGCATTTATTAATAGCTTACTGCATGATATTTAAGATCATGGAGGATCTGGAATAAAAACTAATTAATTTGGTCAAAAATGGCCCATTACATCGTGACAGTTGAACATGAAAATAAACTAATATTTCTAGGTGATGATAAACGAAGTTAGTATGTTTTGCGTTCATCAAAATAGGTTCTTAAGTGTTTGTAAGAATAAACACATTACTACATTATAGCACCCAACCATGCCCAAAGATTTTCGTAAATATCCAGACAAGGAAAGCTTGTAAATTTTGTTCAGAGGTTGTGTCACAACCCAATGGTTTCAAAACAGTAATGCATCTCAAATATTGAAAGCAAAGTATGTTAATTTAAATACAAAAGTTCATTATTTGAAAAACAAAAAAGAACAGAATCCACATTTTAATAAGCATTTTCTATATTAAAAATGATAGCATACAGACAAATAGCATAGAAAAATGTGTGGTAAAAAAACTGAAATGAGTTGTGACAGCTGGATATCGAATAGAAAAGGCAAATGTGAATTTCCTTTATCTGTGTTAACCTCCTGAATCGTGATCCAAAAGGGGGTAGAGGATGGAAGTTGTGTGCAGTGAATATGAACAATGTAAATGACAACATAATTGGGATAACCACACGGAGAAGATTAAAAACAACTGATTCTCAAAGGTAAGAGATATATCAAACACAAAGGCCACGGAAATGGAAATACACCCACAAACAAATGGCAAGATACATTCTCTTGGACAGATCAGGAAGCCTAAAACATAGGTTGCTGTCTTTTTTGATATCTTTGGTGGTGTTTGATGATTTTTCATGCAATTAAACACCATTGAGCTATTTTGTTAGAATCAAGTACAGTAGCAGTGCATATTGCACCAAAAGTTATCGCTACTGTTGATATATGAAATTAAATAATAATTCATTGGGGAAGGAAATATTCGAAGCTAAGTTTAGGATGCCTCCGTAAGGCTTGACTGTTGGGACTGAGGAAACAGTGAAGAAAAATATCTGGAGGGAGGTCCTGGCGGAAGAATTTCCCCTTCAGCTAACTTCAACTATCTGTGCCAGAATGACAGTGAGCTTTTGCAATAACCAAAGTTGGACGCACTTGCAAGTCAGGGAAAGAACTCCCAAAACGTAATTGCTGTGATAAAGATAGACAACGTCATCTCCAGAGAATTCCTAAACTCCTTATAAATACCTTTTCCACATTTCCTGAGCGTGCCTTTATTTCTAAGAGGCCGGCGAAAGACTTGCCACTTGACAAGGCGTGTATCTCATAGGTTCTTAGCGACGTTGAGGGCGAGGAACGTGCTTCACCTACTTACACTGCTCGAGAATACTCCACATCTGACCCGCATGTTTGATTCGGCAATGTGACACATATAGAAACACGCAACTGCAGTAGTGAAAGTTCCCTGTTGAAATAGGTATTCAGACGGGATATGCGCTCTGTATGATGTTAATCTAATTGCTTCAAATTCCCACTGCGGTTAGTATTTTGGAGCCAATACACATGAAAGAACACTTTCTCGTAACAACCTATCATGCTCGCAGGGACATCATGATCTACTGGAATCTGTGAATGGTTTGGAGAGAAGGTGGGATGAAAGTGTTTTGGAAGCGAATCACGTATGACGTCACCAAGATGTGGTCAACTCACAGATTTAGAAACCACGACAACGTCCTCGGGCAAAGAGCGTGACACGAACGATCTTGGGATTGGAGGTGGAGCGATCCGGAATATCATTTTTCATTTTTAGCCCACTTTATTGTATTAGCATTGACAAAAGCAAAACAGAGTAGGACAGATACTCCAACAAAGCATTTTCTGGCCTTGCTGCACTTCCCGCTTTCATGCATCTCATTATTTGAACAGAACGCCCCTGCTTACCGCCAAGCCAGTGAGGCGAACTTTTAACTCAGTGAGGTGAACTGCTGATGATGTAGACCCGCCACAGACCACTGGTGCATGTAGTCGCAGAAAAAATATAGAACCTACCTACCGACCTATACCAATTATGTTAAACTAACGGCTTCTTACTCGACACCCTGCATATTATAGTAGAAATAACTACAATATGGAGCACGAATAGAGTCCTAATTTTCCCTTCGTATCTATATCAAAATCCACTTTAAGGAACAAACCAAAAGTGATGCTTTGAGCCTAGTAAAGAAGTTTGATTTAATGAATATCTTGAAACAGCTGAATATATTAAACAATAACACCTGAATTATTTTCCTCACCACTTACCTATAACCTTGAAGCTTCATTTTTTTTTTTTTTTTTTTTTTTACTGGAGGTCCCTTCAGCCTGTTTAAGTCCACAGGAAACTATATATATTATGAATATCTCTACAATATCACCTTATTCCTAGCTCTGTGTTTTCAGATAGATCCTCGCTTTTCTTCGTGTATAATTTTCAACGAAGAGGGCTTAAATTCCTTCTTTACTAGAATTAAAAAGCTGTCAGAAATATGACAAATTGACATGAAAACAAATTTGCGACACTAAGCATAAAGGTGCCGACGTTATTCTAATACCATACCACTCTGCCTCGGTTCTCTTAAACCCCTATGCATACTTATATATTGTTTAACTAATAAAAGATCCTCATATAAACCGACGAATGACGTTATAAACAGTTAATGATGTATTTAATATTGTGCGCAATTGGCTCATTATGTAGGTGTGTTAGTGATAGAAATGTCATAATACCGGTATTACCAGTTGCGTGGCTTAAAGAAAGATAAAATCATTTTATGATATTCCTGAAAAAACAAAGATGTAAGGACTCTGCACATTATTAAACATAGAATAATTAAGATCTGGATTTATAATTACTAACCAGGCTACACTGATGAGCTAAATACAGTCCGTAACATCTACTCACTTTACTCCTAGGGAGGGACTGAATGTGACTGTCTTGCTTATTGCTTCCTCTCGCCAGATAATTAACAATACCGCAGGCACAAAAACTAATGTGTCATTTACGAACATATGAAGACACTCGCTGTCGGCATTATTTATGTTGGTATATGTCTTAATGCTTTTATATGGGCATATTGTGGCCAGCACATTTGTGAGTTGGTATATATGGTTTAAGCTCGTTTCCGGTCGAAGAATTTGGCGAGAACAGGAACCGACTTCCCGAATTAAGAGGATCCGAAGATTAGGTTCCCTGACACTATGGTACTGGAAGGAAGGGCGGAGTTAAGGAAAACAATAGTTTTAATCACGTAAATCGCCTTTTACGTAGAGTTAGTTGTGTAAGAGGGTGCTCATCATTCCCCCTCCCTATGTAGCAAAGGTTTGTGACGTAATATTCAGTAATGTGAAAATCTCTGCTAATAAGGTAACAAACAGTTCATTGTTATTAAAATGTCTTAAATTTGAATATCTCTTTATTGAGCCATATTCCCTTTATTTATTTTGTTCCTTTTATACCCCACCTTTAACTGCAATAGTCATAACGGCGGTGGTGCAATGGTAGTTCAATAGTCATTGCAATGGTGCAACTGCAATGGTCGTTCTCCTTTGATTTACTATTTAATACACTACTTACTAAATATGACGTAGGGCTCGGAGCTGTATGGCCCTAAGAACCATAAGTACAAGCACTACTGACTTCGTCCTTTGTTTCAGGACAGCGATGGAACTAAATATTTCTTAGGACCCAGTCTCCGGCTGGAGACAGCGAACTTCCTGACATTCCCACACCTGAAATTCCAGGGGCACGAACAGGGCCTTGGTCATGCTCATGTCCTGGCGCCTTATTCTCACCTGGTCCAGGCTAGCGACTGACCATTATATCCTCACATTGAATCCGCAGGTGCACATTCTCTCCCGAATACTCACTGGTGGAGGTTTTTTAATGGGTACGGCTGGCGGTTCGATCCCCCAGAGGAGTCTCACACTCCAATTCCAAGGTTAGTGTGTAAAGACATTTTTCCTCCACTCGAAAAAAGAACATATCGAAGGTGTTAACTCGTATTCGTTGGATTTTTAATCATTAGATCACGCACACCTTCGCACTCTTATTCATACTTCCAGATTCTAGGGAAGATAAGGAATTATCTTGGTCGGACAAAAGTCCCCACCGGCGGGAATCGAACTCGGGACCCCTAGCACGGCAGGCAGGTGCTCTACCAACTGACCTACGGGGCCAACCCATATTCTTTGTCTTTCCCAGTACATCTCTATGCCACAGGCTATGCTACCCATGTTGTAAGAGGGAGCAAAATTCAGAATATTTTGGTTAATTACACTGGGCAGCAAAAAAATTATTTTTGAATGTTTCGAGCACTTCATGAGGCAATTCATACTAATTTTGGGTTAAGAAAAACAAATATGACAATGAAAATTTTTTATTAGCTCTAGTTTCTATGATATATACAAGGTGGAAGTATTGCATGTTAACAGATTGAGAGAAAAGGATACATTTTAATTACATACATGCTAACAACAATGAAAGTGCATTTGATTTTTTAACTGGTAATTACATGCTAAGAGTTCTAAATTTCTGAAAAAATACTTCGCAGATAGTCGTGTCTGAAGAAAATCGTGTGGTGGCCTACTGACTTCGTCGTCTTTTAGCTTGCCTCTTGTGATGGAGTGCCGCAGAATCCCTATACAAAAACCAACAGTAATCCGTATGCATTACTTCATTCCAACGGCCCTGATATATTTGTTCCATAACAGAAATGCCCTGATGGAATCTCTCCCCATATTCGTTACTAACAGCTCCACAACTAGGAGGGGAAAAAGTCTAGATGGGAGTGGAGAAAATGGATCTTAAAGGACATGTTGTATCCAAGGTTACGGTATTTTTGCAGGAGCACTGTCACCAAATGATTGTAGTTGTCATCTCTGTTGTTGCCTAAAAATCCATGAATAACACTCTTGAAGTCTTCCCAAGCTTCCTTTTCTTTCCCCTCCAAAATTTGGTAAAATGTAGGATCCTTTACATGTTCTCTTATTTGTGGTCCGAAAAAAATGCCCTCCTTAACTTTTGCATCACTTAATTTCCAAAATTTCTCTCTGATGTTATTTGACAGGTGTGGCAAATCACAAAAAAAAAAAAAAATCCCCCCAAATTTAAAATCTTCACTCTAAAAAATGAAATGTCACTTTATCTTCAAAACAGGAACTAGTCTATCATTTTTATGGTGGTTCTTTAATTCAGCAGATGGGAATACATGTAAATTCACTATTTTTAAGCCCGAAGCATTTTCATTGTCGCCCAGTGTTATTAGAGTTGGCCGTGGCAATATTACAGACATTTCCAAGGCATAAGTGCATACATATTACAGGCAATAACCTGTCCCTAGTGCACATTTTAGCGATTATTTCGTCACTAACTTTATCAGCTATTTAATAATACTTCCTATAGCGTGCCTTTGTTATAACCTCCGGGTTATACGGTCTAGAACACCACACACAGTGGCACGTTTTACTTCCGGGGCAAGTGTAATGACTTGTTACATTAACGCTGGCTTTTGGCGTATACAAATGTCAGAAGCAAGCGTTGGTAACTACTGGAAACTCCCTTCTATTAAGGGACTAGAATATCTAGATAAATAGTAAAGACTAGTCACGAAACGAACGTGGGCCTGTTTTGAAAGCCAACAGTCCGGGTGTCCTAAATGAAACAATGGATACCATGCCCACATCAAATTAACACCTACTGCGACGCGAAACTGCAAAAGTCTGCAAAAGCTTGACCTTTGCTAGCAGACTTTCTCCGCCAAATGTTTGCTTTGGGAAGGGCTAATGATTGTAATGGTGTTAGAGAGCGACAGGGGGGCAAACACGGCCCTGTTTGTACAACGGCCTGCAAGTCATACCTCCCTCCTACACCATGTTAATTACCTTCCGCAATGACGGACTCTGTCAATCCACTACTATACAAAGTGTACACTCTTAGATCAATCATCCTTGTCAGCTGTGAAAACTGAACTCCGTGGTGAATGGGTTTTGTCCATAAGAAGAGGTAAACAGAATAGACAACTTATAACAATTATCCAATCTCTTTGTCTTCTTGTCATGTTCATAAATATATATTCTTATTTACAATACATAGTTATTTTATTTTTATTTTAATAACATTGCTTACTAAACGTTTTATTCAGTAATTAGCAGAGCTAGGAAGTTCGTACCGATTTCCTTGAGCAGTGTAAGAGCGGCCTCTTCAACGCAGCGCTACTAGCAAGGACAAGGTTCATCGTAGAATACAACTCATTACTGCAAAATAGGTGTAACTGCATGACATAGAGCACGTTGGTAGCAAGAAAGACATTCGAATAACATCTTTGTTGTGCTTCAAAGATGAGCAACTAAATTTTCTGTACAACCATTGTATGTGTTCTAGATGTGTACTTATTCATGTCCTTATTTGCTTCATTATTTATATTTACATTGAGATACTTCAGCAAACATGGGAAAAAGAGAAGCCAGATCGAGAAACTCAATTAGCTGAAATCATTAACGAATTTGCAACAGATTATCAATAAACTAAAACTTGTTTTACGGGACATAGAATGAGTTTTTAATTTGAAAGGCTTCAGAGATACATTATTATTTTCAGTAATACGGCCGCAGATGAATAAATATGTAGAAAAATTCCTGCTTTGGCATTTTTCTAGTAAGTCTTCAGATATTTAAGAAATAATTTTATTATTGTTTATTATTTTACATTCGAAATGCTACAATCCGCGTTATAACTGCTTGGGTGTTGCTACAATGTGCCTATTTAAATAATGAGATCAGCCAGAGACAAACCCGTATGTACTATATCAGAATTTGTATGTTGGACATAATGATCTAAATAGATGTGCATTTACGAATGTTTCATAGGTCATTTTTTTTCTCTGGGCAACCGGTTTCAATGTCTCTGGACAACACACACTGGAGCGGGTTTTCTTCGGGATCTTCGGTTTCCCCCGCCATCTCATTCCACCGGTGCTCCATCTTCATCTCATGTATCATCAGTGTCATCGCCTGCGATGCCCTATCTAGTAAAAGCGGGCGTTAAACACTACACATTTCAATTTTCCGCCATGCGCTCTTATCTATGACTTCTTTGGATGCGGGAGAAGGTCGGTCGCAACCTGTATAGGGAACGGCGAGCGGTGCGAACTTCCTAGCTCTGGTAATTAGTTTTTTTTGGTGTAATTTTGTAATTTACGTCCTCCAATGTTAAATCATATCGCACGATGAATGAAATTCGTGAAATGATGCTCAAATGAGTCCGGGGTCCATACAGCTTAGAGCTACCCGACATTCGTCTTTAAGGATAAGGGAAACCCCGGGAAAACCTTATCCAGGTAACTCACCCTGACCAAGATTCGAACTCGGGACCTCTTGAACGTGAGGTAGACACGCTACCATCTATGCTACCGAGGCGGGTAGGTAATTAGTAATAGTGATGCTAGCGAACCAGCTGACTCCGCGATAGTGAACCCAGAATCTCGCATTAGGAGGTTCAGGGTTCCATTATCATCGGTCACCCACTCTGTCTTTGGGTTCTTTATTGTTTTTCATTCCTTCTTTTCCGTTTTCTTCTCTTGTTTCAGGATTGCTTCTAGTTTCGTACTACGAGGTAGTGCCGAACAAACGGCAGAGATACTTGTCCTATACAAAGATTATTTTCCATGGACGGTAGACAGCTGCCTGGCTCAACGGGTCGTTCATGGCTATCTATGGGCAACTCCAAAAATGGAACGGGTCTTGGAGGCAAGACTTGCACTCATCTTCATCGTCTGTAGCTTCCTGTGACTTGATTTTATCCTTTCCTCCTGGGGACTGAAGCCCAAATATATCCCCACAAGGTTGCTGAACGCAATGTATACCCCTTGTTGTTCCAATATTAGTCAGGTAATTGTAGCAACCAGTGACATCTACATCATTCGTGGTATTAGTTATGAAAGTATATATTAATTATAATTGGAATTAGCATGCATAGAATACACAGTTTGTAAAGTGTGTCATTTCAAATGCAACCTTAAAAGTTTCATAGTTTCGTTTATATATTTACCTATATAACGAACAGATGTACTTAATTACATAAGCGCTCCAATTTGTCATTTTGGTTTTAAAGACTTCACTGTCGAAATTGTATTCACTCCGATGACAGAGGTATGATTTAAACTTATGATCACATTATACTTTTTATTATGTTAATATGATTAAATGAAACCAAAAGGAACTGGTTGCCATGAGTTTGAAGTGTTGCTCCTGATTTTTTTTAAGTATCTAGACCAATGATCCGACTACAAATTAATTAATTCGTTCATTTATACTTATACAGTCGTATACAAGAAAAATGTTTTATTGTCATTCTGTTTGCTGAAATAACGGGTTAACTACAGAAAGATTAGTATTCAGTTCGGCCCTCCTTTGTTGAGTTCTTGAAATAGAACTCATTTTCAAAAAACTCAATTTCAAGAACTTACAAAGGGCGAAGGCGCATTAAAAACATTTGGAATCTTTATTTTAAACCATTGCTGCTAGCTTAATGGAGAAAAGCATTTTTACTTCTCTAAATCCCCCTGTTAAGTACACCCAACTTTTCATAATATTTTCAAAGGTTAATTGTTTATGAAATTATGCATATTACTTTGTAGATTACAGTGTTTCGCTTTTAGTATACTCAGTTTTATACTCTTTAGATGTTTTTGTTTTTCCTCCCACCTGTTTTACATTAACAGTTCAACAGAGTTTTAGATATACGTACAGTAGCCCTATACGTTCAAACTCTAGGGAAAGATTGGCTGAAACATTAGGGATAGAGCTATTTCATTAGTCAAAGTGTAACATTCGGAAATTATCTTGGTCATTGCGTTCTCATGTATACAGAGTGTACATTGTGGCCGCATCTGGCAAAAAGGAAAGCTTCTCATTTATTTATTTATTTGTAATTTACGTCCTTTAACTTTAAGTCATATCGGACGATGAATGGAATAGGTGAAATGATGCTCAAATGGTCCCAGGGTCCATGGAGCTTAGAGCTGCCCGACATTCGTCTTTTAGGATAACGGAAAACCCCGGAAAAACATTATCCAGGTAACTCACCCTGACCGAGATTCGATCTCGAGACCTCTTGAACGTGAGGCAGACACGCTTCTCATTTATGAAGTATTAATTCCTGCAGGTTATGATAGCAAAGAAGTAAAAACCCGAAACTTTTAATATCTGCATTCAGATTTATGTAATATAACGAATATATATTTTCAGGCACTTAGTATCTATCACCTGCACTAATCGAGATACTCGGTAAATGTGGTCAACAGTGCAGCACGTGCTCGCTTCCCCTACGATGTTATTTTACCTCCACCAGTAACCAAGGCATCCAAGAGGCAGTAGCGACTGAATGTGTCAGTCAGCCTTTGCTTTTCTTGTAAGAACGACACTGCAGTGCCGTCACTGGAACTCAGTATCTACGGTAAGTTGATAATTCTGTCGCAGCAGGTGGAAGGAGGTGACTTCTACCTCTCCTCTCATACTTTTACTTGAACATCATTGGATTTGCATTTGGAAGACTTCGAATTCCATTGTCGTCGATTGCGGTTGAGTGTTTCGCACTTTTCCCACAGGCGAATGCTGGAATGTGTTCCATCTACCACACCAACCTTTCGAACATTTCGGGGTCATTCCGCTACCTTCTCGTCTTTCACACGGTTTCCTAGGTTTCCTGGCGTAAGGCGATGCCTGACAGATGACCTGGACGCTTGCTTAAAGGAAAGAGTACCCTAAGTGGACATCAGAGGGCTGTCTGGTCGATGAGTCGCCCGTAGGCCTCTCTAAACAGCTTCCGCACAGGGGTCTGGGACTTCAGGGATTTCAGTCTGCCTGCCATTTTCCGTGATTCCTTGGCTTCATCCCTTCCTTCTGACGAGTACCAGCCACAAAAGATCTAACTAGTTGCAGCGCGCTTGGCTTAAACAATTTGCATAACATATCTATACCTGTCCTATACACCAAATTTAAATGCATTGTTATCAACTGTTTTCACTATTATGTTACATATTAATGGTGACACATGAATACTTTTACTATGCATATTTTCACTAAACACGAAACCTTGTGCATATTTTATAAACATAGCATTTCAAGTTTTCATAACAAAAGTATTAAAGTCTGTCTACTCAACGCAAGTGCACGGCGGCCGCTTTCTTTGAGGAACCTTCATAATCGTTTTACAACATGGACCCTCCTCCTGACGGTCCCCTCTACAAGGTTGCAACATTTTAACATCACCATCTTGCACCTAATGAAACAGAACAACTGGAAGTTGGAACTTTGGCAACTGAGACTCCACGCGGAGTAGACATGCAACTGTCATTTTCAGAAAATAGGGGTTGCTATTGGTCCCCAACGTCAGTGTTCCATTTCTGAAGTGTGGAGATAGATTTATGACGGTCATTAGTGGGCGGAAAGGTCAGGTTCTTTGAGGTCCCTTTGACTGGGAACTGCACACACGTTGGCTAAACAGACTTTACTCGACAGAGTGTTGAGGCGTATTGACCTTCTGGTGACCAGCGCTGAGATCGTTCCTTATCAACTGTTATTTGGTCGATTAGAAGAGTGAAACATTAGTAAGTTGACGTACAGTAAGTTATGAAACACAAATAGAGCGATTGGAGGCTGCGTGTGTCTGTATGATGTGTTCTCTCGTGCCTGCCGATGTATGACACATCGCTGTACAGAAGACATGATTACATCTGAACAGATTATACATATACTGGCCTCACCGTGTTTGTGCGGTAAGCTCAGGTGAACATCTGTGTTGCGAATTTTTCTCTGATACGCCTTCTCGCTTTGCCATGTAATATTTACAAGGATTAATATGAATAAGATATAAGCAATATTTTATAAGACCTGTATCTGGAGAAATTATTTTATAAATTTTTGTCCTGGAGTGTTAGAAGTACAGGTTTGGTTTTGACAAATGATTTGCCCAACGACAGAATTTCACAACACAATTTAAATACAAATTAAATATGTTGCGTTCAAGGAAATTCGAAATCCCAATGGACTTGTCCACTTCTGGATTAAACGGGTCGCTTTAGACGACCATAATTTTCAGGATTAGTTGAAAAGCAGTTTATAAAATGAGGAAACTAAAGAGAAAAGATGTGACCACATTTTTTGACCAGGTTCAGACTGTCCGCGTTGAATGCCATATCTTTAAGTGCCTTGCTCCGCACCAAAATCAAAATGACCCTCTTTCTCTCCCTTTTTCCTACCTCTGCCACAGTAATGAAACATTAGGCAATGTAGTTCATATTTATTAAACATTTTCTTCATCGTTTTTGGAATAAAAATAAAATAAATTTGTTTATAACCCACATTCTAGCTTTAGAATTTTTCTGACTAATGAGGCTCTTTATTTTTTTTTTTTTCTGTAAAGGGTTACATAACGTAACCTTAAGCTACAATTAGAGAGTTGCAATCATCGGTCTATAATTTAAATTCGGCTTAGATTGATTTCTGCACATATTATTGATCGTTCTTCGAGGCATCTTTGAGAAAAGTATTTACATGCATGAACACTTCAGTTTGTGATAGACAAATTACATAACCTGATCTCTATAGCCCAAACTCACAAGAATGTGTTGGGACTGTAGACACTGCCCACTCTTAATGCAAACATACATACTCAGGCACGATTACCAATCAAGTAAGTCAAGGGCTCCACGAGTGCACTGCACTTACACAACAGAACACAAGCTCTCAATGCAAGCAGATTAGGAATTAAGCTCCATTAAGTTTGGCTAGTACGGCTCGCAACAGAAAAAAATGTCCAACATGAGCAGATAAGCTCACCAGACCTTTCATTCTTAATTCTGAACCGCAACTGATTTGTAGAAACCTGAAGCCATTACACACACTAGTTTCAAATGCCTGAGGTTTGCAAAGATTTACTCGTGAATATAGAGTTTAAGCAGTCTATTTCAAATTTCTCAGGGAGTTTTCCTAAAGTAATTAGTAAAGGCCGGAGAGATATGCACTCGCATGTGATACGTTAGCTGGACGCAGAATATGAATGACGTCAGATGTACAGCACGGCCACCAAAGGCGTAAAGGAGCAAACGTCGAAAACAACGTAACGCAGTACAGATGTACTTTTTAGACATGGCGTATAACGTAATGTTGCGCAGTACTTTATGGTCGAGTTCACTTGTTTATTTGGAAGAAAAAGGGGTGTCAAGTTAGTTATCTGTCCTCTAACATACTATACTCCTGTCGTCCTAAGAAGCACACTGTTCCTGTGCGAACAAAACGTACAAAACAACACCTACTGGTAAGCTACTTTTGTGCATACTTGTTTGAATGTAATATGACGTAACACATGGGCAAAAGTGTGAATGCTGTCTGTCACGCTTTTGCACGTGGGCGCAGAGTAATACAAAACGTGTGTTTGTTACGTCGGATGCAGTATAGTTTTATCAGCAATCTGCTGGTGAAAGCAGGGATCTTACCGCTACCATTGATTCGCATGGCGACACTAGCGCACATTCGAGCAAGGTCATGCGCCACGTCTGAAAAAATATATCTGTACTCTGCGAACTAGTGAAGCACTGCCTTGGAAGTGTATGCAGATGCAAGGTCAAGGCGCAATATAACGCAATTGCTTTGTTTCTTCTCGCTGTACCTGTCATGGTCAGGCTGACTTTACCTGCAGTTGTTCACATACGCGACGGATACAGTACAGTCCATATGTAGTACACAAAGAGGAAATAGCACATTCTACCCACATATTTAATACCAAAATTGATTCAATTTTACTAAATAAAAAAGCAAGTGCTTGCACTGTCTATGCATGTGTCTAGTTCAGCTCTTTCAAGTCTGTGAGAAGTGTTTAAGAAAATCCCTTAACACCAAACTACTCTTTGCCTGAAAAACTTTCAGTTTTGATCTGCTTAAAAAGGCTAACGATTTTTATTAAAACAGTATATCCTTCAGGAGAAATAATATGTACATTTTGAATGACACTGATGACATCCATAAGAGTACAAAAGCTTAGTACACAAAAAATGAGATCTGTTCGAGCAGACCATTTGTCTTTTCTGTTAAAAGTTTTCGAGCTATTCGTTGATATAAGTTTTGAGGCCATATAAGAAGAGGTAATGACAGAAGAACATCTAACCTGTGAAGCCCTACCTGCTGGACCCACTACACAGAAATATTGGAGAGCAAGGGAGCTAATGGCTTCATTGCCAAAGCCTAGCATTTGAAAACAACAACAACAACAAGTTTTGAGGCCACCTGAATCGGGGGGGGGGGGGAAGAAATTAGAAAAAGGTTCCTGTATGTATATACATGAAGGTGGTATGTGTGTGTGAGTGTGTAAGAAAGAGAGAGAGAGAGATACGAGTAGCGTCTACACAGGCAGCCGTCGCTGACCTCCCTGTTGTACCAGGGAGTAACCGAGCTGTCCCCGAAGGGCCCCCAGCGTCTCCGTGGGGCTTTCCAGTAGGGCAAGACCTAACGATTAACAAGCCCCCCATCTGGTCCGAAAACACAAAACGGGTGGAAGTGGATACGCCACTTACGTACGCCAACCCCAAAAGGGAAGCCCACCGAACAATCTCGGTGGGGGCGTCTGGTGTGCTAGCACACCTACTAGCTATGCAGGCTAGTACGCGGGAATATATGGCTTCCTTCAATCCCGTCCGGAGACGAACCCGATCTCCCACGGGTATCGGGAACCACTGCCCCCTGGAGTCCAACCCAATCCGAACAACTTCCATTTAGGGAGGGACTCGAATTTTCGGTCCGAGGTTCCTCTAGTAACGTCAGATAGAGAGAGAGAGAGAGAGAGAGAGAGAGAGAGAGAGAGAGAGAGAGAGAGAGAGAGAGAGAGAGAGAGAGAGAAAGAGAAATATAACTCAAAACCGAAAAGTGAGTAAATTACAAAACTTGGTATATATGCTGAGCATTATGATAGGCCCGCGCCGTGGCCAAGCGACTAGACTATGCGTTTGGACTTACACCAGGGCGGCTCGGGTTCGATCCTAGGCGAGAGCAGGTGAGATTTTCAGTGGTCAACACGGCGCAGGGGCGGGTTTTCTCCGGGATTTCCGGTTCCCCACGCCATCATTTCACCAACTGCTCCAATATTATATTTCCTTTGATTCATTTAACGCTTATTGTGTCATCTGCTTCTCTCATTCTAATACCAAGCATTGGGCTGATCACCCATCCTGGGTTCTCTATCTGATACAGAGCTTCTGTTGCTAAACCCAACGCCTAAAGACATAAGAGATGAAGGAAAAAGAAACCCTTAACACCTCCATAGTGGTGAAACTAAGGAAGTTGAAGAAGAGAAGAAGAATATGTTCCAACGATGTGACATGAAAATTCTCCTATCCCTAATTCGAAATATTTTAATTTTTTCACAACAGGCTATAACGATTTTGATATATTTTATTGTTCATTAAAGTATATTAATTTTTTAATTCTCTTGGAATGGTCTAAGAAGTCCTTATTCTGGATGACTTGTGCGACTGGTAAACCGTAAGATACAGTAATATCTTATGTGGATTTTGCTAAATCACACAATTTATGCCAAATGCATTTGTTGTGAACTGAATTATTTCGGAGTTGAATTTTCAAATACTTATACTTTTCTCAAATGGGATGCCATTATTCACCTTTTTATCTCTCAGCCCTGCAGATATTACACAGTGATCAGATTTAAAACAAATGCCTATCGCTTAAAGGTTGCTATGCCAACAAGAAAATCAGAATAAGATGATCTGCAAATTTCAATATCAATTAACATGAAGTAGATAGAGGAATAAGAATCTGTGAGAATAGTTTATACAAGGCAAGAGAAAGTTGGGAGCCGCACACACTAAGCTTTTCATTTCTGCAGGATCTACTTCCGAGTCTAGCCAAGTTTACGTGTACTGGAAGTATTTGATGACAAGACTAGTTCGGCAACGCTGTCCCTCATCCGTGACATTGCCAATCTTCGAGTTCCCTCTCTGTGATTCCAATTTTCCAGCTGGTTTAACGTTTACTCAGGGTCTAAAAATTTAATGAACTTCTGTTCGAAATAACAAACTAGGAACGAGAGCTTTTACCGATCATAACATTCCTACATTCAGTGACAAAGCTAACACGAAGGTCAAATTATTAATTTTACTGAGACCTCAGATGTATCCAAATTGGTAATTAAATTCAACATCCGCCAAAAATGCAACTTTAAATCGCTGTATAAAATCTAAACGTTTATATGTAAGCTTTGCTTTCATGTTTGAATGATAAGAATTTTAAGATATTTGCGTGACTAATAATATGTATTTATATTTTAAGTTTTCTAGATGCTAAGTTCTAAGAATGCTAACTTCATTCTGAATAATTTCTGCATAAAGAGAAACCACACGAACAAGACAAAATCTTACTATAGAAACATGTAATTCTTGTTAAAGTGCAGAATTTATTAAATAATTTAATAATTTTAGAGATATGTTTTGTCAATGTTCTTAATTTTCAAATACTTGTTCTTTTTAGGACAGGATAGAACAGATCCTTAAAGAGGGGATTCGGCACTGCTACATGTTGAGCTATTACGCCTATGACCCCAAGTGGGGCATCCCCAGGAGGAAGGATGAGGCGAGAGGAGACATAAGGCGGCCGACACAAGCAATAATGAAAGTGCGGTGGGCAGGGTCCCTACTTTGACCAGTTGGAAACTCCCCGGCAGACCAATACAGTTGGTACCCCACCCACCCTCCGTACAGGAAGGGATCCGTCCACTTCAGCTGCCGTGGTGAGGGTGCTGCGGATCCCTAGCACTCGTGGTACCTCTGACGTTAGTAGATGAGCCTGGGGCCGAACGTTCGAGCCCCTCTCTGTTGGGAGTTGTTGGGATTTGGTTGGATTCGAGGTGGCAGTGTTACCCCGTCCGTGGGAGATCGGGGACGTCTGTTCTCAGACGGGGTTGAGGGAAGCCTAAAGTTCCCTGGGGCTAGCCTGCAAAGCCAGCAGCTGGTGAGCTAGATCACCGGGCGCCCCGACCGAGGGAATCGGTAGTCTTTCCGTGAGGGTTGAAGCACGTAAGTGGCTTATCCACTTCCACCCTGTAATGGGGGGGGGGGCTTGTTAATCTTTAGGTGTTGCCCTACTGGAAATACCCCGGAGTTACGCCGACGTCCCCTTTTAGACACCGCTGGTATTCTCCCGGGTTATAGAGAGCGTTCACGTAGATTCTGAAAGGACCCACCCGAGACTGTCCTACGGGAGAAGTAAGTGTTTGCCAGGAGCATATCATCCTGCCATGCAGCGCCAACGACAATTCTACCCTGAAAGAGATCATGTGAAATGAGAGAAGATGTGAAATGATCAGGGAGATGAAATGGAGGGAGAGAAATTCGGGGGATGTAAAGTAACCTACCCAGTATTCGCTTGGCGACCCTTAGGATAGGTAGGCCGGCCAAGGGAATCGAACTCGGACCTTCCAAATGCGAGCCATAGACGAAACCGCCTGAGCCATCATGCTCGGTTAGGATTAGGATTTCATTACGGGGCCCGCCTCGGTAGCGTGGTGGTAGCATGTCTGCCTCACGTTCAAGAGGTCCCGAGTTCGAATGTCGGTCAAGGTAAGTTACTTGGATAAGTTTTTTTCCGGGGTTTTCCCTTATCCTGAAAGACGAATGTCGGGTAACTCTAAGCTCTTATGGACCCTGGGCTCATTTGAGCATCATTTCACCCATTCCATTCATCGTCCGATATGACTTAACGATGGAGGACGTAAATTACCAAAAAAATTCATTACGGAGGGGATTTGGTACGTAGGTCACCATGCTGGGCCCATTGTTCCTATACCCCCAAGTGGGGCACCCCCGGGAGGAAGGATGAGGCGAAAGAGACAGAGGGTTGCCGACATAAGGAGCCACTACAGTGCAGAGGGCAGGGTCCCTACAGTTTACTTGGATAGAGACTTCGCCCGACAGGCCAGGAGAACGGACACGCTCCCCTACAGCGGGACGGCAACGAGCCCAGCAGTCGAGCACCAAAGGTCCCTGGCTGGCGGTCCGAGCCCCAAAGGTCCCTGTCTGGTTGTCCCGAAATAGTCCCAGCAGAGGAGCGGAGACCGGTAAATGACCTACCGGAGGAGGAAGTACTTTTCCTCGGAGCATATCATCCCGTCATGCACCGCCGAGACACCCGCCTACACTTCTACCCTGAAAGAGACCATCAGATGAGAAATGATGTGAAATCATTATGGGATGGAATAGAGGGACAGATAATGCCAGAGGTTTTACTACCATTAGTCCTGGACCATTAGTCCTTGGGGACCCGGGCCTCCTTCGACCAGGGAGTTACCGAGCTGTCCCAAAAGGGTACCCACCGCCTCCGTGGGGCTTTCCATAGGGCAAGACCTAGACACTAACAAGGCCTCCCCCCAACTGGTCCTGTGGACTCAAGACGGGACAGAAGTGGATACGACACATAAGCGCGTCAACTCCAAAATGGGAAGGAAATTGGGGGTGTAATTAATCTACCCAGCATTCGCCTAGCGACCCGGAAAAAATCCCTCAAAAACCATGGGTCAGTTAGGTCGGCCACGGGAATCGAACCCGCCTGCTCAGTTATTCTTTTTCAAGTGGCATGTCACTACTAACTAAAAATCGCAATTCTTGTAGATGTTGCAATAAATATTGAAGCTCCTGTAAAACTCACTTGTGTATTAACAACCATTCCCATTGTAAATATACCATGAGCTCATCTTTCCCCTCCACAGGGAGAGAATGGAAGTTCAAAGCCATTACGAAGCTACTGGGCTTTTAAAATCTGCCTATCAATTTAGCCTATTACGTTTTTCTTATAAATTATTGAAGGTTTGTGTTATTAACAGGAAAGAAGTATTTAAAAGAATAGTTTTCAAATGAGTAGGAAATGCCATAGGATTTTTTAAAGGTTTGTATATCTTCTTAAAATTACAGCTCTGAATCCAGAGAATTTTTTCTACCTCAACTTCACATCTAGAGTCCTTCGTTGGTCGTTTGATGAGGGAAGTATTGCGCAAGAAACTTGGGTGAGAGTTGAGTGTAGTGTGCCATATATCTTTAGACTTAAAACTGCAGAAAGTGAAAGACAGGCAGCTTTAAATCACAAGCAGAAGAATGACAATATATTCTTCATTGACAGAGAAAGGCAGGCATTTTAGTACCACGACTTTCCGACTGCATCTCATTAGGCAGTGTTTGAGTATTTACGTGCAGAGAACTGTTATTTTGAGACAAGTAAAGATGGACGAAACTGGAAATTACCCATACACACATTGGAATTGTAAGAGAATATAGATGAAGAACCTCCCAGTTCTAGAAGATAAACTGATGCATTTGAATGATAATTTCTCAGAAAGATCTTGGAAATTGGTAGAATGTTTTATGTCATAATGAAAGTGTCTTTCCTTGAACTGTAGTTGCGATTACGAGAAACTGATTCATTTGAAGGGAGAACTTGAATTGACCACGTGCGATTCTTCGAGAGCTATCGCTCTGATTGCCGATTGGCAGCAGTCGTGAAATGGACACTACAAGGAAATACCATTCAACATACTTGATATATCACCCACTTTGAATCCATTCTTTGTTTACAAATGCACGAACCTTTTAAACCATTTAAAAGCTTTTAAATTGCGAACTAAACGTCTCATTTGAAAAACATGACAATATTCGCTCATTTGTGTTCAGATTCCACCACTTTTGTCTTTGTATTTTTTTCTTCAGTTTCTTGTGGCTGCAGAGGTCGGATGATTCAAGGCAAGCCGTGACGTTTCGTTTTCTTTGTGACAACGTCACCTGCGGGCAAGTGCTGTTCGATAATGATCAATTTATGCTGCCAAAGTCGTGTTCGAATCTATGATACATGTTTATATAATTATACAAGAATAAAACATTAAAACGAACCCGACAAGAAGAAATGCAATAAGAATGACGAGAGTTTTTGGCAGAGCTTCTCGGCAATTTGCAAAAAGACATGAAGAATTGCGCATACGAACTTCGCTATATTGTTAAACTGCCTAAAGTTACAAACACTTTAGAGAAAACAGAAATATAAAAAGCAGTGACAGAAAGTTAAAGAGAACACACAGAGAAACTTAAGGAAGCTTGGTAAATGCAACAACAAACGTAATTACATAATGGGTTGCAGCTATCACTAACGGATCAGAAATAAACCTATGTATTGTGACTTTGTGGGTTCGTGAAATGAAAAGTCCAATTACACAAACTCAACAATGTTCTTTATTTCCACCGACTTACAGTTGAACACTTGCCAATTACACAGAATTACGCAATGTACACAATTACGATTCACTAGTTCGTCCGTTACCGTTCCGATGCACGTACACAATCTTCTCGTCCGTTCGCTAGCACGTCAAGCACTGACTGACTGACTGACTGACTGACTGACTGACTGACTGACTGACTGACTGACTGACTGACTGACTGTCCTCACTCATTGCACCCCTTTTTATAGGAAAATCACTGTTTTCTAGACGTCTCTGGCTTCAGTGAATCACCGCGAAGGTTCCAGATGGCAGTGGCAGAGGGAAGAGGCGGCCAGCGACAAGTGACAATCATCCCCTCAGTTAGTGACTGAGATTAATGGGTTGGTGCGGCCCAGAATACTTCACGTCCAACCCTCCTGCTTGCCCGTTCTATAGGGTGTTCCGACGTTCGGGTGACAGTATATAGTACACAGAAATGTCCACTCCAGGTTAACCAAGAAGTTTGGAAATATACAAATATGCTTCTACTAATAGTTAGTTACAAGTAGAGGAATTGTTGTATTCCAACCAAAAATTCTACACGGGAGTTTCATTACACAAATGTTTTATACTCTCTGAGAAAACCATGACTCAAAACCAAAGTTTGGTTAAATCAAACATTTATATCTAAGTTCAAAGTCTTCCATGGAACCCCGTGTGGTGACAGGGCTCAGATAGTCCCAACGTAGTCCATGCGTGCCGTACAAGGTGACTAAAATGGACACCTAGTGCTTGGGATATAGCTCAGCCAACTTGACTCCGGGGATATAAACAGCAGTCCTGGTCCTCCAAGTTGGGGGTTGGGTGCTAGGCTAACAACCGGGAAAAAATGTTAAAGAAACCAAGCCTCGGATTGGAAGGAATAATGGGAACTGACACAAAGCAAAGGAAATATACCTTAAGTTCGTATATGGAGAGTCTGAATGTGGAGACGGAAGGCGGTAAATAGAAATGAATGGAGGCCAAACTGATCGAGGCTGATGCCCAAGAGGGGCTGTTTCAGTAGCAGTAGCACTGTTTATATGAAAACATTTTGCATTTTTTTTATTTTAAAAAAGGACTGAAGATTTTCTTTATATTACCATTTGTTTGATATATTTTCATGACAAAATGTACATCTTAAAATTTCTGGAAATACCTCAAAGTCCTCTTAATTATGATTAACTTCTGCATAACTAACAAAAACTTGATGATAACATCCTTTTGCAGAAAAATGCACATGTCGTTAAAACAAACACTTTTTGCCATGAACGGTAGAATCAGAACTAAAAAAGCCAATGCCACAGCCGAATTTTGAACCACAGATCTTCCGCTCTACCACTGAGCTACCACGGCAACATGCTGCTATCACATTACATTCTCCAAGTGATTCGCATTTTCCTGGTAGACCACGATGTAATCTCAAAATCCAGATCACATAACCCAAAAGCGATTTACAATTCGTAACTATTTAAGTCCAACGCTTTAAGTGTGTTAGAAAAATCAGTTACATTGATTACCCTTATAAATAGAAAGCTGTCCTTCTCTTTTCTTTTTGTGGAGTAGCTATTTCCTGATAGTGGTTTGCATTTTCAAAATACTTGTTTTTTTTCCACCCCTTACTTCACCTATCACGTTGTTAGGGGACACGGGTTACACTTAGCCCCGGAAAGGTGGGGTGAGACAATCCAAAGTACTGATGAACCAGAATTGAGGGACCAACACAACGCCAGGGATGAGAGGGTGGGGGAAGTGGATGACAATATGTGGGCGACATGACTGATAGGAAAGAGGATGGTGATGGAGCAATTGTTGGAATGATAGTGAGGGGAATCGGAGATCCCGGAGAAAACCCATTCCAGCGCTGCATTGTCCACCCCAAATCTCTTTGCGCGCGCCTGGGATCAAACCCGGGCCGCCTTAATGAGAGTCGAGCGGTCTAACAGACTTTAGGGACGGTCTAAAGAATAGAAAATCTGGGCCAAACAAAGGCAACGCAGTTTCAAAGTCATCATGAAGTGAGCGAGGATGAAAGAAAGAGATAGTGTACTATCTCTGTCTCTGTGTAGTGAACTATCACATACCTTTTCGTGTGCACTCCCGCCTGTAGCTGATGCGCCCACTCGGTGTCATAGTTTATACAATTTTTCCCCCTACCTCTTGTATTCAAGGTTATGCAAATCGAGTGCCTACCCTATTTTGCCCCGCGGTAACTGTCTACACCTGCAGCAAGCTAAGGTATAACCAGAATGGGAATAGCTCATCGTGACAAACGTATGCTAGACCACATATGAAATAGCAGTATATGCTCCACACATGTAACAAATAGCTGTGATGTAACAAATAGGGGAGAGGAAAATGAAAGGCAGATCACAAAAGCATAATGTGTCAAAACTGACAACATGACAGAAAGCCAACTCTTTTCTACCCCACACGGCCGGGAAAACAGCGTTTAATTAAGCGGAAGCATAGGCAGTCTGGCAGATATTGCTTTTCATTCTTCTTTTTTTAAATGCAAAACGCACATATGTCAAATCACAATTCATGCAAAATCTCCCACATGCCATGCTTTAATATTCACATACCTGATAAACCCATCCGCGTGTACGCTCTTCTTCATCTCTCAGATCAGAAAATACGAACATATAGAATCCGTTATAAATACCATTTGTTCATTTACATTCGGAGTTACTATGCACCTAATTCTTAGATTATGTTATGTAATTATATTATAAATATATTGTAATGCCTTTTCCGACTTATATGTTTAACCACATTTCACATGTTTTGTGTTCGGTATAAATGCATGTAGCATTCTAAAATATAATTTTGTAGCATTTTTATTTTCAAAATATAGACCTATAGAAAGTTGAAAACACATACGTTAAAATCGAGGCATAACAAATAGCTAGGTATCTAATATGAAGTGCCCCTTTGTTAGCATTTTAAGAAGTAAAATCAATTATACATAGATAGGGAAAGAATTGTATATTATTTCATTCACAGAAATAACAAGTTGCTCCCAGCACACGTTTCAGTGGAATATTTAAAAAACAAAACATACTTTTGAAAAAAAAAACCACATAAAAAGCCCAATGGCAGAAAAATTCGAGGACCATACCATAAAAGAAGAACACAGTTAATCTCGTAAATGCAAGTAGCAGGTAATCTGTTCTTGCATAGAAAAGAAAAGAAAAGAACAAATCTTTGTTTACTCACGTTAGAAAAACAATGGAGTTCTACGCTGCGCATTTTCAAAACATTGCTGAGCGTTTGCTTACCTGAAACAAAACAAATTCAGAGTTAGAACAAGTACAACATAGTTTATACATGAGATTCGGATAATCTGAAATATTTGGTGTTTAAATAATAATAATAAATAATAATAGTAATAATAATAATAATAATAATAATAATAATAATAATAATAATAATAATAATAATAATAATAATAATAATAATAATAATAATAATAATAATAATAATAATAATAATAATAATAATAATAATAATAATAATAATAATAATAATAATAATAATAATAATAATAATAATAATAATAATAATAATAATAATAATAATAATAATAATAATAATAATAATAATAATAATAATAATAATAATAATAATAATAATAATAATAATAACAATAATAATAATAATAATAATAATAATAATAATAATAATAATAATAATAATATGCACAAAACTTTGAGCCAATGTATGCTACGCCTCCAGTAAATTACTATTGGCATACAATGCAAATGTTGTTGGTTAAAAAAGGAACGAGAAAAGCAAACTAAAGAATACATACACCCCAGAAATAAAAATCATGTACTCTGAAGACGCAACATATACAGAATACAAGAAAATGAAAATACAGTACATCAGAAAGCATTATACCGACTTTGAACAAAAGATGAAAAAATCAATATGAGAAATTTAACAGACATACAGATGGTCGTCGAGACATTTCACTAAACACAAAGGACTTCAGGGATAAGAGAGTCGAAGAAAGGCTACGTTCCGCAATCTTAGAGTTTCCAATGAGGAGGTATGGGTGGACAGTCACAGTGTGTTAACTTGTTACAACAGCCATGAGGGTCATATGGCTCTTTCCGTGCAATTTCGTGCCTTATTGGTAGCGGGACTCTATGGCGGCACTGTGCTGATAGATTAAGGGCATTTTGGAACGAGCGGGTTGGCTTAGGGCGTTTCGTCTGTGGTCTACATTCGGCAGGCCAGGGTTGCATTATGTGGTAGATCTGAATGACCCTTGAGCTTTGTCGGGGATTTTCCTGGGTCTCCAGGCGAATGCTGGGTAGGTTAATTACATCTCTCAGATTTCCTGTCCCTCCATTATCATCTCACATCGTCTCTCAACTGATGGTCTCTTTCAGGGTAGAAGTGTCGACGATATCTCGGCCGTGCATGGCAGGATGATATGCTCTAGGTAAAGCTTCCCCCTCCGGTAGGACGGTCTCCATTCTCTGCGCCCGGTCTGGTGGAGACATTTCCGGACAGCAGTCGTGTCAGCTGCCAGCTGTGCTGGCCTGCCGGGGAGTTTCAACTGGTGAAGTGTAGGCACCCTGCTCTCTGCACTGCTGTGGCTCCTTGAGACGGCCGCCCTATCTTCTCTCGCCTCATCCTTGCTCCCGAGAATGCCCCACTTGGGACACAGGTACAATAGAACAAGACTGGTCGCAGAGCCTAATCCCCTCTATACCGTAATCCTATGCAATCCACGCAACCTTGCTTTACAACTACAAAACAGGCCATTGTGTCCCACGGTGCCATTCTCTTGCTTTCCCGCTCCTACACTGTGTGTAACGGGTAGTCGGACTTTACGACCAGAGAATAGGAACTCCTTGTACCCAGGCACGTATTTAGACGTCAATTTCCGGGGGGTCCAAAAATCTACTTTGAATTATTTGCTTTTAATAAATAATTAATCAGGGGTGCTTTTTGTCATGTTAGTAAAAAATAAAGACACATGTAATATATTATATTCACATGACTTTCTCCACACAAGCTTCTACAAATTGTTCTTAGAAAACTTTGTTTTTGTCTTGTTTCTTTGGATAAAGTCTGTAGAAAGGCCGTGCACATTGCAAAATTTTTGTTCATATACCTGGGATAAAGTGATATAAGCAGTAATCAGATATTTAAAAAGCGAACCAGTGATTGATGCATTTGAAGTATTAGTTCTCCTTGAGTGAAAAAGGTAACAGAAACTTAGCAGTTAAAAATTACATACCTTTAAGTAAGTATCTGGGAATTCTAATCAACAAATTATAATATATCGGAATTGGTTAACTTCGCAATACATTCTTGCAATTGGCATTATTTGTGTATTTTAGCGAGTTCTACAGCTGCTGTGCAGTAACTTTTCGTTTATCTCTTAAATAACTTCATGTCTGCCTGACAGTGAATAGAGACGTTAAGGGGAGACGCTTGTATAAGGTTTTACGACTAATTTTAAACTAAGTTTTATTTCAACTATTTATTAAAATAGATAGAGTCAACATGAAAAATTCAATTCCATGGCCGGGATTTGAACCACGGATCTCCTGGTTTCCGTCCAGTCGCTCTTAACCTTTGAGCTACCATGGCCAACGTGCCGTCCTGACATTAAATTCTGCAGTTGACTCGTATATTTTCCCGGTAGACCACTAGGGGCTCTCACATTCGAGATACACCGTTTGTGGCGACTTACTATTGTAAGTACTTAGTCCCAGGCTTCATCATTTAACTCTTATTATTTTAGTTAATTGATGGAAATTAATCATTTCTCCACACTAGCCGTATATAGACTAAGGTTTTTGATAGATGAGTCAACATGAAAAATTCAATGCCATGGCCGGGATTTGAACTACGGATCTCCTGGTTTCCATCCAGTCGCTCTTAACCTTTGACCTACCATGGCCAACGTGCGGTCCTGACATTAAATTCTCCTTAGCCTATATACGGCTAGTGTGGAGAAATGATTAATTTCCATCAATTAACTAAAATAATAAGAGTTAAATGATGAAGCCTGGGACCCAAGTACTTACAATAGTAAGTCGCCACAAACGGTGTATCTCGGATGCGAGAGCCCCTAGTGGTCTACCGGGAAAATATACGAGTCAACTGGAGAATTTAATGTCAGGACGGCACGCTGGCCATGGTATCTCAAAGGTTAAGAGCGACTGGACCGAAACCAGGAGATCCGTGTTTCAAATCCCGGCCATGGCATTGAATTTTTCATGTTGACTCATCTATCAAAAATCTTAGCCTATATACGGCTAGTGTGGAGAAATGATTAATTTCCATCAATTAACTAAAATATTTATTAAAAGTTTGAAATGATAATTCATTAGGGGGGTCCGGAACCCTGCTTGTACGGTAGACAAACTGAAATAGTTGAACCTCGTATCCCCTCCATTAACTTCTCAACTATATACAATTATATTAGAAAGAAAAGAAGTTAATTTCAATATGTAATAAAGTATTTACATTTCATTGACATCATATTTGAGAAAATAAAAAAATAAAGATTTTTAGGTAAGTGTTGCTTCGTGTGAGGGGATTTTGTGGAAACCGTGCAATCTTTAAAATTTTACTTTCAATTACATTTTTAAGATGCGGATGTGTTGTTTTCATTCAGGCATCTGATATACTGGTAGTGAAGCACTGTCTGAGACATCAATCTGTTGAGTTAACTCTTGGAAGAAATATGCCTTACTAAAGTAAAAAGCTAAGGAAAAATGGCTGTTTTTATGCATAAAAGCCTATTGAATAATTCGTGCAATTTCAGAAGATATGAAAATGAAGTTTATCATGCAAGAATACTTCATGACCAAACACAAAACAGAATATTACACAATGATAATTTGAGGGATAAAACCTTACTGTTCTCTTAAAAATAAATACTTTATGTGAAAATGACTGCAGTGGATAGTTTATTACATAATTTGAAGAGAGGATAACACGCTATTTCCTGACGCTAAATATAGCAGATTGCATTATAACCGTAACATAATCCATATTCAGTCACAAAAAAAGAGAACTGCAGTCAATTGAGTTCAAGTCCAACTCTAGCATATTGCGGCAACCGGATAATATGCTAAAGAGGGCGACGAGGTTCAAACTCAAGACCTTCACCTTTATCCACTGTCACGGATACTGCGGGGAAGGAAGGGCGCCCTTGGTCGTGACATGAAAATAGCCACTTTCCATTTCCAAACGACGATAATGTTTGTCAACTATCAGATCTTGGTGGTAATCTCAGTAAAGTGCCAGAGAACCATCTGTTTAGTAGGTACTCTTGAAGCTACTAAGTCTGTTGCTATGAATCCCTCCTTGTACTTTATGAATCTAGTACATTCACATACCACTCTTGACACCATTTCTCTACGAGTTCCGATGAGCGACTTACAAGGCTGCAATACAAATATTTCCAAGAAAATACACCAACAACCAGCTAATCTTTCCATGAAAAATGCTTCAAGTGTTCTTGAATAGCAAATATTTAAAAAGTTTTCGTAACAAACGAAATACGCATATCGAATTTTCCGGCAATATTCTCTGAAGTCTGCTTTATTCTGACAGAGCGGGATGGCTCAAGCGATTTCGTCTGTGGCCCGCATTTGGAAGGGCCGGGTTCGATTCCTGTGGCCGTCCTACCTGACCCATGGGTTTTTCGAGGGTTTTTCCGGATCACTAGGCGAATGCTCGGTATGCATCCCCCGAATTTCCTGTCCCTCCATTTCATCTCCATTATCATTTCATATCATCTCTCATCTGGTGGTGTCTTTCAGGGTAGCAGTGTCGGCGGGAGTCTCGGTGGTGCATGGCAGGATGATATGCTCTGAGGAAAACTACTTCCTCCTCCGGTAGGTCGGTTGCCGGTCTCCACTCCTCTGCTGGGACCATTTCGGGACCGCCAGCCAGGGACCTTTGGAGCTCGGATCGCCTGTGTGGGACCATTAGGGCTCGGCTGCTGGGCTCGTACCGTCCCGCTGTAGGGGAGCGAGCTCATTGTCCTGGCCTGTCGGGGAAGGTTGGTACTACTGGTTTCCGCCTGTGAGAACCCGGCAAGTTCAGACATGTTCAGTATCACCTACCGCTGCAATGGAGGTAATATGCAGTTAAAGTTGATGTTAGAGAAAAATCCGGAGTTTCTTTCAAACGTAATCACTGCAGATGAAACTTGGCTACATCAATTTGATCCTGAGAGCAAACAGCAAAGCTCAGTGTGGAAATCTCCTTCATCACCAACCCCTGAAAAAAGTAAAAGTGGTTGCTTCTACTGGGAAAGTTATGGTCATCTCATTCTTTGATATTCATGGAATGGTTTATCAGCATGTTGTACCTGCAAACACATCAGTAACTGGACAATACTACAGGGATGTCCTGAAAACATTGCAAGTCCACACCAGGCACAAAAGACCACATTTCCGTGAAGCAGACTGGATGCTGCACCACGATGATGCGCAGCCGCATATTGCCAATGTTGTTGTTGAAATCAACATGAAGTGCATCCCTCACCCTCCCTATAGTTCGGTTTTATTTTTTCTGTTCCCTAACTGGAAGAAACGCCTTCGTGGGAGGCATTAGTCATCATCAGAAGCAGTGGTGAAGGCTGCGGAGGCGATTTTGAAGATTCTCTCAAAAAATGGTTTGTAGCATGTCTTTGAAGACTGGCAGAAACGCTGGAACAAGTGCATCGCATTCAGGGGAGACTATTTTGAGAAGGACCATCAAAATTATGAGGATGAGTAAAGGTACGTTGTCAAAGAAGAATTCTGATCATTCTTTATTGAACAGCCCTCGTAAATGAGAAGAGTACGTGCAAAACAATTTAGAATGTGCCCCTACAAAATATTTCCAATAAACCTCATTTTACATTCTTTAAACCTACCGAAAGATATAATCACAAACTGTATCTCTTAGCTACTTTTTTTTTTTTACGTCCTCCAACGTTAAGTCATATCGGACGATTAATAAAATGGGTGAAATGATGCTCAAATGAGTCCGGGGTCCATAGAGCTTAGAGTTACCCGACATTCGTCTTTCAGGATAAAGGAGAACCCTGGAGAAACCTCATCCAGATTACTCACCCTGATCGAGATTCGAACTCGGGACCTCTTGAACGTGAGGCAGATATGCCGAGGCGGTCAGGGCTAGCTACTTATTGAAACGATGACTTCAAATTTGAAAGTAGCTGTTCAGAACAGAACTTCCTGGTTAATGCTCCAGTTTACTGTCAAATTTTTTAAAAAGATTAATACATTATTGAAAAAAAAACCAGTATTGTAGTATATGCAATTTCAATGGAAAAGAAACATCCAATACGTAGTGTTCATGTTTACTTGTGCAGTCATTCGTTCTTAAAAATAATTTCACCGATTATTTAGGTCAATGAACTCCATGTAAAACAGTATTTTCACGTTGCCAGCTATGTAAGCAAACCCAGGTAATGAGCACGTTATTTAATTTCCCACGCTGTCAGACATAATTATGCCAAAGTGATTTATGTATACCAGTGTGTGAGAATTGAACGCACGTTTGCACTGCTTCAATTATAAAATGATATTACGACAAACAGCTGAGAGTATACACGAGACATATATAATGCTTTCTTTAGATCGCATGGAGGAAATATTGTATGCATATTTGCTGCCAAGTATTTGCCAGCGTTGTGTTTGAGTTCTTCCGTATACAGAGTAAATATAACTAGCTACAACAATAGGAAACTTTCTAGTATCTTGTAACACCAAACTCATATGACTGTATTCAGCTGTATGTATGCCATAGATCACTGGAGTTCTCTATGCAGTAAAACAGTTGAAGCTGATATTAGAATGCGTGTCTGCTTCAAATGGTAAGTGGAAGAGAGAATTAAGAGAAAAACTGAATAGAAGAAAAGACAAAAATATCCTTTATTACCCACTTTACTTAATGCATGTATAAACGATATTGTAAGGTAATAAAAATTGAAGTAAATACTGCAATAATACTAAATAATGAGTATAAATGCTACATGTTTGCGGATGAACTCTTTTTTTTCCCTAGCGATGAAGATGGAGCTTATGACCAGACATCGGATCTCACACACCTTAGCAGTCAATGCACGCACACAGGTACTATACAAGGCCAAGAGTGACATCAACAAACGTCCGTGTCAACAAGTATACCGATGCGCTGTGTGTGTACACTCTGGTAAAACCTACCCTTCCTTCTCACTGCTTTCGATGTGGGAATTACAGTGAACAACCATGTGTATTCGTGAATTTTCTGCGCCTCTCGCTGAAATAATATAAAAATATTGGGAGAAAGTTCATTCAACGTCACATGATGTTAATGGTGCATATAAGTACTACAAATCATTTTCATGTATTTGTCCGAGACTTAGTTTATTTCTTATATTACACAGCACTGAAAAATAAGTATTTTTGTGTAGAATACTGGACAATTTATTTTTTGCTCGTTTGGTAGGTGGTGCATTCTGTCTATTTTTAATTTTTACAGACACCTCCTCGACTGCTTATTTTACGTTCTTCAAGCTGTTTAATGGTTGTTGATAATACCCAAAACAATTTATAAAATGGAGATTGTCCAATAATTGTTGTGAAAGTAATGCTATTAACACACTATGTCAAACACCTTCACTCCCTAGAAGGCAGATCTACCTGCTTGGCGAGCAGTAGTTGTAATGAAACTAAAGCTACGCGTTGCGAACCGGACTATTCCTGCGTGTTGTCCCCGGACTAACGTCAGCCGTTATATACTGCGAGACTCGTACACTTTATATTCCTTTAAAGGTGTATGGGATCCGATGCCTGCTTATGACATTTACAGGAACAAATCCATTACTTCTAATGAAGCAGTACCTAATTTGGTGTTACATTAGTAGCGAGTGTATAAATACCCGTAATATAAACCGAGCGCTCTGTAATGTATGTGGCACTGTAGGTGATAGGTCTGCCTCACGTGCAAGAGGTCTGAAGTTCGAATTTTGGCCATGGTGAATTATTTGGACAAGGTGTTTTCGGGGTTTTCCCTTATCCTGAAGGAGAATGTCAGGTAATTAAGTTCTCTGGAGCCTGGGCACATTTGAGCACTATTTCACCCATTTCATTCATCGTCCAATATACTTTTGTAGGAGGATGTTTATTTAAAAAAAAAGAATAAATGATCAAAGAGCAGTCATTCTCCAAAAGAAGAGTTTTAAAAGCAAAACAATATAGGAAACTTAATACTTTTTATATAATAAAAGCGATAATAGTTTTCTGCCCAAAGACAAGTTATCCAACATTTTTCTCTACGCCTTCTTATTTTCCAACTTCCTCTTTGTTTCTACCTTAATATTTATCATATGGTATCTTGGTTAAAAACTAATTCTCAAATTCTCGACCATCATTAGCAGTAGGCACAAGAAACGGGAGGACGTCAGCGTTACGACCGAAGGTAACCCATTAAAACTCCAGAGGAAGGGATGAAGCAAGGCAGTACAACGCGCGGCCATATCTACAGCGGCAGGTGCAGCTCGGTATGATCTCTAACGTTTGCAGATTGAACCTTTCGATGTCCATTTCCGTTCGCACGGAAAGATTTGGTTGCAAGTTTATGTGCCAGAGGAAAAAAGGAACAGCTCTCTCCTTATAGCACATTTACTGTGTAACCAATCTATCCTGCAAGATGAAAGGAAAGGAAATCAAATGCGAGCGGTAGCGTTCACCTACTGACCTAGGAAATCACGAAAACACGAATGACCTCAAGGTCAAGGTGGCAGGCCAAATGGGAATTGAACCCGGAATGTTCCGAATGCAAACATCAGAGTTAGCTCCTGAACAATTCTTCAGAATTTTCCGTTTATCTATTAAAGGCCAGTAAGAGATTAACTTGACTATTTCACACACTCTTTCTTTCTTTGGAATGCTTGTTTCTGAATTTGGAGCCTTGATACGTTCAAAGAAGTTAAAGGGGGTCATGCAAATGAAAAGGTTTCAAAAATGGCTAGATGATTATTTCTAGTGCTACTCTTTTTTTTTTTTTTTTTTTTTTTTTTTGTTTCATGTATACTCCGCCTTCAACTCCAATGGTCATATCGGCGGCCGTTCTCCTTTGGAACATATCGAAGGTGTTAACTCGTAATTGGGTTTTATCACTTGATCACGCACACATTCGCACTCTCATTCATACTTCCAGATTCTGGGGAACATGAGATATTATCTTGGCAGGAGAAAAATCCCTACCCCCACTGTCGGGAATCACACCCGGGACCCCTAGGACAGCAGGTAGGTGATCTACCGACTGAGGGGCCAGCCAAGTGCTACTTTGGGGCTTATGCTTTAACCACAATAATAATTCATTTGACTAGGGTATTTGTTACTGCTTAAAAATTCTTTGCGATATGGAATTAAATGTAAGAAAATTGATAACCATAGCTTACAGTTCTCAGTATAAATGATCTTAGATACCAATATGAAATCGGAAATTGACCGCTAGGACATTATGTGCCAGGTAAGAAACTTGACATTCATTAGAACTGCGGTACACGTTTTAAGGAACACATTGTAATAAATATTCCAAATAATGATGCATAATGCTGCAGCCACCTCCGCAGCAAAGCGTGGGTTTTAACTGCCACGTGCACCAGAGCGTGGGTTTGAATCCTGTTCGGTACAGGTTATCTAGATGAGATTTTATCTTGGGAGGGTTTCTCCCACCCAATGCGAACGAGCTAAGCGTTTCTGATCGCTTGTTTGTAAGGGAAAATAATTCGTAGTTCATGACGTCGATGAGGTGCAAATAAATAAAAGAACGCACTTAATAAATTGATACCGTCCTTTCAGTTACGTTTGCTACCTCAGTTGGTATATAGACCTCCAAAACCTGCCGGCACGTATTGTTTGTAATTTTATGTAAAACATTCGGCAAAATTTGTCAAGAGATTTCTCATTTTCTTTAAATTCGCATACAATTGAAGATAGTTTATGCAGAGATGCACGAAACTAGATATCCAGTAATGAAGCATCGGGCGTTCAAAGGAAACCTAACATATGAGGGTAATCCAGAAAGTAATAAACATTTGCGCGAAAGACCTAATGCCAAATAGTTTCTCATAGTTTAGTAAATGCCAGTTCTTATTGTGTATTCTGTGATTGTTCAAAATGAGCTGCGTCAACTGATAGCGAGGTGAGAGGTATTGAATTCTTAAATGCTCTAAAGTTGAAAAGTGCAGAAATTTACCATCGACTAAAGGAATATGCGGGGATACAGTAATGAAAGTGATGTAAGACAGAGGTCCAATAAATGTGCATTAAAGTAACTAGATCATGACGTTAGTCAATCATCACAGACAATTTTAAGAATAAAGCGAAAAATCATGCAAGACAGGCACGTAACCCTTGATGAGTTACAGATTCCTTTGCAAAACATTTCTTGTTCTTTGCTTTGTAAAATGTATCCGTACATCTTGGCTTAATGCACTGACAACAGTTGACTATAATATGAAAATAACAAAATTCATGGAAAAATATAATAAATGCTTAAATGAGGGAAGTGATTATGCAGAGGTTTTTATTTTTTTTTTGGGGGGGGGGGTAATTTACGTCCTCCAACGTTAAGTCATATCGGACGATGAATGAAATGGATGAAGTGATGTTCAAATGAGCCCGGGGTCCATGGAGCACACACACACCGAGAGAGAGAGAGAGAGAGAGAGAGAGAGAGAGAGAGAGAGAGAGAGAGAGAGAGAGAGAGAGAGAGCAAAAAGGATGGTCTACTCATACCCTAGTTACAGCTGTAGAGAGCAAAGCATGGAGGGTTTACCGATATTTTTGCTGTTAACTGTACACTCATTTAATCAACGTTTCATGACGTCCTTTTTCTGTTAGCTGCACACGACATTTCTTTAATCAACATTTCAAGTGTGACGTATTTGCATTCACTTCAGTCTGAGACTGGAGAGAAAACGTTCCCTTGAGCATACTTTACGGACGCTGCATGTGCATCAGAGCCTTGAGTGAACCATTCAGAATGGTAATTCTCTGGCATGATGCAATGCATTCACTCAGGCACTCCCTTCATCTACACCGGTTTTGTTTAACACGAGTCCACGGCTGTGACATAAAAACCGTGAAGCAGGTTTTGCCCCACATCGCGGAGTCCTGAATCATCTGAATTCACTTTCCCTGGAAACCGGACCAACACAAGATCTATGAAAACAATCCGCTCAGCTGGCAGCTTAGTCAAAACATTACAAGTTCGATAAGATCAAGCTGAAAGAAGGTGAATGTGGTACAGAAGTTACAAACCACTCACAGCTACCGAGGTTCTTTTATTATTATTATTTGGAACCTGCCACTTTTGACTTCTGTGCCATCTCGGACGAATCAATTAAAGATTGACTGCAGCAGAAATCATCCAGCACAGATCTTAGAAGGACCAATCATTCATATTGTGCTTTACAATATAGACTTGTTCCATATGTGTGTTTTCTTTCCTTGCTTTTTTGTTTTAATGCGGAGCTTAATCTGGAAAGTTTTGAATTGCTCTTTGGTTGTATTTAACATTGAAAATTGATTTTTTTTTTTAAATTCAGTACCCTTCTATCTCTAACATTTATCTATTAGGGAAGTTATTGCATTCCACCTAAGAATCACATATATAAATTTGATTGTAAATTCTTATGGACTCTTGAATAATAACAAAACACATTTTTAAGAGTAGTCTATGTGTGCCTCAATGAACAAGTACCTAACTCAAAAAGTAAAAATCCAATAAATAATAGATTCATTATTTAAATTTTATACTTTGCCTCTATACGGCTAGTGTGAAGAAATGATTAATTTCCATCAATTAACTAAAATAATAAGAGTTAAATGATGAAGCCTGGGACTTAAGTACTACAATAGTAAGTCGCCACAAACGGTGTATCTCGGATGCGAGAGCTCCTGGTGGTTAACCGAGGAAATATACAAGTCTAATGGAGAATTTAATGTCATGACAAGTTGTCCATGGTAGCTCAATGGGTTAGAGTGACTGGACGGTTCAAATCCCGGCCGTGGCATTGAATTTTTCATGTTGATTATCTAAAACCTTAGCCTATATACGGCTAGTGTGAATATATGGTTAATTTCCATCAATTAACTACAATAATCGAGTTAAATGATGAAGTCTGGGACTCAAGTACTTACAATAGTAAGTCGCCACAAACGGTTTATCTCGAATGCGAGAGCCCCTAGGGGTCCACCGGGGAAATATACGAAATATATATACAAGTTGGCCATGGTAGCTCAATGGGTTAGAGCGACTGTCCGGTAACCAGTAGAACCGTGGTTCAAATCCCGGCCGTGGCATTGAATTCTTCATGTTGACTCTATCTTCCCGTAGGCGAGGTGAATCCATCCCCTTCAGCTGCCGAGGTGCGGGCGCTGCGGACCCTTAGTACTCGAAGTATCTCTGACGTTACTAGAGGAACCTTGGGCCGAACTGCCGAGCCCCTCCCGTAGGGGAGTTGTTCGGATTGGGTTGGACTCAGTGTGTTCCCGACACCCACGGGGAATTGCTACGGCTACGGCCACCTGGAGGGGGTAGAGGTTTGCGTCATAAGTCCCGGTTACTAGCCTGCAGAACTAGTAGAAGGTGTGCTAGATCACCAGGCAGCCCCACCGAGGTTTTCGGTAGTCTTCCCTGCCGCGTAAGTGGCGTATCCACTTCCATTCCGTCTTGACGTTGTGCTCTGCAGGGGGGGGGGGGTTTAAGAAATCAGGTATTGCCCTATGGAAAGAGCCCCAGAGTAACCATCGCTCCCGGGTAGGAGGCCGGGTCCTTGGTCCTACGGATCCAGGACTAATAGGAGTAGAACCTCTGCGCTTAACTGTTGACTATGTATCAAAAACGTTAGCCTATGCACGGCTAGTGTGAAGAAATGATTAATTTCCATCAATTAACTAAAAGGTTACACTACCATTAAGAAAATCCTCTCCAACATTACACTTTAGAAAGAATATTTTTGGAAATTAATGATTTTATAAAATTAGCTTTATATCACATATTTAAGACATTTAAATGATAAACAGTGAGTAGAATTTTTTGAGAAAAAAGCTGTAAAATCATCTTCCTTCCGAAACAATTTTTATAAGAGTAAACCATAAGAAATGACAAGAACATACTACACAAAAAGTATCTGCCTTTATTATACAACTTACTTCATATCAGTTTTACTGTCACATCAACCACTTGTAAGATATTCGCTGCAATAGGCTTCAATTGGTCAATTTTTGAAATACTATAGGGAATCATTTGCTGGAGAGAGCGAGCAGCATTTAAACATCTAAGTATTGCTTCGATTTCCTGAATCTCCTAGATCCTACAACGAAAAGGTGTATCTAATAAATCTAATTCTGCACTTTTTTTTTGTAATTTACGTCCTCCGACGTTAAGTCATATCGGACGATGAATGGAATGGATGAAATGATGCTCAAATGAGTCCAGGGTCCATGGAGCTTAGAGTTACCCGACATTCGTCTTAAAGGATAAGGGAAACCCCGGGAAAACCTTATCCAGGTAACTCACTCTGACCGAGATTCGAACTCGGGACCTCTTGGACGTGAGGCAGACATGCTACCACCATGCTACCAAGGCGGGCAATTCTGCATATGAAGATAGTGGTTAGAGAAAAACATGCGAGGTTTTTGAGTTATAACAACTCTATTATTTTCTGCATGCGAAATTCCGAAACAATGTTTTTTATTTTTTACTTAGTCGATGCTCTGACTCATGAAGCTGGACGCTACTTGATTTTTGTAGTTAAAACAGTTGGCTCTCGCACCGCGTTTCATTCGAACCTTTCAGCTTGCCGTCCTTGCTTGGAACAGAGCCATCCGCTGCTATGACATAAGCGCTTCTAAATTCTGTATTCCTTCACAGTCAACCCACTTGCATCAAATAATTTGTAACTTTTATTTAAATGTGTATTTCTGTCATTGGTGCGATATAATATACTTATATACTTAATAGTATGACACATCGTGTTTGTTTCTGGCAAAGAACATTTTTTTTTTTTTTTTTTTTTTTTGCAAGAGACACGGATAGATTATATAGTGGAAACAATTTAATGGCAGCTTCCAAAAGTTCAAACGTCACACTAAACTGAAATACAACTTTACGATGTAAATTACTAGTTTTAAGTAGCAAGTAAATATAATCGAGTCTAGAAACAATATAGGTTACTACATAATTTTCCAGCGCTAAATATCTAATTAGAAAATTGTGTTGGAACACTTAGGTAAGCACTAAAATATTCCAGACAAACGTGCACTTGGAACACAGTTGCCTCTACTGTCTGCCCACCACAAGAAGGTAAGCAGAGGAATGTGTAATCACTTTTGCTAAGTGTATGCTCGCCTTCCGGATGTTAGGTTCATTAAAATACACAGTGTTGTCACATAATTCACCCATCACTGCAGTTACTGAAACGAGCATTAAATCTGGCAGCATGGGTGACTCATGTGCACTCACACACTCATTTCGTATTAAACAAACCTACAGGCAAAGCACATAAACAGTTCAAATCCCTCTCCCTCTTCATCCCCTGCTTGCCTTCTCGTGCTGGGCAGACCGTATTCAAACAAAACAAAAACCTTAGCCTATACACAGATCATGCTATTCTAAAATAGAAATCCAGGGCAAGTTAAAGTTTCACAATCAAAATGCATTCATCGTTATATTCTACACTAATTTATTCACTGCAGTCCACAAATGCTTTCATGTTCTATATTTCAACTTCTTTCAGCGTTTTGCACAACTGTATCCCATCCAATTTTCTTTCCTTTTGCTCTACTATTATTCACAAGGCCATCGTGGTCATATTTTAACTTATTATTTAATTCTCTAAATCACCATCTAATTAAAAGAAACAAAGGAATCAGCCATGCTTGAAATCCACTACAGTGTGGGAAAAACAGAAGTGCATTGTGGGAAATGTTAACCAGTAGTGCTAGTGGATGATTGTACTCTCAGTGGAGTGTCTAATTTTGACTGTGTCCGTATTGTGTGCCTTAGACAAATATTTTGACTCGGTTTTAACAGTCATATGTGCCCTTTCTGAACTTGACAGTAACACTTCGTCATTTAATCGCCTGGTAAGTGGAGTAGGATTATGATTTCATTACGAAGGGTGTGTGTGTGTGTGTGTGTGTGTGTGTGTGTGTGTGTGTGTGTGTGTGTGTGTGTGTGTGTGTGTGTGTGTGGTTTTTAACGCCCGCATTTACTACATACGGCACCGCAGGCGATAACACTGATAATACATGAGATGAAGATGGAGCACCGGTGGAATGAGATGGCGGGAGAAACCGGAGATCCCGGAGTAAACCCGCCCCAGCGCCATGTTGTCCACCACAAATCTCACTTTGCGGTCACCTGGGATCGAACCCGGGCCGCCTTGGTGAGAGCCAAGCGGTCTAACCACTGAGCCACGGCGCGGCCTCATCATTACGGAGGGGATTCGGTACGTAGGCCACCATGCTCGGCCCATTGAGAATATGCACCCAAGTGGGGTACCCTCGGGAGGAAGGTTGAGACGAAGGAGACAGACGGAAGCAGACCCAAGAAGCCACGACAGTACAGAGGGCAGGGCCTTTGCTGTTTACTTAGATATAGACTTCCACCGACAGGCCAGGACAACGGAAACGCTCCCCTGCAGCGGGACGGCAACGAGCGCAGCAGCCGAGCCCCAAAGGTCCCTGGCTGGTGGTCCCGAAATGGTCCCAGCAGAGGAGCGGAGACCGGCAACCGACCTACCGGAGGAGGAAGTAGTTCTCCTCAGAGCATATCATCCCGTCATGCACCGCCGAAACACCCGCCGACACTTCTACCCTGAAAGAGATCACCAAATGAGAGATGACGAGAAATGATAATGGATATGAAATGGAGGGACAGGAAATTCGGAGGATGTAATTAACCAACCCAGCATACGCCTAGCCACCCGGGAAAACCCCCGAAAAAATCTATGTGTCAGGTAGGTCGGCCACGGGAATCGAAGCCGGACCTTCCGAATGCGGACCACAGACGAAACCGCCTTAGCCATCCCGCTCGGTCCAGTAAGTGGATACGGTCTATGTAAATGTAAAAATATTAACCCTCAAGCGGAGTAAGTTTATAAATTTTAACACATAGGAACACAAAATATATTTATTTTCAATAAGCGAGAGGCTTTTTTTAAATCGTTTCTTGTGTACAAGTCGCTGAGTTGTTAGACCGCTTGGCTCTAACTAAGGTTTCCCGGGATCGATCCCAGGAGACCGCAAAGTGAGATTTGTGGTGGACACCCGCTGTGACGGGTTTTCTCCGGGTCCTGCGTTTTTTATCCTTCGCATTCCACCAATTACTCCATCATCTTTCCTATCATTCATCTCGCCCTCATATATAATCCACTTCCTTCACCCTCACACCAGGCATGGGGCTGATCATCTATCCTGGTTCTCTATCGGATCCAAAGGTTCGACCTGAAAGGAATAGAGGAACAAGAATCCACTAACACCACGATAGTGGTACAACTAGGTAAGTTAAAGAAGAAGAACAACAAGAAGTAGAAGAAAGAAGAAGAAAGAAGAACTGTACAAGTTTCCTGTTAAAATGACAGCGTTGCACGGTGAACATTTGACTATATATTGAATATGTAATTCACAAGAGTGTCTTCCAGGTAAAATGTTTACCTAGAAAATAAAATTCAACGTTTACCATGTTGTTGTTTTCAACTGCTAGGCTTTGGCAATGAAGCCATTAGCTCTCTTGCTCTCCAATATTTCTGTGTAGTGGGTCCGGCAGGTAGGACTTCACAGGTTAAAAGATGTTCTTCAGTCATTTCCTCTTCTTTGTTGTCAAATGCTAGGCTTTGGCAATGAAGCCATTAGCTCTCTTGCTCTCCAATATTTCTGTGTAGTGGCTCCGGCAGGTAGGGCTTCACAGGTTAAAAGATGTTCTTCAGTCATTTCCTCTTCTTTGTTGCACAGAGGACAATTTGTTTTAATTCCTATTCTCTGTAAGTGTTTGGCCAAATAATCATGTTCCGTAAGTAATCTAAAATTTGCTACTGCAGCTTTACGTGGGATTTCTGGAATAATTTCTGGATTTTTAATTAAAATGTTCCATTTTTTATCTTTGGCTTTGTTAGATATTGATTGGTTTTGTTTGTTTTTATGTTTGCTTTTGATTCTTTTTATGGATGTTTAACATTTGCATCACAATATACATTATTGTGTTTCTTGCTAAGCTGCAATTTGTTTGTTTAATTTCAACTATCACAGCACACTTTTGGACCGATTTTGTTACTGCTTTACACCTTTTTTGTACTTCAAATAAGAAAGCCAGTAGATACTACTATTTTAATAACAGTTTCGTTTAAACATAACTTAAATAGCTAGAGCATATTTATTATTCAGATTATACAGCCATTGCTACTCCTGCGTTGTTTACAGGGGGGAAACAACGGTCGCACTAATGCAGTGTTGTTTACGACGTAATCATGGGTGAGTATAGAGTAAATCAGAGCATTGTAATTAAACATAGAAGTGATAAAGCCCATAAAAGTGGTAAAAACGATAGTTTTGTATGTTTTTACATTTTTGTGTATTACGATATCCTCAGCTACGGATATTTTTAATTAACGATGGTAGCAATTAATAATATGGGAAGATGACTCAAGAGACAATTGTACTAAAGTTTAACAAGTAAGGTTTTGAAGATACAAGATGCTTCATAATACCACCCCCCTCATACTTGAATTAATACATTTAGTTTAATAACTATATATGTGTGCATTTTTAATACTCTGGTAGTGCTGTGGAAGACATCAGTTATTGTTAATACACAGCATTTGGAGGTAACAATGGCAGTTTCTTGAAATCCCGAATGTAAACAACTGAAGAACTGTTGAGGGGAAAGAAAAGAACATCCATCATGCGCTGACGAAACGTCAGGCGCGGAGTGATACTTCGTGCATTGTTTATGCTAGGACCCATTCTCGGTCTGGATTATAGTGACACAGCTATTCACTTCCTCAACTGTGGAATGAAAATATACTTTGGCTGGAGTCACAACGACACAAGGCAAGTGAGAAAAGGTCAGTGACTTCTCAGCATGTAAAACCGCGAGATATAAACAATGTATTAAAATAATCTCAACAACCCCCTCTTTCTTTTTTTACTCCGAAACCACCAGTAACGCAATCAAGTTTCCGTGCATATTAAAAACGAATAAGGAAAAAAGAATTAGAGCTCCACACAGAGTGACCTAGTTCTGGAAACATGCAAGCGAGCGAGTCGGCAGGCAGGCAGACACTATCAGATATCAATCAGTTAAAAGCATGCTGACTTTCTTTAGCTAAAAACCTCTGCTATAAGAAAGGAGTGGTGGGAAGTCATGTATCGAAATGTTGAAACAGCTCAGGATGGTACTGACTTACTTCACATGTTCCCATCTGATCGCTCGGTTGAAACCATTGTGTACATCATTCCTAAAAGGTAACATGTTTTTCTATTCTACTTGTCTGCTATAACTAGAGGAAGTACTTGCAATCCAACCAAAAACTTTAACAAAATATTCGTTTTTAAGTTCCATAAATAAAATAATGCATTTTATAAAAAAAGATCTTCGTGTGTCTGTGAAAAGCTCAAATTTCAAAAAAAGAAAACTAAAAAAAAAAGTCTTTAAAATATCTGTACACTAAATTATCATCACAGGCAATTTTTTTTTGTTGCTATTTTATATTTTCTCAAAAGAAGTTCAAACTAATTTGATTAAAATAGGTTTTAAGATATTTTCAAGACAAATTTTATAGAATAATTTTCTATAAATATCCTGTAAAGTGCTCTTCATTCTCAACGATTATTGTATAACTGGTATATATATTTGAAGTTTATTTGAAGTCTGTCTGATAGGTGCTTTCTTGTGAGTGTCTTTTCATTTGTGCTATCTTGGACAACTATATCCTTAAGCAGTGTTCTTAAAATATTTTGGATAGCAAAATAAAGTATTTTAATAGAATCGAGGTGATTTTTTAATCCTTAAACACTCCCGAATGCTGAATAAATTAAATATCGGTCTCTCAGTAGTTATAATGTTTACATTTAAACACTTAAGTGCACGTAATAAACTCTGGTTAATGGATACAATTTTTTGAACGTTATATACACTCTACGTCCTTTATTTTCCAAATAAACTGAGAAACATGTTATTTATTTGTATTTTATTTGTGTATGCTCAGAAAAATTGTCTGTACCATCTCCGAAGCTTGGGCAGAGTTCCTGAATGATGTAGTTCAATGGAGTATTTCTTAATTTATTGCTCCACACATTTCATTAATAAGTATGATGAAAGACTCCATTAGCCTAGTACAAATATTCTGGATTACATGATATGCAAACTTTCTAGAGCACGTTTAAGAAAATCTTTCAGACATTCTAGCTTGCCATATGCTTAGGAAATAGGAACATACCCAGAAGAAATTGCTATATCTTATTCTGAAACTACTCTTTTTACATCTGTATTACATTTTATGAACATCCGATTAGCTAGCGTGGTAAATGGAACGTAGGTATTGTGGTTTTGGGTTGAACTTCATGTGTAGTTCAAAAAATAACTTACGCTAACACTCGAAGTGGATATTGAGCAATTTTTGGGGGGGGGGGGGCGGGTAACAATTAAAAGTGCGTATTAACCTTTTTTGTCTCAGCGAGAAGCAGCAAAAAAATTGCTGGTGACAGAGGTAACACACTGATGTTCAGGTTACTAAATGATAATTAATGAGTACATAAAACAGAACGGATGCCTTTGGACATGCTGTCAGACAATTCCAGAAGTTCTAATGCACTTAAACTGATGCATGTGAAGCTATGTTGCATACTGAACAATGAAATGCAAGTGCACCTTACTGTATATGAATTATTACTCCAGTGCATATGGAGGTGTACATCTGCAATGACATGCAGCCCACAGAGAGGCAAATGACATTACGTGACATACAGAAGTGAAACAGCGTCTGAAATGGGAAATCAAGGTTGAAACTGGATGAATGAAATGAAGGCCAATTAAAGTCTATAAATTGAATATTGCCAGTTAATTAGGAACAAACTTATTACAAATAGTAAATAAGAGTTGGTTAACCCGATAAAATTATATTGTAATTTTTCACCTCTATTGGACAACTGAAGTTGAAGCAGACTCCAGTTAGAAAGTTACAAAACCAAGGTGTGTGTATTACAAAACCAGCAACAAATACAACAAGTACAATTCTATTATAAAACTACACTTATTTTCCCGTGTAACTTTTATGCTGAAAATTATTTGTCAAAGAGTTTTAAGTAAGGGACAGTGCTGTTGGAATCAATGATCAAAAAATGGAAAGGTTTTAAGTATTTAATGCAAAAGTGTACGGAATAATTTGGAAAAGTCTTCGACCATATCCGGAGAAGTACTTCATAATGAAAAGAAACGATAAAAGGTGCTTATGAATTGGAACAAAACAGCATTTGATTAAAATTGTAGAATTTAAAGAGAAAAAACTATGAGGGTGGTGAAACATAGCAGATTTTTCTTTCTTTTTCTTTGTCATTTACGTCCTCCAACGTTAAGTCATATCGGACGTTGAATGAAATGGGTGAAATGATGCCCAAATGAGTCCGGGGTCCATGGAGCTCAGAGTTAATTGACATTCGTCTTTCAGGATAAGGGAAAACCCCGGAAAACACTTTATCCAGGTAACTCGTCCTGACCGAATTTCGAACTCAGGACCTCTTGAACGTGAGCAGACACACTACCATCTACGCTACCGTTTACCTCCCTCCAACGTAAATCATATCGGACAATGAATGAAATGGGTGAAATTATGCTGAAATGAGCGCAAAGTCCATAGAGCTTAGAGTTAACCAACATTCATCTTCAAGATAAGGGAAAACCCGGATATAACCGTACCCAGATTAACTTAACCTGATCGAGAGTCGAATTCGGCACCTCTTTAATATGAGGCAAGTACTCTAACGTCACACCACAGGAGCTATGACATAAATATAAAATAATAAAGGGCAATCCTTCACATTCTCGTTTCCACAACTGGCTGCGCGCATATGCCTTCCAGTAAGAATGACGAATTTTCCAATATCGGAAAGTGTACTTCTCTATTAACACGCCAGTGATCTACGATGTATATAAGAAATTAGGTACATTGTTTCCAGCGAATTTTCAATGCTCTTTAGTACCTTTCCCGTGTTCGAAGCATTAAACTCAAGCTCTCCGTCGTGATTTCTCAGGCATTTTCTCTTCTACAAGTTTTACATGCTTCTAAACTCCATATTGCTTAAATGGATTTTCGTTATCTCTTCCAACAAATATTTATCTATTTCCTGACTTTTATCTTACTTTTCCTACCGCACATAACCTTATCCATAATCGCATCAAATAACTCGAGCAAACTAAACAATGCTTTCTTAGTAATAAATAAAAATGTAAATTGTAGCGGAGCTCTCCGATGTTACTTTCGGAGTAAATTACACCAGTAGTAACCTATCTCTGTAGTAGAGGATTCTTTGGTGTATTCCAACATCGTGCACGTTGCCCTTAGTGTGATTTGCATCATCTGCCATCGGGCCTAGGGCTATTCCAACACAGAGGTCTGCTAATATTTTTTGAGGTTGACAGTTCAGCAGTACCTTTGGAAATAGCTGATCCTATTCTTTGTATATGCAGCAGGCATCCTTTCGCATCTATCAATTTCTTACGTTAAATTGTACATTTGGAGCTCTTCATTTTTGCAGTGATCCATTGAAAGAGTAGACAGCCACATTACACATTCATTTCTGCAGATTCAATAACTGCATTCTTCTCTGGTCTATTCAGAATTCAGTTTCTACAGCTATATATTAATATTAATATAGCAATTATTTTATAGAATCTAATTTGTTTTTCTTTAAGTGTTATTTTCTAATCTATATTTTGTTTTGTATACTTTTTATTGAATTTGTTTAGTTTAATATTTGTTTCTCCCCTTTGGCACCAGCATGCAACATATTCACATCATGACTGTCTCTATGTAATTGAGATTGGAATCATCGATAAATCAAGATTCATCGTAATGTTCAACTAGTTTCACCTTACATTTAAAAAGATTTGAAATGTTACGTTCAATAACTTTCTCTTTCTTCTATCGTTTCTTCTGACACGTCTACAACCTTCCAAAGCTTATTTTACTATTCACGTCTTCTTAAGAAATAGTCTCATTATACATTTCGTGAAAGCTACAAGAGCCACAAAGGAAACGGATTCGATAGACATTTGTAAAAAAACAAGTGGTTGTATGCTAACCTAGAACTTTCGTACTCTTTCCATGATACCATGAAAAACAACTGAATAGCCACAACTCTTTAAATTGACCATTGAGAAATGTAAATTAATAACAACAGCTTTCACAGAAAATTCCTGACGCCACAAAGATATTTGAAAAAAAAAAAATAGTGTATTTTAAACACATGCATACAAATGCACACATCTTCTAAAAATATAAACCGCATTAATTTCTGGTGAAATCTCGTCCTCGAGAAGTTTTGGGTTAATAAAATAATTTCTACTACAGGCAACTGACAAAAGAAGGTAAAAATCTTGTACCTAAAGAACTGAAATTCTTCTCTGTGCTGGTACCAAAGAACTCTAAATATATACCTACTGTAATTCTAATAGCTTAACTCTTCCCTCTAAGATAACTTCAAAGCAGTTGGTGTGTATTTACCTACTGGTTTGCTGCTTCAAAACGTAAACTGCGCTAATTTTTGAAGTATAGACACATCTAGAATAAAAATTTAAACCAAGTTGCAGGATTAAGAAAGGAAAGGGAGAGGGTGATTACCGTGAGAGAACTAGTAAACAAGATAAGGGTGATAAACTTATTTAACTTGATTTTGTTAAACATGCTAATTTTTATTTAAATCAATTTTTTTCACTATTAATAGTGAATTTTTCAACAAACTTCTGGCTTAGCAATGGGTAATCCTCTTTCACCTTTTCTTGCTGATCTTTTTATGAGGCTTTTTTTTCGAAATGCAAGTCACTACAGCATTCCCTTTAATTTTTAAAGTTTGGTACAGTTATGCTGATGATATTTTTGCTATTGTTTCTGATAAACACATAAATGATGCTTTAAAATTACTAAATTTACTAGATAAATCTTAATATTCACATTAGAGACTGAAAATAATGGATTTCTTCCTTTTTTAGATCTAAAGATATTAAGAAATAATAAAAAATTAAACTTTGGTATTTATAAGAAGTCTACTCATATCGATAATTACATAAAAATAAAAGTTTTAACCCTTTTTCACATAAATTTGCTGTTTTTAATAGTTCGAATTATAGATTAATAAATATACCCCTGGATAAAGAGGAATTTAATAAAGAATACAAAGTATTATCAATACTACTTTAATTACTGGTTTTAATAAGGATTTTATACATAAAAAGAAAAATTTAAATATCACAAAATTGTTAATGATATTTCTAACCTTAAAAAAATAAAAGACGATTATAATTTTAAATAATTTACTTACCATCCTTGGGTTAATAAACGATTTCAAAAAATGTTTAAAGAGTTTGGTATAGCTGTTCCTCAAAATAAATATAGTACTAAAATTTACTACATTTCTCTAAAAAAATATAAAATTCCTAATAATAACAAATCAGGCATTTGTCATTTAATTGTTTAGATTGTGATAAATTTTATATTGGAAAGAGAAAACTTAATTTGGAAACCACAACGAAAGAGTACAAACAAACTGATAAATCGGCCGTAGCAGATTATTTTTCGTCATTTAACCATGAAATAAATCCAGAAGTTAAATTATTAAAACAATTAAACGATTAAATACATTTAATGGTTTTGGAGAAAACATTTTAGAAAACAAACATCGCGCAATGAATTTTTGAAATATTGGCAGTCGATTCTTTTTTGTTTATTTCATTTTCCGATTTTGGTAGTACTGACAAAAACACAGTAATCTCTAGTGAGCGTGACCTTGACAATGAGGCTGTTTGAGGTTTTTAAGTATATAGGGTTTTAATCACGTGATGTCATTTATCTCTGTTTCAATAATGAACCCTCGCTCTTTAGAGATTTACTACATAGTCTCCAAGATGTCGCAAATGTTCCAATGATTGCTGAGTGTGTTTTGTGCATTTTTAATGAACTCTGAATTTTTTTTACACTGATGCTATTGGAAACTACAAAGCAGTATAATGCGACTTGCATATTGAAACTAAACAAGCAACATTTAACGGTAAACCAGAGATTGTATTGTCTTTCCTGGTCTATTAGCTTAGTTATTGGTATGGAAGCAGGGGAAAGCGGCTAGAAATTAAAGACTGATGGCGACGTTTGTCTTAGGAAACAAATAAGATGCGGGATGGGGTAAAATTTCAACCCTCTCAGCCAGACGTCGCCACTCGCACACTTCCGTGTGTGTACACTGCTGTGCACAGCATGGTGCTATGCCACGGAATGGGTCAATCCTTTCATGTCAGTTGTGAGATGTGTACAGAATATCGAGTCCGGATACTACACGAAAATGGAACAAAAAACTGGGAAAAAATACTTCTAACACAAGAGATCTACATGGAACATTGCTGATTTTACATAAGATTATTAATGAGGGAAGAGATCTTTATTAAATTTTCATTTAGTTCTTCTAGATATTCAGGGCTTGACCTGTACACTCAAATATAGCTTTACCCACAGATAAAATACGTACGGTCAAGTTTGAGGGAGTCAACTGACTATAAAAATTCTATCAGGATTAGGATTACTAATTCAGCACCGAAACCTGTGATTTATTGTACTTAAGCCCCAATTGGGGCATCCGCTAGAGGAAGGATGAGGCGAGAGGAGACAGCGTGCGACCCAAGGAGTCATGGCAGTACACAGGGCAGGGTCCCTTTAGTATCTAAGTATTTGGGACAGGAAGTATTTGGGAGGTAATTAACCTACATAGCATTCGACTGGCTACCAGGGAAAACCCCCAAAAAACATGAGTCGGCTAGGTCGGTCACGGGAATCGAACTACTGAATGCGGGCCACAGACGACTCCGTCTGAGCCACCCAACAAACTTGGCGCGACAGCCCTAAGAGGGCCAAGGCCTACCAACCTGACTGCCGGCCTCACGCACACTTACCCACGGCAAAGGTGAGTGATCATCCAACCGTTACGGGGAGGAGATGTGGTCAGCATCCCCCAGCCGAACGTTGGTTTTCGTGACCAGGGCCGCTTACCTAGCGTAAGCTCCTCACTTGCCTCACGATGCTGAGTGGACATCGGTCCTATACCCGGGACTTAAAATCCACACCCCATGGGTGGGATCGAACCCGGGCCGCTTTCAGTGACATGCTGCCTTAGCCCACTACGCCACGGCGCCGGACTTTGAGCCACCCGCTCGGTTTATTAATTCTACGTCGAAAATTTTAATTAATTTTAATTTTAAATTTTTTTTTTTTGTGATTTAGGTCCTTTAACTTTTTAAGTCATATGGGACGATGAATGAAATGGGTGAAATGATGCTCAAATGAGCCCAGGATCCATGGAGCTTAGAGTTACCCGACATTCGTCTTTTTAGGATAAGGGAAACCCCGGATAAACCTTATCCAGGTAACTCACCCTGGCCGAGATTCAAACTCGAGACCTCTTGAACGTGAGGCAGACATGCCACCATCTACGCTACGTTGTTGAGGTCGTGCTTTTTCCAAAATTTGTTTGAATTGCATAAGTCTGCTTACAACTTTGAGACATATGCTTAATGTAACTCGCTTGACCTTTACATTTTCTGATATTATTCCTGATACTTTTCTACTTGTCTTTTGTCAGCTCCATTGCTTACTGGATATTTTAAGCCGGCGCATCGACATCAAAAATGGCAATAAACGCCAATAGAGACGCTGGACTATTCCATAAACTTGTAGGAGGCAACTGTTACAATTATCAAACTTCTTTCGAAATATATACTTTACATATTTCATGTTCATAATCTGTATAAGCAGTTAAATACTTTTATTAATTCTATATTATACATAAATAAATGTAAACACGTTTTTGTTTTACAAAAGGGACAACTGGTGTATAATAATGCGTGATTATCCATATCTTATGTTTCTTCTATTAAGGAGCTATTAATAGTTACATTTTTCAATCATTTCTACATAGGCCTTTCAGTGCATGCACATTTTTATTGCTGTATATTGCATTAGAATTAATAGTTGTCAACAAAGATGTTAGATTTTTACATTGGATCAATTACTTGTATCAATAGCATTATTTATCAATTTAATGCTCTGCCTAAATTCATTATATCTTGTAAGTTACCTTATCTTCCAGATGCCACTTAAAATTGCCTCTATTATACATAATAGTATGAGGCGGTTCTGCCCGTTTGGAACCTGGTTGAGTCCTCCCAGCAATCAACACCTCATAAAGTAGGAAAGGTGACGTGTGAGAGTTACGGATCGAGGAGGTTTACTGGACAGGTCGGGGTTTTCCTCGGGTTCGCTCTGCATAGACTCTCTTCTTTGTTCCAGGGTGTGGGATACGTCCTCGACTGTTCCATGATCTATATATTCACAATTGTAATCAGGTACAGCTGTATTATTTTATCTTGACAGGAATCCTGCGTGGTAGGGATGAGTAGCAACTGTAGTGAGGATAGTGTACCTATCGCCACAATGCGTCACACGCATAAGATTACGAGAGGGAAGGGTGCTGCATAAGGTGTCTGAAAACAAATCTCACTCTCGAAGCCAGTTTTGCAGCTGTTATTAACTAAGTTGTAATTCTTACTATGGTAGTAATCTCCTCGCTTTTGTTGGATCTTAAATAGTACATAGGCATTTGGAACAAAACCCTGTTCTCCTCCAGCAGGCATGATAAACAACTGTCGGCCTTTCAATATCGCTGCAGAGTCCCTGTAACGTATTTCACTCCAGGCATATGATCTAGTATGTGCTGTATTTATATAAGTTTCATCCATATTAACTATATAAGCTTCACTTCGATATCTCCGAATATTTCGTAAATACTTAAGCCTTTTTGCACGTATGGTGCGATGTTCGATTAAAATTTGTCTGTCAAGCTTAGTGTTTTTTTCTTCAAATAATTCTTGCTTCAAAAGAACTCTTCTTAATGTTCAGACATTGCCTTGGAAGTCAGTAAAATTTTTAGCTTCATAAGCACTTTCTTCAAAGTTGGTCTTTGTTTTTCTGTGCTTTAAAAATTATTCATAGTTCGCCTAACTACTTCTGAATTAAAACATCTCAAATTAGATTTTGTGCATGTTCTAAATCTTTGTTTACTGGACAACTAAACGTTGGAAGGACGTTGTTGCACTAGCACCAATGGCTTTTCTTTCCTTAATAACTCTCCTAAACTGCTTTCAGACACAACTGTTGCCTCAGATACCCTTCCCCAGATTGTTATAGCTGACCCAGGCCATTGTTCCTTTTTTTATAAATCTATGGATATTGGTTATTACTTCTCGTGTTCTTAAATGTAGCACTTTATTTCCTAATGTGCTGCTGGGAGGCGTCATTTATAAATGCTCTCTTGGAACCAGGAGACAAGCACATTTTGAAACAAGCTGTAGTATTACTCAGTAGCTCTTCACGTGTTTACTTGCTCACAACTGATACGCAACTGACCTGCCCCTTCCTCCAGTTGCAACCGTTCTGCGATGGACTCGTCCAGATACCACTGCGCATCGCTCAGCACTTTTCAAGATAAAAAAAATGCATCTGTACTTCAATCGCCACCTGGAAAGTCGCTGTTTGGAGACTCGTGTGATGTGTTTGGCGGTAACGATAGAGTTCTTTACACGTTTTGTGTATTCGGTGTATTCTTACCACACTTATATATAATATGACTTCACTACGCCTCGACCGAGAGAGAGTGTTTCTGTTATCAAAAAGCACTGTTTCATGTGTTGTGTATTCGAGGTACTCTTGCCGCGCTGATAGGTACGGCGTGGTTTCACTACACCCCGACCGAGATAGAGTGTGTCAGCTATCAAAATCACGGATCCACTATCTCCTGGATTTCCCCCTCTATCGTTACATTTTGAATTTTTGTGTGAATCACGTGTGTAAATTCTAAACTTATTGGTTGGTTTCTATTTCGAGTTTAAACCATTGTACGAATTTTGTATGTGCGCATGACCGAACGTTGATAGAAGGTTTCCCACAGCGTCCACTTACTTAATTCCGAAGCACATACGATGCGAAAGTTTAGGAATTCGGATAATTTTGAACTGCATTGTATCGATCACGTACGTATTGGCGTGAAAGAGAGAAAGAAATATGGCCTATCTACTATAATGTGTTTTGCTGTAATAGCTATTTCCTTTCGATGCAAAATAATCAGTATAGAATATCTATGCTAACCTAATATTATTTTGATATAACATATATTAAGTGACTTTATGTTTATGACCAAGGGGAAGCGTTACAAGTAAAATGAGTTTCCGAAGTTGCTTTATCCTCTTCACGCGATGTAATCCTACCCACATAGAAATACTCGTAATTTCTCTCTATGTTTCATACTTAGCTACAAATAGTAATTAATATTTCACATGCAATATACAGCAATGGTACCTATCATGATTTTATGTTATAATCGAGCGATGATGCGCATATCTACAAGCAATGATTATACGAGGGCTGTTCAATAAAGAATGATCACAATTTTTTTGGACGACGTACCTTTACTCGTCCTCAAATTTTGATGGTCCTTCTCAAAATAGACTCCCCTGAATGCGATGCACTTGTCCCGCCGTTTCTGCCAGTCTTCAAAGACATGCTGTAAACAATTTCTTGAGAGATCCTGCAAAATCGCCTCCGCAGCCTTCACCACTGCTTCTGATGATGGATAATGCCTTCCACGAAGGCGTTTCTTCAAGTTAGGGAATAGAAAAATGTCACTTGGGGCTAAATCCGGACTATAGTGAGGTTAAGGGAAATACTTCACGTTGATTTTTGCAAGATATTCAGCAACAACATTGGCAATATGCGGTCGCACATCCGGCCTGCTTCAGGGAAATGTGGTCTTTTGAGCCTCATATGGACTTTCAATGTTTTCATGACAGCCCTTTAGTATTGTCCAGTTACTGATGTGTGTGCAGGTACAACATGCTGATAAAACATTCCATGAATAACAAAGGATGAGATGACCATAACTTTTGCTTTTTTGGGGGGTAGATGATGAAGGAGATTTCCACTCTGAGCCTTGCTGTTTGCCTCAGGATCAAAATGATGTAGCCAAGTTTCATCAGCAGTGATTACGTTTGAAAGAAACTCCGGGTCTTCCTCTAACATCAACTTTAACTGCATGGTACCTCCATTGCAGCAGTAGGCGATACTGAACATGTCTGAACTTGCTTGGTTCTCACAGGCGGGAACCAGAAGTACCAACAATGAAACTACTGCGGCGTGTTTGTTTTACATTAAGCTAACAGAATCTCATCGATTCCCCTGTATGTCCTGATGACCCAGGCGAAACCGCTGACCTCAATCACCTCCTGTTCAGTTGCTCTCGCTACCGAGCCCACCGTTCTTCCTTCCTCCGCCGCCTACTTCAGCAGTCTGTTCCTTTTCCCGCTAGCGTCAACACCATATTACAGTTATGCCACAAACCTGTACCAAGCTCTTCTACAATTTCTTAAAGAAAGTGATCTACAGATCTAGCCTCCTCCCATCCTCTTAATTTTCCTCACATTATTTTTCTAATTTTTCCCCACGATGGCCATATGGGATTTTACTGAAGGCAAAAAAAAAAAAAAAAAAAAAAGATCAAATTTTAGTGCGAAAAATTATGACCGTAAAAAAATTATGATCATTCTTTATTGAACAGCCCTCGTATAACCCTCCAGACGGAAGTTTAAATGTAAGTACTCAGTAAAGGCAGTTTCAATTTGTAAATGTGTTATAATGGACTACTCACTGAGTTGCATGAGCATTATAATAAAAGTGTTTCTTAAAACGTTTTTAGAGTTAGTTATGTAGCTTTTGCAATTGTAACTCTCGTTTCTTGTTTAATTGTGCAGTACTGGGAATGAATTGAAATATAACTAAAATCACACCTGCAGCAAGATAAAGACTGGAGGCTGTATAATATTATACTTATCAAGAAGCTCCAAGAATATCTATAAACTGGTTTTGTATTATTATATTAATGTATTATGGGCATGGTGCGAAATTATATTTGTTAAAATATACCGTCTGTTTTATTTTAGTAACAGTTCCTCTATTATATTGTAGCTTTAGCAGATGAAGCGTGAAGCTCAGCTGTAGAACTGGTAAAGAACGGCAAAGCAATGGAAGGGATTGGTTATCCTTCCACTGTCCACATGTTCACAAAGCAAGGCGGTAGCATTTAATATGAATGATATAACCTGGCTCAGCCGCAAAGACAGATATGCCTGACATCAGGAGCCAAGATAATACTGATTAGAGAAATGGTTAAATAAACCCGAAATCGGAACGCGTTACACGGTATTCACCTTCGGTTAAGGGAAAGCTTAGAAACATTACCTCATCAAGCAACTTGACCTTTACCCAGATTCGAACTCGGGGAACTCAGGTTTATGGGCACGCGCGTTCACAGAACAATGGAGCAATGTAGTACGTCATATGAACTCATGAGAGAGAAAAAGACGGAGAGAAAGGTAAACTACTTAGCAAATTTCCTTTTCAAATTAATAAACAATAAATGAACTGCAGATTTCAAGAGCAACCGAGAAATCATAACTACAGCAATAACGTCTAACCAATCAGATATCTTAATGAGAACAATACTTCTAGCTTCTCTGTAGTACCGGAAGTACATTAATTTTATGTCTGCATGATTTCTCTAAAACTCGAACAATCATAGGAACTTTTCTAAATGCAGCAAATTTTTCTAATTAAACATGGAACCCAGGTAAAGGTATTTCACACTTATATTGTTAGGACCTAAAAGCTAAAACGATTGACATTTAGCTTACCCTTAACAACTAATAAAAATGTATATCTGCGAATATAGTAATTGTATTTGTATTAGCATACAAACTTAGTGGTAGACAGTCATACTGTGACTTTATGGGTTCGAAGAATTAAAAAGCCAAGTTGCATAAACTCAAAATGTTCTTTATTTCCGCCGAATTACACTTGGTATACTTACAAGTCCTACACACAATTACGTAGCACTCACAATTACGCAACACTCACAGTTCGTCTGTCACAGGTCCACACCACTCACTACTCGCCTTGCCTTAAAACACTGAAACAGCTCGAAGATTCAAAACTGACTCAAACTTGGCACACCGGCTTCTATTTATACGTGACTAGCCGGTTCCAGAGAATTCTATACAATGGAGAGGAGTCGTTGTACCAGAGACTTCGCGTTCTTTCAGGCGTCAGGAGGAGGGGGAAACGAAGATTCAGCCACCCCCGTGGCTTCCCCTCTCTCCACCCTGTCATGCCTCCGCTGCCATAAGCTGATTGGCGTAGGCGTGGTCTCGATGCCATATGTCCCACTCTATTCGGCATCTCTTCTCGCAGCTGATCATAAGTTCGACGATTGGGTAACAATATATTTAGTCCTGCACCGTGGCGTAGTGGGCTAATGCATCATGCTTGGGGGTGCGGATTTTAGGTCCCGGGTATAGGACAGGTGCCTACTCAGCATCGTGAGGAAAGTGAGGAGCTTACGCTAGGTAAGCAGTCTTAGTCAAGAAAGCCAACTGCGCCCGCCTCGGTAGCTTAGATGGTAGCATGTCTGCCTCACGTTCAAGAGGTCCCGAGTTCGAATCTCGGTCAGGGTGAGTTGCCTGGATAAGGTTTTTCCGGGGTTTTCCCTTATCGTGAAAGACGGATGTCAGGTAACTCTAAGCTCTACGGACCCTGGGCCCATTTGAGCATCATTTCACCCATTCCATTCATCGTCCGATATGACTTAACGTTGGAGGACGTAAATTACCAAAAAAAAAAAAAAAAAAAAAAAAAAAAAAAAAAAAAAAAAAAAAAAAAAAAAACCAACAACAACTGTCCGGCTGGGGGTGCCGTGATGCTGACTAGATATATTTCTTTTCCGTATCGGTTGGAAGATCGCCCACCTCTACGTTGTGCATGTGGGCGTGAGGCCGGCTATGTAGGCTGTCACGCCAAGGGTTATTATTATTATTATTATTATTATTATTATTATTATTATTATTATTATTATTATTATTATTATTATTATTATTATTATTATTATTATTATTAATCATATATTCAGCATGAAATCTGAGAATTTGTGATGGTCAACTGTGTAAATGGTTGTTCATTGTTTATTAAGGACTAGATTGATTTCGAATGTAAATAGATTTTGAAATAATTGTAATGCATATTTTAGCCTATTTTTTTTTTAATTTTACGTCCTCCAACGTTAAATCATATCGGACGGTGAATGAAATGGGTGAAATGATGCTCAAATGAGTCCGGGGTCCATGGAGCTTAGAGCTACCCGACACTCACCTTGAAGGATAAGGGAAAACCCCGGAAAACCTTATCCATGTAACTCACCCTGACCGAGATTCGAACTCGGGACCTCTTGAACGTGAGGCAGACACGCTACCATCTACGTTGCCGAGGCGGGCTTATCAATTTCAGTCTATTGGCGTTTTGATTAAACAGCGTTCCGGAAGAAAGATATTAGCAGTCATGGCTTTCCTGGTTTTGTGATATACTAAGACATCTTTACTCCCAGTTTAAGAAATGCTAGACCGTCTTGTGATTCAGAAAATGTAGTCTGATCAATCGAAAGGATTTTCGAGCAGAGTATAAATTTAAGGGAAGCTGAATAAGTCGAACTACAATGGCGACACCTTCTAAACCGTCTACACAGAGAATTTGGGGAACAAGATTTCATAAAAAAGAAGGGTAAACTAGAATATACAAGCAGAGGGTTCACTGATAGCAAAATAAATAATGAATAAGGAGTAGACCAATACGGAACAAATAATAAGCAGAATTGTCGGATAAGGAAATATACAGCGAGGTAAGGTACCAAGCTACCAACATTTACTTAGCGATAATGCAGAAATGTACCAATTGGTTAATTTAACAGCATCCCCCATCCACACACACACACACTAATGGATAATCATTTTAATTAACAATCAACCGTAGTCGGAACTCGAATAGCGGTCCACAGCATATCATGTAGAATGATTTCTGAATTGAAATGTGTTTCGAAAGCAACAGAAATATAAACTCTCCATTACAAGGCTTTGTAATAAGATAAATGCATCCTTTATTTTCAAACGATAGTTGTGGGTTTCGAGTTAATTGGAGAACCACTTACAACAGTATCCAACGATAATTGTTAGAGAAATTCCTGCGGGTGCAACATAGCGAGATGAAAAGTTACTGAGGTTACCAGTCCATAGGTCAATTTTTGACCTGGAACTCGAATGTTGCTTGGAAATAACAAAAACACAAGTGTTGGGCAATTAATTTAAATGAATCTGTGTTCAACCAACGAATACTGATATACTTCTCTACTTCTCTTCAATAGTTTAAAAATACAACTTTGAGAATGTTCATTAGCATTGTGCATTTGTGCAAACATAAATATGTATTTAAAGTTCAGTGCAAAACTATACCGGGTGTTGAGCAAGAAACCAATGCCATATACAGGGTTTTAAACCATCTTACAAGAAACGTTATCTATGTATTTTTTGTTTTAATTGCATTTAAACCAATTAACATTATTCTAACCGACTAATGTAACAATTTACTGGAGTTTCTCCAGTAAACCATAAGGTTTGAGCAAGGTATATAGGCCGGAAAACAATAGTACACATCCAGCTGTTCTGATATATTTTTTATTTCAATTCTAGCTTTCCAATTTTGCTATATCATGGCTTATGTGCAAGAAAAAGTGATTACATTACTTAAACCAGAGGAAAGAATACAGCTACTGCCTTCTCCCTAGGAGACTGCATCTTTACCTGTTAAAATAATTATTTCAAATAATGCAAAGCTCTCATGCAAAGAAATTGTTACTAAATTGAGACTGCTTGTACTATTTTATTTTATAACCGGATAATAGCTATAACATACCTTTACTACTGCTCGTCCAAGAAATGCAGTTGTGGGGGTTCCTTTTTCTTAGAAAATAGATTGGAAGAAAATGTTGAAACAAAGACTGGAAAATAGTTAATTTTGATAAATGCTTGCTTTATTTATTTTGTTTGGGAGCAATTGCACTTTGAAGTACGACACAGCTCGTATTTACAGATATTTAAAGAATTTAACTGTCAACTTATATTGTTTACTTCTGACAAGCTAGTTTTCATGATACAATAAGCTTTAGGTATCAGCATAACATTATCTTTTCTATTTTAAAATTTATTTATTTAGAGGGCGTAAAAGACAAATGAAATTTATCTTTAAATTTAATTTTACCAATAATTAGTTGTATGATCCAAACTTAATGTTTAACATATTTACCAGCAATATTTGTGGTGCAAGTTTCCATTGTGATGAGGCATTACACTAAACTCTGAATAGTTTTACTATGCAGTGACATTATACAGGCAATTACATTGAATATAGCGATGCTCAAGTTCCACTATTCTTATAAACTCACCTATTTAATGTGCTAATAAAGCAAAGATGTCTACGAATCGAAAATGTTGCAATCAAGTACAAGGAAACATGAGATACTCGTGGTTTCCTTGTACATAGTATTTTTCCTTATCTAATGTTGGGAGGAGCTCATTATGATCTGTAGTTTGCACCAACCTTGGTGTCTATCTCTTATTGTTTTGAACTGGTAAGCCCTGGGGAGGAAAGGAGGGAAATGTTTCACGTGAGTGGTTGGAAGGCTTGCTTCATAACGACGTTCCTGAATGAGTCCGTTTCATATTTGTTTGTTTTGCCTTCATCTGGGAATCAGACACGGAACCTCTGGATTTGAAAGCTACAGCATGCTAACTACAGAGCCAGTCAGCTTATGTGTTGCTTTCTTATTCCTAAGCCTATCATTTGCTGTCTCAAATACACTACCTGTGTCTATCATGCATAGACCGCTGCAGCTTAAGGACAAAATGCATTCAAATGGAAGCGAAAAAGAAAGCAAAACGCAAAAGTGAATCAGGAAGGTTACATCTTCTCTCCCAAAGGTTTCATCTGGCGTCAAACATTATTGAAAGTCAGAAAGTGCCTATATTTATACCTCGTTATACTCAACAGAAGTTAAGAAACAGTGGAAGAGAAAAAAAAGCTCACCTTTCTGGAAACCACAACTGTTTTAATTGCCACCACCGTTGTGTGAAAGTGCTCCCCTTTGCAAGACACGGCGTTTGGCGTTTTGAATAAACAGCGTTCCGGAAGAAAGACTGCGAAATTAACAGTCATGGTTTTCCTGGTTTTGTGACCTACTAAGACATCTTTACTCCCATTTTAAGAATCTTTTTTGTTCCATTTATACCCCGCCTGTAACTGCAGTGGTCATATCGGTGGCCGTTCTCCTTTAGAACATATCGAAGATGTTAACTCGTATTCGCTGGGTTGCTTGAACTTGATATTTTATCGTTAGATCACGCACACATTCACACTCTCATCATACTTCCAGACTCTGGGGAAGATGGGGGACCATCTTGGTTGGAAAAAAATCTAACCATGTAACCATGATCTGCCCTAGAATGCTCAGTCTTCTAGACTGAACTCTTGGGCATTACCATGGCTGTGGAGTTGATAGAGCAGACAACTGGTACTTCAAAATATGCCGTACATGTAGATTTGAAGTCAGCACTCCTCGCTACAGCTAATAAGGGAAATAGAAAAACTCTCCACTGGGTTAAGGGCCATGCAGGACTACAAGGGAATGGAAGAGCCAACTATGTCACCAAGATTCCTGCCAGCTATAGACTACACTAGATTATAGACCCATTCTCTTAACCTGGAGCAAACAGCTGCTTAAGGAGTCCAATACTACGATTTGGAATTCATTCTATAGCAAATCCAATGATGCCTTCCACACCAAACTTTTCCTCCCCAACATATTTATATCTCTAACCCAAACATAACACAACCGAATTTTTACAAATCATGGCAGTTTTCAATCCTACCTCCACAAAATGAACATAAGAGCATCGCCATTATGTAGCTGCCCTGGAAAACCCGACATTTGATGACAGAATGCACCCTGTACTCAAGAGATCGACCAGTTGTATTAAGATTAGTCCCCCTGCCAGTGGCTCTGAAGACTCATTCCAACAAAGCGAAGGTTGTAGTATTCCTAAAGAGCATATTCCGAACACTTGAATAGAATTATATAAATGTACAATAAATTATATATCCTGATATACCTATAGTGAAACACGGGTTATAAATAATTTGTTTAAATAAAGAAAATGGTAATGGACTAGTGATTATTTCCAGTACAGTGGTGCAAATTCGGTATTCAAAGATATCGTGGCTTATAAAGAGGGAGGAAACTATTTTTGGTACAAAAGATGAAAAAAGTGCTAAGCATTATTGAGTATGAAACCATAATAAACTGAATTCATAACTGATTTACTGCTCATTTCTCTCAGTGAAAGAACGCATGCAAGTTGTTCATCGATTCAACATGCCAGGTAATGTCAAATTAACTAAAGGGAGAAAAGCTGATACTATTTAAGATTCAATTATAACAGCTGTGGACGCCAAATTGACTTTATTTCCTACAGTTTATAATATACAGATTGTATAAAATGCTTTATCCAATTCATGAATTATCTTAGAATGAGGGTTACTGTGGAGGGAATCGGCACTGCGACCAGCCTTGATCTATTGCACCTCTGCCCCAAGTGGAGCATCCCCGGGAGGAAGGATGAGGTGACAGGAGATAGAGAGCGGCCACCCCAAGGAGCCACGACAGTGCAGAGGACAAGGTACCTACATTTTACTTAGATGGAAACCTCCACCGCTATTCCAGGATAACGGCCATTCCCCTACTGTGGCTCGGAATCGGTCCTACCGGAGGAGGAAGTGGTTCACTTAGAGCATATCATCTTGACAGGCAACACCGAGACACCCACCACACTTCTACCCTGAAAGAGACCACCAGATGAGAGATGATGTGGGATTGGGATTGCATTACGGGGGGGATTTGGTACGTATTTGGTACCTATCCCCCAAGTGGGGGCACCCCCGGGAGGAAGGATGAGGCGAAGAAGACAGAGGGCGGCCGACACAAGGAGCCACGACAGTACAGATGATACAGTCCCTACAGTTTACTTGGATAGAGACCTCCCCCGACAGTCCAGGACAACGAACTCGCTCCCCCAACAGCAGGAGGGTAACGAGCCCGGCAGCCGAGCCCTGGCAGGCGGTCCCGAAATGGTCTCAGCAGAGGAGCGGAGACCGGCATCCAACCTACCGGAGGAGGAAGTAGTTTTCCTCAGAGCATATCATCCCGCCATGCACCGCCGAGACTCCCGCCGAAACTTCTACCCTGAAAGAGACCACCAGATGAGAGCTGATATGAAATGATAATGAAGATGAAATGGAGGGACAGAAAATTCGGGGGATGAAATTAACCTACCTAGGCATTCGCCTAGCGACCCGGGAAAACCCCTGAAAAACTTATGGGTCAGGTAGGCCGGCCATAGGAATGGAACCCGGACGTCCCGAAAGCGGGCCACAAACCAAACCACTTGAGCTATCTCTCACGGTAATATAACACTTGTGAAAACTACCGCAATCACTGTAGTTCACGACAAACATTTCCCTCGTGCTATAATCATCAAGATTACCCTCTTGTTACATAAATTACTGCTGCAGAAGGATGTATAAATTACTTCAACGTCATTCTACGTAATTTACCAGAATCCTACCAATCATGCCTTAATGATAAGTAGACCCAGCCTCTTTGTTTACTTTAAATGACATTTATCTCAGTGAGAAGCAGCATCACGTGAGGATTGAAACAGATTACAAAACTAGGTTATACTAACAGACTTGGTTTGCTCAACACTTGCCTCAGTTCTCCAGCATCGAGATGATGAAACGGTGGACAAATTTAGCTGTCCGTCAAACATTTACCAAGTGCCAGTTTTGTAACAGGCTTCAGGAAGCATCCAGCGCTCCTCCATGATATAATAGTTGAGCTGCCTACGGTAAGAAAAAGCAGTGCTGAGTAAAATTGTTCAGCTCCACTTAGCACTGTCAACCTAATCTACCTGCCTTTTCAGCCCAATAATTCGTGATGCAACCTTAAATCATAAACATTTTTCTTAAAAACATGGAATATTAACATTGTGCAGTAATTAAATCTTATCCAATCTGTTCTCTAATGCAAGAGGCATTTGGTGAAAAACCAATTAGGCATCAGGATATCATAATTCTATTAAATTCACACGCACATTTCCTCGTTAAATAAAAATTCTCATCCTTCAGCCGAGATTCAAATCCTGGACCTTGTTTATCTTCTAACTAGTATATGCTAGTACTTGAATAATTCTTTTGTGACTTCCTGTCGTACGAAGATTTTTTTTCTTTTTCTTCTCTTATCTTTTAATTAACATCCTCTAACGTTAGGTCGCATGATCCTCTTTGAGCCCAGGGACCATAGAATTTAGAGTAATCGGACATTTAGGACGCGGGAAAATCGCGGAAAAAACCTTAACCAGCTAATTCACCCCGACCGATATTCGAACTCGTAATCTCTTGAATGTGTGGTAGACACACTACTACCACAACCACACAGGCGGGCTCTCAGTAGGCTCCGCAGTAACATGAGGCTGGCCTTCGAGACGTCCCACATTCGACACCAATCGATTGTCCATTTTCACCTTCGGGTTTTCGCTATTTTTCCTGGTCTTTTAGAGAATTCTGAGGTGGTGTCTCATCTAACACGATTTCATTAGCATAAAGATCCTTTCACTCCTTAGCTTTTTCGTGTTTCATATGTTCTTCTAGTTTTGTTGTGCCTGGCTGAGTCAGATAAATGCTTTCTCTGGATAATAGAGGGTTGTTTGGTTAAAGGGTCGTTCGTCGTCCGCTCCGGGCAGCTCTAGTAGTGGAACGGGTCTCGAGCCAGAAACTGCTAGGAACTTCTGCGCGTCTTCGTGGCGTGTCTTCCTGTGGCCTGTGGCCTCTGTGGTTCCTTCACTATATACCAGGGTTGCAGTCGCAGTATCCCAATATGCGCTATAATGACTATCGTTAAAAACATAATAGCTTATTCATGTTTCAATGACAAAGACAGACATAATATACTTCTAAGTTGCGCTACTGAACACAATTTTAATATTTTAACCTTAACATGATCCTTTTGAAGTATTTGTACTTCATTTATGTGAATATGTTGGAGAGTTTAGCTTCCGAAGTGACTTAAAGTTCGGCTATATTAAACGAAATCAGTTGTTTCCAGCATGATTAAGTATGGGAAATAAATGAAAATCACCCTTGTTCTTGTTCTGCACTGAAGCACTGGGAGTACAAAAGTACAACAGTAAATGTCGCTGAATCGATTATTATTGTCACAAAGTTATTTAACATAAATGTTCTAAGTTACTTTTCATAGTAAGATTTTCTATAAATTTTACCACATTATTAGTTGCCAATAAGCGAAACATATATATCTGTAATGCAAAATGTTGCTACCATTTGTGAATATATAACAAATAATACAGTTCTCTGATGTGAAGATGGGATAGAGAGAACTTCTTTGAAAATTCTGGACTTAAATACAAATTTTGATATTGCTGCGGTTTTGTTTTCTTTGACCTATGATGTGTTCTCTCTCATATTAACATTTCATTAAAATGTTTTCTTATATCGTATTTTTACAGAGAAAGAGAGAGGAGAGAGAGACGTTGCTGAAAGTGAGAGAGAGATTAAATGATTCTGAAAACCGACAACGAATTTTGCAATATCTGCATTAACTAGTGGGAACAGTAATATCATACTTAGGTATAAATTGACTGAAAAATCCAATATATATGGAGTAAAAGTTGCATTTCATAACGGAGGAAGCTACATAAAAATGTTATATTGGTACATACCAAGATAATCAGAAAGTATGCCAAAGGAAAGAAAAAAATCCTCATAAAAATGGTCAAGTATACGATAAGTTATGCTTTATTTATGAATGTATAAGACAATTATGTAGAAGCAAAATGTAAACCTCATTATTATAAAGGCAAGATGTGAATAGAAACAAAGTTTTGTAACAAAAAACGTTTTATCGAATTTAATAAAAATCTGCATATGTATCTTCATTAGAGTCATCAATGATATTATAATGTAATACAAAACGTTCACCCCGCTGAGCATTTAAATAAAAATTTTCAATGCAATATGATTGAAAGCACTTCAAATGTATCTATGGACAAGGCAAATTAGTTTTACAGCTATTTTTTAAAGCAAATGCGAAAAATATATTGGTTGGGATATGCCTTAGGAAATTTTACCAAACTGTTTGTGTTACATGTATGGTAAATCACAGCAAAAGAACATGATCTAATGGTAAGGACTAGCATAACAAAACCAAAATATATTTGTCTGTCAGTCATAACACAGTGAAACAAACTCTTCTGCTTTCAGTAATAAAATTGTACAAGAGAAGTACACGTGCTTCGTCAGTGCAGAGAGGCAAGCAGGGGTGGGTGTAGCTTCTGAAGAAAGGATCTCTTGCGGGAGTGTCCCAAACATATGATCTCTTATCGATCCGCATCAGTGGTGGCTTGTAGCTTAATGCTGAAGAAACCCCTGCTTTGAAGGCACGTGCGGTGTAAACACGCTTGTTTATCACGCCCACCCATTTTATTTTACCTGAATGAATGTAATAGTAATTTATTTTTCTCCAACAAAATTCATCGTATAAAATAAGCTTGGTACAGTAACACCTGCCTAAAACGACCCCTTATATTCCGAAAATCGGAACGGAGATATTTCCCGTGTAAAATTACACTCTAAGCCGGATAATGGCCTAACGCAGTCACACAGATGCTGAGCAACTACATCTATACTTTTGTTCGCTGTCGTTTCGAAACATCCATTTGCAGAGCTGTAAGTGTAAGTGGATGAAACATTACAATGAAAATTAAACTGAAAAAGCAATTAGGTATATATAGAATGTCCAGTCGATTAAATATTTTATTTATTTCATTTTGCCTGTCTCTAAGTATATCATTGCACTTCTTACTTTTATGGATTTAGCCATTTTTAGCTTAACTACCAGAAAACATATCAGCAGCCATTTTAAAACTCAAAATATTTCTATGCCACTTTTTTTATAAAGAATGACACTCGTGGATGTTGATTCGAACCACATGATAGAAATTGTGTATCGGTTAACACCTAAATAAACCTAGATAAATGGGAATGATCCAATTCATCAAAACTGCTTCCTACTTATTTCCTAAAGCTTTTACAGGCTTAGTTTTACCTTTTCAACCTCGTCACTAAGGCATCATATTCCTAAAATATGTACTGCTAGATCCTTAAACAATTTTTATTTAGTAGACACATAGGTACAGATACATTTATATTTCCTGTTTAATATCCATATTTGGCGAATATTTTCAACGTTTATTAAACCTCAAATATGTATTTTCTCGAGAAACTCTACCATTTAGAGATTTCAGATCAGCATACAGCAATTTCATAAAGAATATGGAAAGAGGTAAATGGATTTAATCAATTCGTGATAAACGATTCAAAATGCCATGCATGCAACGCTCGGTAAATCAGTTGTGTTGAAACTTGTGGCCTTTTCAATAAGCTCATTATGTAAAACAGGTTTTGTCCTGATACATCCCATAAAAGCCCATTGTCTTTGGACAACATCAATGAAAACAGTCGAGTGCAACTTCGCAGCTAATATACTATATGCTAAATAAAATGGTTTGTTTGAATAGTACCTAAATAAGTAAGCAGCCTTACGTATTCATAAATTATAGGTAAACGACATAGTTCTTGTTAATAAAGTTAAACATTTATTGCATAATCATACATGTCATTGTAAGGTGTCGCATAAAGATGTACTAAATAAAGGGATAGCCAACTCTTTCAAAAGCGGGTCGCTACATGACGGTACTGAGATTCTATTATTTTACGTTAACACGAACGACAAGAAACGACTAAAAATTTATTTGTAAATTCAAAGCACTAACAAGAACTGTCACAAAAATTTAAATTTCACATAATTGTATACTTTGAGATCTGTATTTTTTTTGTTCACTAAGACTTGCCTTTCTTTTATACTATACTAGTTAACAAAATTTATTCAGAATGAAGAGTATTTTAAAAGCTACTTCCATAACTTAAAAGGCATTGTCACCGTGTAGCACTGTTGTGCTGCTGCGACTGGCCGGAGCTGGGCGCTTGCCAGGAGAGAGAAGGAGACAGAGAGAGACTCCGGAACGTTCTGCACATTGTTGCGATCGCGAAAGTTCTCGGAAGGTCTGCGGCTTTCTAGAAACAATGGCTAGAGCGGTATAAATACCTGCAAGGTGTTGTAGCGGCAGTTGTTTGTTGTTATTGCGACAGTCGACGATTGAAGTGTACCACAATGACTTCTTTCATTTGTTTTCGTGCAGCAAAACACCGAGCCCGCCTCGAAGACAGCTGATTGTCAATTTCAGTGTCTTTTTACTGCAGCAAAACTTGTTCTAAATTTCTGCAAACCAGATTTCCGAAAACCAGATTTCCGAATCTACGTATACAAGTCACAATATGCATTTTATTTACATTAAACATATTTTAAATTAAAGTTCAATTGTAATTAAAATCATTAGTCATTTTTGGGAAAAGAAACGAAAAAATACTTTATGTGCAAGGCAGTTTTTATGGGGGGGGCGGGGGTTGATTTTACTGAAAATCTTCGAACCACCTCTTTGATGTATTTAACTAATTTAAGTTAATTAATGGAAATTAATAGTTCCTTCACACTTGCTGTGTATAAGCTAAGGTTATAGATAGAGTCAAACTGAAAAATTCAATGCCACGGCCGGGATTTAAACCATAGATCTCTGGCTTCCATCCAGTCGCTCTTACCTATTAGCTACCATGGCCAACGTGCCCTCATGACATTAAATTCTCCAATCGACTCATATTTTCCCAGTAAGCCACTAGGGACTGTACACGGTGTATCTCGAATACAAGAGCCTCTAGTGGTTTACAGAGAAAATATAGGAGTCGATTACAGAATTTAATGTCATGGCAGCACGTTGGACATTGTAGCTCAATGGGTAAGAGCGACTGGACGGAAACCAGGAGATCTGTGGCTCAAATCCCGGCCGTGGCATTGCATTTTTCAGTTTGACTCCAACTATCCAAACCCTTAATCTATACACGACTAGTGTGAAGGAACAATTAATTTCCATTGACTTAATAAGAGTTTAACGATGAAGCCTGGGACTCAAGTACTTAAAATATTAAGTCGCCACAAACGGTGTATCTTGTCGTTCACAAACACACATCAAAGTGTTTCTTTTGGGCTTAGAGGATCAGAAGACATGCGTTTTTGGTAAAATCTCTGTATCAAATTTCTTGGTGAAATACGAGGGCTGTTCAATAAAGAATGAATACAATTTTTTTTTAAAACGTCCCTTTACTCATTCTCATAATTTTGATGGTATTTCTCAAAATAGTCTCCCCTGAATGCGATGCACTTGTCCCAGCGTTTCTGCCAATCTTCAAAGACATGCTGAAAACCATTTTTGAGAGATTCTTCAAAATCGACTCCGCAGCCTTCACCACTGCTTCTGAAGATGGATAATGCCTCCAATGAAGGCGCATCTTCAAGTTAGGGAATAGAAAAAAGTCACATGGAGCTAAATCCGGTCTATAGGGGGGGGGGGTGAGGGATGCACTTCATGTTGATTTTTGCAAGATATTCAGCAAAAACATTCGTAATTAGCGGTCGCGCATTATCGTGGTGCAGCATCCAGCCTGCTTCAAGGAAATGTGGCACCCAATGAAATGTTCAGTATTTCAGAAAGTGTTACTAGGGTATTTTAATTCGTCGATCCTCTCTCACAATGGCAGCAGTAGTCTTAATGATTCCTTCCGTAAGAGCAGTAACTGGAGCACCCGGTCCACCTTCCTTTGAAATTGATTGGCTCCCCTCTTTAAACATTTTAAACCAACTTCGAGCTCTGCTGTAGGGAAGAACAGACTCTCCATAGGCCTTCTTCAACTGAAGATTTATTGAGACCAAAGCAGAATTTCAAAGCCGCAAATTCTTCCTCGCGTGTTACCTCAATTGCAGCGGTAGGAGATACTGAACATTTCTGAATTTGCCTGGTTCTCACAGGCGGGAAGCAGGAGTACCAACAATGAAACTACTACGGCCTGTTTTGTTTCACATTAAGCTAACAGAATATAATAAGATTGAACTTTAGTGCGAAAAGTTATGATCGTAAAAAGTTATGATCATTCTTTATTGAACAGCGCTCGTAGCTACAATATTTCCAATAAAGCTGGTCCTGTGAAACATCTGTATGTTGTGTCAAAGCTTCGGTTTCGATTACAGGTGGGAGTGACAATTTTTCTGTATCCAAGATTACTCTACAACCCATATCCCCTAGAACCTAAAAGTATGAAAATGAACGTACGTGTGTGTGTGTGTGTGTGTGTGTGTGTGTGTGTGTGTGTGTGTGTGTGTGTGTGTTTTCTAACGTATAAAACCCAAAGAAAAACAACTGTAGGTATTCGAGTTAACTCCATTGTCGATACGTAATATGTTCCTAAGGTAAATGTTCTCCGATATAACCACTGCAGCTAAAAGCAGAGTATAAATGGAACAAATAAAAATACTTTCCTCTGATTACTTTAGGTGAGCAGTAGAGAAAGTGGAGCTTCTAACAATCCGATGCAATTTTGTTTTCTCTCCACAAAATATTACTGATTTTCGCAACTCTACAGTCCTTTCCTTGGAAACAAGCAATGCTACATCTGAAAGCGCTACAAAAAGAACAAAGCAATAAAAACCGATGATGAGCTGTTCGGAACAAGAACTTAGCTTAAAGCAAAAAGTTTGATGCCTTTATACCCACGCTCTGCGAATATAAAAGCCGGATTTAAAACATAGCCTTCGATTATAACTTTGTAACTCTGTCGATAACTAAACCAAGGCATTTGGACGGATATCTGCGGAAAGAAGCCGAACAATAAATCGTTGCTCACAAAAAGAATTAAAGCACTTGTTTAGAGATTCTTGCTTGCAGCAGAGGCGTGGTCTGTCAAAAGTTAAAAACAGCATTAATTATGATAACCGATAGAAAGAGTTTTAATGAAGCAATAAACTTAACTTATTGACCTAGATAGATGGAGGGATAATAAGTAGCTAAGCTTTAGTTTTCCTCATTACCAGACTAACCGTAAAGATCTTCGGACTTGTGGTATGAAGAAAAAAGATAAAAATCTTCTAAATCTATTCTACCACGAGGAGCTTACGTCTTCTGAATCCCTTCCCGTTAATGGCAGGATGTAGAACCGGTAGATTAAATAGCGTATTTATAATTTAATCACGTAGAGGCATGTTTAAACTCAGGGGGTGGAGTAATATGCCACGTTTAACATCTATAAATATAAGAGGCTTAGATATACAAAAAATAAGTACACTCAGCTCAAAACAAACCACTAGAAACTATGATTTATTACGAATTTTCTGTTAAAATCTCAAGATGCTAGGCACAAACGCACAACTGAATCATTTGATTCGAACTATTGGAACGTACCTGAATCATGAAACAATCATTACTGCAAAATTCATGTGCTAAAACATTTAATATTTTAGGATCTTACTTGTTTCAAGAACTGCCCTGAATGTTTGTTCTACTTCCCCACTTATAATTCATTTCTTAGTCTAAAACCAACCTGTGGTCATAGGTTAATTAAAATGTGAGATCGAACCAATTTGAAGCAGCCGCAAAAGTAGCAGGTAAGTATTTCGTTAGAGGACAAGTGTCTCTCACAATATACGTAAACCATTTCACTGACCTCGTATTAATCTGTAGTTTAAGAGCTCATATGTGTAACAAATAGCCATTGTAGATTACTGCAATAGGCAAGAGAGAGATGGGCCAGCTTGGATGAGAACAGGAAGAAGGATAACAGGTAGGGGAAAAGGGAATTTGTGAAGCATAGAACGCTATTTAACAAAATGCGAGGAGGTTGCAATATAGAAAAAAAGGGTTTGGGAGGGAAAATGGGAGAAAGTAGAGAAGAGGATAGTAGCTATAAAAATGTTAACAAGAAAGAAGTAAAAGAAGGTAAAAAGTATTGGCGAGTTATTACAGAAAGTAAAATAAAAATGGGCAAGAAATATACAGAATATAAGAAAGGAAGATGAGGGGAAAGAAAGGGGTTAATTAAGTAACAAGGAGGCATGGAGGTTAAGAGCTACCTGGCAGAGCAGAAGACCAGGGTGTCATGTAAGGTAGCAACAAGTTAAAGATAATGTAGACTAAAGATGTAAATTGTAAAGAAATGTAAAGAGTATAAGAAAGGAAGATGAGGGGGAAGAAAGGGGTTAATTAAGTAACAAGGAGGCATGGAGGTTAAGAGCTACCTGGCAGAGCAGAAGACCAGGGTGTTATGTAAGGTAGCAACAAGTTAAAGATAATGTAGACTAAAGATGTAAATTGTAAAGAAATGTAAAGAGTATAAGAAAGGAAGATGAGGGGGAAGAAAGGGGTTAATTAAGTAACAAGGAGGCATGGAGGTTAAGAGCTACCTGGCAGAGCAGAAGACCAGGGTGTCATGTAAGGTAGCAACAAGTTAAAGATAATGTAGACTAAAGATGTAAATTGTAAAGAAATGTAAAGAGTATAAGAAAGGAAGATGAGGGGGAAGAAAGGGGTTAATTAAGTAACAAGGAGGCATGGAGGTTAAGAGCTACCTGGCAGAGCAGAAGACCAGGGTGTTATGTAAGGTAGCAACAAATAAGACAAATAAATTTAGACTAAAGATGCAAATTGTAAAGAAATGTAAAGAATATAAGAAAGGAAGATGAGGGGGAAGAAAGGGATTAATTAACAAGAAGACATGGAGGTTAAGAGCTACCTGGCAGAGCAGAAGACCAGGCACGTAAGGTAGCAACAAGTTAAAGACAAATAAATGTACCTAAAGATGTAAATTGTAAAATTTTGGAACAAGCTCAATAAATAATTCAAAATTCAAATTCAAAATTCAATTCATATTCCAACAGATTTCCAAGAATTGCTGGATATTAAGGATCTTAAAGCTGATTCCACTAAGAAATATTGCAACCAACTGGCAAAAAACTTAAAGATCAGGATTAGTTCTTAAAATGAGTCATAATTTCCAAAAATGCCATATAAGATAAAACTTTTCAAACATGCAGAAAAAAGACACTTAAAAGTGGTTTAGTGCACTCAAAATGTTATGAATCACGTACATTTTACACAAAGCATCACCCTAGTTACATAACAGAAGGATTTCTAGTTCATAAAATCCAGGCCCTAATCATAATTTTGTGTAAATATCTGCAGCTTAGGTTTATAAGAATTACATTTCACTAAATAAATAATACAAATATTAGATGGGGAGCCCAAATGAGGTGTTCGCCTGTAAAAGCTTCAGCCTTTCTCTTACAACTGTTGATAGAGGACACGTCCATCCGTGGCTATCTGAAATCTTCTAACGTTACGTCAAAGCAGTCAGGCAATCCTTTTTGTCCCCACCTTTTCCATTGTTAAACAGCCATCTGTGACGTAATAGATACTAAATTCGTGTGTTAACTGTTAACTAACACGGTATCATCTAATAAACAGCGCAATTTTATCCATCCTTCTATTTATTTTTCTCAAGCTTTTGACTTAATGATAGAATTCCTTGAGTCCTCTACATTCTGCCTCACAAGGCATTGAAATTAAGAAGCTGTAAAGTCCACAGATTCTGCTTGACATTTTGGCAGTTCTCTTCACCTCTTGTAAATAAAAGATACAATTGTGTTGGGAGATCACTTCTTGTTGAGTAAATACAGTTCCAATACCACAGATAGGGTAAGGACACCATATTTCGGTTAGGTGCCTAATTTCGGATGGTAGATTTTTTGCTCTGTGGGCTACTGCACTCACTTGGAAATCGTATGAACAAGTAGGAGGAAGTATCAGGTGAACACAGTGAACCTCTATCCATTATGCAGTTAGTTAAGGTGAAGTAGCATTCGTCAGTTGTTTTGTTCACGATCAGAGTGTTTGAAGACCACTTTTCACAGCGATTTCTTGAGCTTAAGGTAAGGTCCTAAATCACGAATTACTACCTGTAATATGTTAGTATATGATAGTTTTATTATATCATTAACATTTGAAATTACTTATATCTTGTTTAATCCAAGCTGTTATTTATCCAATATGGCGGAATTCTTAATTTCGGATATCACAGGGCATCGTAATTTCGGATATCCGAAATTAGGAATGAAGAATATTTTACCGATATAAAAGACTTTTTGTTCTTCAGATGGCACCAGGGCGCAGAAGGAGGTGGTCAGATAAAGCAATGAGAGAAGCAGTAAAAGCCGTAAAGGAGAAGAAAATGGGACTTTTAAAAGCTTCCAAATGATATGGTGTACTTCGCTCCACACTAGAGAATTATGTAAACCACAAACAGAACGATATTGACAGTTTGACTGTACAATAATCGGGCACACTTGGCGAGAAGCTGGAAACCGAACTGACATACTGTACGTTTATGGATGATTGCTATTTTGGACCTAGAAAGAAAGGCATTAGACGAATGGCATTCTCGCTAGCTTTGATCAACAACGTAAAGCATCCATTTGATTCGAATAGCGGTATGGCTGGAAAAAACTGTCTCAGGGATTTTATGAAAAGACACTCAACTGGCTTATCGCACTCCACAGAAGTATCCGAAATTAGGCACTAGTTTTGTAATCTAATCCAAATGCACTTTAATGGTTTTCATTATATCTTATGTGAACTTAATTTATTCTTGTTTTTCTACCTCACGGCATTGGATTGTTTAACCCGTTCCGGCTCCAAATTGGTCTGCCCATCTTCTCTTGGGTCTTCCCTGGTTTCTTCTTCCTATAGGTTTATAGTTTAAGGCTATTTTTGGTATTCTGTTATTATTCATCCTCTGAACATGTTCTTTCCATAGTATGGTTTATTTCTTCTACTTTTAAATCTGTCCTAATACCGTGATTACGTTTTTTTTATCAATTTTGGTATATCCAGCTATTGCTCTTATAAATTTCATTTCTGATGATTGTATTCTCGTACTATTTCTTTTTGTTAGTGTCCATGTTTCTGATCCATAGATCAGAGTTGGTATTGCCATTGTTTTGTATAGATTTATTATAGTATCCTTTCTTGCTTTATTTATTAATGTTCTTTTTATTGTGCCTGTTATATAGTTAAATTTATTTATTTTCTCTATTATATCAGTTTCCCCTTGGTACGAGACATTATATCCTAAATACTTAAAGTGTGATTTCTGCTCAATTATTATGTTATCTAACACTATTTTTGATCTTACTGGATTAATTCCTTTAAATGCCATGGTTTTGGATTTATTTGCTGATATTTTCATTCCATATTCTGTAGCAATTTTATCTAGACTATACAGCATTTTCTGCAGGTCATCTTCATTTGTGGCCATTATTATTTGATCATCTGCACATTGACTTTATTTGACCAAATCCTTACTATTTCGTCAACATACGTCAACATCGGGTAGCGGGTAGGGACTCTTGTAGATAGCCCTACTTCAGGGAGTTGCGACCCTGCCCACGCGAAGCACCAGGTTTCCCTGCCCCGAGGGGTTAGTACCTGGTAAGGGGCCCTTGCCCAGGGATACGGGCGAAGACCTCAACGGCGGGATAAGCGATGAAGAAGAACTTTCTTCAAACGGTTAGACTGACGGAAGAGGCACCCTATCTTCAGGGAATAAGTGAACACCCATCTCCGGGGTAACACGGAGAAAGTCCTCAACGGCCAAAGAGGGCGGAAGAGGCAACCCTCTGCCCGGGGTTAATACAGGCAGGAGTTTTGTTGAGACACTCAAAGAGGCAGCCCCTCTCTCAACTTACCTTGCGATACGTTGGTAGCGTGTCCAAGGGACATAATATTACTCATAAGCTCCAAAGAAAAAGCCGGATAGATTCACCTGGTAACGACCAAGCAAAGACAATGGTTAAGACTAAAGATTTCGAATATCTAAGAAAATCAAAGTAGCAACTTAATTTATAAGACATTTTTTTACTAACGGACTGTAAGCTAATATGAATAAAGAACGTTGTCACAGAATTTCGTGTCTATTGATGTACTATAACATGTAGAATACCCCAAAAAATGGTATCCGCAATATGGCGTCTTTACCCTACTACTTTTGAAGCTTACCTATTATTGAAGGGCTAGATACCTTCTTTTATAGACTAACCAAAGGTTGCTAGATCTCACGACGGCGGGATACACTACCATTAACTACTTATCTTTAAACTTTTGGATAATGTTCTCCATTATCTCCTATGCTGCACTGGTAGAGGTAACACGTGCATCAGCTCTCAGATTGAAAACTACTTCGATAGATTTCTGGCCCTTAATTTCGAAGAACATCTCCCCAATTGTCTTCTATTATGGCACAGCTAACCAAAATATCACTATTGTATTGAGACTGTAAAAGGTTAATAGGGATGTTTTGAATATTTGCTCAGGTATCCAGCCACTGAAGTACTGATTCAACCCCAAGAGGTATTCATGGGATTACGCCGAATGAAAACAGCTATATCGGGGTTGGGAACCGAATGCAAACAAGGAAGCTTGTAAACTTTCAGTACTCGAGCTTTAATATTACAAATGCACACAAATATTATTCCCATACTTATGTGGATATTTCCGTTTGAGTATTCTGTTAAACTGTCCTGAATTGCTACTTCTGTTCTCTATTCGAATATGCACAATCATGCAAAAGATCGTTCCATGCACTATCCCCTCAGAGATGGAAAATGCTTCACGAAGAACCAATGGTAGCGTAAGTGCATTAAGCGAGACGTAAAGCACCTCTGAGGCATTTATAATTAATTTATGACATAAAATGTTCGATATTCAGGATTATTCGCTTAAGATACTCGAAGATTATATTGACTGAAACTGGCAGATTGCTGCCAAGGATACTGTAGATCACAAAGGTCTGTTAATATAATTTCCGCTTCTTTATCCGATAGCATGAGTTTACTCTCCCCGGCGGAATTAGGGTGCCGGTCGCTTGACAGGGAACCGAGTATATTTGGATTACACACATAACAGATTTACGACAAAAAGGAAGTCCCTTGATGAGAATACCAGAAGGGATGAGGCCTTCTACATGAAAATGAAATAAGGATACAAGTATATAAATGTTAATCTAGAATGGTGAACCCATTCCATTATTTAAACATAGTTATGCTAGCCTGTGAGCTCAGTCGGTAGAGTACGAGGGGCGCCGTGTTCGATTCTTAGCTGGGGATTTCTGTAACCAAAACATCCTTATTACTGCTCTTTCAGCTGAAACCACTTCAGATCAAAAAGGAAAATTCCCTTGTTATCTCAAGAGCAAAAAATTAATGCGACTAATACGTACTTTTATTCTCTTTATCTGAATGGCCAAGTAATACGAGGGCTTTTCAGTAAAGGATGATCACAATTTTATTTTACTCATCCTCATAATTTTGATGGTCCTTCTCAAAAGTCTCCCCTGAATGCGATGCACTTATCCCAGCGTTTCTGCCAGTCTTCAAAGACATGCAGGAAACCACTTTTTGAGAAATTCTTCAAAATCGCCTCCGCAGCCTTCACCACTGCTTCTGATAATGGATAATGCCTCCCAAAAAGACGTTTCTTGAAGTTACGGAATAGAAAAAATCACATGGGGCTAAATCCGGAGTATAGGGAGAGTGAGGGATGCATTTCACGTTGATTTTTGCAATATATTCAGCCACAACAATGGCAATATGCGGCCGCGCATTATCGTGGTGCAGCATCTAGCCTACTTCACGGAAATGTGGTCTTTTGAGCCTGATATGCACTTGCAATGTTTTCAGGACATCCCTGCAGTATTGTCCAGTTACTTATGTTTGTGCAGGTACAACATGCTGATAAACAATTCCATGAATATCAAAGAATGAGATGACCGTAACTTTCCCAGCAGAAGCAACCACTTTTGCTTTTTGGTGGGTTAATGATGGAGATTTCCACACTGAGCTTTACTGTTTGCTCTTAGGATCAAAATGATGTAGCCAAGTTTCATCAACGGTGATTACTTTTGAAAGAAACTCCGGATCTTCGTCGAACATCAACTTTAACTGCATGCAGACCTGCATGTGAATGTCCTTTTGTTCAGGAATCAACAGTCTTGGAACCCATAGCGCACAAACACGTCTCATGTGTAATGTTTCTGTCACCAACGTGTGGGTGGCACCCAATGAAATGTTCAGTATTTCAGAAAGTGATCTTAAGGTAATTCGTCGATGCTCTCTCACAATGGCGGCAGCAGCAGTGTTGATGTTTTCTTCCGTAGGAGCAGTAACTGGAGCACCGGGTCCACTTTCCTTTGAAATTGATTGTCTCCCCTCTTTAAACATTTTAAACCACATTTGATCTGTGCTGTAGGGAAGAACAGACTCTCCATAAGTCTCCTGTAACACGTACAGGCCTCAACTGAAGATAGTTGAGACGAAAGCAGAATTTCAAAGCCGGATATAACTCTTCACGTGTTGCTTCCATTGCAGCGGCAGGCGATACTGAACATGTCTGAACTTGCCTGGTTCCCACATGCGGGAACCAGGAGTACCAACAATGAAACTACTACGGCGTGTTTGTTTCATATTAAGCTAACAGAATATAAAAAGGTTGAAGTTTAGTGCGAAAAATTATGATCATTCTTTATTGAACAGTCCTTGTATAAGTTAAAAATACTATGTAGTGCTCATTAATCTTCAAATACTCTGTTACTGTGCTGAAACAAAGGAAACCCTCGAAGTGTGGAAGATACTAGATGACACGTAAACAAATAACCTCATGAATAATTAAGGTGACAAATATGAGGGAAACTCTACACCTATGCCTAAGGTTAAGGGCAATAATAGATCCAACCTCATTATCGTCACAGTGACATCTCTACGTGAATGACCCATTTTAACGAAAATAGATGTGCTGTTACAACGATGTGCCCTCAATATTTCAACTCTGCTCGACCGAGAACTTTCTTCCGCCATGGGGTTAATTTATCTTGCCTGTGATAGGGATGATGATTAAGAACGGATCGAACACGTCACTTCGTAGTTTTCTTCCGGTTGCGTGCGCACAGAGACATCACGCGAGTCTTCTGATTCAGGTCGGGGATCGAAACAATACGTACCAAACCCTTTCGTTTCCGCGGATATGCAACAGTGAATGCAGGTTGCATTTCATTTTGCTCCTTTTGTTGAACTACTTTTTACTGGCGGAAGATGAAAGTAAATGCCATCTATTTGCACTGGAAGATTAATTAATGTTATTACTTTCTTCACAAAAGCAGCTGCAAACGTGTGGAAGGAAAGAAACATTTCCTGATCACAGTGATGTCGCGAAGTCTACAATAGGAAATGTCTTTCTTTTTTTTGCATTAGGTTTATACCTTTCTAACAATCGTTTTAATAATCATTCATGTTTCTGCAATGTGTGACATTCGAGCTTACATTTGTTTGTGTGTCTTAAAACATTGCTTTTATTATAAATAGATATTCAGAAAATAACTTCGGGTGCAAGAGGCCTTGGTACCGCAGGCAACAATTCATGTCATTATTAAAATTATATTTTCGGAATATTAGAAGCGAATTAAGGGAATGTAGCACCGAAATTGGCTAAAGATATGGGCAAAAATATTTTTGAGCTTATAAAATACTTTGAACCTTATAGTATCCTAATCCAACTAAATTTACGAGTTTCAAGCATTTAAATACCCTCACATGACAATTTAAATGCCCGTGCGCAGGTGCATACAGCCCTTGGATTCACAGAATTCTGTCATTTGAGTTCGATTGAATGTACTAAATTAATACATTTGAAATTATCGGGCAAAGTTTCTAGTGGAATTTTGTGTGTTGGTATGATGGTTATTTCTTACAATATGTGGCACCATGGAAACAAAACACTGGCTACAAACATTGAAAGCAAATAATAATGTTTATATTTTTGCTTTTGTGTGAGTTTCTAACGGTCGGGATTTTCTTGGGTTTCTCGTTAAACTAAATACTGTATACATATAATTGATGAGCTTTAGTGTGTCATTTAACATTTATAAAGGTATTTTGTACATCAAAACGTGCATATAACTGTTATATAGGTTACAGGTAAAATATTCTTTGAAACAACTGACCTTCTGTTGACTGTGTACATAGTTAGGATCATGAATAGGCTAAACGATGCATGGGCAGAAACATCTAAACATAACACAACAATGGGAACATACTTGAGGCCTGATGTGGTAAGAAAACTAATGCCTGTGTACCAAAGACTGGCATCAGATGAAATCCTAAGGAGATGTACATTGTGTAAGACACAAAATGCAAATGAAGGTTTACATAACATGATATGGCATAATTGCCCAAAAGAAATATTTGTTTCAAAGAAGAGACTGCAGGTTCCTGTGACATCAACCATCAGTGAATTCAGTTTTGGTTGTTCTGCCTCACTCAAGCTGCAGTCGGACATAATGGACACTGATTTCACCAGCAGCTCTAAAAATTAGCAAAGGGAAGGACCAATTACGCTTTATTCAGCAATTTCTGCGAAGGTAACTTCTAAAACATCCAGAAGGAAACTCAAATTGAAGAACACTGCTGCAGAAGAGACAAAGAAGAGGCAAGAGGGTCCAACTTATCTTATAAAAGCTTATTATTATCCCTTCTTTTGTCAATCCAGATTAGCCTTTAATCCATATCTACACATTTCTTTATAAATGTGTAAAGGGAAAGAGATGCTTCAAATCAACAACAAAGAATATCACAGAAACCGTTAGTTGTACAAAAAATTGCATTTTACTTAAATTGAATCCTTTAGCAAGTCTATATTTTTGTGAAGTCTTCCCCTTGCAGTGTTCCAGTTATATGAGTAATACCAACAGATCCAACGTCGACTGTTGTGTTCTGTCCAACAATAAACTTCTTGTGTTGCTGGTAGCTCTTTGGAGATCTTATAGGAGTGCAGTTACATGTGATCCATTAGGATTTTTGTAATAGGTGTCTGAACCCGGTGTTGGAAATAATGGTGTTCATATTAAGGTATAGCCTAAAGAATCACGTACTTCACGCTTTATATTCAGTGATATAGTTCCCGTCTTTTACACAAAAATGTAATTACAAATTGAGAGCAGTGCCTAAATAATATATTCCCCAAAACCTTTACTGAGCAGTGTTTTATGTGGATGAAATATCTTGCAAAACAAAACGAACCACTGTTTTATTTCAGCAGATACTTGGAAGTTCCGCAATTGCTTGTGACTTACAAGGTTACGAAGTTTTGATGCTGCCACATGGAGGATGTGGTCCGTAGAGATAATGTATACACAGGAAGTGGCTTGACCTAATTGATCCAGCTACCATCTCCAACATGTGAGGAAGTAAACATTCATTTCCCGCCCAAATCTGTTGCTGTGCCGAGAATAGCGTCTCAATTAGTACCCTCAGGCCTGACAAAATTTTGCGCAGCAAGATATTAATTACGTTCTATGCTCTGTTTATGCCTGGACATGCACACTTCCTGACATCCAAAGCAAACGTCATATTCCAGCTGTTTTCCCTAGCATTCGTTGTTTACAAATGCCTTATATTTTCTGTCTGGGCTTTCAAACTAATTTAAAACTATTTGACTGTTCGTACTTACTTGCTCCTTTGGGGAATACTTCGTTTGTTCATAATTTCAAGATCTTTAATCTTTATCATAGCGTTTTACTCGTACAGTTTACTGCTCTACCCTATAATTAATCGAAAATAAAATAAAATCTGCATATCTAATAGCCCGGTTTCTGGAATCTATACCAGGCCTTATTATGCAAACTTCATTTTTAACTTTATTAACTTCCGAATCAGATTTCACAAAACAATTTACAAATTTTGCAGATATAATCTACTTTCTACCTTAATGAACTAACTAAACCTAAAGATTACTGGATTCCAGTAACCTTACAAATATAATCTATCTAAAACAGTCTTTTTTCTACTTTACTTCTACTTCAACAATACAAACCAAATCTACATTTCTACTACAGCTTTAATTCTTATAACAAGCTACGAAATACTGCTTCCTATAGTTTTAAAAATTACTCTTCTGCAACTGGTATTCAAAGCTTCCACCCACTGGCATCCATTTCCTAAAGGAACTGGCATCAGTAGATGGAGCTGGTTCCTCAGTTCCAGACATCCGGGTAGTCATCTCTCCGCTTCTACATAATCAGTTGCATCTGTCCACTCTGATACTCTCCATATATATCTTCTCTCTCCTGGTATTCTCTTTCTGTCTATGGTCTTTCTGTCTGTCTGTCTTCTTTCTGATGTCCATAATTGGCGTCTTAAATCAGGTCTTCAAGTCTGGTAATCTGTATCTTCAGTTTCTCTTGGTCTTAAGTTATATTCTTTTCTCATAGATTGAAATGTTCTTACATTTCTTTCTTGAAATATTTTGTCACGGGTCATATTTTCCTACAACGTCTTAACGGATATTATTTGAGACATATTTTCTAAATGTACATAATCTTCTGCATCTCTTAAGATGTTCCATAAATATTTTCCTTGAAGTTTCCTTCGACCGTCTTCTACTAGTTCACTATATTTATTGCACTCGAAAATCACGACCGTCATATTTAAAAAGGTACTACATAATGACGTCCTGTGCCATGGCGTAATGAGTTAGAGCGTTGTGCTTCGGTCCGCTGCCACGGAATGTTCCCGGTATCTTCCAACTCTGGGAAGTGGGTATCTTAAGTTTCAGCTATAGGACCGATGCCCATTTAACATCGTCGATGCTACGCTAGACAGCGAACTCTGGTCTGGAAAGACAACTTTCCGGCTGGGGTGCCGTGATGCTGACCCATCTGCTTCCCGTATCTCCTTGCGTGTGTGGGCGTGAGGCCGGCAGTCCGGTTCGTCGACTCTGGTCCGCATTCAGGCTGTTACGCCTTGAGCTACGTTACTAATATTTATACTCATAGCTCATAAGGATAGTTTGCTTTTGTAGCGCTCTCAGTATACTTTATGTACATTTTCAAATATATTTTGAACTAACTTACGCTTTTCTTCCTCAAAAGAATAACGCTGAAGGGCTGAGAACCGTAGTGGGCCACCCCCATGTGACATCAAAATTGAGCTGTTGCCATCACTTGGTACATTTTATAGTTATAAGTCATATACTGCAGTGGGCCATGTCCAGCATTTCTCATTTACAAACAGTAGAGCATCAAAATATCAGTATAACTAAAACGGTGAATTCTGTTAGAATCAGAGTGGCCCAAAAATCCATGCTGTATGGAAGTGGCCCAGTTAGCTTCTTTTCGAGATACTTAGCCAGAATGGGCCAAATTCCAACAAAAGAAAATAGCTCCAAATAAATAACTGTAAAACCTAATTTTCCATGAAGCGACATTAATATTGTAGCATAAGATAGAAAATATGTTCTACATTGCCATGGTAATTTGTTATTAATTATAACTTGGTCCAATAAATTATGAAGTTGAAAAGACTTTGACTTTCAATTTCTCTATTTTTTAAGAAATTGTGCTTGGCCCACTATGGTTCTCAACCCTTCGGTTGAGGTAAAATAAGGTCTCCAATTTTATTTAATACAGAAAACATGTTTACTGTCAAAGAATGTTACATTGAACTTACAGCTATTTTTCAACGAAATCACCATTGCGATCGATGCAGTTTTGCATGCGCTGTGGCAGTTTTTGTATACCCTTGTCATAGCACTCTCCCGCCAAGTTGCGCAGGTAGCGCTCAACCTCGATTTTCAAATGATCGTCGGTCTGCAAATGTTCGGTCAAAATCTTGTCAATCGTAGTCTTACTGACTTCCGGGATAAATTCGCACAGCTCGCGAACTGTCACACGCCGAACTTTAAGCATTTCTTGCTCCAGTTTTGCAATTGTTTCGGCTGAAACCGAAGGCTGACCAGAACGCTGTTCGCCATGGACATCTGTACGTCGGTCTTTGATCTCTATGACCCACTTTCGCACATTTTTGACGTCCATACACTGTGGCCCTAGACTTCGCAGTGGGGGTACTAAAAAAAACGGATCACTGCACGCAACTCGCACTTGGCGGCGGAAGTGATAGGAAGCTCCATCGCAAACGGCTGTCCAGCCAAGACTAATTGGTTGGGATTTGAAGGGGTGGACCCCAGCTACACGCCAGTGTTGTCGGATCTCGCGTAATAGCGTTCCTCACGGCTCCAGCGCCTTGGAGACCTTATTTTACGGACACGCCTCATAGTTATAGCTTCCATAACATTTTGTTTCTGTTGTAATATATGCATATTAAGAGTTAACATGAATACTAAAGCATCGTTTTGGGTGAAGTGACAGTGGCACAATAGCGTTAAAGGTGTTTTTATCTGGTTAATCATGATCAAATTTAAGAACTCTTTAGCAGTGGTTTCAAATTATCTTCACTCAAAGCATATGAAAATAAAAAGATTGTAAACAGCAGCCAGGGTTACCGATGGGCAGGTAAACATCCTAGTGGGGAGATAGGTAGGTGGTTTGTAATCTTCGTTGTCACTCGGTAAAGTCACAGTCTTTCTTTGTCAGTTTTAATGCTTACTAATTCCAATGCTAAATTATGACATATAAAGAAGCTAAGGTAAATATGAATAGTTCTTTTACAGAGAAGGAAAAAAACTGAAAAAAAAAAACAACTAAAGTCAACTGAACTCATAGAATAATATGCTCACGTTAATATATACACGTTTAGTGGACATTTGTAGTTAATCAGACTTATTACTCTTATTATATTTATCTAAAATTCTGCCGCATTTAAAGAGTATATAATACTGCATTTAAAAATACAATTCTTTTCTTTTTCATTTTTTGCATATTACTAGTATATTTTCTGAATTATGTTAGTAACTTTATTGACTGTACCTTTTATTCTTTATATATCTTTCAATCTAATGAAAACATCTTTTCGATATGAGTTAAACTACAGAAGAAACGAAAGAAGAAATGAGAAATTAAAATACAATATGAATGAAAGAAGACTACTAAGAGCAAACAGAGTTCTACAGCACATCTTTTTAAAAGTTTGTTGATATATTAATGTGAATTAATATATTAATGAGATCACTAATGACTAATGAGCTTAGTTACGTATTTATTTAAACTTTTCAGCTCACTTTGTACTTCAAACAGCAGCCTTTTGCTGACGACTGCTAAATGTAGGATTCTTATTTACGAGTACACATATTTATTTATACTAAGAAATATACAGGTGAATAGCAAGGGCGTTCAGCCCTTGAGTTTTACCAGTAATATCCAGGAGTTACTATACGATACTTATATCAATTAATTTATTTTTTACTTGCTTAATTATATTTTGCTACTTGTTTCTATTCACTATGCAGATCCACTTACTTTTTACTTTGTTGGAACATTGTCCCTTCTCTAAACTTTTCAATTAAAGAAATTAATTATTCTTTCACACTGGCCGTGTGTAGGCTAAATTGTGGAAACGTAGAGTCAGACTGAAAAATTCAATGCCATAGCCGGGATTTGAACCACGGATCTTCTGGTTTCCGTCCAGCCGCACTACCATTGTGCTACTATGGCCAACGTGCCGATATGACATATCGGCACGTTGGCCATAGTAGCACAATGGTAGTGCGGCTGGACGGAAACCAGAAGATCCGTGGTTCAAATCCCAGCTATGGCATTGAATTTTTCAGTCTGACTCTACGTTTTCAATTATAGTCTTATATCTTAAACTGTTTTTGTTATTAAACTATGTTCTCCAAGTATTGATATATTTACATTTTAAGAATATATGTTTCTTTTTCTTTTATAATTTACGTCCTCCAACGTTAAGTCATATCGGACGATGAATAGAATGGGTGAAATGATGCTCACATGAGCACAGCGTCCTTAGATCTTAGAGTTACCCAACATTCGTCTTTTAGTATAAGGGAAAACCCTGTAAAAAACCTTATCCAGGTAACTCACCCTAACCGAGATTCGAACTCGTGATCTCTTAAACGTGAGGCAGACACGCTACCACCACGCTATCGAGGCAAGCAGATATTAGTTTGGGGAAACCCTTTCTTTAAGTCTTTAATCTGCATGCTTCTGTTTTTACCCATGAAATACTTTCTTGATGGATTTTAATTGTTATGTCTATAAATTTTCCCTTCCCCATGTTGTTTTTTATCGGTGAATAGAAAACTGAACATTTCTTTACAAATATCTTACTTTTTCTATATATTCAGATCTCTTTAGTGCCATTTTCAGAAGTATTCACAATAGTTTTTGCCATTTTCTATTTATCCACCATTCCGTTGTGTTTCAAGTTAATTTGAATACTATTTTCCCATCCAGTTTTGTTCAAGCTTTTTGTTTAAAGTTTACAGTTTCCAGAACTTTTCCCTTACTTGACACTTAGTCCAGTTCTATTTCAGCTAATTGCCTAACAGTTGCACTTGGTACCCCAAAACTTCTGTATAAAGCATCCTATAAACCTCAATGCTCTTACTCCTTCTCCAAATATCTTTTTCGGCCTTTTGGTTTTCATACCGTTATATGACCTCAATCTGCACATTATATACTTTTCTTGCCATTTAGTATTTATATAAGGCGTTGTATATTTGCAACTAACTTGCAATATCTTCTCGTCTGTTTAGCATAATCAAGTATAGATCTCTGAGAAAAGAATTTAATTGTGTAATAACTATTACGGGGTACATAATAATACCGAACTAATGGATGCGAGATGGGCTTGAGAACCATTGACTATAGAACATCAAATCTGGGTTTACACTATCACCTTATCAAGAGATTGGCAGGATATTGCGCCCCTTTGTATCTATCTACCTATCATCCGTATAATTTGATCGGGTTTGTGTTCGACAAGCATGAATGGCATCTACAGAGGCAATAGTTGACTGTAACATTCCGAAGCATTGTTGCATAACAAACCAACTTAGAAACTAATTTGGGTCGAGCGTCAAGATGCCTGAAACTCTCAGGTTCCAAGTGTCGTTACGTTGGTATGTAGAGGGAAATTTCTCTTTGCAATGGCACTGCGTACTCTTTGGATTGCCAAGGACTTTCAAAGGAAGAATGACCTGGGTATCTAAACAACCCGAGAGCGACTATTTCCAATTTAAAAAATACAAATGGAGAATAGGAACTCTATAGTTTTGAAAGATCGGTGGGATTAAATCTTATTTTCTCTGATGCCTCATTCCAGCATACACATAGTCCGAAATATATTTAGCATTCCTTCATATTCTACGTCAGTATTTACCTTTGTCATCTGCTCCGTATCTGCCATTATTTATTAAGATTTGTATGCCAATTACTATTTCTTTGTATTTTCTCTACTATGTACTTAAAGTAGAGGAAGTATTGCATTCCAATAAAAAATTATATACCAACATTTCACCAGAAATGTATTAATGTATTAGAAAAATTATGTGTATGTGCCTACAAAATATATGCCAAAATAACAAGAGCGCGTTTAAATAAAATAACAAATGCAATACTCCTAGAACCACAACCAGAGGTAGAGGAACTGCTGGCAATGATTTTACTTTGAAAAAAATTATAGAATATAGAAGAGACGCACTTACTATTTATTGACTATTATAAAGCTTTTGACAGAGTATCATAAAAGATACTGTTGAAGATTTTTAAAAGTAGAGGTATACCACCACAATTAATTGCAGCTATAAAAAGTATGTATACAAATTCAGAAATAAAGAAATGAATAAATAAAAGAACCAATAACAGGTAATGATGGTGCAAGACAAGGTTGTCATTTATCAACCGCACTTTTTAATTTGTAAATTAAGGAAATAGTAGGAATTTGGTCAAATAAAGTTAATGGAAGTATTAATGTGTCAAGAGTTAAACTAAAAACTGTTATATGGAGATGATCAGATACTAATGGCGACAAATGAAGTCCAGTATGACCTATCGAAAATGCTACACTGCTTAAATAAAATTGAACATCAAACGAAAATATCAGCAAATAAGAGGAATGAAGCCATTTAGATCAAAAACAATGTTAGACAATATAAAAATAAACCAGATATCACACTTCAAATATATAGATTTTAATGTCTTGTACCAGGGAGAAACTAATGTAATGGAGAAAATAAATAGATAAATTTTTAACTATATAACAGGCACATTAAAGAACATTAAAAATAAAGCCCGTAAAGACTCCACAGTAAAATTGTACAAATCAATGGCAGTATCAGCTAATATACGGAGCAGAAACATGGACATCAACAAAAAGAAATAATACTAGAATACAGACATCAGAGATGAATGGAAATTAATTGTTCTTTCACACTGGCCATGTGTAGGTTAAATTGTGGAAACCTAGAGTCAGACTGAAAAATTCCTTGCCATAGCCGGGATTTGAACCACGAATCTTCTGGTGTCCGTCCAGCCGCTCTAAACAACTGAGCTACTATGGCCAACGTGTCGATATGACATTAAATTCTCCAACTGACTCGTATACCAGAAGATCCGTGGTTCAAATCCCGGCTATGGCATTGAATTTTTCAGTCTGACTCTAGGTGTCCACATCAGAGATGAAATTTGTAAGAGCAACCGCTGGGTACACTAAACGGAAAAGAAAAAAACGCAGTCAAGATATCAGGGAAGAACAAAAAGTAGGAGGAATTAATATTATTTCTATTGTTAGCAATCAATGGGAAAAATATGTTCAAAAGATGAATAGAACAAAATGCACAAGAAAGCAGGGAAGACCAAAGAAATGATGGGCAAACTAATAGGAGCTGTAGCTTTTTTGGCGGCGTCAGTATTCCAGGTTCTCTCAGGCTTCAAGCCAGATGTAGATGTGGTGATGTACCAACGTTTCGGGAGCATACGTTGTTCCCGTCAATGCAAACTAAATTGGACGAACTATGGACAAACTAAATTGGAGCCGGAATGGATTTAAAAGTCCAAAGAAGAAGAATAAGTGTGCTCGTTGTGTACGACGATGCCAGTAGATTACGCGGATGCTTGCGCATTATAAACATGTCTCATTGTGTGGTCCCTGTCCTCACGGGTGCACGCCGGAACGGATATTTTTTCTTACTTTGATTACTGTTTGTGTTCTGTACTTTTTACACATATACACTACACACACAAACATCCATACCCAAGGCGGGACTCGAATACGCGATCCTCTACGCGGCGGGACGCTAGAAACATACGCTCTAGCGACCACGGCTACGAGGGCCGGCTATATTGGCGCAGGCGTGAATAACTCCCTACTTCTAGGTACTTCGCGCGTTTCTGAGTCGTCTGCATGCGAACTTGGGCCTCCTGCGGTTGGTTTACTTCATCCCATCTTCCTGTGAAGTGGTAACTAGAATAGATCTGTATGAGGTCACATTATGCGAGGTGCCCCTTCTGTAATATATCCTTAACCAGAAATATGAACATATTCTTTTAGCCAGCAATATTCCTGTCGAAAGGTGTGAATGACAGGTGAATGTCTGACCCAAATAAAAGTCAAAGAAATTAAATAAAACATTAACATTAAAAGCAAAAGGTACACTTTCTTAAAGTTCCTATTCAAGGAGTGATGCAACTTCTAAGAACATGTGTGACGTATGCATTGTGCGAGTAGCGGCTTGTTTTTTGCACAAACAAATTAACCATTTTCTCTCTGCTGCAATTGTGAACTACCTACTACTTACGAGATTTAATTTTCTGATTGCTATGAGCTTATTCCAAATATGGACGCGTGTGGTATTTAGCGCATCTTAGCGTGCAGACAGAAAGTTATTTGTGCATTTGCCTCCTCTGCGAGGATGACCCATTTACGTAGAGCGGCAGCGAACACATGGATGGATGGATGGATGGCTCTTGCATAATTATGTAGCTCTCATTATCGTAGACCACCACGCATGTGCTACAATGCTTCATTCATCTCCCGAGATGTATGGTCAGGAAAAGCCTTACAAATGAATGACTCCCACGCTTTCCTGTGTTTTGCACACTGATGAGAATCCTTCAGGACTAACTGTTCTTCTCGGAGAATTCTTACGCGGCCAACTTCGGAGCTTTCCACTTCGCTATGGCACACTTCTTGTTTTAGGGGTACCTACTGGGTGGATTTTATGCATCACATCCGAAGTCATCTGCCTCAGCTTAACCCACAAAATTGCTATTTCTTGTTAATCCTACCTCACTGATGAATTTGTAAAATCCGCAGTTCTTATGAGCCTTTGTGCTACTACAGCAATCAGATTTAATGCACGCTCTTCAAGGGTATATTAATAAATTGTAAGGATGAATTTTAATTGTCCTATTAGTTGGTATAAATGTTAAACATGATATTTAAATAATGGTTTCAATTGCAAACGTAACAGCATAACAATTAATAATGCAATAAAAATTCAATGATTCATACCGATAAGTAGAGTGATGGAACAATTTGAAAAGAAGAAGAAGAAGAAGAAGAAGAAGAAGAAGAAGAAGAAGAAGAAGAAGAAGAAGAAGAAGAAGAAGAAGAAGAAGAAGAAGAAGAAGAAGAAGAAGAAGAAGAAGAAGAAGAAGAAGAAGAAGAAGAAGAAGAAGAAGAAGAAGAAGAAGAAGAAGAAGAAGAAGAAGAAAGTTGTGCCGACACATACAATCTCAAGAAAGAAGAGTGGAAACGTAGAGTCAGAATGAAAAATTCAATGCCATAGCCGGGATTTGAACCACGGATCTTCTGGTTTCCGTCCAGCCGCTCTACCATTGAGCTACCATGGCCAACGTGCCAATATGACATTGAATTCTCCAACTGACTCGTATTTTCCCGGTAAACCACTTAGGAGTTCTCATAAACACATGAGACAACTACCTTAATGGCGACTTACTACATGTAAGTAATTTAAGGCCCGGTCATTATAGTTAACCACTATAAGGTCAATTAATGGAAATTAATTATTATTTCATACTGGCCGTGTGTAGGCTAAATTGTGGAAACGTAGAGTCAGAATGAAAAATTCAATGCCATAGCCGGGATTTGAACCACGGATCTTCTGGTTTCCGTCCAGCCGCTCATATCGACATCACATAAGCAAATTTAACTATATAAATAATTAAATAGCTGTAAAAACTCAACACAGTTGTTTAAGAAGTAATTATTTGCTTAATCACTTGTTCCTCTAAATGCAGTTGTGTGTCCTTGGCTTCAGAAAATGTATGCTTTCAGATGAAAGTAATTATTATCTATTTGATTAACATTTAAGGAATATTATATTCTTTTAAACCAGTGATAAAGCATTAGACACGGTAAATAAGAGAAAGCTGTGGAAAGCAACAAAAATGAGTCTTCTAAATCATATAGTAATTGCATTTCTTGCACTAAGTTTAAAAATCAAATAAACCATTGTCCATTTATAATCTACATTTATTATAGAGAGATACTTAACTACTATACTTACCACGAAGTAATAGCTATATATACCTATATCAATATGTTTAGAAGAAACATTATTCTCACAATGAAGTATCTATTTAAACAATTGTAATTCCCTTTGTCTCTAGTCATAGCTCCTCAATTTTTGTTGTATTCGATTATTTGTACGAGTATTAAATTAAATATGTGCTAATTTTTTAGAGAGAGCAAATATTATCTTCTACTTAGAGTAAACAAGGGAAGGCACCCAAAAATTTGGAGTCGAGTTTTCACATGTATGTTTTGAGGGCCCATGAATAAAAAAAATTAGAAACAGGTTCATAACTCAAAAGGGAAAAGTTTATTTCATCCTGTTCCACGGATGTAACAATAAGATTTACTGTCGCAAACTAACCTTTACATAGAAATAATTTTCATTATTTTTTATTTTATGAAAATTTGTCTAGTAATTTCGATTAAAGAACCATATATTTAAACTACTTTCAAGACAAAATGTATGTTGTGTTTTTTTAAATAGTCTCTTAAGACCTCTTCATTCTGAATTACTTTTTATAATTGGTAAAATTAAGATATGTAAAATATAAATATATGTAGCTGGCATGTTTAATTTATAAGAGGACTCACTCAAAAGTACTTTTGGAGGAAAGGTGAACATCGACCAGTCTGAGTGAGTAATCTTAGAAATTCAGCATGCCAGTTACTCATATTTATATGAAATATATATATATATATATATATATATGTATGTGTGTGTGTGTGTGTGTGTGTGTGTCACTTTTAATACTTCGACAATTCTTCACAATAAAATTAAGATAATATAAATAAAACCACATTACAAGAAGAAAGAATTAAATTTTCACCGAAGCGGATAATTTATTTCAAAGAAATATTTTTATGATCTTCTGATCTGCAAATTGCTATTACTCTCGTTTCTCTCTTTCTATCTCTTGTTCATGCAAAGAAATTTCAAAGTCATCACATGATTAGCAGTTTTTTTTTTAAATTTACGTCCTCCAACGTTTAGTCACATCGGACGATGAATGGAATGGATGAAATTATGCCGTTACCCGACATTCGTCTTTCAGGGTAAGGGAAAACCCCGGAAAAACCTTATCCAGGTAACTCACCCTAACCGAGATTCGAACTAGGGACCTCTTGAACGTGAGGCAGGCATGCTACCATCTATGCTACCGAAGCGGGCTTTGAAATAAATTGACTATCTCTTTATATTATGTATTATTCTTTTATTTAGAATGAAACGAATAAGTGAATAACGAATATGCATTTCTCAGTAATAGCAAGAAGTAGATGGTAGACAGATTAATTTTGTTAAGAATTGTTTTGTAAAAATTTAAGTAAAAAAATACAAATACAACTATCTAAGTGTAAATTATGTAAGCACCTCTTCCCTTTGTTTATCTACCTACACATACTACAAATCAACATATGCAATTCCTATATGCCTGTAATTTCTATTAATCATGCTACATTTGCCTATAACGGCTTCAAGTACAGTACAATACGACACTGCTTAGAGAACATTCATATGTTAAGTCGATAATAGCGTACTCATTGATGTTACGTGAACTGCAATAAACTTTTGAGATACATAAAAGATGGAAAGAACAAAGATAGCATGCCGCCAAAGCTTTTGAGCACAATTTCTAATATTTATTCATATGCATTCTTCTTCAAGTGAGCTTTTTTATGTGGTCTTGAAGGTTTCGCATTATATAAAACGCAATGACTATTAAATTATGGTATTTATGAACCGTTCCAATATTTGATTCGCCTGATATCTTGTGTTTGTTAGAGATACTTTTTTACACACACTAGTTATGGAACATAAAAGTCTCTTTAATGCATTGTACTCTCTAACATTTGAAATCACATTCAAAGTCACTTTAGTCACCTTCCAAAAACTGTAAATTTCAAGAGGGATTTAGATTTGAAAAGGAAAGACCGAGGCTATTTCGATCAGCTGGTAAGGACTGATGAAAGAATAGCTGTAATCAAATGGTTTGATAACAAACCGGTTTATGTTGCTTCTTCAGGTGTTTATCCTGTTGTCCAAATTCAACGCTGGTCAAAGAAAGACAAAGTGTATGTGCATATTCCTCGACCAAATGCAATTACCAAATATAATACATTTATGGGTGGTGTGAATCTCCTGGATAGAGTAGTGGGAAAATATCCAATGAGAGGTAGGACCAACAAATGGACAATAAGGACAATTCACCATTTCACAGACCTTGTTATTGCAGCAGGGTGGTTGGAATACAGGCAAGCAGCTTAAATAGCCAATATAAGAGGAAAGATATTATGCTGTATCAAGCTTTCGAGCTTGATGTTGCTCAAAACCTACTCTTTTATGCGATATCAGAAAATGCGCAAAGTTCAGGGTCGAGCTCTGAAGAACAACAATGATGGAGATGGTGGTCCATCAATAAAAAGACCAAGAGCACCAAAAGCTGTGTCATCTATACATTTGAGGATGCTAAGTTCTAAACATGCCTGAGTTGATGAACAATAAGCGAAAAAGTAGATCAAAATGCAGATTAGAGGGCGACAGGAGCTTCACAAGAGAAAGGAACTGCTCTGCTCTGTTTCACAGTAAGTGATGTTAGGGTGTTTTCATTAAATTGTCATTAAAAGAGCTTAATTGTATATGTTCAGTGCAGTATTTATTTTAACCTCATATGTATTTGTATGAACATAAGCCGCAGGTATCACCTACGGTACCAGCTGTAAAATATTTTTGAAACTAATAAAAAATATTTTCTTATATTTTTACTTCGTTTGTATCTGTATCACCTTGTACTATAAGTTTTAAGACAATTGACCTTCATACATAACCTCAGGACTCACGAGGTTAAGGCAACTCCGCAGTACAATCGGCAGGAAGACCTGAAGATCCGTAGTCTTGGCAGTGGTAGAAGATTTCAATCGCAATTGAACAATACAATAGTATTTTAATCAAAACCATAATAAACCAGTTTAGGACCAAAGGTAGTTACATTTCCTCCTCTACCTCAGATACGGTAGATAAAGCCAAGATAGTGTGACTGAAGATAAATTTGGTGGCAATGACTAACAGGCAAGGTACATACAACGACCTAATATTTTTAAAAGGAGTGTTCATTTTCGAGGACGTCTAGCGAAATGGCGAGCATAAAATTTGCCTTACGTCGTAAAATAGAATTGCAATTCTCGACACTGCCATTTAACTTTCCTTGTAGCTATAATTTCCGCCCAACTATTTTATAGGCAAATGATAGCAGAATTTTTTAATCTTTTTTCTTTTATTTGCATTTGTCAGAAGTGATATAACTGGCTGATCATACACTTTTTCCTCGCTAGTGTTCTAAAATTCCATTCAAAATGGAATAGATAATGGCCGCGCCATGGCTGAGTGGTTAGACCACTTGGCTCTCACCAAGGCGACCCCGGTTCGATCGCAGGCGACCGCAAATGGGGAGTTGTGGTGGACAACATGGCACTGGGGTGGGTTTTCTCCGGGTCCTCCGGTTTCCCCCACCATCATTCCACCAATTGCTTCTTCATTCATTCATCCCAGGCGTTGGGCCGACCCCCCAACCCTGATCTTATCTATCAGGACAATATGCTTCGGCTCCCTCGCTCTGAAGGAACCAAAGCGACTCCTAACACTTGCATTTGTGAGAAGGGAGACATAAAAAATATATAAAAATACACAAATCATTATAAAACAAATAAAAAATGAATGATGGAATAAGACAATGATGCAGCCTTTCTCCTACGTTACTTAATATATACGTAGGTAGCTTGATTAAGAATTGGAAAAAGGAGATGAGCGAAGGAATATAACTGAATATAACTAAAAACTTAAACGTAATTCTCTATGCTCATGACGTTACAATAATACAGGAGAGACCTCCAACGTTCCATGTATAACATGCATCTACTGAGAAAGAAATATCATTTAAATATATCCACAAAGAATACAAAAACAATGGCACATCGAGGAAGATATCCAGTAAGATCAAAAATATGTATTGAAAATAAATGACTGGAACAGCTCTCGAGTTTTAACTATTTGGATTGTGAAATAAGCTTCGATTTAGACAAACATTTAGAAAACAAGGTCAACAAGTTTCAGCAGATATGCGGAAGCTTAGCAAGAACTTTAAAAAATAAAACAGGGAAAGAAACGAAATAGAAATTTTATAAAATCGTGGCAGCCCCAGTGCTCATATACGGAAGCGAGTCCTGTAATAAAAGAAAGAGACAAAAGTAGAATACAAGCAACAGAAATGAGATTCTTAATAAGAGGTAAAAAATGCAAGAGAAGAGACTTAATAAGAAATGAAAAATTCCGAGAGGAATTAGGCATATACAAATTACAGGAAAAATTAGGTGAGAATAAACAGAAATGGAAAGAGCTTATGATTGAGTAAAGAAAGAATACCAGTTTTAATAAGAAGATACAATCCTTATGAAAAAAGAAATGCAGGACGCCCTAGAAGAAGATGGGAGTAGGTGCTGGGATGTGAAGACGGAACAGGCAGAAATGTCTTAACCCCTGAAGTGAAGAATAAGTTTTGTAACTTCAGTTATTTTTGTGCCAATTTGTTAGAAAACGTCTGAAACATAATCTAGAATACTGTGCCTAAGATATCTTTATCAATAAGGTTGAACATATACTATCTAAATTCAAAGCCACATAATACTTATGAGGGTACTTGTTGCTTCCTCAATACAGAAAAAAGGATGTAACATGAATATAATAGAAGACTACTGCTGGATGCCCAAGGATGATGTTATAGTAAAGTCTGTTTAGTTAACTCGTGTGCACGTCGGCCGACTCCTTTGACGAACCCTTATAATCGTTTTACAACACCGGCCCTCCTTCACCCAGACCGTTCTGCATGGTTGCCATCTTTCTCAATACGTCATGGGTATCGTAAGAGGTTTCGTCTAAATAAATTATCTTATGTCCATTACTGCGATATATATGTGTATATATATATATATCGCCAAGCAATAATTCTACTGGATTATGTTATTCAACGTGCGGTATTTGAAACCCAGCTCCTTTAGGAGGCCACGAAAAGTGCAGCGCCCATAAGGAAAATAACAATTCGTCTAAGGTGGGCGCTCTCCCTTTTGCATGGAATCTATAAATTTCTCGGCGAATTGAATTGCATGTGAAGTTATCTACTTTAGAGAAACGTTTCCTTTTGTTTTCACACTTGATCAGCGTCTGTGGTATTCCTTTCGTCACAGTATTTCTTACTGTATTTCTGTGAATACCCATAATTGATCATCAGGTTTATTGCACGACCCCTTACCAACATTATTTGTCAGCACATATTTATATGTTTTCAAAACAAGCGCTTGAATTTGCTTAGAAAGAGTTCCCTTTATAACTTTGTTTTTTGAGGCCTTTCCAGTAACATAACTCGGCCCAGTTATTCACACTATTGTCTTCACTTTGATTATTTTCACTTGACTGAAATTTATCTACTACTTCATTTGCATCTACCACTGCATTTCCCTGCCACGGTCTCCACATCGTGACACACAACGAATTTCTGCACATAATGAAACACATCAACTGGAAGTTGGAACTTTGGCAACTGAGACTCCACGTGGAGTAGACATGCGACTGTCACATCGAGAAAATCAGGGTTGCTATTGGTCCTCAACGACAGTGTTCCATTTCTGAAGTGTGGAGATAGATTTATGACGATCGTTAGTGGGCGGGAGGGTCAGGTTCCTTTGAGTCCGAACTGCACACCTGTTGACTAGACAGACTATAATACTGATTCGACATACAGGATTCAGTAGTGGTATGTCATCAATTACCAAGACACTCTGCCTCAGCAATAAAGTACGTAAACACTTACGAAAAGTATAGAAATGGAAGAAACTGTGGTTTTATGACAATGACTGGATTGTTGATTTCGGTTGGTACAGTTTTAGAAAATATACTGCCAAGCTAAAAGTTTCTCTGATGTGCTTTCGTAATTTGATTAATTTGTTGAACGCTTCACTCTTAACAGTTCTCAAGTACCTTTTGTCATTAATGTTTTTGTCCCTTTATTACCCAATATAAAAGAAAAGCTGTTTACACAACTTGAGTGATACCTTTCACGAACACATAATCGTTCTTGGAAGAAATTAAGCACTTAAGTGAAAGTGTTTTGGTGAAGACAGATGCTTAACCTTAAAAAGTGCAAGCTTCCCAAGCTGTTAGTGCAGTGAAGACCCTGGCACAATAAATCAACCTCTCGACAGAACGCTCTCATACAAAACACACCAATTTTCTGCACTGAACTCAGCGGAATCTTTCTGCTTTCACTGAACCTTTTGAACGTAACGGGACGTCTCCTGATGAATTGCATAGCGCTTAGGAAGTTGAGTCACAATCTGCAGAATGCCCACGGGGTGGCTGTATACTATGAGTTGGTCAAGATGTTTCACAGAATTGAGTATTTCCTGGTCTCCTCTAGATATAGAATTTAAAATCAAGAAATGAGAAGTCAAAACTAAGTGTTTAGGAAAGTAGAATCAAACAAAACGGTTATTTTAGTTATTATGATTTTTCTAGTGATGGTTCTGTATCTGCTAGCTCTCAGACCTAAAACAAATTCTCAGTATATTCCAACTAAGGAGCACGTCGTTTAACTGATTGTAGCTCTTGTATATCCTCTAGCTTTCGAAATAAACAATCATAGGGCTGCAATTACACAAATTTCTCAAGTCAGCCCTATGTAAATTATTCTTACAAACCCTTATTATTCTAACTACTTCAAGTCTGATCAGATAAACATTTGGAGAATTTTTTTCGTGATATTTTCTTCCAAGTACAATGGGAGTAGGATAATAAAATATGCTTAAGCGATGGTCAATATATACAGTATATTACAGTAAACGTTTTATTTTCCATGAAACCACATGGTAGTTTATTTTACAGCCACTATTGAAAAATAAATTTTTTGGAAAAAATGATCATGTAGAGTGAAGTTTGCAGTAGATCCTTCAAGATGTATTTTAGAGGTATAAAATTGCTGAAATATATATAATAAGAATTAGTAATTAAACGTTTGAGTGTATAATTCATCTTCAAATGTACAGCACTACTTAACTAAACCTTTAAAAGAAAACATTAACCCTAAAGAAGAAAATAAAAAATTAAGGTTCCTAGGTTGGCCCCTCAGTTTTCTTCCCCCCCCTTTCTTGCTTCTTTTAGTCCTCTTTTTTGTTGCTTTACTTGTAGAACGCTTTGCTTCTTACTTTGCAAGATACTAATAAAATCTGAATATATCTTTTTGTGATAAAGCAAGTATTCGACATTTTACTGCCCCACCAAATGACATTTTGCGCCAAATTGCTTAACATTTCAAACATAGGTGAACAAAGAACTGTTTTGGTTTATTTAAGGAGGGGATAACAAGGTATAATTTACAACCCTTGTCCCAAAAATGTTCACCAAGGCAAAACTAATTTAGGGTAATGCTTAAATCAGCCCTAGTCCTCCTCCATTACCTCTCTCGTTATGATGTGATTTGCTAATGTGTCGCAGATGGTCGCTCCGAGACTCGGGTAACTTGTAAGTAACTTATTACCTCAGGTTATGAACTCTGTTACGAAAGTAATTGATGCTTACTTTATAGTACTCTATCATGTGTTCAGATTTAAATAGAAGCTTACGTCATTGCTGACATGTCCTTTTTATGCCTTTCTCTATACATATGAATGCCGGACTCTGACGTCGTGGACTAATTGCAAATGCGGAAGCTTGAATTTTAACCCCAATACAGTCGTTAGTTTTTTTTTTAGAAGTCATCCGTAAATTTACATCTTTTACACATTTCTTCAAGCAGAACTCAATGGAGAAAGCAAACGATTGCTGCACTGCATTCTCTCTGACGATAATTAGAGGTATTTCTTTCATCAGAACTTTGTATCCTTTGGCTTACTTCACAGACCGATGTAGCTATTAAGAACTTATTTTTACTGTTATTAATATGACATTGAGATAAATTTACATGATATTCAGCCCAGAGCAGAACCCCCAAAATGCGGACCAGACCAATGTCTCATCTGGCCGAATTCATTTCCTACAAGACCTTCTCGGCTATCCTAGCGGTCTCAAGGAACACGTCCTTATGAGACATGAAGATAAAGAAAAAGTATAAAAGCAAACTTCAAGAATCTGAAAGGAGAACCCTACATTCTGTCATCGGTTGCACAAGAGAATATCTAAGGAATGACATTAGAAAACAATTAGCTATAAGGCCCATCTTTGTCTTAATTGACACACAAGCTATATATAAACCATGCCACAAGGCTCCTAGGCATGTCTTCAAAAATAAGTCTACAGAACAACCAAGATCAATCGAATGACCTAGGAAACGATGGGAAACTTGGAAACGAAGCAGACTTCGACTTAAACTTGAGTTATTACTATTATTACAGTAATAATAATCACCATCATACAATGTACCATGCGAGTTTTCTTCCATTTACATTTGCACTGAAGGTGCATCCACTTATCTACAACATATGCACAGACGGCTTGAACGCTCGATATATATATAATGTATATATAGTAAAAGAAATACTTGTGCTAACACTATATGCAGCGTTTCAAATTGCAATGCAACACATAGAAAAGACCTATTTTCGAAAATCCGTAATGGATTTACCGATATTCCACGAGTCTGATGCAGTTCAACAACCCAACCATGAGAGAGAGCAACAATATAGATTCAAACCATTTAGATATCAGCTTTTACATATGCCACGTGCATTAGATTAATGAAAATGCTAGAAAACAGAAAACATCTGCTACGCTGTTAGTTATTTGCACAAAGCTGTACCTTGTTGTAGCTTTGCATTATTTATTAAGATCTCTCAGTGATAGCGCTTGGCTGTGAGACAAAATTAGATGCTAGAAGAGGAAAGTGTATATATTTTTATAAAACAGAGCAGATAGACAGAGTAGATATAAAATGTTTATCCAAAAGAATATATTAACATTAAAATTGGACTGCAGTGTGTTCGTATTTTTTTTTTTTTTTTTTTTTTAGCAGATAGCAAACCTGCACACAGCAGAGAGAGAAAGAGAGTTCACGGATGATAAGGACCACTACGATAACTAACATAAACCCTCTTTACAAACCAGAATAGTAATGAATGTGCATATCAGCTTCTGCCATTCTGATGCCATACAAGAACTGTGGCATGGAAAAGCAAACCCATTACGAGACTAGGCAGTGCTCGTCGTAAAATACTTGACAACGTTACTGTGAAATCTGAACTAGACTTTTAAAGTTACGACTTATATTTAATGCACAGAACTATAAAATAAGCTTAGTTGTCTAATCAGTTGAACTGATGCATTAAGAGGAGACTAAATGCCTCAAGTTACCAAAAATGATATTTTTAGCTGTTTTTCTGAAATCTTATAAATTGGAAGTTCCTCTGTAATTTGGTATGTAAATAATTATTTTACATTACTATGTTATTAAAATGGTACAGTACTTTACTCGAAAAATAATAACTCTTACACTTTTTGAAGCAGAGGTACACTGTAATATACATTTTAGGAACCCTTTGGTCTAGAAATTGATGATACTTCCACAAGTTATGTCACTTTTGCTTTTTGTGTTTTCCTCCATTTTTAATTTTTAATTTGTTTTCTAAGACTGAAATTTTAAATATATGATCGGCTTCTTCAACATCTATAAAATTATGTTATGACAAAAACACCTCAATTATATTGCTGATCTACTTTGGTATAAACAAATTGTTTAGCTACATTTAAAAATAATTGCTGATACGTTTTAATCAAAAATGTCTATATTTAAGGAAAATATCCTGATGTTCGCCAACGCAAAGAACGTCATTGACAGGAATGTGCTACCGTTACACAGTGGGACAAGGACAGTGATGTGTGTGACTGAGAACGCATGCTACGCAAGGAGCACAGCCGTTAAAAACATGTGCCCTATTCATACAGTGACATAAACCGAGAAGATTTATTCTCAAAAGTAGAAACCGTCAGAATGTTTTTGAATAGGCTGTAACTGAACTGACCTTCGTGTCAAACACGTCGAGGCAGGGTGTTGGTACCCTCTCCAACCCCCCTGCGTCTCATTCCCCGGGGTCTTTCTTTGCTGCGGCAAACAGTGTATTCCTTAATAAACCACAATATTAGCTAAAAGTACACCAGTAAACTTGGAAGGAATGTATCAGCATCCTGCAAGAGATTAAGATATCTTAAATATTATCGATGATACACACACACAAGGTACTGACAGGCTGTTAACAGTCAGAAGGTTTTTGCTGCGTACCCACCCAGGTTTTGGGTTTAACCGCGGTTGAAATTTTGGTGAATGATGGATGGGGTGGGATTATTTTGTTGAGGTAGTACTGTGAGGTAGCTTTTAGTGCTCCTTTGATTTTGTACAGGATGCAATACCATTTTTTTTCCTTTCACCCTGATGTTTATTGGTTTAAAAGCGGGATAAATTTTGTAGCCAAACAGCTCATTGGATGATTGTGGAGTTCAGCTTTTGCTGCTGCTCGGAAACTATTAACGATGATATTTGGGATATGTCTTAGCTAGCAAATTTAACATTGGCGGGATAAAACCTTTAATCTTCCATTAAAGATAATTAAATCAACAGTTGCTTTTGCTTTCCACTCCATTGCATTCTCTCCCTCAAAGTATCAGCTGCGAGGGTATTTGAACATAAATGAACCGTTATTTAAACATAATAATTATTGTATCAACACAGCGTCAAGCAAGATACACAAATGTAATCACCTGGCATACTTTGTAAATAATATCGGTCAAATTCCAGTAAATACAAGAATGATCGCCGAGCTTAAGGCTGTTGAACTTCCTTGTTAAATTCTGGTAACCACTTTCCTTGCTCGTGTATCTAATAATTCCAAGAAAACTGTTTTACTTCTCTGTTAGTCACCGCTGCCAAATTTCCTGAGCTGAGGTGCAAATTCTTGCAGAACCAGTTTGCAGGTCCGGAAACCCCAAGTTGTACCTGTTGAGGATGTTTCCGTAACAATAACTTTTCTCTGACTGGATCCCAGCTATGGCGCCCATGGCAAAAACAACTCTTTCTGAGAAAATTCACCACCCGGCTCCAAACTTTACGGCTCAGCTGTCATCCCGAGCGGAAATATCTCTGGGCTAATATTTACGTTAGGAAGAACCGTAGGTATCTACCTGGACTGGGATGAAATAAAAAAGAAGTTTGAGGCTGGAGCATTGACCTATGTGGCACAGTGCTGTCTCACACACATTTAGAGATCATCAACCTAGCTCAAGGAAAACCCATTACGCCATGCAGCACTGACAGTAAGATGACGAGTTTAGTCCTTGTTAAAGAGTCAGTCTATCTAGGTCATTACATGTATTGAATATTAACCGGTGGAAATTGGTGAATTGCTTAAATGCACTTCTGGGGTCGCCAATCGCGTCACACGGAACAAAATGCCATAAAGACCTTTCCCCATTGTTCTTTACTAAACCTCATCTTCAGCAATATTCCAGACATCTCGATACAGGTTTAGTGCCCTTTTGTATATTATGCCATCGTTGCCTACGCGGAGAATTCTTCTGCTAATGAAGTTGGTGTTCAGAATATGCAAATATTAATAGATTGCTGTCTTGGTTAAAAAATATTGCTTAACAGTTTAACACTGCTTGACAAAATATCATAGGGTACTCGCGGTAGAGGAGGATGCATTAAATTCGATTTCTTGTGGAATCAGACAAAAGAGATATCTCACATCAAATTTCAATACCATAGTTACCCATATCCATGTTGTAATGATTATTAATTCTTACTGTAGTTCTGTGAATCTCGTATTACCAAAAATAGACATGCAATTTAATACAAAGCTTATAAGGTACAAGAGTTGCTTGAAGATAGATTAATAATAATAATAATAATAATAATAATAATAATAATAATAATAATAATAATAATAATAATAATAATAATAATAATAATAATAATAATAATAATAATAATAATAATAATAATAATAATAATAATAATAATAATAATAATAATAATAATAATAATAATAATAATAATAATAATAATAATAATAATAATAATAATAATAATAATAATAATAATAATAATAATAATAATAATAATAATAATAATAATAATAATAATAATAATAATAATAATAATAATAATAATAATGATAATAATGATAATAATGATAATAATAACAATGGTTTGTTACCAACACTCCTACATGGCAGCCTTGGCCTTCATGGTAACCTCGCCCCACCACGTGATGATCGGAACCATTTCTCAGGTGGAGGCACCCAGAGGGCGGTGTCCATTATCTCCAATGACAGGGTGATAGTGGAGATGACGGCGAGGCTAGAGGACCTACAGCTTATACCGTGGAATCCACGTTGGGCATAGGGGACACATCACATGTGCTAGACAGAGGTGAAGGCGTGGATATGGCTGACTTAAACTCGCCAACCCCAGGACCCTTTGAACGAGAGCCGGGAACGAAATCACTGCTTACCCCGACGTCCATATCATTCTTCTTTTCCTTCTTCTCCTTCATCTCCTTCAACTCCATGATCATCATCATCATCATCATCAATCAATCAATCAATCAATCAATAAATCATATAATAATTATTATATAATAACAAAATAAGAATAAGATAATAATGATAAGGATAATAATAATAATAATAATAATAATAATAATAATAATAATAATAATAATAATAATAATAATAATAATAATAATAATAATAATAATAATAATAATAATAATAATAATAATAATAATAATAATAATAATAATAATAATAATAATAATAATAATAATAATAATAATAATAATAATAATAATAATAATAATAATAATAATAATAATAATAATAATAATAATAATAATAATAATAATAATAATAATAATAATAATAATAATAAACCTTTTCTACACAATCAATTGGCTTTCTTTGCAAGAGTAGAAGAAATAGTTTAAGTATAGTATAGCAACGCAAAGAAAATCCCTGTAAGGAATGTGCTGTGGGACAAGGACAGCGAATGTGTGTGGGAGAGAACGCCTGCTACACAAGGAGCAGACCGTTAAAAAACATGCGCCCTATTCACTCTGTACATTAAAGCCGAGAAGATTCATTCACAAAAGTAGTAGCCGTCAGAATCTTTTTGAATGGTCTGTAACTGTACTGACATGGGGTGTCATAAACCTGTCCAGAGAGGGTGTGGGGACCTTCGGTCAACCCCCTTTAGATTAAGAATGATATAGGGGCGCTCAACTACAGCGATTATCAGCGCCCTTTTAAAAACTACTCATGGCAAAAGCCAGATATAAAAAGTTTCTAAAAACTATACTAATGTAAATAAACCTATTAAAACTACATGTACAGAGAAAGCGGAAAAAAAAACCTACTAAAAATATGTTCGCTATATCCTAAAGTATAAACGAGAAAAGAATCTAAAAACCTTCTCCACTACTGTGTTATCGTCCGCTAGCATTTCTGCAAAGCTGACCGGCAGCTGCGGAGATGTTCTAAGGGCTGCTAGGTGAAAACACTCTAGCAGCACGTGTCGTGCAGATAACGCTTCATTGCAAAACGGACACAGTAGAGAAGGCTCCTTTCTAAATAGAAAACTATAAGTAAAAAAGCAGTGCCCAATGCGCAGCCGAGCCAAACTCACCTCCTCGCGACGAGATGACCGACAGCAGGTAACCCAGGGAATCGGAAGTTCCTTGACAGATCTAAGTTTATTATTGCGGAGAGCGGACCACTCTTCCTGCCAGCAGGTTTGCACAGCTCTCCGCAATACGGCCCTAAAATCTTTCGATGTCACAGATGGTACTCGAACCCTGGGCTTCATGGTAGCCGTCTTGGCTGCCGAATCCGCCATTTCATTCCCCCGCAAGCCTACGTGACCAGGGATCCATGCACACACCACGTTAACGCCAGAAGCGTGTAAAACGTGGAGGGCATCCTGTATACGCTGCACAATAGGGTGGAGTTGTACAGCTGCCGTAGGCTTTGAAGTGCACTGAGGGCGTCTCGCCCCTCGGAGACTTTTTCTCCTGTGGAGGAGTATACTTCCTTCCTACACGTGGATTGACATTTAAATAACACGAAGGTTCTCACTTTCTTCTCGGGCAGCAAGCCAAGTGAAAAGACGATTAAATTTGACACGAAGGTTATTTTTTAATACATTTAGTAAAGATGCTGAAGGACCTACAGAAAGAAACGAATTATTCCGTAATAGTACTCCTTGCACCAATGAGAAGTTCAATGACTTGAATGTCCTAAAAAATATTTCACGCTCTTTTAATAATAAGATTGTGGATTTCTCAGCTTTGTCCGATTCATCAGATTAATTGGATGTATGAATGGGATATCTGTGTCCATTTCTTATATAGAGAGAGACATTGTAGTAACATTATGTCAAGTTGCAAGGAATGTTCATCACGTATTTATGCTTAAGGTGATTTTGGATAATACAACGCATGAATGGCTAAGGTAAGTTTAATATGAACAGCCCTTTCTTATGCACTTTTCACCCAATAGAATGCCAATCCTATTTCAAATAATGAATTGTTAATACAATGTTTATGACATTCCAATTTAAAGTTTGACGTAAAGTTTCGCGCAAACATCGACCGTGTGATATGCGATTTCAGACCGCTTGTCCTCTTTAATTTACTGATAAGGGTAGCTGTACCGAATGTTGTTGACATGTTCCTGTGAACGCGGGCGTTGCACGATGTACGTCCTGTTTGTCTGACGTTCCTCACAGTAAACCAAAGATAAACCAGAAAAGTCATTCTTTCACGTACTTAAACTTTATCAATTTGAATAAACTAGGGATGAGTCGATACTCGATACTCCATACGATACGCGATATTTTCCACGAAGGCTGGTACTTCGATACTCGATGTCGTCATTTCTACTTACAGTTTCAACACAAAATAGAACGTTGGGAGAACTGTGTAATTCTAATAAATTAAATATGTGGACATATTTAATAAGGAAAAACTTAAGACCTTCATGCCCGATTTCACCAACAGATGTTAAAATCGCTAACACTACTGTTAAATTTCTTGCATTTCACCAACCTGTTTGTTGAAAATGTTAACAAACACGTGTTAACGCCAAGAGACCTGTAAAATATTAGAGCTATAGAAGACTATGGATGAGTCGTATTATTTTCTGAACGTACTGCGATGCAGTTTTGCTTTCATTTTTGCCTGCACGCAGCTGTAAAAATGATGGGTGAACAGAATAGTAAACAAATGCCGTGAGACCAATTTCTCATCGATGGAGAAAGACTTGTTACTTGAATTGGTGACGAAGTGTAAGGATATCGTGGGAAATAAGGGCACGGATGCGGTGAATGTAAAAGAGAAAGATGTCACTGGGAAAATATTGGAAACAAATTTAATGTAACTGCATGTGTCACTACCACAAGCACTAAACAACTTGTCAGTATTACGTAAATTTAAAACGAGGTGCGAAGAAGGAAAAGTGATGAGTGACTTGAACATTTCAAGACGGGAGGAGATGGCAGAGAGTGTATTATCCACATAATTCAGTTAATTATAAAATCGCAAGGTTATTAATAATTGAAGCAAAGGCGAGATCAGCAAATACCTTTCGATGCTTGTTCTAACTCATTATTATGTAAATTTAAAACGAGGAGCGAAGAAGGACGAGTGACTTGAACGTTTCAAGACGGGAGGAGGTGGTAGAGAGTGTATTATCCACATAATTCAGTGAATAATAAAATCGAAAAGTTATTACTACCTGAAGCAAAGGCGAGATCAGCATATTCCTTTCGATGCTCATTATTACGTACATTTAAAACGAGAAGCGAAGGAAGAGTGACTTAAACGTTTCAAGACGAGAGGTGGACAGTGTATTATCCACATAATTTAGTGAATTATAAAATAGCAAATTTATTAATACTTGAAGCAAAGGCGAGATCGGCACATTCCTTTCGTTGCATATTCTAACCTCTCTTGTACTTCCGCAGCAACCTTCATAGCAGTATTTTTCGACAGCCTATACCGCTGTAGAAAATTTTCTTCTGATAGCTCCTCAAAATCATTTCTCCTCATAGGCCGTACTCTATTATGAATGCCATTTAGAAGGTCTTAAATATAGCAAATCGACATCAACAGCTGAGTTCATGCTCGCCATCTTGACTATTTACAATTGTTAAGGACTTAACATCAGAAATATGGCTTGTTAGTTTAACAAGAGATTTAACACGAGTGTCAAGCTAACACTTGTTGCTGAAATGCAATTTTTGTTTTAGCTATTGCTAAACTCGTGTTAAGTCTTAACATATGTTGGTGAAATCGGGCACCAGTGTTCTTATTTTTAAACCCCACATCAGTGCACTTTTATAAGTTTTGACAAAAATACTAGTATTTTCACTCTTTCGGGATCAAGTTTACTTCTTTTACTGTCACATACGAGTCCTGCTCTGCTGAAGTCTTTCAGAAAAAAGCCGCTGCAAGGGGAATAGACAATATTTTTTAGTTCTGGAAAATTTTAATTTTTTCCCAGTAATACAGTGCACTAGAAAAAGCAGGTGACAAATCGTCCTTGAGATATGCAGTGATTTCTTCTTAGGTACTGGAAGCTGGTACTGAATTTGACACAAGATCATTTTTATGCATGGTGTTACTGTGCAAGCGCTACATTCCTGGTAATTTCTTGGGCTTTGCAATGTTCTACTTCTAATATTTCGTGATTTTAAAATGAAATAAAAATTGCAGAATCACTTAAGTATCGAAAAAGTATCGAGCAAATTTTCTGAAGTATTGTTCTATATAGATATCATACAAGTATCTGAGCATCGAGGACCCACCCCTACTACATATTGTCACCGATGGAGTTGTGCGGCTGCGATAAGCCCATACCGGACGCGCGTGGACAGGAAAGAAAAAGAGAGTAGCGCGTAGAGCTGGACGCTTGCTGAGAGAGAAAGAAACAGAGAGAAGTCTGGATAATTCCGCTTTTCTGGTTGTTGTTGAGTGGTCTACTGCATTCTAGAACAATGACTGGGAGGTATATATAGCGGCAAAGCGTGAGAAGCAGTTAGTTGCAGTAGTGCAGTGGAGTTGAGTTGTGTGATGTACCGCAGTGGAACGAGACGGACTCGGCCGCCCGGAGGGGGCAGAGGGTTGCCTGCAGGACTAGTAGAAGGTGTGGTAGATCATCAGGCGGCCCCACCGAGGTTATTCGGAAGTCTTCCCTGCGGGGTGGACGCTCGTAAGTGGAATATCCACTTCCACCCGTCTTGACGTTGTCGATTGGGGGGTGGGGGGCTTTCCCCAAGGAAAGAACCCTGGAATTTCCCATCGCTCCCGGGCTGATAGAGGCCGGAGTCTACGGAATTTCGAGTACACCTCGCGACAAAGTGTTGTTTGTCAATTCCCGTGGAGGAGGGGATCCGTCCCCTTCAGCTGATGTGGTGCGAGTGCTTCGGTTCCTTAGCACTTCTGGTACCTTACGTTACGAGAGGAACCTCGGGCCAAATATGCGAGCCCCTCCCGAAAGGGAATTGTTTGGATCGGGTTGGATTCGAGGGGATAGTGTGTCCCCGACACCTGCAGGAGATCGGGTACCTCCTGCCAGGCCTCGGCCGCCCGGAGTGAGTAGAGGGTTGCCTAAGAAGTCCCTAGTTTGCATAGTTAGTAGAAGGTGTGCTAGATCATCAGGCGGTCCCACCGAGGTTTTCGGAAGTCTTCCCTGCGGGGTTGACGCCCGTAAGTGGCGTATCCACTTCAACCCGTCTTGATGTTGTTGTCGATTGGGGGGGGGGGGGCTTTTTAGACTCCAGGTATTGCCCTATGGAAAGAGCCCCGGAGTTTTACATCGCTCCCGTGTTGATAGAGACCGGGATTTTCGGGTAGACTTAGCTGCATAAGTGTTGTTTGTCAGTGTCACGTCAGGGCTGTACACAGCTTCTGTTTACTACAGTAAAGAGAGTTTTAAATTTCTGCAAAGAACACTTTTGTTTCTACCAACCCACGAAGTCCAGTATAAACCATATACAAGCTGAACCAAAAGTTGGCCCAAGTGAAATACAGCCCATTCAAAGAAACAGTACTACGTCTCAGTTTACTTAAACCCAGAAATCAAACCGAGTCACAGATTATAATAGTGAAAGAACACGGCGCTACAATAGATATGCGTTATTGGAAGTGAAAGGGTTAAATTGTTCTGTTGTGATCACACATGTAAACCTTCTTTCCTGTTATTTATTTGATAAGAGAAAACTCGCTTCCTTTGGGTGAATGTCGTCAAACTGCTGTGTCAAATGCCTGCCACCGAGAAAGGCATTTACTTCCTAATTACCACTATGGATTATTTTCAAGTTGCACTTCTTTCCTTTCATCTTTTTTTCCCCTCCAGTTTCACCTTGTCCCCGTCCGCCCATTCTCTTTAGTATTAGCCGCAGGGCTAACAAGGACGTTAACACCTGAACGAATCATGCTTCTAAACAAAGGATACATGCCTTCACGAAAATGCGTCCTTATTAAACGTTCAGGATACGGAAACAGCTATGCAGTACATTTGCAGAATACTCGTACTTCAACAGCCGAGTAGAAATTTTGAAAATGTTCTATGTGAATGTGTTATTTATAGTAACATTATAAGCCACAACGACTCCATTTCTAGCGAATATAAGCAGAATTCAACTGACAAACTTTACAGGATGACGTTATGGAAACCGCTTGATAAAGGGCCTCTATGGTCTATGTCGACGAATTTGAGGTTACGTTATCATTTTCATTAGCACTTTCATACGGATAAACGCAAATACACTCCTGGAAATTGAAATAAGAACACCGTGAATTCGTTGTCCCAGGAAGGGGAAACTTTATTGACACATTCCTGGGGTCAGATACATCACATGATCACACTGACAGAACCATAGGCACATAGACACAGGCAACAGAGCATGCACAATGTCGGCACTAGTACCGTGTATATCCACCTTTCGCAGCAATGCAGGCTGCTATTCTCCAATGGAAAAGATCGTAGAGATGCTGGATGTAGTCCTGTGGAACGGCTTGCCATGCCATTTCCAGCTGGCGGCTCAGTTGGACCAGCATTCGTGCTGGACGTACAGACCGCGTGAGACGACGTTTCATCCAGTCCCAAACATGCTCAATGGGGGACAGATCCGGAGATCTTGCTGGCCAGGGTAGTTGACTTACACCTTCTAGAGCACGTTGGGTGGCACGGGATACATGCGGACGTGCATTGTCCTGTTGGAACAGCAAGTTCCCTTGCCGGTCTAGGAATGGTAGAACGATGGGTTCGATGACGGTTTGGATGTACTGTGCACTATTCAGTGTCCTCTCGACGATCACCAGAGGTGTACGGCCAGTGTAGGAGATCGCTCCCCACACCATGATGCCGGGTGTTGGCCCTGTGTGCCTCCGTCGTATGCAGTCCTGATTGTGGCGCTCACCTGCACGGCACCAAACACGCATACGACCATCATTGGCACCAAGGCAGAAGCGACTCTCATCGCTGAAGACGACACGGCCCCATTCGTCCCTCCATTCACGCCTGTCGCGACACCACTGGAGGTGGGCTGCACGATGTTGGGGCGTGATCGGAAGACAGCCTAACGGTGCGCGGGACCGTAGCCCAGCTTCATGGAGACGGTTGGGAATGGTCCTCGCCGATACCCCAGGAGCAACAGTGTCCCTAATTTGCTGGGAAGTGGCGGTGCGGGTCCCCTACGGCACTGCGTAGGATCCGACGGTCTTGGCGAGCATCCGTGCGTCGCTGTGGTCCGGTCCCAGGTCGATGGGCACGTGCACCTTCTGCCGACCACTGGCGACAACATCGATGTACTGTGGAGACCTCACGCCCCACGTGTTGAGCAATTCGGCGGTACGTCCACCCGGCCTCCCGCATGCCCACTATACGCCCTCGCTCAAAGTCCGTCAGCTGCACATACGGTTCACGTCCACGCTGTCGCGGCATGCTACCAGTGTTAAAGACTACGATGGAGCTCCGTATGCCACGGCAAACTGGCTGACACTGACGGCGGCGGTGCCCATACGCTGCGCAGCTACCGCCATTCGACGGCCAACACCGCGGTTCCTGGTGTGTCCGCAGTGCCGTGCGTGTGATCATTGCTTGTACAGCCTTCTCGCAGTGTCCGGAGCAAGTATGGTGGGTCTCACACACCGGCGTCAATGTGTTCTTATTTCCATTTCCAGGAGTGTATATGCATATTTGATACGAATGAGGTACCTATTTCTACTCTAAAAGAGCTAATTTAGACTCCTTGAGTATTTGAAAAGTTACGAGCTTCGTTTTTCCAGATCACTGAGTCCTCATTTTCACACACAGGGTCATACTTATCTAAGGAACAAACAACAATTAGCTGCAGTAATAGCGTAGTCGTTAGCGCGCTCAAATGTCAAACTAGTACTGCAGGCTGAAACTCCGTACAAACCCATCACTTCCCTTCTCCCCGCAAACAAAAAATGCATGTCTGGAGAAAGTCTAATTTTTACTTCTGGGTTTAAAATGTAAGTAATCACTGAGTATGCTGGTACATAACATGGCCATGGTTATCTGTAAGTACTGGTAACTCTAGGAAGTTTTGTCAGAAACGCACTGGCCGTTATTTATTTTGATATACTGAAAGCAACAATGAACTCGACATGCTATATCTTAGTGCTCACCTAACTTCCTTGTAACTCCCGAACATTTGTCGATTGAATTCTATAGCCTCCTGTATAACCAGCCTGCATCCGTTTAATCAAGACATATCAACAATGCTTCAGAAAAAATAACTATGATCAAAGAAAAGTTCCAAAAAGTATGATGGACATACAAAATTAATTTGAATGCAAATCTGTCAAAATGGAGTAACTTCAGAAAAAATATTTATAGTGCTTAAAAATAATAAAATAGTTCACTGTTTCAGCTAAGTAAGAGAATTTACCAGTGTTTTTTTTTTAATTTACGTCCTCTAACGTTAATTTATATCGGATGATGAATGAAATTGGTGAAATGATGCTCAAATGAGCCCATTCGTCTTTCAGGATAAGGGAAAACCCAAGAAAATCCAGGTAACTCAACCTGACCGAGATTCGAACTCGGGACCTCTTGAAAGTGAGGCAGACACGCTACCATCTACGCTACGAGGCTACCAGTGTAAAGTGTGTGCTAAACATATAGGTTATCCCAGCTCTTTAGGATGAAATATATAGAGATGATACAGAACCACTTTGAGCATTTTGACATAAGCAACCAAGGGTCGATGTGAAAGTTTTGGATGCCAGCAACTGAGGGCGTACGCACCTATGATTAGTATATTCACCTGCCGCAATAGTAATATGGTCTGTTCTCCAGCAGATATATGTATACTAGTATTAACACATGGGCTGAGATTGTATAGGATCACCTCAAAGTACCTTATTTTTTGCGCCCTGTCCGAATGGCCAACGTCATTATTTCTACGAGGTTGCTGCCAGAGATGTTGGACATCGTGACACATGTCCGGGGAAGGTTGAGACTCCAACACGATGAGTCTCGCAGTCTCACAACGTCCATCATCTGGATTGAACGGGGAGGCCCTGTATAATGGGCACCGCTATCGTCAGACGTCAATTGTGTTGATATCTTCTTATATGGACGTATGCACACGTTGGTGTACGAAATCCAATAGAAGCTAAAGATGAACTGCCACTAGCTGTCACTATCAGTTAGCAACAGGGTGCAGATATTTTGTAGAGAATTCAACAAAATATCACGCATTATTGTAATACACGTGTTGAAGTGGTCGGCGCTAGGCTGGTTATGAAAGTCAAAATTAAAGGAGCTTGCAAATGTAATTCTCAAGATCGCGGTATTCATAGTATCCATTTCCGACACTGGTTTCCTATGTGAAAATACTCAGTGTGGAAATCTCTATCGTTTATAGAATTACATTCAGCTATTAGATGAACAAAGGAGCTTTTCTCACCTTATTGGAAGAGAAAGAGTACATGCATCTGGAGCAGTAGCTGCAAAGTTTAGGGTTAAGGGACGCGTTTACGTAGACAACTTTTTCGATAGCTGATGTATTCATTTGCATTCTGAAGTATATACTTCCTCATTTTTGTTTTTAAATACAAAGTAACTATCTGAAATCACTATAGATGTAAGCACGTGTATCGCTAGGGCTTTCTAACAAACTTATGAGTGATATTAGTATCATAAACTAATATCGTTTTATAGTATATTGTACAATGACATACTTTTTGTATATACGAAACCCTTGATTATTATACCACGTGGCATAAACGGAAGACATGTCGCAGAACGTTTGTTTACATTGCAAGACTCACAAATTCCGTCACTTTTCTTCGTTTACTTCTTGACCCATTCCAACTTCGAAACTGATGTTTGGACCAATTAATTACCTCTGCTTTGTATGTCTTTGTCGATGGCGTGCATCCTCGATTATTTTCTTATCTGCCAAACAGTGAATTTCTCCATATACTTCCATACCATTCTCACGAAATGCTTTAACTAGCAATAATGCTTCACTCAAATATAAAAGGCCTACAGATCTTTGAAAGATAATTAAATATAAAACTGTAGATGCTACTTCCAGCGTTTTCGAGGAACCACGTTCTTCATATTCGAGAAAGGACATCTATGCTACGGAATAAAAGTCTTAAAAATCCTTGGCTAATCTCTTTGACTTTGATGGCTATGTTTTCCAGATTTATGACAATCATTATTTAAACAGATAAGAATCTGACACTCCTTCTTAATAAACTGTTACCTTAGTTAGTCTTTTGTTCCAGATCTTACCTTCGCTATGGTTGTTTCATTGCGTCAGTCTTCAGATGTTACCAGGCAAATTAGCAGAGAAAGGCTGAATCATTCTTACCTGCAACATAAGACAATTTTCTTAGTTCTGTTCCCAGAACACTTCAGTTGTTATTCTGAAGGAGCCATATGGGTTCCATACGGAAAGTAACACTAAGACATGTTTATATTATTGATATTATTTCTTTTTCTCCTACTTTTAGGTTATCAAATAACGTTATGTAACTTCAGTTGGTTCACTTTATCAACTTTGTAAACATTATATAAATTTGTAACTGCAGCTCTAATACGGTAAAGGCAAAATAGGGATCCATTTTGGAGGCATAATGATAATGATGGCGACGATGACGAATATGATAATGAGATATTATTATTATTTAATTAATTAATTAATTAATTAATTAAATAATAATAACAACAACAACAACAACAACAACAACAACAACAACAACAACAACAACAACAACAACAACAACAATAACAACAACAACAATAACAACAACAACAATAACAACAACAACAATAACAACAACAACAACAACAACAACAACAACAACAACAACAACAACAACAACAACAATAATAATAATAATAATAATAATAATAATAATAATAATAATAATAATAATAATAATAATAATAATAATAATAATAATAATAATAATGTACGTATTCAGGAGTGAAGATAGGATTCAGATTGTAAGCAAGAAGAGGAGATTAAATATAGTATTAAAAAGACAGAACAACAATATTCACGCAGAATGGAGTTTTATGGGACAAAAATATGACTTTATAAACCAAATTACAGAAATATACACCAATAATACTAAGTAAGTTAACTTATGTAGCAGGAATTTGAACACTGAATAGGGTATAATACTATATAATATTGAATTTAATACTATTATGTACTGAAATTGATTGTTTCAGGATATCACTAGACGTTCTAAATTATAACAGATCTGTAACAACGTGATGAGACAAATCATAAAAGTTTAAAATTTTATGTTAGATTTTATATGATAAAAATAGCTAGAATGGTGTGGGCATGTCTGCAGAATGCCTGAGATAAGACTACCAATAAAATGGAGCCCCCCTGCAAGAGCAAGACATGGTCAACCGAGACTTGAATGGATGGAGAATACTGAAAGAGGATTGAGGGAATTAGGTCTGTAGGAATTTGATTGGAAAGATAGAGAAGCCCGCCTCGGTAGCGTACATGGCAGCGTGTCTGCCTCACGTTCAAGAAGTCCTGAGTTGGAATCTCGGTCAGAGTTAGTTACCTGGATAAGGGTTTTCCGGGATTTTCCCTTATTCTGAAGGACGAATGTCGGGTAACTAAACTCTAAGCCCGCCTCGGTAGCGTGGTGGTAGCATGTCTGCCTCACGTTCAAGAGGTCTCGAGTTCGAATCTCGGTCAGGGTGAGTTACCTAGATAAGGTTTTTCCGGGGTTTCCCCTTATCCTTAAAGATGAATGTCGGGTAACTAAGCTCTATGGACCCCGGGTTCATTTGAGCATCATATCACTCATTTCATTCATCGTCCGATACGACTCGACGTTGGGAGGACATAAATTAAAAAAAAAAAGGAACCTCTAAGGATCCTAGGCTCACTGGAGCCATTTCATTCATCGTCCGATATGACAACGTTGAAGGGCGTAAAATACCAACCAAAAAATAATAATAAAATAATAATAATATAATAATAATACTATAATAACACTTGTTACAACTCCACATGCTACAGATCATAAAACTATAGTGTTGGCAAAAAAGATTGCTCTGTGTTTTGGATTTTTGGCTAAAACATAAATCGCGAGTATTGATACTTATTTTATTTCTATTTTATGATGTTAATCTCTCTTTCGAAGCATCTGCACTCAAATATGCCGTTTAGATATGTTGAGCAATAATGTCTGTATAAAGGAATTTAATTTGTACATTTATAAAATCCATTTACAGCCTTGCCAGGTGTATTACAAGTGTATAAATAGTCATGAGCTTCGACTGTAGGTGCTGATGTGCCAAATGCTCCTCAGAGTGGAGCTTGAACTTGCATCAATCAGCTGATATTATCGCATATCGGAGAAAAGTGCCTTAATCACAGACGTGGGGTGTGTGACAAGAACCTTAAAACGAGTTCCAAACCGGATTCAGAATCGATCCCTAAAGCAATTCGCGGTCTTTCAATAATCGCATGCAGCGGAATTAAATTTTCTCTACTTTTTCTCTGCACAGTTGTGTGCACTGAAAGAGAAATATCCTTACACTTGACAGCTTGTGTTAGGTCAGTTACACTGCGCCCGCCGCCGATACTTTCACAATACACGAAGTGCGGAAATGCCTGTTACGGCTTCAGTGTATTAATCAGGAGCTCGCGTCCGGAGTGCATCTTCATCGTGAGACAGTGAAAGTTTTCGGCCTTGAATTCTCAGCCAAGCAGGATCTTCAGTTGCTTGCGTTCAACTCTTTCTCCCCTAGACTTGATTTTTTACTTCTTCGAGTGTAGCTATGCATTCCTCTCCAAGAATTACGTAACTTTATCAAAATAAGAGAGAAGCCACTTCTGGTTTGAAACTAAGAAATGGCATTGCCAAGCTGGAAACACCCGTTACCGTCTGATCACCGAAGCTAAGCGGCATTGGGCGTGGTCAGTACTTGAATGGGTGACCAGTCTCGAACTCTGGATCGAGGTTGTGCAGAGTGTAACAGACCAATGTAAAATTCAATTCACTTATAATGCAACAAACCGCCTTGAGTGGAATAATGTCAAATCGAAGAAGATGTCAGTATTTAGACAGGATGTCAGAAAATGGGCAACTAGCAGCAGCTCCGAGATATGCTCCGAAAGGAAATATATTTGACGACAAGGTTTAAAAATAGACACAAGGGACTAGGAAGCTTAACCCTTAAAGCTCAATTCGTAAGAAAAGAAAAACAGTTTGATTAATATAACTTCTCTTTTATTGCCTACAAAGTTAAAAATTATCTGCACAACAGTGTGAAAAATGCGATACCTTGCTACTCAACATGAAGTAAACAAAACACCCTAAAAGTTAATGTGTGGTTGTGGCTGACAAAATCGAAGGTGTTTGGGCCATTCTTTTTTGAAGAACAAACAGTGACAGCATTTCGTATCTTGATATGCTACAACTGCTCCTTCAGCCACAATTACAGCAGGATGGCATTTTGGAAACTGGTTTTCCAACAAGATGGATCCCATCCTCATTTCGCACTGATTGTTTGGGAGTATCTGGATACCAGATTCCTACGTAGGTGGATTTGCAGGGTTTAACACCGCATATGGGCGCCATGTTCCCCTGATCTCACATCTCTTGACTTTTTTTTTGCATGGAGATAGGTGAAATCACAAGTCTACAAAGTTAAAATCACTTCCATTGCCATTCTTAACGAGTGTATCAGGCAGGCGGTGGGCAACATCACAACTGCAAAGTGTTTGAGGCAACAGTGTATCGCTGGGAAACCTGTATGGAAGTGCAAGGTGGTCATATCGAATGAGACTAACAAAAAACATCCATGGATTATGTGTTACCATATCATATGGTTTACAATACCAGTATTTGTTTGAATCTAATATTACGTTTTCTCGAAATGGATCGAAACTTTATGTTCGCCCTGTAGAAGAGCGAATTTTTAAATTGGAAAGGTTTCAAGTGGACAGCTATAAAGATAAGAACGGGAGCTTCATTTATAACAGAATTCACCTCCTGGGCAAGATATGTATGTAGTACCTACCTCAGCATTACACATGCTGAATAATAACTGAAAATGCATTATAGAAGTGCTATTCTGAAGTAATTCTTATGAAAGATGATTCTATATAGTATTCCTTTAATCAATTCTTTTTCTATTTAATAGATTTTGTGACTTATGAACAGGTGGACCTCAATAACCTAAAATTGTCTGTATTAAAATGACTTTAAGTTGGAAATTAACCTCATCTTCCACTGCAGATGCAATTTGTATTGCTTATATTTAAGTGTATAACTAAACATAATAAATAATAATAATAATAATAATGCATTTTACTACACAATCCAACAATTCAAACCCGATTATTCTAAAACGTTATACAAATAAGATGACTAGATTGTGTCACAGAGAATGGGAAGAATATTGGCTAAAATAGTTTAGTATTGTGTCCTCTGATTTTGATCAAGATAAATGAAACATACCTTACATCAGTGCCTTTAACGGTTAAACTGTGCATTGAAACAAAGAAAATCCTTTGCAATTTTTTTTCGCACGATTTAAACCAGTTTACCTTTATCGTAGTTTAATGAAGTATCATTCGATTTTTTCGGAGAAGCGAGAGGTTGGGCTGGCCCTTTTAGGTAAATTGCAGGGACAGGCAGTAGAAAATGCCTTGCCCTACTTTAAGTCTTCGCCTGTGCTGCAGAGGAATATGGGTGGCGAGAGATGAAGAAAGATGGAGGGATTGAAAGGTATCTAAGGACGAGATTTAATATGAAAATAAGCTTCCGAAGAACTTTTTAATACATAAGATGTCTTATCTTAATTTTTATAAATACATAATTGCAGTTTTTCCTCTCTTGAGGACTTTACCTCCTATACTCTACAGAGAAGTAGAAATACGTCTTGACTAACAAGAGAGCACACCTGGGTTGTTGGTTGTGACAGACAAGAAGTGAAGTGTTGAGGTTTACCGTACCAAAGTAATTTGGCAATGCGCGTCCGCTGCTACATAAAGAACCACCTGCTTCCGTTACGGACCTCCTCACCTCGCCATTTCCGTTCCTTCACCAGTAGATAAAGGACATCTGTTTTACTTGCTTGGTGATCTAAGTAGCTTGGTTGTAGATATAGAGTGATATCAGAAAATACGTTGTACACTGTCTCTACGCAAGACTAATTCTGTAATACGTAAATGTCAATGAAGTATTTTCTAATTTATATGGACAATATGGTTCCTGCATTATTTAAGACACAAAGAGCCACAAACGCTGTTGGTCTACCGAGTTTCAGAGAATCAGATTTGCAGTTATGAATCATTTTTAATACATTTATGACGGCTCGGTAATATGTGTGGCATAAAAACAATTTGACGCTCCAAATATGCATTGCAAATGACTTATTTTTTGTTTTAAAACATACAAAATTGGCAATAATTCAGAAGAAATTGTTTTAAATTTGGCCCAGCTAGAAAAGTTCAATGTTCTCTTCGTTTAATTGTATGGGAAATTAAATTTAATGACCAGAGACCAGTTTTTCAAGAAATTCATGGCTACCTGCCCAATGTAATTATATTTTTATTAATTTATCGGTCCTTCTCCTGTGTTAGCAAGCGGAGGAACCAGATTCGACTCCTGGTCGTGCTGAGAAACGACCCTCCCGAGTTCAAAACTCGGGTTTATGTACAGTGACAAATCACCGTGGAAGACTTACAACATGATAGATAATCTATATCACACATTTATACATTTCTTTATAGGTATACAGTAAATTAAAGAGGTATAAGGGGTATTAAAAGTTGGCCGCTACGCCTATGTCTTTGAAATACTGTTTTCTTTATACGACTGCATAATCGCTGTAAATTACGAAGTGAGTTCAAGCTATAACACCTCCTTTTTTCTTTTTTCTCACAAAGTAATCTCCCTCTAGCCGTACACATATTTCAACGTCGAAGGCAAGATTCCATGGCCACCGCGAACGCTTTTTTAGAAGTGTGTTTTGACCACTGGAAAATCGCTGAGGCAATAACGCTGCGCGACTAGTGAATCTGCCACCACGGAAAGTGTCTTTCATCGTAGGAACAACCAAAAGTCGCTAGGAGCCAGGTCAGGTAAGTAGGGAGCATGAGCTTGAGCAAAGTTGTCACGAAGAAACCCCTGCGTCGCGTTCGCCCGATGCGCTGGTGCGTTGTCTTGATGAAACATCACACCTCCAATTTTTCCGCCCTCTTTTCACGCAATGCGGGGAGGAGTTTATTCTTCAAAACATTTTAGTAGGATGTAGCTGTCACCGTAGTGTCCTTTAGAATGCAACGAGTAAGAATTACACCACTGCTGTCCCAGAAGATGGCCACCATCATTTTGTCAGCACTGGTACTCACCCGACTTTTTTTTTTTTTTTTTTTTTTTTTTTTTTTTTTTTTTTTTTTTTTTTTATGGCGGTGAGCCTGTGTACTTCCATTGAGCTGGCTGGCGCCTCATTTCAGGTTGAAAAATGACATCCCCATCTCATCCATTGTCACAATTGATTGAAAGAAAGTTCCATTCATGCCGCCATCACGCGTCAACATCGCCTGATAATTTTCCAGCCGTGCAGCCTTGTGATCATCGGTCAGTATTCGTGGCACCCACCCGGAATACACTTTTCACATTTTCAGATCTTCATGCAGGATTGTGTTCACAGATCCCACGGAAATGCAAATTTTGGAGGCAGATGTCTGCAGAGCTTAATCGGCTCAATCAAAACAACGTTCTCCACTCGATGGACCATATCGTCAGACCGGCTGGTGTGAGGCCGTGTCTGTCTTGATTTGTTGTAACACGATGTTCTGCCTTCATTGAACTGTCGCATCCAGGAATGCACATTAGACATATCCGTGGTACCATCATCACATGCGCCCGCTTCGGTAGCATAGATAGTAGCGTGTCTGCCTCACGTTCAAGAGGTCCCGAGTTCGAATCTCGGTTAGGGTGAGTTACTGGTATAAGGTTCTTCCGGGGTTTTCCCTTATCCTGATAGACAAATGTCAGGTAACTCTAAGCTCCATGGACCCCGGAGTCATTTGAGCACCATATCAGCCATTTCATTCATCCTCCGATATGACTTAACGTTGGAGGACGTAAATTAGACAAAAAATATAATTACATGCTTTACTAACTGGCTATGAATTTCAATAGGTGACACACCACGAAAATGGAGAAAACGAATGATTACACGCTGTTCTTGCAATGAAAGCGACGTCATTTTAAGTATCAAAAACAGTCCTAACTCTCGTCGCTGCCACTAAAGTTCTATGCACCTTACAGTGCTGCCATCTGTCATGCATTCACAAAGAGTCCACGTGTATCTTGTTTTAAGAAAGAAGAAACCAGAAGTTCCCATCTGTCCCAGTCCTGACAAAAATAGGAAGTGCTGTAAAACCAATAACAGTGAACATGTCTGAAAAAAAGTGCCTTAACGAGATCTAAATTGTTGTGTATTAAGATTTTCTTTATCTTTTTTGTTCACCAACAATATAAGATGCGCATTCAACATATTAATACACTCGACATCTATTTAATTAATGTTTGTTTTTCCTGTTATCCTTGCATAATTTGCAATTTGTTTTTTGATCCTAAAACGAAGAATCCCACTGAAGAAGCACAAATAAACAGAAAACAAGAGAACCGCCATTGCATTTTCTATACTTACCTCTTGAAATACATTTAGTGTGAAATACATTCCTCGTTTATGTGATCTATCTCTATGTATAAACATCTGAATGTGTTAAGTTTCTGAAATCAGTGAAGTTAATGAGATTCACAGTACTTTCATTTGAGAAGTTGCATTTTCATTTCTATTTTGACTTTAAGGTTTAAATGTAGGTGTAAAGTGTGTATTAAGTTTTAAAAAAACCAATAATGAATCAAAAAGCATTGCTTGCAATTAATGGAAGTATTTTCCATAGATATTTAATGTTACACTAACTTGTTTTAAATATGTGTACTGTATTTCAATTTGAGCCCAATTAACGTTGCGGCAAAGGACCAGTTTGTATTCAACCTCTGGCGAGTTTTAACAGTATTAAATTATGTGACATTGGTAGTCAATGAATATCAATGAGCAGATCAAAAAGACAACTGCGATGATGAACACAAGGATGAAAGTGCAGATACATTTTAACAAGCAGTAACCTCATTCTAAACGAAGTGAAATTTGAAGGTAACACACCACTTCCACTGCAATTCCAAGGCGTAAGTGGTACAGATTCCCTTCCCTGTAGCTCAACAAAGGGTTGGCCTGAAGAATCAATTAAGTCGCAGGTAGAGCTGGTAGACGTCACCAGTTGCACGGGAATTGGACTAGACGCATTTTGGAATCATTCCAGAGAATCAGGTCCCACTTTGGAGCCCTTGGCGCCCCACCCATATAGAAATTCCTTCTTGGAAACAACAAAAGACTGCTCCCATTTCCAGCGCAAGGTTATGTATTTCCCAGATTCCGTGTTTGGTTCTTGAAACTTGTTGGTAATATTTCTCTTTTATTAAAAAACATGTTGCCTTGGTCCGATGACATACATTACAAAGACATTTTCCTCCAAAATTGTTCCTCAAGTCCAAAGGACAGCAACAGAATGGACACCGGTAAAGAGAGAGCCACAGATAACTTCTGGTTGCTAATATACCCATAATACGTAACTGTATCAGTTCGTCAAGGTCCTACAATGCTAAGGAACTCCTTGCAAACTAAACAAGTCTATTACGGCTACTAACCCCATGAGGAACAGATGAGTAAAGGGCGCACAGGAGGATACAGGCCTAAGAAGAGAAGTCACAGAGGCTCGCGGAAGTCCTTAGCAGCTTCAAGCTCGAAGGCTCTTCCCAATACCGCAGCTAAATTGAAAGGGAAATGAACGACCCTTCGACCAAGCAACCCCCTAGTGTCCACATGGATTCTTTCCTTTGTGTAAACATCTGCGCAAATTTAAGCTACCTAACACAAAAGCACATCATAAATATGGGTAGGAAACGAATGAAGAGGAAGCGGAAAGCAAACTGAATATATGGGAAAAAATTCCGAACGTTTTCGTACTTACCTGGGTAAACCACGAAAAACTCATCAGAGGGTCGGTCAGGAGGACCGTGGCCTTGCCCGCCTCGGTACCGTAAATGGTAGCATGTCTGCCTCACGTTCAGGAGTTCCCGAGTTCGAATCTCGGTCAGGGTGTGTTACCTGGATACGGTTTTTCCTGGGGTTTCCCTTATCCTGAAAGACGAATGTCAGGCAACTCTAAGCTCTATGGACCCCGGGCTCATTTGAACATCATTTCACCCATTCCATTCATCGTCCGATATGACAACGTTGGAGGACGTAAATTACAAGCAAGCAAGCAAACAAACAAACAAACAAACAAACAAACCGTGGCCTTCATAATCTTAGCCTCACTCGAAGGCATCTAATTCAGTTAATGCGAAATTATTTTTGCAACTTAATTTTTCTGGTTTGATTTTCTTATCATTAACATCATGATGTCCAATATCAGCAGTTAATTAAATATCAAATTTGTTTGCCCGCCTCGGTAGCGTAGATGGTAGCATGTCTGCCTCATGTTCAAGCGGTCCCGAGTTCGAATCTCGGTCAAGGTAAGTTACCTGGATAAGGCTTTCTCCCTTATCCAGAAACGCTGGGAAAAGTGCATCGCATTCAGGGGAGACTGTTTTTAGAAGGACCATCAAAATTATGAGGATAACTAAAGGTACGTTGTCAAAACAAAATTGTGATCAATCTTTATTGAACAGCCCTCACAGATGGTGCCTTGATAATCGATGTATATTCAACTTGTTCTACAATTCATGTATCCGCTTCATCTAACTGCAAAATAAGTATTAATATTTGTGCAGTTAAATTAGCACTCTAAAACGCCTCAAAAATAGAGCTGGGTTAAATATACACCGTGAAATCATCTCATAAAATCATGACACTATTTTTCTGTCCATTAACATGCTTCCGCTGTTCTATGCCTAATATAGGAGAGCTCACAGTATTTCTGGCTATTTTCGATGAAGAAATCGCACGAAAGCATTTCCAACTTGGTTTTGCTAGTGGGTAGCTATCAAAAACTGTTACAAGCAACATCAGAGTTTACTATGATTATCATTTGAATCTTTTTACCATTATAAAGTTGCAAGTTTCGTGTTAGCTAAAACTGCTGGTAATGTAAATTACTTTATCACTGGCACACGTAATTTATTGTGCCCCTATTGCATGATGATGATGCTGAAGTTGGGCCTCCAGAATTGCACAACGAGTTTCGGCAGAGAGCAGGTGCAATAGTTACCTCCAACTTCTAGCTGCTTGGAAACAAGGGAGTCAAACTCTACGTTGTGCAAACTAGTGTCAGCGGATACCTATTTGGGTCAGGACATTTTCAGCTTTCCTGTTGTAACAAATTTGCCAGAATGAGATCAATTCGGCACGCTATGGCCATGCATGCAATTTGATTATGCACTTCGCCGCTGACTGAAGCTCCTCCTGAGAAAATTGCTGTGAGGAATTTTCGGCATTTGAATACCTTGAACATCTACAAATCTCTTGTTCTTCTAACAGCCACAAAAATTCTCTTAACTCGTTCTGTTTTCATACACAAAACTCATCACATAATACAATGCCATATTGTGAACGGCTGAACCGATTCACCTAATTTTGGTTTTGCAATATTAGTGTAACTTCAAGGAGGGTTTAAAAGGTGAGGAAAAACACCTGAAGTGTTATTGGACTGGGTTATTAACGAAATATGAAAATACACAAGCAAGCTTTTACGGAACACATACACCTTCTTTTATTTCCGACAAACAAAAGCATTACAAAGTAGAAATATATTCAATTCCTTGTCAAAGTCTTCAAAGCTATTTCATTTACCATATTCCATTAAATAACATTTATCGTTTATCAAGACTGCAATTTTTATGTATCATAATGATATATACTTTTCGAAGATTAGACACAAAATTAATGCACTATAACACTATAAATATTTGACCACAGATAATTGTTGTCAAATATTGGTATATCCTTAGAAACTTTCTTTATAATTTGTGTTTCTGAAATCATGAATATGAATTGAATTCCTTTGTGACTTTGTGAAGTTCACGGAAACCCTTTTTACTATGCCAAGGAGAAGATGACCTGACTTAGGTCATGGACGTCAGTCAAATATGCGACGAGCTACGTCACATGCTGACCACACTAATGAGCAGCGAGACGCAGGCGAGACGCAGGTAGCCCGCCTCGGTAGCGTAGATGGTAGCATGTCTGCCTCATGTTCAAGAGGTCCCCAGTTCGAATCTCGGTTAGGGTGAGTTGCCTGGATAAGGTTTTCTCCGGGGCTTTCCCTTATCCTGATAGATGAATGTCGGGTAACTCTAAGCTCTATGGACCCCGGACTCATGTGGGCATCATTTCACCCATTTCATTCATCGTCCGATATGACTTAAAGTTGGAGGACATAAATAGAGAGAGAGAGAGAGAGAGAGAGAGAGAGAGAGAGAGAGAGAGAGAGAGAGAGAGAGAGAAAGAGAGAGAGAGAGAGAGAGAGAGAGAGAGACGCAGGTAGTACTAATAGTGTGTTCGTATGTCAGAATTGATTTCTGGAGGTATGCTTCTTTCGGGGTAGTTGTTTTCGTACAAATCAGTTGACACAGTTACAAACCAGGATGTCGTAGTCAGCTATACCACAGAGTTTTTAAATTCATTACAATTGCCTGGACTACCACCTCACAATTTAAAATTAAAAGTAAGATCAGTTTTGATCATGCTGCATGACATTAAGGACCACGACTGTGCAATGGAACGAGACTAACTGTGGAAAAGCTAATGAATAACGTCATGGAGGCAACAATCAAGAGAAAGCACAAAGGAGAGGATATCTTGATTCCGCGTATTCCGATAATTACAATGGATTTACCTTTTGATTTTAAGCGTCTACAATTCCCCGTGCATTTGACCTTTGCGATGACAATAAATAGGTCTAAAGAGCAGTCGTTGGAAGATTACGGAGTCAACTTGGAGTTTCCCTGTTTCTCTCATGGAGAGATTTGTGTGTAATCTACGTCCTCCAACGTTGTCATATCGGACGGTGAATGAATTGGGTGAAATAATGCTCAAATGAGTCCAGGGACCATAGAGCTTAGTTACCCGACATTCATCTTGAAGGATAAGGGAAAACCCCGGAAAAACCGTATCCAGGTAACTCACCCTGACCGAGATTCGAACTCGGGGCCTCTTGAGCGTGAGGTAGACATGCTACCATCTACGCTACCGAGGCGGGTTCTCATGGATAATTAGCTATACGTCGCGTGTTCTTGCACCACTAAAAATAAATAAACTATTGTTTGTCACAACACATTAAATTTATTAATTAAATTGTAACTGTGTTATATTTAAACTTCACCCCCAATTGCAGAATAGCTAATCCAAATTTGTTTTATCTACATAGATAAGTTCAGACACATTGAATTGGCGGTACGAAGTTCAGCAGGTCAGCTAGTTATGTATAATATCCATATCATCTGCAAATAAATTACATCATTTTTGTTCGATTAAAATCAATGGTTCGTTGCTTCCCCGGTTCCATCAGGTAAAAGTCCACTCATATTTAGCTTAAGCCAATCAGAGACATAGAATGTCTTCCCCAAGTGGAATAAATCATGTAAAAGGCACTTGTTCCACTTTTATATTGTGGAACATCTTAGTTACGATTTCAGGATAAATTTATTGCACTAGATGGTTACTCTGTAACAATCTGCTCATAGACCTACGTAGCAGATCATGTAAGAGAATTTAATTTTTCATTGAATTAGTCTCGTATACGTCATGCCTGTGTTACCATGAAGTAAGTGAGTCTGAGGTCCATTCTCCAAGCAGTAGACCTTTGCAGCAAGATGTGTAATAGATTTTGCAATATTAATAATGCAAAACCGTTGAAGCGGATTTAATTAAATTCTGATGTGTTTTTTATGTTTTGTAAGATAGACTGGTGTAATAACACAAGATTATTAAAGTGCATATGTTAAAGCAACCTTTTACTTTGTAAATTTTGGATTTCGTCGTTACTGAAAAACCGGTTTGAGCAAACTAGGGTCACTATTGCTCTAAGTTATACATAAGATGTCACACCACATAGTGATCCTAGTAATAGCACAATTGCTGAAGTCATCAGCACCACATTCTGGCTCTGCATATATTTATTTACAGTTTGGTAAAAAAAAAAAAAATAAGACCTCAAAGCAATGAAAGAAAGAAATTCGACTTACTAAAGTAGAAATATTAAAGAAATCAGAATACAAAAATTAAGCAAGAGAAATCTCTCACATCATGGTAAACAACTGTTGATCCTGAGGGAATATCATTATCATCATTATTCCGCTTTCCAGGATCCTTCCGCTTCGCCTAAACTTGCAGCTATATTGTACGGTTGTTCCGCTGTTAGTTTGCTACGGCTAGGAGATTTGAGGTACGGTGGCAAATTACTCCTTCATCAGCCGCTGTCTGGACCGCGTTTAGGACTTCTGCGGCCCGTCCCAGGAGGCTGGCTATTAGCTGTGCGGCCTCTTCCTCCGCTGACCACTTGTGCCTGACAACCGGGTCGAACTGGCGGCGGAAGACTTCGAACGTTGATGAACCGTCGTATTTGGGAGGTTTGACGCGCACAGATGTGTCGCGTCCCGGCGCGTCGACCTTTAAATCCTTAAACCTCCTGCCGACGACGTCCTCCACCATGGCCGACGCTTCTGTCGGCCTTTCCTTCCAGCTCATTAAGGCGGCTTGCCAGGTCTTTAACGCGCTCGTCCGACTCCGTAACATCCTCCTTCACGCCGGCCAACTGCTCCTCAAATTTGGCGGCGAGGACCTCGTTGGCAGCCTTCATTTCAGTTGTTAATTCGGTCGTCTTCGCGGTCACCGTCACAGCCAAGTTGTTATTTGCTGTCTCCAACTTCTCTTCCATTTTCTCGGTGATGCTGTCGTTAACCACCTTCATTTCTTTCAACTCAGCTAGAATCTGTGCCAATGCGGCCTACATTGTGGTACGTCGCACTTCTGACACCAATTGTGACTTTGTGGTTTCGTGAAATTAAAGGTCCAACTCGCAGAGATTCAAATCGTTCTTTCTTTCCGTAGAAATACGCTTCGTACTCCATAATCTGCAGTAGTGGCTGCAGATTCCCAGGCAATATTCTTCATGAACATTCGGACATCTCGTACATTATCGATGTCTCAGTTCGAGGGCACGATCGATATCAGATAAAGCTCGTTTCTATCTCAGCCAGCTGGTGACCACTCTAGACAGATATGACCAGAGGCATCAGCGACGCTTCTCATCTTACAAACTTCTGAGAGCCATCAAGTGTCCGCTCGGCTAAAACCAATAGACGCCATTCTAATCTTCGCAAAAGTTAAAGGCACATGGAGGCGGCCCTACTACGGACCCCAACGAATCCTAAGCTTGCACCTCCTACCAGCGCTGCTGAATGTGGTACAAGCGTCTCACGCGCCTGAACTGAGAGCATTATCCCATTAATTACGCTCGGATATAAATATTTGAAAATGACAGATGCCAATCTCATAGTAAAAGGAATTTTATTTTCTGATGATGACCGTACAAAAATTTAATCTCTACAATACTTAGAAAGCGAGCGATGCACGCTTTAGGGTTTGTTATTTTGTTAAAGTGAACGGCATGGTTAAGTCGTGAGTCGAATTCGAGCTGAAATATTGCTGATATTACATTAAATTATTATACGCATATATTCTCTCCAGTGTTTGTGATCCAAATGGGTGAACATGTCTCTCGAAGCTGGGACAAGTGAGTTTTCGATCAACAAACGTGAAGTGATTCATTCTCAGTGCAGAAATATTACATATTACATTTAAAGCTCTCCAATCCAGAATATAGGGCAAGTGTAGATTTTTCAAACCTAGCAATTAACTGTAGGAGCTTATGATGTAGGTGGTGCACGTACAGTGTCACGAATTTGTAGTGAAGCAGCTTCATGCTTAAAAAAGGGAACATGCCTGTATTTCAATCTCATGGAATGACACACGGAGTTGGAAAGCGAATTACTGGGTTGGAAACCGCGTTTGCTGTTGTACTGCTGTGACAAGGTAAGATCTTAATGTTTTAGGAATATTTAATGTGCGTTTAAATACGGGAAAAATAGGCAGAACCTTTGCTGACGTGTAAAACGTAATATGAACAGAAACTCTGTCGGTACACCCACCATACTTGGCAACAGCGTTCCGCTTGAGCATTGGCCACCGTTCATATGCCTTAAACTTTGGCGAACGGATCAAGCACTGATTTTAAATAAACAGATGATAAGCAATTATCTAAAATACAGCCAAATCAATTATGGTGACATGCCAGATGGCATCCGGAAGAAAAACTGCGACCACTTCATTGATCGCCGCCTTCACCCACCAGCAGCTCCTATCTAACCTATTGTTTACAACCACTACATACCTTTCAGAACTTAATTCTACATGCCTCAAATCGCAGGTTAAGTCACATACGGTGGTACCGACCCCAATGGGAAGAATCAACCAGAACATGCTCCGGCCTCACCAGGTCGGAAGATTGCGTCCTATGCTGCCTGATGCTCTTATTCGTTTCCTGCAGAGGCACCATTCAAATTCACTGCACGCCTTCGCATTTTTTCCTCAAATAGATGACTGCTGTATGTAGTAAATCTAATTTTATATCTTGTACGTCACAGAGGTATTCCCATGGAATGTATATCACTGTTTACAACTAACACTGCTCTGTAATCTCTGACGGTTTATTAGTTGCTTTCCGTAACATTCTGTGTATACGAGGGGGGACCCAAAAGAAACTGGACTCCGAGGGCGCTGCCACTCGTAGACGTAGTGCAGGGTTCTCATGCTAGATGGTGAACCGCTTCATGAAACAGCTGTGCAGACGGCGTCAGTGTAAAGCTGAACATGCAAGTGTGGTATTGTGTTTCTCTGACTGTTGACAGGCTACCTCTGCGAAGTCGTTATGGTAACTTTAAAAGAACAAAGAGTGTGTGTGAAATTTTGTTTCCTGCTTAAATAAACTGCAACGGAGACACACCAAATGCTTCAGGAAGCTTTCCAGGAAGTCGCTATGAGCCGCACACAGGTTTTCGAGTGGTTTGGGCGCTTTAAACATGGTGAGATGTGTGTTGAAGACCAAGCTCGTTCTGGACGCCCTTCAACATCGCGAAAATAGGAGAACATTGAAAAGGTCCGCCAAAAGATCAACGAGGATCATCGGCAAACGATCGACCAAATTTCAGCAGCGACAGGGATCATTTGGAGCTCATGCCAGCGGGTTTTGAGGGAGGATTTGCACATGAGACATGTTGCTTCTAAATTTGTTCCGCGCCTTCTCACGCAGGAGCACAAATGTGTGTCAGGACTTGAAAACCGAGACTGCACATGATCCAAACTTCTTGAACAAAGTCATTACAGGGGATGAGAGTTGGTGTTACGGGTATGACCCAGAAACCAAGCAAGCGTCAAGCCAGTGGAGGACTCCCAACTCTCCCAGAACAAAACAGCAAGGCAAGTGAGGTCAAATGTGAAGACGATGATCACTGTCTTTTTTGATGTTCGTGGAATTGTGCATCGGGAATTCATACCCCCTGGCCAGACTGTTAACCAGCACTTTTACTTGGTTGTTTTAAGGTGTCTGCGAGAGGATGTGAGGAGGAAACGCCCAGAACTTTGGCGATCAGGTGACTGGCTTCTGCATCATGACAACGCTCCAGCACACACGGCCTTACGAGTGACCCAGTATTTGGCATCTCAGAGGTGGTCTGTCGTTCCCCACGCTCCGTATTCGCCGGACGTAGCCCCGTGCGACTTTTTCCTATTTCACGAATGGAAAAAAACGCTAAAAGGGGAGCGTTATGACGACGTGGAGGCGGTAAAAACAGCTTCGCAAAGGGCACTGGATAGTATCAAATTTGAAGAGTTCCAAACATTGTTTCCATCAGTGGGAAAAGAGACTTGACATGTGCATCGCATTTAATGGAGAGTATTTTGAAGGTGACTGAAGTAATTTTGTAAAAAGGTTCAGCAATAAAGTTTTTATAACAATAATCCGGTTTCTTTTGGGCCCCCCTCATATTCCTTTGTCGGAGCTCACGCACTCTCTGGAGACAACGTAATGTGAAATGGCATGATGTCGTGGTTTTGATCCGTAGCCGTTTGTACCTATGAGCAGCTTTCTCTCGTTCTCATACAGGCAGAAACTTAAAGCAAATTGTCTGTCTAAGCTTCAACATTCATGCCATGTTTTTGCTCCTTAAGAACTAACAGCAGACGTTGACAGACATGTTGTCTATACTCGAGGAATTTGCCTCCTGCAAGCGTTTGCTTGTTGTCTAGTAAACTTATATCCGCATGTTTACACTCCGGCGTTATGTGTGATCCATATCACTTTCTTCCCCGAGGGTGTTTGCGTGGTTTTCATTTTGAGCGAGGTGTTGCAAGTTATTCTGCAACGGTTCAAAAAGGTAATCTGTTTATTGTTCTTTGTCCTCGGATTTATAAATACAATACAATCCCCTTGATGTACTTGGAATTCCTGGCATATCCTGTTGAGAAATAATCATATAATCTACATGAAACGCTGGACATTTCTTGGATGGCTATGGCTCTTTGTTACATCCAATACACACTCAAACTTTCAAAGAAGACTCAAGATTAATATAGAAGAAAAAAGTGGAGTGAATTGAAAGAAGTCAATTGACAATTCTGCAAATTTATTCCCTGGTCTCACACGCAATCACTTATAACTATTATAATCATTCTGTTGAGGTCCCAGGTCGATTACCATAGATTACCTACTCTAATATTGGATTTATCGTCTTACCTGGTCGCGAATGCTGACATGCTCATCTAACACGGTTTATATTTTATCTTAGTTGCTTTCTTTCTCATATTTCAGGTATGGTTTCGAGTTTCGTGGTGTATGGTGGTGCCGTGTATACTGCTCAATAGGAAGAAGGCAGCTTGGTTGATGGATCGTTCACTGTAGTTTGTTTTCTGCACAGTTCTAGAAATGGAAAGTCTTCGAGCTTGGAATTTCATCCTTTTCTCATAGAGGTTGTGGGTCACACTATATTGTGGGTTCGTAGAATTAAAAGTCTAATTTGCATAAATTCAAAATTCTCTTTATTTCTAGTAAAAAAGACGTTTTGTACAACCCTGCCAGCAGCAGAATGACGTAAAACATGCAAACGCAGTCCTGAAGGTCGTCTGCCATACGTCCACACAGCTACACACTCGATTAGCAACTGCGACTCGCAAATAACTGCTCACTACTGTCCAGCAACGCAAAGGTCCCTGAAATGAATGTGCTCCCTTACACAGCGGGACAAAGACAGCGAATGTGTGTGAGAGGGTATGCATACTACACAAGGAGCAGAACCTTTAAAAAAGACATGCGCCCTATTCACTCTGTACATTAAAACCGAGAAGATTCATTCACAAAAGTAGAAGCCGTCAGAATGTTTTTGAATGGTCTGTAACTGTACTGACATGGGGTGTCATAAACCTATCCAGGGAGGGTGTGGGAACCTTCTGCAATCCCCCTGCATCTCAGGTCTCGGAGACTTTTTCTCCTGTGGAGGACACTAGCAACTTATTGGCAGCTCTCACACCGTGGCTTTTATACCTCTACCGGGTTTCCAGACTTAAGCCGAAGTTTCAAGGCCTTTCGCGGCGCAGCGAGAGAACAATAGAATTATCACTGATATTTCTCTTCCCGCTTCTATCTCTCTCTCGGCAAGCGCCAAGCGCTCGCGTACGCGCGGGCCAGCAGCAGCACAATAATGCCTCGGCGACAATTGAAATTGCAGGATTCCCACCGAGTTGAACAGCTTATTACAATTTTGTATTATATCTACTGTACTTGAATGGTAACTGCAAGTTTGTACCTTAATTATCTAGGTTACAGATTTTGACATCATGACTCTAGAAGCGAAATATAACCTAAGTGCTTTTTATTCAGTGGTGCATCATCTCCAAGCAGTACGAATTTAACCGTATTTGTCTACATTACTGTTTAAATATATCGTTTTAACCTCGGAGGCTGCGCCAATAAATGGTCCTTCAACTATGGTACAGATCTACAATACTATAACTATGATACATATGATTTTCTTCGTAGGTTCTATATTCTATGACCAATGCACGCATGTGTATTGATCGTATACGTCTGGTACAATGTACACCTTTCGAGGAAGAAAGCAAGGCAAAAATAATGAAATAAGAAAAGAGAAGCCACCTGCACGCGCCGTTTTTCGTGACCCTGAGAAAACTTCTGGCAGGTGCTTCAATTCCGAGTCACTCAGTCAGTTGGTCAATGTTTTCTTCTACTTGACCTCACGAACATCAGAACATCACATCACGCCCACAGACACAGACATGTCTGTTGTACCCTGTTGAAGCAACACTACTTTCACAGTAGGAAGTTTGCATTATGCTCGTTACATGAACTGCTAATGGGATGGTATACAACTGCAAATCCTTTACTCATATGCAAAAGTAGCTTCCACCTTTGGATTTTAAATGCAACGAACGTTAACTTCATAAGTTTTGGTCATAAACACAAAAAGTAGGAGTTGAAAATGCTTTTTGATATCGACTTGACATTTTATTTTAGTGACGTGAAAACGACAAAAATACCTAAGCATACAACACTAAACACAGCATCCTGTGGAGCACATAATTTTGTATCGATTTATTTTGCAACAGTTTGCAACAGAACTTTCATTTAAACCATTATCACCTACACCATTCTAAGATATCACATTTAGGTGCTGTATAGTGTGATCCATATAAATCTGAACCACTTCAATATGCCGTAACTTTTGAACCAATAATAGGACACAAGTGCAACTTTGGGACAATATAATACACAAACGGGAGATTACATTACACTATGAGACCTAGTAGACACTGGAGGTTATATGGCTATCTTCAAGACATTTGTGGAGCAGCTGTATGATATCGAATTGAGAGAAGGTTATTTCTAGCAAGATGGAGCAACGTACCACACATCTAATGACACCAGGGAACTTGTAACCAGTTTCTTTGATAATCGAATAATCTCAAAAGGACTATGGCCCCCCAGATTCCCTGACCTAACCTCACCGTATTTTTTTCTTGTGGGGATATCTAAAAATAGAGTGTACAAGAAAAGGCCATGGATAATTGATGTTCTCAAGGAATCCATTTGAATCGAAATAAGTAACACTGGCAAGGATACTCTCCGTAAAACTTCAGAGAAAATGGTGAGACGAGTGCAAACATGTATAGATGCTGGTGGAGGACACTTCCATTTTCTCTGAGATGTAAATAGTGTAATGTAATGGAAATTAATTGTTCTTTCACACTAGCCGTGTGTAGGATGCCCTATGAAAGGGTAGAGCCAGATTGAAGAATTCAATGCCATAGCCGGGATTTGAACCACGGATCTTTCCAGCCGCTCTAACCATTTGAGCTACTATGGCCAACGTGCCAACATTACATTAAATTCTCCAACTGACTCGTGTTTCTCCCGGTACACCACTTGCAGTTCTCAAAAACACATGAGACAACTACCTTAATAGCGACTTACTATGCTGTAAGTATTTTAAGGCCCGGGCTTTATAGATCGGACCACTGTTAGGTACAATTAATGGAAATTAATTGTTCTTTCACACTAGCCGTGTGTAGGACGTGGTTCAAATCCCGGCTATGGCATTGAATTTTTCAGTTTGACTCTAATACCTCTTGACACTATATGGTGAGCTTCAATTTCTTTTTCACACCAAGACTTATGATTCAAAGCAAATATGTTAGGACTGCAGACTACCAGAGAGAAGATAATTAAATGACCGCTTGAATTGCGTGAAAAGGTTTACGTAATGATAAACTTCATCGATGCATAACCCTCCAAGTCCAAGTAAATAGTTTTTCCTCTTCACTGCTCAACTGAAATCCTGCGTTTCCAAAATCCGGAGAAGATCAAGAGAAAATAGAAGTGCTATCACGTTCTTGCTAAGTCATGCATGTTATTTTACATGGTTTAATTGTGCAGAAAGTATGTTAATTGCGGTTATATACACGTAATAATGTAATACGCTTTCTACGCTTTTAAATCGCATCACATATTTTTATTTTCGATATAGAAAGTTATAGCAAGATAGCAGCTGTTAATGCATTTAGCGACAAATGGATTATTCTTTGAAAATTGCTTACCCGAAACTTTCATCACCAAATATGATGGTAAGCTGAGCGAACTACTAATAAGTCCTTTCTCTGCGCATATCAGGACTTTGTCGATTAAAATTAAGGCTAATAAGGACCCTAAAAGGGCTCTCTTTCCTTAAGGACTATTAAAAAATATTGGATTCAAACAAAACAAGTTGAATTAATTGATGCAAATTAATAATTTCTTCAAATTAGCTGTATATAGGCTAAGGTTTTGGATAGATAGAGTCGACATCAAATATTCAATGCCATGGCCGGGATTTGAACCACGGATCTCCTGGTTTCTGTCCAGTCGCTTTTACCCATTGAGCTACTATAACTCATATATATACTCATATATTCCGGTAAACCACTAGTACTTACGATAAGTACTCAAGTACTTACCATAGTAAGTCGCCACAAACGGTGTATCTCTGATTCGTGGGCTCCTAGTGGTTTACCGGGAAATATATAGAGTCAATTGGAGAATTTAATGTCAGGACGGCACATTGGTAGCATATCTGCCTCACGTTCAAGAGGTCCTGAGTTCTTAGGGTGAGTTACCTGGATAAGGTTTTTTCCCGGGTTTTCCCTCATTCTGATAGACGAATGTCAGGCAACTCTAAGCTCCATGGACCCCGGACTCATTTGAGCATCACTTAACCCATTTCATTCATCGTCCGACATGACTTAACGTTGGAGAACGTAAATTACACAAAAAGGACGGCACATTGGCCGTGGTAGCTCAATGGGAAAGAGCGACTGGACGGAAACCAAGAGATCCGTGTTTCAAATCCCGGCTATGGCATTGAATTTTTCATGTCAACCTTATCTTCCCGTAGGGGAGGGCATCAGTCCCCTTCAGCTGCCGTGGTGCGGGCTCTGCGGGCTCAACTCGTGGTACCTCTGACATTACTAGAGGAACCTCGGGCCGAACATTCGAGCCCCTCCCTGATAGGAAATTGTTCGGATTGGGTTGGACTCGAGGGGGCAGTGGTTCCCGATACCCGTGGGAGATCGGGTACGTCTCCGGACGGGGTTGAGGGAAGCCATTAATATTCCCGGCATAGCTAGTAGAAGGTGTGCTAGATCACCAGGCGGCCCCACCGAGGTCATATCGTTAGCCTTCCCATTTTGGAGTTGGCGCGCGTAAGTGGTGTATACACTTCCATCCCGTCTTGAGTCCATAGGACCAGATGGCTTGTTAGTTTCTAGATCTTGCCCTATGGAAAGCCCCACGGAGGCGCCGGGCGCCCTTTTGGGACAACTCGGTAACTCCCTGGTCGAAGGAGGTCCGGGTCCATGGTCCCACGGGTCCAGGACTAAGGGGAGTAGAACCTTGGACATTAACATTAACGTGTCAACTTCATCTATCGAAACAAGTTGAAATTGAGGGTTTTAATGTTTTCTGAATAAGTAAAAATAACATCAGCATCTTAGGTAAACGTTGTGTACATGTGTGTTTGTCTCTGTGAGGGAGGACAGAGTGAGAGAGACAGACAGAGAGAGAGAGAGAGAGAGAGAGAGAGAGAGAGAGAGAGAGAGAGAGAGAGAGAGAGAGAGAGAGAGAGAGAGAGAGAGACCTAGCGCGTACGTCAAACCTGTCTACAACAATACAGCTCAGCAACCAAATGACTCGTAAATGCCAAACTTCGTGAAGAATCTCATCTCCAAAGGTTGTGATCACAGCATCGATCGATTATCAGCAGAATAGTGATGCATGATTAATTTTTGCTCCATATTTAACTAAAAGCTACACGTCTGGACGTATCCAAATTAAATAAAAAAAAGTAATGAAGCTGGTAGACAGCCTCCATCTTATTTCCGTTAATTTTACAGTATTAGTCAAGATCTAAGTTTAACCGACACTTGAATTTACACGTTTCCACCTAGGTCGACTTGAAATGTTCATCCTGAAAATCAGAGTTGGAAGAAAATTTCTCGGAATCGTCCAACTTGCATACCTAAATATATGCTTATTTTTCCGTTAATGTATGTGTTCACGTCAAATGATAATAAAATCATTCGTGTTTTCATCAGGCACAATTTGCCTACGCATTTTGAAAATCTAACATCTCAATTGCTTTGGCAACCTCTGTTCACTTATTTTGTTTTGGGTTTTTCCCGAACTACCAGTGAACCTCTATTGTTAAATGGTTTATATGTTAGTCAGTTTCTTGTACTAATTTATACCATTTAAAATAGTCAATTCCACATGTATGCATATTTAATTTAAAATCCCTGTTTTATAACTTTTATCCTTAATTAGTGTCTTTGATTCGTATTTCCAACTTTGATCTGTTTTCTCCTGAAACGGTCTATTATAACATATTACTTTTTAATATAATTTAAGGTGATATAAATGTTCGTCCTAGAGATTCTAACTAAAAAGAAAAGAAACATTGTATATTAGTGTCACAGAGCGACTAGTGCACAGTGGCTAAAAGCAACTCTGATGTAAGTATTCCGGAAGTTTTTTAAAACTAAAATCCAGTCTATTTAACAAAGTGATACCTCACTTCTCTCCTACTTCAGATGTGTTAAAAACACTAACGCATTCCGTTGTATTGCCACATGAAGTTAGAAACCTGTAGACCAAAAGTCACAAGAGTACAGATCTGACGAAAGAAGCCGACGATAACGGCCACATAGAAAGGGCCACATAACATGCTATAAACAACCTTGCCTCTATTTTTAGACATAATTGCTGAGACATCTATATTCCGGTAGCAATTAACATGAGTATGCTCATTGCATATAATGCTGTGAAGTCACGAGAGTTCCCGCTTAACAATGCACGCGGTTACGCTCTGTGGTCACAAGCATACCAATGGCAACAGTAACTGGGCCTTCCTATCATTACAGCCGTCAACGGCGGAACAAGCTAAACAAAATTATTAGCAGTGATAAAGACGAGAAAAAATATTTAATAGTTGCAGTCATTATTTTGTTAGATTAAGTGTTATTTCGAGTTAACCATTATCAGACCGAACGAGATATCTCTGCAATTACGTGTGAAGTTTGCAATCCCGGGTTCGACTCTTCTTAACCGCTCACTCTGACCTTGGCGTTTTCATAGATTTTCCTGGTCGGTGGGCGAATGTTGGGATGATTTCTCAGTTAACACTATTTCCCTTTCATTATTTACCGATCATTTAATTTCCTTCTCATCTTTCACGTGTACTTCTAGGTTTCGTGACAGATGCCGGTGAGGGACAAGTGGTGCGGATGCTTTCTCAATAGAAACAGTACTTCTCAGAGAGAATAGAGGGCTGCTATATCGACGGAATGTTCATCAACCTCTCCATTCAGCTGTAGATAGCCTGGAAGTGTTAAGGATTCCGGAAGTTTCTGCAGCCTTAAGCTCCAATGATTCCTTCATCCCATCCCTTTATTTCGGAAGAAGATGGAAGGTAGCTACGACTTACATAACCTACTTCACCCACAAAGCCATCAATCGAAGTTGAAAGCGATATATTATTTCTTTTCCTGTACGTTATCAGCAGACATGAATCATAAAATTTTGTTTCCTCAAATCACTAACCATTAATTTCGCTTAAGAATAAATATGAGAGAGTTTTTGCCACATTATATTCTAGCTTAGCAGCACCTGGCGTACCAAATACCAATTCGGAGTTACGAAAGTGTAGATTTGCTATAGGACCTGCTTCAAGCCATCTTGAATAACATTCCTCCAATTGTAATTTTAAAATATTGGGGGATTGTTCATGAGTAAGGAATATAGGGCAGTGGTAACTACAATTGGCATACGATATATTTCGTTTATTCCACCGAACATTAATTGTAAGCTTTTATCAAAAAACACATATTTTGAGGTACGTGAATCCTTGGAAATATTTGTAAAGATGAGGGGATATAGAAAACAGGATAGTTATTCAAAATAAATTATAACAATTACCACTCTTTTCATGATGAAAGGGAAAATTAAGAAAAAGAAATAAACGTATACTTCATGAATCTCTGCCTTCAAATAAACATAAGAACAATAACTTCAGCAGTTGTGGATATTAGAGTAATAAATGATGACAAAAGAAAGATTAGAACCAATCATTATTTTATTTATTTTACTCAACGTATACTATTAATTGAAGAGGAAAGACATAAGTACAGAAATTTAAAGCCCTTGTAGCACAAAGAACAATATGAACACGAATAAAAGAAAAATACATTTTAAGGTAGATAGAGTCAACATGAAAAATTCAATGCCATGGCCGGGATTTGAACCACGGATCTCCTGGTTTCCGTCCAGTCGCTCTAACCCATTGAGCTACCATGGCCAACGGGCCGTCCTGACATTAAATTCTCCATTTGACTCATATTTCCCCGGTAGACCACTAGGAGCTCTCGCATCCGAGATACACCGTTTGTATTAGAGTTAAATGATGAATTTTGGGACTCAAGTACTTACGATAGTAAGTCGCCACAAACGGTGTATCTCAAATGCGAGAGCCCCCTAGTGGTCTATCGGGGAAATATATGAGTCAAATGGAGAATTTAATGTTAGGACGGCACGTTGGCCATGGTAGCTCAATGGGTTATAGCGACTGGACAGAAACCAGGAGATCTGTGGTTCAAATCCCGGCCATGGCAATGAATTTTTCATGTTGGCTCTATCAAAGACCTTAGCCTATATACGGCTAGTGTGAAGAAATGATTAATTTCCATCAATTAACTAAAACATGTTAAGGTATTTGCAAAGCCTTAATATTTATTTCAATAACTCAATGCCTACATACAGTAAATGAAATGGCTGACATCATGATTAAACATGCCCAGGTTCACTGTGCTGTGAATTAAAAGACATGCTTTGTAATGAAGACAAAGAAAAACCACGAGAAAGTAACAACTCACTTCAAATGAAATGCAACTTCAGGCCCACAAGGATGTTCATGAAAACGACCAACATAAGTTTTGATTTTAAACCTAATATCAATTAAGTGAATCAATGTGATTTAGCTAGTAATTGATGCTTAGCCCAATCCTTGATGCAGTGACGTGGAAAGAAGGAACGCAGGTAGAGCGAAGAGTTAACGGTAAATCATTCCTTCGCACATTTATTACTTGGAGAGATCCACTGCTAGCGAATCACAGATGTACATAGAGAAATCTGTATGTACAAGTAGAAAATTTAAGTTGGCATGAGGGAAGTTACAAATATAAGTATGAAGACAGAGAGAGAATAATAACCACTTTGGATTAATTGCACTAAAGTCCTTGGGGAACGAAGAACTTAGTACTGTTCAACGCCACTGAAGGAGTTCCATTCATAGTCTCAATATGAACCTTAACACGGACCATGTGCAAACCAGCCATCAACTTCCGACAATGTGGGACTGTTAAACAGATCAAATGGACAAAACTAGTCCACAATTCAACCACTCTAAAAGTAAATTCTTCTCTTCAATAAAACTGAAATGTCGACTTCTTACCCGGAGTTCAACTCCCGAACGAGGTTGGTATTATTTTTTAATTAGGATATTTCCCTGCCCCTATAAATCTGGGAGTGAGAGTGAATGTGCTAATAAATTATGAAAAACCTAACCTACAATTTCAGAGTATAAAAACATCATCGAACACTTCAGTCCAAGGACGCCTAGAAATAAACAGATGAAAGAGAGAGATAAAGTAAACACACACAGGGAAGCTATTTGGTTTCCTTCTGGCCACCCTTTTTATTTAAAGTTGAGTGTCTTTTAACCTCACGTTAAATGGAACGGTGAATGTAATAGTTGGATCTCAAACGTAGCTGGAGTCCGCAGGGCTTAGGAAAACACGACATTGGTTTCTCAGATCAAGGGGAATCCCCTGAAAACTATCAGAGTAACTCACTCTAACCGAGATTCGAACCTGTTGGATATGAAGTAGACCTTGTTTACACAGATGAGTACAGGCAAATTGTCTTTAAGTATAACAGCATTATGTTTTGCACCGACTGTGGCTAAATATACTTGCAACATCAACAGAATTTTACGAAATTTTATCAGTAGATTTGATTTACAAGGAAGTATAAAAGAAAATGTCCCAAAAGGAAAACAAACTTATTTTGTAGTGAAACTAGCACGATCATACAGGTAAACAAAAGAACTAGTTGCAGAACACTTTTTCAAAAATTAAAAATATTGCCTCTACCTTGCTTGTATATCCAAGAAATAGTAACCTTTGTTAAATTAAATATCCATTTATACTCCACTAATACACAAACACATAATCATGATACTCGAAGAAAAGAGCAAATAAGTATAATCCCCCATAACACCAGTTTGTTTGGTAAAAGCTTTATATATACTGAACTTTGCCTTTATAACGGCCTACCTGAACACCTAAAGAGCATATCTGCACTTCCTATATTTAAATGCTGTGTGAAAAAGTTCCTATTAGAACATTGTTTTTATAGTATAGGTGAATTTTTTGAATATGTCAACTACAGATAAATTGTTATTATATTGTACATACAGTTTCTGAATTTTCATTTCTAAACTTGTGTTGTGCATATGTTTATTGTATAATTTTTAGTTATAAGCACTTGACGTGTCCTATATCATGTACTATGATCAAAAGGATGAATACAAATACAAATACAAATACAAATACATAAGGAATGCTTAATGCTTCTAAACCAGATTTTAGCAGCCATCAAATGGGGGTAATCGATGAATACTACAACTAAGCCTACCACCCTTCCTCTCATAACATATGCAATACGATATTTACCACAACCAACTACTTCAGCACAACGGAAAGATCTTTGTTAATTAACATATCAAAAGAGAAATAAAGATTATTTTTTTAAAGCAACTTGATGCTGAAGTAAAGAATATTAATTTTATTATGAAAAAAAAAAACTTGTAGAGAAGTGAAATACGACGTTTTATACACAGATGTCCTGTTCTCCCTGTGCCTCACAGGCAAATAGATTTAGAGAAACCGGTCCCATTCTTGATACGAAATCGAAAGTAAATTGTCGTTTTATTACAGAGGGAAAACTATGACTTCGGAGAAAGTCTAGAACAAAATTCAAAGAAATCCTGAAAAGCTCGCACAGAAATCCGGTATTTCACTAACCCTGACTTGGATTGGATCATATTGCACTCTATAGGATGGCCGGGTAGTCCTCGAGAGTGGCTCAAAAGACTGAGGAATTCCGGAATGGAGATTAATGCGAAGAACTATGGGCAACACAGTCCTTACCTTTGAAGAATTAAGAACTCTATCGGCGCAAATAGAAGCTTGTCTAAATTCCCGTCCTCTTTCAAGACTCAGATGATTCTTCTGATTCCTCTTACCTAACTCCTCATTTCCTTATTGGGGAACCCTCACAGCTGTTCCCGATCATGACTTCACCCATTCCAGCCTCAACCGGCTGTCACGATGGCAACATATTCAAAAAATGACTCAGGACTTCTGGAGTAGATGGCACAATGACTACCTGAATACACTTCAACAGCGTCATAAGTGGACCAAGGAACATCCAAATCCTTGCCCTGGTGATGGTTTTATAAAGGACGACAATCTGTCTCCTATGCAATGGCGAAAGGGAGTGATAGAGATGATTCACGCTGGTAATGATGCACTGAAAAGAGTTGTTAGTGTTGGGACCGATTCAGGTGTGATCAAGAAACCTACTAGGAAGTTGTGTGTTCTTCCTAAGCATGATAATTTGTGAAGTAGTGATTATACAAAATGTAGGGTATTACGTAATGACGACCATTTAAGAGATGTGTTATTGTTTAAATTTACAAAACTAATTATATTGTCTCTCATTCACTGTTGCTGATCTGTGCATTCCTGAAACCTGAGAGGAACGTTATGCATGGCTCAAAGTAACATTTCAACAGAAAACCTGGAGATTTTCTCTAGTACTCTTGCTTTAAGTTCTCGATGGTAGCACATCAAGTATGGCAAACTTTACTCTTAAGGTAGCCCCACAAGAAAAAAATAGCACGCTATCAGGTCAGGCGATTTTATGGGGCCATGCGATGTCGTCGTGCACTTGTTTACTAAATGACAAGACAGTGTGAGCAGCATTCTACATTCTCTATGTGATTCAGTGCCGTCAACTTCTCAACACGTTTTAAAATGACTCGTTCTTTTGTGCCATCGTTTAGAACACGTAAAAATATAGAATTTATGTAGAAATGTATATTCTCAAAGTGTACAAAATTTCAAATTGTGTTGTAACTACATAAGTACAATAAACACTATAGCATTTCTAGTATACCACAAACTTAACAAATCACTGCACTTGGTACGCCATGTGTCATTGCACAATATGCATTGTGCATGGCAAAGCGAGAAGTGTCGGGAAAAATTCGCAACACAGAGATGTTTACCTCAGCTTATCGCACATACACGGTGAGTCCAGTGTATACTCTGTTCAGATATAATCATGTCTTCGGACAGAAACGTGTCATACAACGGCAGGCGCGAGAAAATATATAGACACACGCAGCTTCCAATCGGTCTATTTGTGTTTCTTAACTTACTGTACGCCAATTTACTAATATTTCACTCTTATTATGAACCAGATAAGACCTGATAGGGAACGATCGCAGCGCTGGTCACCTGAAGTTCAATACGCCTCAACGCTCTGTAGTGTAATATATCTTTCTCGTTTTACGCAAAGAGTATCATAAGATAAAACTCGAAATACATACAGTGAACATTTATACCTAGCTACTTAATGAATTTAAAATGTCACTTCATTCGGCGCTTGCGCAGTCCAGGAATTGCGACCCACAATAATGCAAGTTGGTTGTTGGGCAGTGTTAGGTAATAATCGCTCTAATGGATATCGTTTAATTCTTGAAGCTTGGTTTTATTTGCTTAGCCACAGTATAAATGCAAAATATGGTGCTCAAGGACAAAATCTCCATCATATATGACGAAGGTGTGAGGTTATTGAGCTATAACTTGCAAGGGAACTATATGCACTTGAGTTAAAGCAGCTGTGAATGTCCGAAATCAGCTGGAATACAGCAAGCTTTCGTTGTCAAGAAAATTCAGTACATGCGTTGCAACAAATATTCTGTAGTTGTATGCAGAACAAAATTTGTGAAGTTGCCAGATTTGACATACATGGTTCAATTATTAGAATTAATTTATCAGGAATCGAGTATATTCTGTACTTATTTCCAATTAGTGACTACAAAAGGAGATAATGATTAATGAAAAAGGTTAACAGTAGACAGCTCCTAGCCCAACTCCAAAATCGCCAGCTGGAAGTACCACTACTTTTTTTAAGCCTGACTGCCGCCATTCACTTCCAATTTTTCCATGCAATGTCACATGACATTCCAAGATCTAAATAAGTTTTGACTATCACATCAGACACCAAACTTGTCTGGTTTCCATTTAAAACCAGTTTTCCTGAGGAGGCAGGACAGACAACAGTGTCGAGGACAAGGTGGTCAGTTCCACAGAAATATTTAGGAGTGTCTCGTTAAAGGAAACATGTTTCAGAAGGTAAAGCTATTCTGACGCAGATAAAATGAAACACAACTTACAAACAAAATTCGGCGGACTGCAAAGGAACCAAAGGTAAAACTCTCGGCTCGCTTTCCTTTCTTTTCCACTTAACATTCCTTTGCCTTGCGAAAGCTCGCGCTCAAGTACTCTTCAGATCCATTATGTACACACTCTTGCCGCAGGATTACAGAGAGCACCAGTTAAGGAACTCTAGCACTGGAGAATTTAAGGGCTCTGGATTGTGACAACAACCTAATTTTCCCAGAAACAATTGGCCCCGACGTGAGCAATCTTCTACAACTTGTTTGAACATTAATGAACGTTGATGAAGATGCCAAAATATTATTCGGTATTTAAACATGCTTGTATTACAATATAAACTGGTATAGAAGGCGCCATTATTAAAAAAAACATCAACTTTGTATCAACTGTATAGTTTCATTCAGAATTTTTGCATCCAAGGCAAACCATTCACTATACTATTTTGATAAGCTGACACAAATATGGAATTAATTTTTCTTTCTTTACTAAGTTTACAACATTTCAGTCAGAGAGTATATGGTATTAAAATCTAAAGTAAATCCTCTACTATACTGATTTATAATTTCATTTGCTTCAATTATATTGACGACTTTAGCAATATAATTTATAAGGCTTTGAACATTGATTGAGCTACTGAATTATTGCATCTCAAAGAACACTAATAATTTAATTCGAATTTGTGTTTCTCAATTCCTTATTCTCTCTGTTCTATGTCCCAGAGAAATATTTTAATTTCAATGGTTATAACTGAGGTATTTCCCCTCAAAATGCTTCAAGTCCAAACATTTCTAAATCAGCTGATTTACTATGGACTGCCAAAAACTTTTGCTTACAATGTGTCAGGGATGTTAGGGGGTAAAAGAAACTCTCTCTTTCAGGTGGTGTAACTTTGGCAGATTCGCTTTTTCTTCCGGAAGCAACATAACAAATTGTGTGCTGTTACAAAAGTTTATTACGACAGACGCGATAAAAATAAACATCTATTTTGCATTTTCTTAAGCTGCTCGTTTTAACGCCCCGTGTTCATCACCTGTCTTTTAATTTCTTTTTTTCTAGCAACACTGTCAATTGCTAGGATCTTGTCGTTATTTAGCCCCATAAATCACTTCAATTAGTACTATACCTATCAGCGCATAACCAACGGAGCCACCTAGAGTGATGAGAAATTGGGTTTTCGGACTCCCATTGCCTGAATATATGCCGGACGTGAACAGATATTTAAACGATTCCGCAATGAGAGAATGAGCATTTCTCATCAGTGTGTACTTGACCAATAAGCTGAAAAAATGCCAAGGGTCGCTGAAGCTGTGCAAATCATTCGATAAACGCATTTTAAACTATTATGTGTTTCAAATGGGAAGAGTTCTGGAGTCCAGCTAATCAGATACCGTAGCAAACTCAGCGTTGCCAGCTTGTTACCCCACTCCTTTTGTATTTCCCTCTCTCTTGTACACTCATGCAACATGCAGATCTGCTTGGTGCAGACGTAAGAGTAGGCAAAATATATTTTGCAAACCTTTACAATGATGCAGTTGCCAAAATCAAAATTGGAAAAATCATTTTCGCAAATTACGTATATTTTAAAATACTATAACTATAATTATAGTTTATGAATTACCTATTTTTCTATTCCAATGGAACTGCCAGTGGCTCATCCATATCGCTGTCAATGTCACTTCCGTTAAGAGACAATTTGTCATTCTCACTGTCTTCATCGTCTGACTCTTGCAAATTTATGATTATAGGTTTCAAAATCTGGTCACGTGCTACTTCTTTATTAAAATCATCTTCCTGAAGGTTTTCTGCATGCCTTACGCAGTTTTCCCAGTCCAGTTGTGTTACCTTGTCAATTTCTTCGTGAACAAGTCGTTTAACGTCCGTCAGTTTAAAAGTATTACTTCTGTTTGCAATCTCCCCTTTTATTTGAGCCCACACCAACTCAATTGCATTATATTGGCAGTGGTAAGGTGGGAGGCATATTACCTCGTGTCCCATTTCTATTGAAAGTTGATCCAGCTGATACACTTTTTCCGTGTTTTTAAACGGAAGTACTCTTTGCAATAGCTCTGTTTCCGAAAAAAGTTTGAAGAACGTGTACACTTAAAAATAATACTTCGAGCCTGACTTTGCAATACCTGCCTTTTTGACTCGCCGCTATATTCACCACAAGAAGCCATTGCATAATTTAACTCTTATTCTACTGTTGTGTAAAGAACAACTGAATGATATTGATCTGAACTCTCCAGAGTAAATAAACTCTTCTTATCCAGCATTCATTTATAAACATAAGCATACAGCATTCCACAGGCTAACTGGAAATGAAGTGTTTGCTCTTTCTCGAATTTAACACCTTAACTTATTCACAGTAATTCCTTTATCCGTCATGTTAGTAGTTTAAATTTCAATTCTGAGTAATTAAAAGTGTATGTACATACATACACACCAACCACTTTGAACTCCCTAGAGTAAATCGAGATTGCGAACCATTCATAAACAAAGATATGTGACCAGACACGTTCTGCCAGGGCAGCAGAAATTTACTCTTTCCTCTCGCTCGAATTGGATTATTCAGAGTAATTCTTTTATCACGTCATATCAAACATTTATGTTTCAGTTTTGAATAATTACGCATACATGCCAACCAATAATGATATTCATTACAGTGCTTACGTCGCGATTTATTGTTATAATACAGGTAATAGTGGTTTATTTATTTGTATTAGAAAAAAATATTTGAGCTAAAAATATGGGGTTTCATGGTTATGTTAGATACATTACTCTCTACCTTCCACATGGATCAGTTTTGGAAAAATCTTAATTTTTGTCTTAGCGCGAATATTATTTCCTACAGATTGATTAGGTTGGCGCTCTTCACACACCACTTAGCGGGAATGCAATACGACAACACCGCAGGACTCCGATTGGTTGCTCACCCAATAGCGCTCAAGGACAAACACCTTCCCATTTACACATGGTTGTAAGTTGTACTTGCCAACACTGTGGAAGACACTTGGTAACAGAAAGCGGCAAAGGATTTTTGAGTGACAATAGCAGAAAACAGACCTGGATTGACACAACCAACTGCTTTAACGCATTTACAAGCTAGTCATTATAAGAACCTCGAAATATTCAGGCAATCTAAAACGTACTACGTCAGCTAAGCCTCTAGGTCTCTAGGATGTTCTTCGTATTCATAAAACATTCTTTAGCCTCCACGGCTGCGGGAACCATTCTGACAAGATAAAATATATATCACCTTCACATAGTATTTACCCAGTCCCTTCCACTTTCCCTCTCTTTCAATTCCTCTTTCGGCATTCTCAGATCCCTATCTTGTAATTACATGCCGATGAAGACATTATTATTGATCACTTCTGTTCCACTGAGACGGGGGAGCAGAATGGCGATGGAATTTCTTGTTTGCACACTCCACTAAATCACGCAGCAGGTTTAAAACACCTCTCTGATATTCTTTTGTTTTTCGTTTTTTTTTTTAAAGTCATTTATCTTTAACATGTAGGAGATGCTGCACGAGAATTTTGCTTCGAAGGTGGTGCCTTCTTTTTTTGCAAATATTATAGTGGGTTGTACAACGTATTCAGGAGTTCATCCTGTGGCAATCGGAACTCACAGCCAGTTCATACAACAATGTGTTAAAATCCAAATTTTCTTTCCTTGCATTACATTGATAAACCTGTATGCATTAGTTGCACAACAGCGTTATTTGAGTCGTCCCTTATTATTTTCCATACCATGAACAAAGTAGAGAAAGTAATACATGCTATCCAAAAATTCGATAAAATATTTCATCAGAAATACATATATGGGTCATTCAAAAATTAGTGGCAACACTGCCTGCATTTGATTTCGGTAAATAATGTAAGCTGATGATAATAATGAAAACTAAGAGCATTTAATGTTTGTTAGCTATGCAAACATTTTCTCAAAAATTACTAAAACTAATTTGATTAAATTATTATATGCTTAATATATTTTCACTGCAAATGAAATACACTTCTCGAAGAGGAACTTGAACTCTGAAGCCATCTTCATTGTGAACGACTTAAATATCTGTTAAACCATAAGAGATAGATACAAAAAATGTAGAACTTGTTAAACACAATTTTTATGAAATAATGATTGTGGAGTTAACCAATTTTGCGACATACCTTGTTATATAGATTTCAATGTTCCAATACCTAGAATAACCTTAAATGGGTAATCTTTTCCTTAGGAGTGAGGGTATCTTTTGGTATACTTTAAACCCAGATATATTGAACAGTGTTTAAAGATTTGATTATCGCATTCCCATATTCATACACTACATGCAAGGAAAGTATATGAGTAGAACAATACAATTCATAAAATCTTAATCTCGATTATCTAGAAGCAGGTAGAAGAAAAAGCATTTGGAAGGATAGCTTGTACAAGAGTAGCAATATTATTGTGAAAGCAAAACATCAGAACATCAAACGACCTAGCGGGTACAGTACGGGCTATACTGGCCTAATGGAAAGTTCCCAACTCGTCAATTGTAGAGAACCTGCCCTCTGCACTGACGTGACACATTGGATTTTCTTTCACGTTGGCCTGCGAGTGCTAGGGCTGTGCCTCTTTTATCTAAATATCCTATATATTTCCTATTTCTATTATTTCATTTTATGCTTTACCTTTAGGGTTGTAGGTCCATGTGGTGCAATTTGCAATGTGTAAAAATTCTTTTATGGAGCTTGCTGGTATGTTTTACTCTGAGACGCAGAAGTTAAGGTGGCTTAGGCGGGATGAAAGTGTTATGGACCCCCACCTTCCTCTGTGCGTCATCTTTCGCATCTCCTCGACCATTGGATCTCCACATCCTCCCTTCATTCCAGGAGTCATGTTGGAAATACAAAGAGTCTATGTGTTGTGCTGTGCTACCTCTAGTTACTCGAGTCCCTCAGTACTAACTACTAATGTCTTCTTTCGGGAGGTGTATACCTGACGGTAGTTTGACAACTTCTATATACCATATATTCTCTTCTTCATCATTTCCTTACATATTATTGTCCAGGGCTATAGAGCCAGCGCGGTGCATACGTTTCGAAGAGAGAGAGAGAGAGAGAGAGAGAGAGAGAGAGAGAGAGAGAGAGAGAGAGAGAGAGAGAGAGAGAGAGAGAGAGAGAGAGAGAGAGAGAGAGAGAGAGAGAGAGAGAGAGAGAGATTCCTCCCTGGCTCTAAGTTCTGTCCGCCAAGGGAAAGATCGGTATGGAAATGTTAGGGAACCTTCTGCATCAGATCTGGCCGTTCTCTGTATTTCCTCAACTCTTCTTCCCACATTCTGCCAGAAAGCACAAAAGATCTAACATTAACTGCCATTTACTTTTGTTCTTATGCTATACTCGTCAGGTTTGGTAACAAAACTTCCATAAAAAAAACCACTAGGACTGTTTGCCTCTTTCTGTTTTGAATGTGTACGCTTTTAAAACAATATGCGTTTTCAAAATATATCCCAAGGCTGCCTGTTAATTGAGTTTGAATCGATATGGAATCCATGATGAAACACCGATGCACTTCATTTCTTTTACTACACACGTTATCAAATTGTGCTTCAAATATCTCATATAAAAAGTTAAAATGCTAAAATAGAAGAGTAACTCTAAGTTCTATTGGCCCCGACTTATTTGAGCATCACTTCATCTGATTTATCACTCGAAATGACCTAACCGCGTGTGTGTGTGAGTGAGTGAGAGAGAGGAAGGGGCCAAAATCATATTAAAACATCAATTCCGAGGTCAGATATGTGATGTTTTCAGAAAGTTTATAACTTTTTAGAGCTAAAGCCTTCATTCTTTCACTTTAAGCTTATGGTATTCATTAAAATCTTGATTGTTCTTTACATGAACACAAAGTTTAACCATTGCACATGGGTAACAATGATAAAGATTTCCACTTTTACTTTTCTTTTCGGAGTAGGCAAAGAGTACATTCTGAAAATATATTTGCCTTACACCAAGTAATGAAGTGAGTAAACGCCAATTTATATTTCGTTTTAGATTTTTTTATAATACTAGTTCTAGTGTTATTCTTTCTCCGACTTGTATAATTTTATTTGGTTCTTCCACTTCACTTTCTTTAAATTCATATTTTCCATCATTTATTCGTTAGTACCTTCATGTCAAGCTGCCTAAAATAAATGAACAAAAAAAAAAACCTCTTACTTATTACCTGTAATTTGAAACTACCAATTTAGGAAATACACCCCAGAAGTGCTTCCCTTAGCTCCAGTAGGAATCATTTCTAAACTGAATGAACTGCTCTACAGCGAGAAGTCAAACTGACATGGTCAAGGTTTACATTCAGAGTTCATTGTCCTCTCTGACAATTGCCCATCCTCAATATTATTCTTTAATAAGCAGACGGGACATTTAATGTTCCCGACCTGAGAAGTGACCGCATTCGTGTCCGGGGTCAGAGTTTAAAAAAATGATTCAAGATCACTGAGGAGTAAATAACAATGAAACTAGAAGGGAAGGGAATAGCAAATATCTATACGTAGTACAAGTTCGTGCTGGGCTTTAGTTTCAGTCATACTTGCATTTCTCTGGCAGTTACATATTGGGAAGCCAAATGAATTTAGTTTGGTTACGTTATTTATAACCATCCTCTTAACAGTTTATACTGAAGTCTGTAATTTAAATGCAGAAGTTTTAGACTTTATTTTCATTTAGATTTTTTTTTTAATTCTAGATGGTTCAAAATACTATTGCTGCATTCACATGACTTTTATTCACTTTTGTACAAAGTGCTCTTTTAACTACTTCAGGATAATCCAGATAGACATTTGTAGAATCGGTTTTTTACGAGGTTCCTTGTAGGTACATGAGAATAGGAAAGTGGGCTTAAGCGATGGTCAAAACTTTCAAGAATTGGTCGCTATGTAAAGGCTTGAGAAACCTTAATCCTTGATATGACCAGGGGAGAAAAAATGAATAACGCTTCCGAGTTGAGAAAAATACAAGTACTGAAAACTTCAAGCCAAGACATAGAAATATCTCGAAAATAATTATGAATATAAAAATAAAAGAAATATATTTGATATAAATCGTGTGTTTTAACGAAATATGCATTTTTGATGCAGTAAAATTTTGCCTACCCTTTACTGTTTATCAGTTACAGCAAAGCTATTCAGAATGTACAGGACTTCAGAGCTCATTCCCACAAAAGATGAGCCCGCCTTGGGAGCGTAGATGGTAGCATGTCTGCCTCATGTTCAAGAGGAGTTCGAATCTCGGTCAGGGTGAGTTACCTGGATAATATTTTTTCCGTTTTTTTTCCTTATCCTGATGGACGAATGTCGGGTAACTGTAAGCTCCATGGACCCCGGACTCATTTGAGCATCATTTCACACATTTCATTCATCGTCCGATATGACTTAACGTTGGAGTACGTAAACTGCAATAATAAAAATGATGGTGTCATCTTCATTTACCATATGTACATACATACGGTAATTTAATCAAACTGATTAGTTAGTTAGTTAGTTAGTTAGTTAGTTAGTTAGTTAGTTAGTTAGTTAGTTAGTTAGTTAGTTTTTTAAACATGGTAAAGCTTCTTTAACTAAAGAGAAGCTTGGAATGAGGAATATTTTGTTTTGTTTTAAATGTTTGTGTAGCAAACTTGGAAGACGCTATTTTGGTATTTAACTGATATTCATTTTTTTTAGTCATGCTGATCAACGCAGCTACACATAAACAGAACTCTTTTTCGACGTTCTTTTTGTTTTCTCTTCTGTACTTTCTTTTTTATTCAAGGAGTTTCAAAACACATTGACAATGAAATCCTGAATCAAGTTTTTTTTTTGTATGGGTAATACAGTATTTACAGTACTTACTGTAAATATGTAGTAAAGAAATTGAAACTATGAGTAATTCACATTTAATTCATCTCTAACATTAAACAGCTTTTCGTGGAAGAGACAGCTTTGGTTTTTGAACATTCCATAATATCGTATTTTCTGAACCAGCAAGCCTTGGTTTGCATTTTTGAGTTTCTTTGTTTCCTTTCCCCTTTCCTTCCACTCCTTTCTCCCACGCTTATCTGTGCTACGATATGCCATAAGAGGCTTTGAAAATAATAGTTCAGTCCTTGGCAGCGTATTAAAGCTATATTGTTACAATTCATCTTCGTTATGTCTTAACATGTCTTAACAGTAATATTCTACACTTGTAATTTGTTCAATACTTTCAAATCATTTACTAAAATTAATGTTATAAAAAAGCAGATAGTACTTAACATTTTGCTTCCTCAGTTACGATATACCTAATAACTAAAATAACCCTAATATAGGTATGGAAAGATTGAGTCAGACTGAAAAATTCAATGCTACAGCCAGGATTTGAACCACGGATCTTCTGGTTGCCGTCCATCCGCTCTAACCCTTGAGCTACTATGACTAACGTGCCGATATGACTTAAATTCTCCAACTGACTCGTGTTTTTCCAGGTAAACCACTTAGGAGTTCTAAACACATAACATTCTCATGTAACATAACACATTCTAATAACATCCCGGCTATGGCATTGAATTTTTCAGTCTGACTCAATCTTTCCATACTTTAGCCCACACACGGCTAGTGTGAAAGAACAATTAATTTCCATTAATTGACCTAATACTGGTTAACTATAAAAATCCCGGGCCTTAAAGTACTTAAACGATGTAAGTCGCCATTAAGGTAGTTTAGTTGTCTCATGAGTTTATGAGAATTCCTAAGTGGTTTACCGGGAAAAAACACAAGTCAGTTGGAGAATTTAATGTCATATCGGCACGTTGGCCATAGTAGCTCAAGGGTTAGAGCGGCTGGACGGCAACCAGAAGATCCGTGGTTCAAATCCCGGCTATGACTGGTTTAAGAAAAGGCATGTTCAGGAAATAGTCCCACGCTCGTGTCTCTTCAAACTCTGTAATAAAACTCAAACACTAATTTACGTATAGGATGCGATACAAGGATACTAGGATTTTCAAAATTTCTAGCATCCACAAATGACCCTTTACATGGAAATATCTTCCTTAGTTTCCTCAAAATTGGCTAAGGGTTTTATGAAAACATTTCGTTAAAGATATTTGTACGAGTGATAAAAGGTATATTCTATAAATTATATATTTAGTAGTCTTCATGAAGCATGAATTTGATTAGGATTGTGTACATTTGATGACCAATATGAGATATGAAAAACTTAGAAACACAAAAATTTCTCCTACAAAAAAAGAGTTACTTAGTTTTCATCGAATAGGTACGTTCAAAGTATTCGTCATCGGTTTTATATCCTTAAACAGTTTTGTTGTTTAAGGTGTTATGAACATTTGGTTGCTTTTCTCGATCTTATTGAAATTTCAAATATGGCACATCGCGAATCACTTTTTGAAGATTTAACTATTTCTTCTGCATTTACTTACTACAACTGTGTAATTAAACCTTATGTAGATTGAAAAATAACATTTTAGAAGTATATTTTTAGAATCTGAACGTTATCTTACACAACACAAAACCAAACTGAGCAGATAGTTACCTTTTTTTGCTTCAAGTTGACGGCTTCGCACTTGAAGCAAGCCTCAAGGAACCCCAAGTCTCGGGATTCAAGAGGAATTGCGATATTTAGAACTGTATTTGCATATATCACTACTTGTAGGAAGATCTCTTTCACTTTCTCGAGGCAGAAGTGGCTTCTCGGAGGAACTTAAATAGCGAGTCCCTGACCCTAACAAGTTACTACTACTACGGCGTCCACTTCCGCACTAGAGCCAGCGCACCGGGTCAATGGACGTCGATCTGTGTGGCAACATTCCTCTTCATACTCTAGTATTCAGCCGCATCCTCATGCTGCACTTGTAACAATATTACAGCAATCATATACAACACTGTTTAGGGTCAATTGCTGAGAATTACTGAAATTGTGATTGTTACCTCACAAGCACAGCAACATTACCAAATTGACGTGGAGGTAAACTTTGAGAAAAAGGTAATGGATACTGAATTACAAATACCCGTTGTAGGACACTGCACATGCTCAGATCCACAGAACCTGTACCACACAAGTTGGGATTATGATGAGCTTTATTTAACATAACGGCACGTGACGTGAACGTAAGAAATGTTAATTGCACAAAAACTATAATTAGGAAACTATAACCGGAATGACTCTTAATTGGTAGTTGCTTCATGCCGATGGGTTTTAATCACCGTGCTACATAACATTTTAGATATTCGGAAATTTAAGTTTGGCATTGACAAACTCTTAAGCTACATCGCGTCTACTAAAGTCACGTTAAGTTAACCCTAAATAGCTCCATTTAATAAAATGTTTAAACTTTAACGTTACGTTGGGTTAAGTTCATACTAATCTCGCCTTTACTGCAGTATCCACTACTATATCGAGAGCTATTGTTAATATAGCTATTCTAAAGCTGTTTTCTGCTTGTAGAGATAAATTACTTTTTATTTTTATTTATTTATTTCTAATAAGCTTCTTAAAAATAATAACATACAGTGTTTCAGTCCAGGCTAACTTACCATATTTATTATACAACTTCTACCAGCTACATTAGCTACATATTAATTTCCTTAAAATTATACCTTGTTTCCTTCTTTTTAATGACCAATTACATTCTTATTAACTCTATATAAAAACTCTCCAGATTTCACACTTTACAGCTTTACTAGAAATTTTAATTAATACGATCTTTCTAACCATTCTGAACCATTTCTTATTTATACATTATTTTCTGCATAACTCTGTATCTTCATATTCAAATATTATGTGATCTACATCTGCTTTTCTCCCGCAAATTGAGCACTGTTTTTGTGGAGAACCTTTACTCATCCCTTTCTAACTCCATAAACCGCTATCACCCACCAAAAGCCTTTCTTTGTTCTTTAGTTAGTTTGTCAATTTATACAGAGTGAACGTAAAATTTCGATCCATTTTCGAGAAAACTTAATATTAGATTCAAACAAATACAGGTATTTTAAACCATATGACATGGTAATACATAATCCATGAACGCTTTTTCTTAATCTCATTCGATATGACCACCTTGCACTTCCATACAGGTTTCCCAGCGATGCACTGCTGCCTCAAACACTTTGCAGGTGTGAGTTGCGCACTGCCTGCCTGATACACTCGTTAAAACTGGCAATGGAGGTGATTTTAACTTTGTAGACTTGTGATTTCACGTATTCCCATGCATCCATATGTAGTGTGAACCTCTGCCAATCCATTGACGTGCGAATATGGTATCCAAGTACTCCCGAACAATCAGTGTGAAATGAGGAGGAGCTCCATCCTGTTGGAAAACCACGGTTTCCAAAATGCCATCCTGCTGTAATTATGATTGAAGGAACAGTTGTAGTATATCAAGGTACGAAATACCCTGTCACTGTTTGTTCTTCAAAGAAGAATGACCTATACACTTCGATTTTGTCAGCCCCAACCACACATTAACTTTTGGGGTGTTTCGTTCCCACTCCATGATCGCCTTTGGTTGTTCATTCGCTCACACTCGGTAGTTGTGTCTGTTGACCATGCTACATGTGTGGAAGGTAACCTCATCGCTAACCAACAAATTTTGCAACAAATTGGCTTCTTCAACTGCCCTCAAAAGGTCGTAACACTGCTGCGCGACAAGCGTAGTCTTCCCGTTCCAGTGAATGTCGAATTTGGAGGTGTTTTTTTTACGTGAAATGCAGAATCTTTCACACTATCGACTGTGATACACCCAACTCTCGACTTAACCTGCTGGTTGGTGCTCTCGAACTTCTGCGTCACTTACCTGCTGCACAGTTTCGTTGGTCATTCGGGGTCTATCCGATTGTTTCACGTCTTGCACACTGCCTGTTCTTTGAAATTTCTGCACCAGGGGTCTGATACTAGCTCTTGTAGGACCAGGTTTATGGAATTTTCGTTCAAAATCCCCTTGAACCTCCTGATATGTAAATCCCCTCAAACGAGCAGAAACAACAGTGATTCGATCTTCAGTTGACAGCATCTTTCAGATCTTCTGTAAAATAAATTCAAAATCAACCATTTTCTCAAAAATGGATCGAGACTTATGTTCATCTGTATTTCTCTTGCCCATAAACTGTTTATTGTAATGTAGGATTCTAACGATATTTTTCCAAGTATATCAACAACGGTGTTGGTGTGCCCACTTACGGCGCGATTCAGCATCAGGAAGGTATCCTTAATCTTCCTCAATCTGTCGGATACGATTGTAAACTTAGATGGAAGACCAAAAGTGTTCTTTTATAAGATATAGAAGCATGCTTTCTAAGTTAACTGATACATTTTATACAACAATGTGATTTATTAAGGAAAGCAGCACTTTTTCTTAGTTACATATTTTCATAAAATATATTAATTATTTTTAAACATATAACCAACTAATTCGTTAATATAAAAGTAGATCAATGAAAGCTTTGAAATATTGCTTTCTATAACATCAATATTTAATTTAATTAGTTCTTAAGAAAACGGGTCATTTATTTTATTACTCAAAGTAAAACTGAAAGCAAAAAGTCACATACCTGAGCATCAGAAAGCGGCTATGTTAAAATGCAGAACATAACTTCTTATAGATTAGCTTTAGCTAATATGAGCTAAAATTTACCTCTGTACTCAAAAGAGTATAATAATATTTTCTGCGGAAAAATGTGCTTTATTTGGATAACAAAATTAGTTTAGCAGCAAATTTCAAAATATATTGTCACCTAATTATCGGAAGGCACGGCCAGCTAGCAGCAGGGTAGGGCTAGACGGGAAGCATTCAAACCACGCCTACCCATTTGTTTCGTGTCACTGAGGGGAATGATTAGAAGAGCGGCACGGGCCCTGTACCATCTCTTTCCCCACCCCTGACGCCTGGAACCTTCGGGATGATTCATTGAACCGCGAGACTTCCAGAAACGGCGATCTTCCCTATTTAAGGCCTGCAGTTGGCGAGTCAGTCAGTTCTTGGCGAGCAGCCGTAGGATCGCCGTGCTAGTGTACGGACTGGAAGACTGTGTGCCTGTATCAGAGGAGTTGTACGTAATTGTGAATTAGAGTGGACCTGTGACAGACGAACTGGCGAATTGTAATTGTGTGCATTACGTAATTCTGTGTAATCGGCAAGTGTTCCAACTGTAATTTGGTGGAAACAAAGCACATTTTGAGTTTGTGCAATTGGACTTTTAATTTCACAAACCCACAAAGTCACAATATTTACAGTCCAGCAAAGCAAGGAAGGTCCCTAAAGGTATGTGCTGTCTTACACAGTGGGACAAGGACAGGGAATGTATGTGGCAGAGAATGCCTGCTACACGAGGAGCAGACCGTTCACTCTATACACTAAAACCGAGGAAGATTCATTCACAAAAGTAGAAGCCGTCAGAATGTTTTTGAATGGTCTGTAACTGTGTTGACATGGGATGTCATAAACCTGTCCAGGGAGGGTGTGGGAACCTTCGCCAACCCCCCTGCGTCTCAGGCGTCGCAGACTATCTCTCCTGTAGAGGACAGTAAAATATAAGTAGTTTGTCTACAAAGAGGTATAACACAAAATTATAGAGAAAATTCCGATTTCTAAAACTGCACAAAATGTAAGGACTGGCTTGGTGACCTGCAGGATAGGCTTCCTAGTTTCCAAATTCTGAGATGCTGGGTTCTATTTCGAGCTGCAATTTGTTTCTCTATTGGTCATGATTATCTCTCCTCCACAGAGTAATGAGAGTGTAAATGTGCGTATTAATTTAACGTTTATAAGGAAAACAAACCCAAAGGTACACAATAGTGAACATGGCTGAATGTTCTAAAAGCAAAATCGCTGATATGACCTTAGAGGTTAAAGGCAGTTTTTACAGCTTGGTCTCTATCTTTCAACATTACTCTCGTTTATTTTCATAGCTCATTAATATTGGCTCACGTGCATTAAAACATATTGCATGTGAGCCACGTAATGCGGAAGTACTTCAAAGCTCAGCTGTATAAATATGCTATAGTTTACATTCGCAAAACGAATATGAAAGATATATGGCCACGATCATTAACCGAGTATGTCGTTTTCATATGAACTCACGTTGACCGTTTAATTTAGAGTTTGTCTTATTGCTTGTAGTAAATTTGTCCCAAGACCTAATAGGCTGTTGATGTAAAGACGAGTAATAAACTAATGAAAGCTCTACAGTCACATTCTTGGTCAAGGGAGTGCATTGACTTCTTCATCCTGTCTAGAGGCGATTGGGTGTAATCCGTCTTAAACGAGAACGATCTTCTTGTAAAAATATAGGAGACGAGGAACACGGATGAATTTTCCTCCACCAGTCACCAGCCATATCTGTGTCTCTCTTTCTCGCCTCCCATACCTTCACGGATTATCCTATCGTCACGTTTTTGCCCGTGCATTACTATACGGAACAATCCTGATGCAAAGTGAAACTGACATGCACGCATTGCGTAGCTTTTGGGCGTGGTCGCTATCTTGTTAATTACGTAATTGTGTCAATATAGCCTTTGCGGAAATCTAGGCCTTTTTTGAATTAAGAACCCAAGCAATAGGAAACCACAAGGAAAATGTTTCAATGTTTCAATTAGTACATGTATTTAACTGACGTTATTCTACAACGTTTTGTTTAGATCCGGGAGGTTCCGGTTGAGTGGCTATGTCGCCGAACTGTAGCCCAATTGTTCAGCCTTGAGGGTAAAAAATATATCTTATCTCAACACTCACCCAACTTTTTCTACCCATCATCGTTTACTGTTTTAAACGACACTTACAAATCCTTCTTACAAAAGCTAATTTTTTCCATCTACTGTATAATAATCGAGAAAGAGAGAGATATAGATAGAGAGTATGTTCGATTGCAGATTTCGTTATAGGCTGACATAGAAATTTCACACCTTTTCCATGACATGGCGAGAAGCATCCAAGTAGCGACAGTACTTTAAAAATACTGTCGAAGTATGAAAAAACTGCAATTAAGAGTAACAATGGTCTTGAAATTAACTGTGGTTAAAGATCCAGTATGTATACAGGATGCCCCACCTAGCTCTGCGACCTCAGATATCTTCGAAATGAAACAAAATATAAAAATTCCAATTGGCCATGAATGTACCCATGTCGGAGGCTCACACAATGAGAAGGTATGCACAATTCAAAAAGCTAAACAAATAATACTTCCAAAAGTAAGTTGCGTTTTTATGCTTATTCTAGCAAAATGACAACTAGAGCTACAATTAGTGATAACACACTTGGTTCCGCTTTTCTAAACACGTTTACTAACGGCCTATAGCTCTCAGACACTTCATTGTTGTGCATTACATCCCGCATGGAAATAAATCACTAGTAGCAGATGTTCGAATGGCCATCCGTTTGCATCAACACACTTTTGGAATCTGGTAACAAGAGAGTGTTCCACGGATTGCAGTGTTTCTACAGATATTGTCATACACGCTGCAGTAATACGATGTTGCATATCCTCTACTGTCGTTGGCGGTTCTTGATACAGTATCTTTCACTGTGCCCCAGAGAATGGAGTCTAACGGCGTCAAGTCTGGAGATCGAGCTGAGGACCTCCCCGTCCTATCCACCTATTTGGAATCTTCGCATCCACAACGTCTCTGGAAACTTGTGCATAATGCGCGGGACATCCATCATGCTGGAATCACATTGATAGACGCGTTTCCAATCCCACATCCTCCATGAGGAGGGGTAGAGTGTTGTGCAGAAAGTGTGTGAAAATTAGAGCTACAATTAGTGACCGCACACTAATTGTACCTCTAATTTTCATTTTGCTAGAATAAACATGCATGTTTCACTTAAAAAAAACAACTTGGTGTTGGAAGTGTTATTTATTTACCTTTATGGATTGTACATATTGTGACTTCGTGGGTTCGTAGAATAAAAAGTCCAATTTGCCGAAATTCTAAATGCTCTTTATTTGCGTAGAAACACACTGCGTAGCAGCAGAATTACATCACATATCACAATATACAACACCAAGCTTGATGACAATAACAAACAGTGTTCAGTTTACAGCATCAGCTCTCGTTACAGCAACACTCAGCTGTGCTCTGCTTACCTCTCACGACTCACCCTCGTTTTACAACTTGTCACTTCCTTAAATACCTCATTCATAATTCGAGACTGTTCTGAACAATCACTACATGTTTCTGGAATAAACAAGGCATCTAATGACGTAATCCGAATATTCTATCACCTTCCAGAAGCGTAACTTAATCTATGCCGGCAAGTCCTTTACCTACGTGATACACAATCCGTCTGTTATTTATCGGCGCTATCGTTATCTGCCGGCTCTCTGTGTACACTAGCCGCACTATCGTAGATAACGGCCTCGCGACAATATCTTTTCATTGTGTGAGCACCTGACATATGTACATTCCTGGCCAACTAGAATTTTCACATTTTGTTTCATTTCGGAGATATTTGAGGTCGCAGAGTTAGATGGCACACCCTGTATAGCATTAATCAAAACTGATAGGAGAAACTTTTAAGAAAAAACACTTTCGAAAAATGTTTTATATAAACGTAATTCGGCTGGAAGATTTTTTGGATCCTGCATCTTTGGAAGACAATAACTTATACCAAGTTTTGGTGCTTATCTGACGAACTCTGCAGCAAATACGCATCCACACACATGGAAGGTTCCAATTTTTTTCTATTTACAGAACCTTAAAATGATATAAGTGAAATTCCGATATCCAATTTTTGGCTGGAATAGAATACTTTCTCCAATACTAAATAGCTAATAGAGAAAGTAGAAGATATAGATTAGAAAGCAAATAGTAGACTACGTCAGTGAACATTTATAGTTATTCAGCTAATATCCGTAAGCATTTTCTAGAAAGAAACTGCCAAACCCTCAGTCATAATTGTACACAAACACAGCTCGGCACCAAACATTAAATATAAACGCAAATTGCCTACCTGCGGCAGTTTATTTAACGTAACCACGTATAATGGTTTGCAATAACAACGCCAGACAAAGATATATTCCCTTCTGGTAATGTAAAGCAATGCATTTAAAACAAAAACATCAGAAACGGCGTGAAAAATGAAAGTATCGGAAAATGCTTAAGGGGAAAAAATACAGCGATATTATTTCACGAAAAAGCACTAACATTGCTACAGTTTTATTAATATTTATAAGCAAAAGCGAGTCGATGGTTGCCAGGTGTTTGATCGTTTAGATATCTGAGCTAGTGGTGCCATCAATGTAAGAAAATACTCTCAAACAAAGAGGCAGCCTGTGGTATACGTATTGTCTGATGCTTTTAAACCCCCAACACACCTGTACAATTTTCAGAATAAGAGTATTTGCCAATTACAACTATCTTCCATTCTGTAGCGTTTGTTATTGGAATCTTTATCTTCTTCCAGATAAGCAAATTGCTTACTATGATTAAACACTAAAATGGCTTATAGTTTTACATTAGGTTGTGTTGTTTAGTTTAAGTGCTAGAAAATCCCAGCAATAACTATGGCACATTTAAACATTTGTGGATTCCATTTTGATCAGAAAAATCAATGAAATGTTCAAAGTTGGGAGAATTTGCTCAAATGGATTGCATTGGATTACGGTACGGAGAGAGGATTCGACACGTTAATGCCAGAGGTTCTACTCCCATCAGTCCTGGACTCCTAGGACGTAAGACCCGGGCCACCTTCCACCAGGAAGTTACCAAGCTGTCCCAAAAGGGCGCCCGGCGCCTCCGTGGGGCTTTCCATAGGGCAAGATCTAGAAACTAACCAGGCCCCCCCCCCCAATCTGGTCCTGTGGACTCAAGACGGGATGGAAGTGAATACGCCACGCGCGTCAACCCCGCAGGGAAGACTACCGAAAACCTCGGTGAGGCCGCCTGGTGATCTGGCACACCTACTACTAGCTCTGCAGGCTAGTACCCGGAACTTATGAGGCAACTCTTTACCCTCTCCGGGCGGCCGTATCCTGGCCGGAGGTACCAAATTCCCCGTGGGTGCTGGGAACACACTGCCCCCTCAAGTCCAACCCAATCCGAACAACTCCCATTCAGGGAGGGGCTCGGCAGTTAGGCCCGAGGTTCCTCTAGTAACGTCAGAGTTACTACGAGTGCTAAGGGACCGCAGCGCCCGCACCACGGCAGCTAAAGGGGACGGATCCCCTCCCCTATGTGACCAGTCTTGATCTATTTTACCTATGCCCCAAGTGAGACATCCTCGGGAGGAAGGATGACGTGAGAGGAGACAGAGGGCGGCTGAGCCAACGAGTCACAACAGTGGAGAGGGAAGGGTCCATATTATTCTCCCCGTCAGGCTAGCACGACCGGCATCCCACCCACAATGGTCCGGAAACGGCCCTCAAGATCGGCCTGGAGACCAGAAACTGTTCTACAAAGTAGGAAGTATTTACTAGAAGCCGATATACCCACCGACACTTCTACCCTGAAGAGACCACCAGATGAGAGATGATGTGAAATACTAATGGAGATGAAATGGAGGGACAGAAAATTTGTGGGATGTAATCAAGCTATCCAGGTATCCGGTATTCAGGCCACAGAAAAAACCGCCTAGGCCATCCCGCTTGTTAATTTTCTCAATAATACTAGCTTCCAAAAATGGCATTTTATAAAAATTCCTTTCTACAATACTTAAAATAGTTCAGTTAATCTAAACGACTTCTAAAAGGGGTACGTTGAATCAATCATTTCCCCATATGTTGTTCTTTTCTTAGTTCCCAGCATTTCTCCATTCTATCTCCCCCCCCCCTTTTCTTCTGCCGAGATAATGGGACTAGATTTTAATGTGGATTTATCTTTGAACCTTATATTTTCGTTTTTAGTAATTACTTTCGCTGTCCCTCAAGTAATGAATTTTATGTGACTTTTAATTCTGCTAAGTCTTTTTCAGTTTCTTTAAACCAATTAGGTTTTGTTTTGCGGTTACGGAACAAATCAAAGATTTGTTTAGTTAATCTGCTAGAGTTCACTCTGGGAAGCTGGCCATAAACATTTACCCTCCCTTTTTGCACAGTATCTGAAAGAATTTCAGTTTTCTTATAGAGAGATTCTTCTTTATGTATATTATCTTATTAACTTGAAATTCTGGTCCTATGAACTTTCTTAATATTTTCCATTCTTTTAATTCGAGGTTCATTTTTGACCCTTGAGATTCAAGTTGAGTGTTTCTGATACGTACAATGCTTCTGGTTTAATCACTGTTTTATAATGATTAATTTTGGACCCCCATGATAGTGATTTCTTGTTATAAGTATCTTTTCATTACACGTTTAGTATAGGTCCATATGGCTACAGGAACCTGATGCCGTAATAAAATATTTAAAGAGCAGGTCGATATACTGACGTTTTAACCCGCTTTGAAAGACACCGTGGGAAATAACAGAATGGGGTATTATTTGCTTCGCTGCTGACAACACAACTGACAATGATTTTCGCTTGTTTATTATTTAAGTATGGGTTTGTTTACACCGGTCTTTCTTTATTAATATTAAATTTATTTACACACACACACACACACACACACACACACACACACACACACACACACACACACACACACTATATTTTTACTCATACCTTCAGGCTCTAGCGACGATGGGGAATAATCCTACTTAGAGAATTTCATGAAAAATGAACCCAGGATCTCTGGATGTGAAACTTAACATGGTAACCATGCCGTAGAAGTAGTGAGTGATATATTATTAAGGCAAGGCTACACTGAAAATTCCAACTTCTATAATAATAAACCTATCATCAAGAAAATTAAGCTACATAATTAGAGTATCATTTAAAACTTGCAGGCAAATTTTTATGTTGCTACACCAAATAGTTCATTAATTATTAATTATTTTTGTGAAAATATTGTAAAAATTATTCGCTATATAAAATGTTCTATGCGTCAAAAAATTGAGCTTTTAAGTTGATTTTATTTTCGGCTGGTACAGAGCAATTTTAAAAGACCTACATTCTTAATTTTTAGAATACTCGGGTAGCATTTGTTCTAAAATATTTTCCATGCGTTAGCTCTCAAGATTTTGAAAATATTCACCTTTTTATTCCCTAACACCATATAATTTTAAAAAACATGAGCATTAACAAAAAAAATTGGGGGGGGGGGGCGAATGTGAAGGTTCTTATTTACATATTATGGACCTATCCTGTAAGTTTCATCAAATTAAATGAAAAACTGACGCATGAGGCCTCTTATATACTAAAAATGCGTTAGAAAAGTATTAGAAAATTAATTTAAAAGCAACGATTGTTAAAGGTCTCCTTAAATTCTCACGTGATGGCCTACAATGGTGCAAATGATAAAAATAGTACGCCATCTATTACTTACTACACACCCTAAGCTACCAAAAATGCCAAAAAAAAAATTGCATGATTTTCAACATTTTCGGCGAATTTTCAGTGTAGCCTTGCCTTAATCCCTTAAAAAATATTTGATAAAGTATCTCAAAATACACCCCAATAAAAGTATCTCGGAATCCATTAAAATATGTGGTGCATATATTTACACCACAAATAACATGTATATTTTTAATTATAAAGGAATAAACTGTGAATTCACTTACATTCTGAACCATTTTGTACTTTTGGTAGACTATTTAAGATACACGAAATCTTATATAAAACATCTGAATCTGGTTAAAGAATACAATTTACATGAAATACATTTTCTTTAGTGAAATTAATAATTTATTATTATTCTTGTATTTTGGTTAGAATTTTCAAACATTTATACTTTTCTCACAAGGGAAATGGTTATTCGTTTGTTTTTCCTTCGTGATTGTTAATTTCAAAGCCACACACGTCCTTTAAAACTTCGGCTATCTGTTTACCTTATCTTACAATGGAATGTATAAAAGTGAAATGAAAGGCTTTCGTATTAACTAAAAGTATCGGAAATACTCAACACACTTTATAAGCGACGGTTTGTAGAAAAAAAAACATCACATGAATGCAACATAGGAATTTCGCCCAAGTTTCGGAGACACAGCTGATATACACAGAGAGCCTGTTAGGGTGTAATAAATCACAAGCACTTGCAAGCAACTCTTGTTTTACTTTCCCAGAATGCGTTTTGCAAGGAGGTCAAGGTAGTCCATACATGTCGGGTCTCGAACAGAGCGCGTTCTAAATGTTAGAGAGCATGCAATCCATGACGTCATCTGCGGCGGTGGAAGACAGCTGATCTCCTAGTAATGCTTCATCCATTGAAATATTGCCCTGATTACGAACACTTGTACTTTCTCTGAGACACGGAAGTGTTATCTTGTCTCGCGCTTCTCTAGCATGGCACTTCAACCACAGAATGTAAACTTTACTATACGTAATATCACTGCTGCATCTAAGTGCCACCAAATTGTGCCCAGTGATACTCTGAAGAGAGTAAAGATGCACTTTATATCTTTTAGCTTTAGTCATTTTAATTAACCACCCGATATTATACACTCAAAACAAATTTCCATTATTATTTTAGATATAATTCTAATATATATAGAGTTGTTATTTTCCTTGCTTACACTGGGCAACAATAAAAATATTTCAGGCTTAAAAATAGTGAATTTATATGTATTTCCATCTGCTAAACTAAAAAATCACCATAAAAATGACAGATTATCTCTTGTTTTGAAGATAAAGTGACATTTCATCAAAATTCGCAGTACTGAACAAAAGACTGTTTTCAGTAAATTAAATGTCAGGTTATTTAATTTTCACTGTTTTGATAGTGTTTTGTCTTTGTTTATAGTTGTGTTATATCCAGTATTTCATTTGTGGTTATAACATTTTATAAATATCCTGATGATGGGAGACGTTGATATCTAATCATCTTTTCACCTGGCTGGCTGCCCGAGAACAAAGTGAGCGAATTCGTCGCTAGGAAAGCTTCAGGTCTTATTTAACGTAACAATCTAATACAGGGAGGGAATTCAGTTGTGCCATGTAAGCACTATCAAGTATTTAAGCAACACTGCAAATTTGTGTGCTGATCTACTGTAGTCCAGACATAAGCAGTGTTTCTTAATTTATAGTTATTTTAGTTAATAAACTTCAAGTTGACGTCAGACCAAACAACGTATCAAATAGAGTTAAAATGTCCTCTCCTCTATTCTGTTTATTTCGAAGTAAATACAAATAAATTTCTATCTACTGCTCTATTTTGAATTTAAGAATTTTATTGTAACAACCTTGGAAAAAACACGTGAACAGAAATTGAAAGAAAAACTAGTCCTAACTTCACTTGTTCTCAAAAGAATGATTTGCAAACTTCAGTACTATCCTCAATTCATAAGCCTAGAGGGCAATTTATACAAAGGGAAAAGTCAGAATGTAACATGTTAATGGCTTTAACGAGGAAAGCAACATAAAGCGCAATTAAATATAATTAACTAATTTGCTGGGATTACTAAAGTCTCATATAATAAGGTCGTTATAAACTTAAAGCAAAAACAATACTAAGAGCTTTAAACCAGATCATAAACAACGAAACTTAAGTGCTTTTCTGACAAGATAAAAAGACAAGATGTTTGTCTTGCCAAAGTGGTGGGAATTTGCAAGATACAAAGTGTGAAAGAAGCTATTTGAAAAACTAGTAAAAGGATACGTTGTTTAGCGACGTAAATCTTTTGTATTTGCTTGTTCATTTACTTAAAGTGAAGTACAATTTTTAAATTTATTGAGCAGAAAGAAGTGTGTTCAGAAATGTCAGGATGTATTTTCAGTCAGAGACGCCTTGAAAATTATATTCCGTATCTCCCTGTTTTGGGAGAAACTAGAGTCCATGTCGTCCATATCTGTATACATACAAACACAAACCCATTGTTTCATTGTAGTTACACTACACTTTATAATAGAGCGCCTGTAACAGTTTAGCTCATAACGGTGGATTATTGTGAGCAGCTCATCAGCAATTATATTCATATGATTTACAGTTGGAAGATATTACTTCATCTGGGGGTCTGTTTTAGGATAAACATGTCGGCAGGAGTCTCGGCGCTGCATGGCAGGATGATATGCTCCTGATAAACACTTCCTCCTCCGGGAAGGAAGTGTCTCTGAGGCACGGTTGCAAAAAAATCACTAACTGTAATTCATTTATAATCGAAGATCAAAATTAAACTAAGTTTACGAACCTGCGTGGTTTGTAAAATGCTGATCTTAGATTAGATGAACGCCGTTTAGTACTGATCCGAGATCACAAAAACAAATGCGGCAACATCGCCAAACATGTTGCAGCTTTCGTGTTGTATCGAAAGGATTCGAGAATTATCGGAATTACTCGACACTGTTTAATTCAAGTGCACAGAGTAGCCAATCTAGACATAACAGAAACTAAATAAATCTTTCGCTTTATGGTTATTTGTCCTAGAAATAATGTTATTTTAAATAAACGGTTTAAGAATTTACTCCATATTGAAACAGTACTTATCAAAAGTTAATTATTTGGCTTACTTTATCTCCATTATATGCCCAATGTATACCCTTTTCATTTTCGTCTGTTTAAAATACTGTGAGTTGGAAAACATAAACAAAAAATGTAAGTTCAAGCAAAAGAGAAGATGCGTTCCACTAACTTTAAATTTCTCATAACCCTTTTTATTTCCCCTTTTCCATAGACATCCTGATGAAATGAGATCTTAAAGCTGCAATCTCCCTTGTAACTTTGTGTATTGTTCTAAACGCAGTCCCTTTATTTATATTGAATATATCTCCAATCAATTATATATTATATAATCATAATTATATATTCCTAATCACCATTTGGAAGATTTCAGTTGTATAGAACCGTAATGTGAGCAGGATCATAAATATTGTATTAAGTGCATATTTCCTCAGGGGTTGTGTTCTTAATTGTGCATGTAGCCTAGGCCCCATCTCTTGCTTTGATAGTCTAAATCTCATTTTGAATTTTCTGTCATTTAGTTCTGAGATGGGATTTCCTCTATGTTGGAAAACACGAGGAGACCTTTCAAGTTGAAAATTCTAATCCTCAGAGATATCAGAGTAATCTGAATTCTGAAAATAATAAAAATGTATAGTTTATGAACACAAATAATGCATCTTTAACATACATTTGTGAAATAAAGAGGCTAATTATTTATGCAAATAACCCCAAAAATGCTTTATTTACTATTTATTTAAAGCTGCACTATTTATTTCTTTCTCAGAAACTATTGTGTAAATTCTGCAGTTCTGCTGATCTAAGTTCAATCAAGTTAACTGGATAAAATTCACCAGTTAGATTTGTTCTTAGATCAAGAGGCCATGAACTTAGATCAATGTTTATACAACCAAAATTCTAAGTTCAGTTTGACTGAAAATCATTTTCATATGCGTGAACTTAGATTATCTTTTATGCAACCGGGCCTGAGTGTCTCCGGTCTCTGAGCCAGCCTAGTGGGCCTTTTGAGGTCCACGGTGAATGGTATATTGATTGTACTGGCCTTCCGGGGAGTTTACAATTGGCCAATAGTAGGGACCCTGCCCTCTGTAGTGTTTTGACTCCTTGGGTCGGCCTCCCAGTCTCCCCTCGCCTAATCCTTCCTCCCGGAGGTGCCCCTCTTGGGGAGTAGGTACAACAGATTAAGACTGGTCGTAGTGCCTCCATACAATTCTATCCTGCTCCATTTACCAAGTTTGCTTTTATACGACGTGGTCCGAGATGAGTTAGAAATTAAGGAAGTACTGGTCGCTGAATGGCAACAAGAATGGGACGCGAGCACAACTGGCAGGCGTACATATGACATCCTACGCAACATCGAGGAACGCTTTAAAATGAAATACTTAGCACCCTCCAGGGGACTAATCCATTACATCACTGGCCATGTCCCACACTCCAGCTACCTCCCTAGATTTAACCAAAAGGACTCAAGACAACTGCAGATGAGGAAACCCCTGAAAATGTTGTATGGGAATGCCCACTTACAATAACTCAAAGGACAACAGCGATGTCACAGATACAGGACTACACCATATACGACATCATAAGGAATAGACGACTAATAAAGCAGCTAACATCTTCTCAATAAAGGCGAGCGAAGAGTACATTGGCGGAAGTTACCCTTGAACAAAAATACTCCCGACCAATACAAATCACCGGACATGACATTAGTATATACAAGACATTAAGTTGAGATAGAATAGGACCACTAGAATTAGATCATATTGTAAAATAAATATTACTATGTAAATAAAAGATTATAGATAGTATTGCAAGCACTCCTAGGGTACCAAACAAAAATGGAAATGTAAAAAATTGTGTAAACTAATAAAGATAATATATTCTGGTTTATAAAATAGGCACCAGACTCCCTAAGGAGGCCGAGGTCTTGCTGCAGAGCAAGATCTGGGCCATTTTTTTCGATATGGATTATACTGTCGTACACAAAGGCACTTAGATAAATATATGGACCCTTTTCTAATAAGTTTTCTTTTGGGTTTAAGTGAACTCTAGACATCGAGTACTTTCCCTGCTTACTCTAAATAATATATGAATGTAAAACAATATTAATTTATGAGCATCATGCTTTAAAATAGTAATTTAAGTTCATCGTTAATTGGTAAAACAAGTTTCCATGAGACCGCATTTAACCTATTATCGAGATACGAGCAAGATCGAGATATTTAGATGTCATTAATTGACAGAGAGCTTTCTACCACTGACCCCAGGTGTTATTTTGTAGCCAAGCCGTGAAAAAATGCAGTTTTTAATGAATCAAACACTGCGTTTTGCTTTTGAAGTTTGGTCGGCTACAGAAAAATTTGCATCATGTGATGCAACAGCCGCAGTATTAGCAACAAGCGAATTCGTTGTAAAGAAGTAATGGAGCGACGCTTAAAAAACGTCTACCCGGATGCACGATGGTTCCTGTCCAATTTAAGGGCGGTGCTGTATAACGAATCGCCCAAACTTCGGACACGCTAGAGTTAAATGTCTCAACGCCACATGTTAAATGACTGGCGCTAAAAGAAAACAAGGTAAAAAGATCCAGTCTTACCCAAATAAAAGCAAGCAAAGCCAGGAGGTGAAGGTAATCATAGAAGGGAAGGCATGACTTGCCTTATGACTCAGCGGTTCCCATTACCTTAGTCGGGCGACAGACAATCCATTTTTTTGCGTCTCACCCGCATACATTTATTATCTATGGGATCTTTCTTCAGCTTTTTTATATTAATTATACCTGAATCTGCAAGAAAAGACTCTGCTTTAAATTTAATAAGTGTTAGCTTTGTCTACAGAAGCAGCATTCCTTGTTGACGCTGGATTCACTTTAGCTAAACTCGCAAAAACTAAATGCCACTGAAGTTCACCTTGCCAATTTTCTGCTTTAGTACGTAATCGATTAACTCCGTTTCTTACAGTTTTAATACAATGTATCTACTTTACCTCTTAACAATCCGGTCTTCGTTTTGTTTTTCTTCGTACTTGCCCGCATCTGAAGCTTACAAACCACAGCTGCAGCCACTGACAGTTGAAATCGCGTTTTGCTTCTTTGACCAGAAAACGCCATAAGGATTACCTTCATGATTACTGAAGCAACGAATACAAGGTTACTAAAATAAGACTATTTAACCATGGTTAATGGTTACCAAGTATGAGTGGTCAATGGATCTCGTATCAGAAACTCAATACCCAGTTTTAATCTCCACCCAGTAGGGTATTGTGAATCTAATACAGAGGCGGGAAGGAAGGCCCTCACTCTCGTCCCCACTACTCTCAATAGCCAGGTAAACACAGCCGACTATACCGGATGGTTCTGGTTATAGCCGCGTGTCTGTGCAATGGTGGCTTGCATTTACAATATGAATGAATGACAAATGTTTAATTGGATACAGATAGAGTTTCACTCTAAGAAGGCGGACCGAGCGGGATGGCTCACGCGGTTTCGTCTGCGACCCGCATTCGGGAGGCACGGGTTCAATTCCCGTGGCCGACCTATCTGACCCATGTTTTTTTTTTTTTTACGAATGCTGGGTAGGTTAATTACATCCCCCGAATTTCCTGTGCCGCCATTTCATCTCCATTATCATTTCTTATCATCTGTCATGTGGTGGTCTCTTTCAGGGTAGAAGTGTCGACGGGTGTCTCGACGGTGCATGGCAGGATGATATGCTCTGAGGAAAACTCCTCCTCCGGCAGGTCGGTTGCCGGTCTCCGCTTCTGTGCTGCGACCATTTCGGGACCGTCTGCCTGGGACCATTAGGGCTCGGCTGCTGGACTCGATGCCGTAGGCTGTAGGGGAGCGAGTTTGTTGTCCTGGCCTGTCGGGGGAAGTTTCTATCCAAGTACACTATAGAGACCCTGCCCTCTGTACTGTCGTAGCTCCTTGGGTCGGCCACCCTCTGTCTCCTTCGCCTCATCCTTCCTCCCGGGTGTGCACCATTTGGGGGCAAAGGAACAATGGGCCCAGCATGGTGGCCTACGTACCGAATCCTTTCTTTCTTTTTTGTGTGTAATTTACGTCCTCCAATGTTAAGTCATATCGGGCAGCGAATGAATTGGATGAAATGATGCTCAAATGATTCCAGGGACCATGGAGCTTAGAGTTACCGACATTCGTCTTGAAGGATAAGGGAAACCCCCGGAGAAACCTTATCAAGATAACTCACCCTGCCCGAGATTCTAACTCGGGACCTCTTGAACGTGAGGCAGACACGCTATCATTTACGCTACCGAGGCGGGCGAGGCGGCTTATGCTGGAGTATAGACATTCAAAATAATACACCTTTGAGAGGTTTCGGAAATCCTGTTTTGCATTTGTAAATATCACTGCTAAAAACACTACAACTACTTCAATATCTAACAAAGCAATCTGTGAACCATTTCAAACACTATTCAGATAAATTGAGACGTTTATTTTTGAGAATATAGAAGGTATGTTAATGTCTTTATCGGCATAACGGAAGTTAAAAGTGCATAACAACCACTGTACAACAAAGGTAATGAGGATTGAGTCTATAGTGTTGTTTTTGTAAGCTTAAGGTTTGACTAAGGTCAGTCAACTGAAGAGGGAGGATTTAACCCACACAATACCAATATGAGTCGTTTAGCATTGTCGATATTTCTGGTGAGAAGGTACTTCACTTGCGGTTAAAATTATTTTGTTTTTTATTTTTACATTTTATGATAATTTCATCCCTAGATTACAAATATATGGTTAAAACTTTCATTGGAGCAATATTTTATACCTAATTTGCTTATTATATTAGTGGGTGTTAAGTTGTTGCCACGCCCCTTTTTGTAAACTTTCAGAAAATCGATCACAACTTCTGTAATACTGAAAATATATTTCTGAACTAAGCCTTGTTTTGTAAAGGACCTTTCAAGCTTTCTTTTGGTACAACTTTAACTCCCATGATGCTAGTTTTCTTATGTCTTTGGCTGTGTATGTGAATAGTTATTTGTCTTGAATAATATTTTTACTAGTTATTGGTGAATATGTGACACGGGTAGACCAAAAACATTTAGAAAGAGGAAGTTTACAGGCAATCGTTTTAGTAAAAACAGAAGAGTATATGTGGAAAATATAAATACAACAGACAATGAATCTCTGTGTGTAACTTCAGTGTTTATGTACTGTTACTGCATTTCATATACTGTATGTTTTCTCACGTAGTCGCGATATGACATTGCTGTTAAAGCGACTTTAAATAAATTAAATTAAAAAAGAAAGGTGTGTGTGTTCCATAAAAGTTCGCGTGTGTACATTCATATTTTGTTAATAACCCGGTCCATTATCACTTCAGGGCTTTCCCCCCCCCCCCCTCACCATTTAAACCTTACTTGGACTTATGCCCGATTTCACCAACAAATGTTAAAGTCGACGTTAACAAATGTAACGTAACAATTGTCACAACGCTAACACTAATATTAAATTTCTTGCATTTCACCAACCTGTTTCCTGAAAATGTTAACAAACCTGTGTTAACGCCAAGAAACTTGTAAATATTACAGATATAGAAGGCTGTGGATAAGTCGTATTATTTTCTGAACGTACTGCGATGCGCTTTTGTTTTCATTTTCATCTGCACAAGCTGAAAAATGGCGGATGAACAAAATCATAAATAAAGCCGTGAGACAAATTTCTCATCGATGGAGAAAGAATTGTTAATTGAATTGGTGACGAAGTGTAAGGATATCGTGGAAAATAAGAGGACGGATGCAGTGAATGTAAAAGAGAAAGATGTCATGGGGAAAATATTGGAAACGAATTTAATTCAAATGCATGTGTTACTACTACAAGCACCAAACAACTTGTCAGTATAACGTAAATTTAAAACGAGGGGCGAAGGACAAGTGACTTAAATGTTTCAAGACAGCATGTGGACAGTGTATTCATCCACATAATTCAGTGAATTATAAAATCGCAAAGTTATTAATACTTGAAGCTAAGGCGAGATCGGCATATTCCTTTCGATGCATATTCTAACTCAGTATTACGTAAATTTAAAACGAGGAGTGAAGAAGGGCAAGTGACTTGAACGTTTCAAGACGGCAGGTGGACAATGTATTATTCACATAATTCAATGAATTATAAAATCGCAAAGTTATTGATACTTGAAGCAAAGGCAAGATCGGCACTTTCCTTTCGATGTATGTTCTAACCTCTCTTGTACTTCCGAAGTAACCTTCATAGCAACTTGTTTTGACAGTCTATTCCTCTGTGGAAAATTTTCTTCTGATAGCTCATCAAAATAATTTCTCCTCATAGGCCGAATGCCATTTAGTGGGTCTTAAATATAGAATATCGAGAATAACAGCTGCGTTCACGCCCGCCATCTTGACTATTTACAATTTTTAAGGACTTAACATCAGAAATTTGACTTGTTAGTTTAACAAGACATTTAACACGAGTGTTACGCTAACACTTGTTGGTGAAATGCAATTTTTGTCTTAACTATTGCTAAACTCGTGTTAAGTCTTAACATGTGTTGGTGAAATCGGGCATTTGTATTTCAAAACCAAAATTAGGCCAATCGGCTCAGCTGTTCTCGAGCTTTTGTGATCTTCCTTTTATTTCTAATTCACATCTTATCCATTCTTTTGAGATGCACATGCCTTTACTCTTTCCAATTGTTGCTTGCATATTATAAATTCTCATAATTATTTACAAAATGATATAGCAGTAACTCGCAAATAACGTGTTATACATATATTCTCTATGTTATAACCAAATAATTGGTTAGAAATAACTATTTTGTGAATATCATTTGTATTTTGACGAGGAAAGTTTTGACGACTATTAAAAGCGGAATTCCAGTAGTTCAAGAGTAAATGTAGTAAGATATTTTTTTATGAAAGTTAAAATGCTCGCAGCGGCCTTTCAAGGACTGCGTTGTCAAGGTTCCAGGAAAAGGGTTCAGTGTTTCGTAGAGGTAAGTGCTCCTCGGGAAACTTCAAAGAGGTTTCGGCGGACAAAGAGAGAGACAGACAGAAAGAGAGGGGGAGAGAGAGAGAAACAAAGAAACGGATTTTGGGAAGAGAAAAACAGTAAATATCGCCAGGGGTCTAATTGTTAAGATAAACAGCAAAGTAACAAGGAACTTTGCTAACTTACTTACTGATCTCAAAATATAGGCATTGAAGTTGATGTATGTATATTAAAACTAAGATACATTATACAAATTTCTTCAATAAAGAATGATCATAATTTCTCGCACTAAAATTCAACCTTATCAACCTGTTAGCTTAATGTGAAACAAACACACTGTAGTAGTTTCATTGTTGGTACTCCTGATTCCCGCCTGTGAGAACCAGGCAAGTTGTGACATGTTCAGTATCGCCTACCGCTGCAATGGAGATAACATGCAGTTAAAGTTGATGTTAGAGGACGATCCGGAGTTTCTTTCAAACGTAATCACTGCTGATGAAACTTGGCTACTTTATTTTGATCCTGAGAGCAAACAGCAAAGCTCAGTGTAGAAATCTCTATCACCAACCCCCAAAAAGCAAAAGTGGTTGCTTGTTCTGGAAAAGTTATGGTCGTCTCATTCTTTGATATTCATGGAATGGTTTATCAGCATGTTGTACCTGCACACACATCAGTAGCTGGACAATAGTACAGGGATGTCCTGAAAATTTTGCAAGTCCATATCAGGCGCACATTTCCATGAAGCAGGCTGGATGCTGCACCACGATAGTGCGCGGCCGCATATTGCCAATGTTATTTCGTGAAGTGCATACTTCACCCTTTCTATAGTCCGGATTTAGCCCCATGTGACCTTTTTCTATTCCCTAACTTGAAAAAATGCCTTCCTGAGAAGCATTATCCATCATCAGAAGCAGTGGTGAAGGCTGCGGAGGCGATTTTGAAGGATCTCTCAAAAAATTGTTTCGAGCATGTCTTTGAAGACTGGCAGAATCGCTGGGACAAGTGCATCGCATTCAGGGTTGACTATTTTGAGAAGGACCATCAAAATTTTGAGTCTGAGTAAATGTACGTTGCCAAAAAAAAAATTTTGATCATTCTTTATTGAACAGCCCTCGTAAGTACGTCATGTTGTGGAGTCCTGGTTCCCGGCTATAGAACGCGTCTATGTTCGATACCTCCCCTGGGATTTTTTTTTTTTTTTTTTTTTTTTTTTTGTAGTTAACGTCCTCCAACGGACGATGAATGGAATGGGTGAAATGGTGCTCAAAATGAACCCAGGGTGCACAGAGCTTAAGAGTTACCCGACATTCGTCTTCCAGGATAAGGGAAAACCCCGGAAAAACCCTAATCCAGGTAACTCACTCTGACCAATATTCGAACTCGAGACATCTTGAACGTGAGGCACACACGCTATCATCTACGCTACCGAGGCGGGCTCACTGTATGTTTGTTCTAAATACAGATATGCCTTATTCTGTGTGTGTGTGTGTGTGTGTGTGTGTGTGTGTGTGTGTGTGTGTGTGTGTGTGTGTGTGTGTGTGTGTGTGTGTGTGTGTGTGTGTGTGTGTGTGTTCCTCCCCCTCAATTTCATTACCTAAACCTACCTGGAATTCAGACTTTTTCTCTTTCCATCTTACTCATTCCCTCCTATTTCACTCCCAACCGTTTACTTGAAACGAGTTCCCTCTGTCTCTCTATATCACATACAAGCAAACAAAACCCGTGCAACCTACATGTCATGTGATGTTTTAAAAAGTATGTAATAAAACTACTCTTTCTGAGGTGTTTATATAAGTTACAATTAACTAAACATTTAATAATACACCAACAAAATGCTCCTCACGTTTAGATATATTTCAAAAGATCAATAAGAAATCAAACATTTTCTAATTTTCGTTTCGTGCCCCTATGTACTTTTTTGGATAAAATAATTAGTATCGACCGTATTCTCTAAATGCCATACTCTGTGGTTCAACGTTTCTTCATTCTTTAATGTAACTGCAACATATGGGTTAATAATAATAATAATAATAATAATAATAATAATAATAATAATAATAATAATAATAATAATAGTAGTAGTAATAGTAATAATAATAATAATAGTAGTAGTAATAGTAATAATAATAGTAATAATAATAGTAATAATAGTAATAATAATAGTAATAATAGTAATAATAATAGTAATAATAGTAATAATAATAGTAATAATAATAGTAATAATAATAGTAATAATAGTAATAATAATAGTAATAATAGTAATAATAATAGTAATAATAGTAATAATAATAGTAATAATAATAGTAATAATAATAATAATAATAATAATAATAATAATAATAATAATAATAATAATAATAATAATAATAATAATAATAATAATAATAATAATAATAATAATAATAATAATAATAATAATAATAATAATAATAATAATAATAATAATAATAATAATAATAATAATAATAATAATAATAATAATAATAATAATAATAATAATAATAATAATAATAATAATAATAAAAACACACACACAAGCAAACATTTTAAGCATACAATTTTAGCCTTTGAACATTTTCATCCAATATAGTATAACATATTCACCAATTTCGAAAATAGTTACATATTTTTGGTCAAATACTTATTAATTGTACTGCAGCGGGTTTGGTGCAAAGCTATCGGGCAGTCGAAAGGGTCAACAGATAAGCAGCACGTTTGTCCACTGTAAACAGGATAAGCGTACGGTCAGGTAACTAGAACCTTCTAGGAGTGTCACTTTCTCGAAATCTGTGAAAATTTTCTAAGCGAGCACTTCTGCTATCCAAGGTAGAATATGTGAGAATACCAGCGATCAGCTATTGCTACTGAACGGTTTATATTTTATATTTAGAGTACTAACGAAAATATAGGCATAACTCTTCCTCTGATTGTTGAATAATAATATAGCCTTTTTATAACATAAATAGAAGATGAAAGCATACATCTGGGAGGATAATTTCTCATTATTTTCTGAGCATAGTTTATAAGAGACACTTGCAAACCATGGCAAGGGTTATAATATAAATACAGAATCAGCCATTCTGTACTGTTTTTCCTTCAATGCCTGTTGCTTGGTGCCATGAGATATGCGCAAAAAGTCACATGATTACATCTTACAAATTCATGCTTGTCGAAGGAGGGAGGCGGAATTTTTCCATCTCTGTAAATGGATAAGTTAAAACTGCGATTTTAAGAGAGATACATACTCCAACGTTCATGACAGTGCTAAAAAAAATTAGACACGCACAGTCTCTCAAGAATAATGACTGTTATCTAAGGTTTTTAACATTCCTACATAACCATCTTCAAGGTTACTATACATATAGCTGTCCTGTCATTGCCAAAATTTGGCACAAGATGTGGCAGCGTAAAGACAACGATGCGAAAGCCTGAGGAAACTTCTAGCTAGCATTTGAGAAACAAAATACACATACAGTCAAACTTGCCACAAATGGACTTAAAAGGCTTATAGACATAATTCTTCCAACGTTATTCACAAAAATTAAATATGAATGGGTACAGAAAAAATGCCACTTTTTCATCACTATTATTCGTGAAAAGGACATTTCTTAAACAAAGAAAAATTAGGGATATAGTGAAGAGTTCACGTATATAAATCACGGTGCAAGACTTGTGTTTCCTCTTAGCCGTTTTGTTTAATTTATGTTTGAATGAAGCCAATAGAGAGTGCTAGAAGATCAATTTGAGATATGGCTATAGCCTTAGGCTAGCAGCCTTTGAATAGAATATTATCTGCTGATGATCAAGCAATATTAGAACGCTCAAACGACAGTTTGCACATGTTGGGCATTACAATCTTAATATATTAGTTCCTAAATCAGAAGTTACTCACTTTCCTAGATTAGCTCCTCCTAGAGCCAAAATTATTAATGGTAAAACAAATGACAATAAGTTGTTTCCACACTTGCCGTGTAATAAGGTACAGGTAGAGTCACACTAAAAAAATTCAATGCTTATCCAGGTTTTGAAACACGAACCTCGGGTTTTATTAAATTCTTCATCCAAGTCAGTTTATTAATGAGAAGCAATTAGAGAATTTAAACTCTTACCGACATGTTGCCATGGTAGCTCCGTGATCGGAGCAGCGGCCCGGAGAGCTGCAGTTTCGTGGCTATTAAATGCATCTTTCTATCTATCTGCCTGCAATTCCAACATTAGAAGTTATGAAATTTAAATACTAGTGCTGACAGCTTATTTTACTGATTAAATTTAAGCTTTTAATATCAACAGCTCTTTGGAACAATGAAGACATCTCTATAAAGAGTCAGGCAAGAGGAACAGAATGGTATATCTCAGGCGGATTCATTTGTGGGAGGTCCGGGTTCGATTCCCATGACCGACCTACCTGATCCATGGTTTTTTTCGGGTGGCCAGCCGAATGCTGCGTTGGTTAATTGCATCCTCCGAGTGTTCATCAGTATCGAGATCAGGTTTCTCAAATGCTGTACTGGCAGGAAGAATCATACATAGTGGCCAGCAATATCCCCAAATTTGTTGGCTTTGGATTCCTTTGTAAGGGGTCATTCGAAGTCTGTAGTATATTAAATAAAATGTAGGGACCTTGCCCTCTGCACTGTCGTGGCCTCTTAGGACTGCTTGCCTGTCTTCTTTCGCCTCATTCTTCCTCCCCGCGGATGCCCCACTTGGTGGCCTAGGTACACCAAGTTTGGATCGCCGTGCAGAGTTTCCTCCGAAATAATCCAGTTCCAGACAAGAGGTAGTTCTGAAATTTCATAAGGTACTGACGCTTCAAACACGATGTATGGGTCAGAAGTATGAACAATGATATCTATGAGGGTAAGTCAAAAAGTAATGTCCCCTATTTCTTCTCTCTTTTAATTGTCAAGAAAACTGAATCCAATTTACATAGTTTGAAAACTACAACGTTGACGATTAATTTGTCACTATTCAATATAATCTCCATGCTTTTCCACAGTTTTAGTTCACCTTTTAACTAGGGCATGTATTCCAGTGTGGTAAAACACACGGTCTTGCTTCCTAAGCCATTGACGCACGGACGTTTTTACAGTCTCACAGCCTCACGAAAACCAACATTCCGGCTGGGGGATGCCGAGATGCTGACCACATCTCCTCCCCGTAACGGTTAGATGATCGTCCACCTCTGCCGTGCGTAAGTGGGCGTGAGGCCGGCAGTCGGGTTGGTAGGCCTTGGCCCTCTAAGGGCTGTCGCGCTATGGCTTTTTTTCATCTCTTCATTCTATATTTTTTTTTATTCCTTTCGTCTGCCGAGATAATGGGTTTGGATTTTAATCCAGATTTATCTTTGAACCTTGTATTTTCGCTTTTAGTTACTTTTGCTGTCCCGTCAAGTAATGAATTTTCTGTGATTTTTAATTCTGCTAGTTCTTTTTTAGTTAGGTTTCGTTTTATGGTGACGGAAGAAATCAAATATTTTAGTTAATTGATGGAAATTAATCATTTCTCCACACTAGCCGTATACAGGCTAAGATATTTGATGGATAGAGTCAACATGAAAAATTCAATGCCATGGCCGGGATTTGAACCACGGATCTACTGGTTTCCGTCCAGTCGCTCTTAACCTTTGAGCTACCATGGCCAACGTGCCTTCCTGACATTAAATTCTCCAGTTGACTCGTATATTTCCCCGGTAGACCACTAGGGGCTCTCGCATCCGAGATACACCGTTCGTGGCGACTTACTATTGTAAGTACTTAAGTCCCAGGCTTCATCATTTAACTCTTATTATTTTAGTTAATTGATGGAAATTAATCATTTCTCCACACTAGCCGTATACAGGCTAAGATATTTGATGGATAGAGTCAACATGAAAAATTCAATGCCATGGCCGGGATTTGAACCACGGATCTACTGGTTTCCATCCAGTCGCTCTTAACCTTTGAGCTACCATGGCCAACGTGCCTTCCTGACATTAAATTCTCCAGTTGACTCGTATATTTCCCCGGTAGACCACTAGGGGCTCTCGCATCCGAGATACACCGTTCGTGGCGACTTACTATTGTAAGTACTTAAGTCCCAGGCTTCATCATTTAACTCTTATTATTTTAGTTAATTGATGGAAATTAATCATTTCTCCACACTAGCCGTATACAGGCTAAGATATTTGATGGATAGAGTCAACATGAAAAATTCAATGCCATGGCCGGGATTTGAACCACGGATCTACTGGTTTCCGTCCAGTCGCTCTTAACCTTTGAGCTACCATGGCCAACGTGCCTTCCTGACATTAAATTCTCCAGTTGACTCGTATATTTCCCCGGTAGACCACTAGGGGCTCTCGCATCCGAGATACACCGTTCGTGGCGACTTACTATTGTAAGTACTTAAGTCCCAGGCTTCATCATTTAACTCTTATTATTTTAGTTAATTGATGGAAATTAATCATTTCTCCACACTAGCCGTATACAGGCTAAGATATTTGATGGATAGAGTCAACATGAAAAATTCAATGCCATGGCCGGGATTTGAACCACGGATCTACTGGTTTCCGTCCAGTCGCTCTTAACCTTTGAGCTACCATGGCCAACGTGCCTTCCTGACATTAAATTCTCCAGTTGACTCGTATATTTCCCCGGTAGACCACTAGGGGCTCTCGCATCCGAGATACACCGTTCGTGGCGACTTACTATTGTAAGTACTTAAGTCCCAGGCTTCATCATTTAACTCTTATTATTTTAGTTAATTGATGGAAATTAATCATTTCTCCACACTAGCCGTATACAGGCTAAGATATTTGATGGATAGAGTCAACATGAAAAATTCAATGCCATGGCCGGGATTTGAACCACGGATCTACTGGTTTCCGTCCAGTCGCTCTTAACCTTTGAGCTACCATGGCCAACGTGCCTTCCTGACATTAAATTCTCCAGTTGACTCGTATATTTCCCCGGTAGACCACTAGGGGCTCTCGCATCCGAGATACACCGTTCGTGGCGACTTACTATTGTAAGTACTTAAGTCCCAGGCTTCATCATTTAACTCTTATTATTTTAGTTAATTGATGGAAATTAATCATTTCTCCACACTAGCCGTATACAGGCTAAGATATTTGATGGATAGAGTCAACATGAAAAATTCAATGCCATGGCCGGGATTTGAACCACGGATCTACTGGTTTCCGTCCAGTCGCTCTTAACCTTTGAGCTACCATGGCCAACGTGCCTTCCTGACATTAAATTCTCCAGTTGACTCGTATATTTCCCCGGTAGACCACTAGGGGCTCTCGCATCCGAGATACACCGTTCGTGGCGACTTACTATTGTAAGTACTTAAGTCCCAGGCTTCATCATTTAACTCTTATTATTTTAGTTAATTGATGGAAATTAATCATTTCTCCACACTAGCCGTATACAGGCTAAGATATTTGATGGATAGAGTCAACATGAAAAATTCAATGCCATGGCCGGGATTTGAACCACGGATCTACTGGTTTCCGTCCAGTCGCTCTTAACCTTTGAGCTACCATGGCCAACGTGCCTTCCTGACATTAAATTCTCCAGTTGACTCGTATATTTCCCCGGTAGACCACTAGGGGCTCTCGCATCCGAGATACACCGTTCGTGGCGACTTACTATTGTAAGTACTTAAGTCCCAGGCTTCATCATTTAACTCTTATTATTTTAGTTAATTGATGGAAATTAATCATTTCTCCACACTAGCCGTATACAGGCTAAGGTATTTGATGGATAGAGTCAACATGAAAAATTCAATGCCATGGCCGGGATTTGAACCACGGATCTACTGGTTTCCGTCCAGTCGCTCTTAACCTTTGAGCTACCATGGCCAACGTGCCTTCCTGACATTAAATTCTCCAGTTGACTCGTATATTTCCCCGGTAGACCACTAGGGGCTCTCGCATCCGAGATACACCGTTCGTGGCGACTTACTATTGTAAGTACTTAAGTCCCAGGCTTCATCATTTAACTCTTATTATTTTAGTTAGTTAGTTAGTTAGTTACTAACACTCCCCACATGGCAACCTTGGCCTTCGGGGTAACCTCACCCCACCAAGTGATGACCGGACTCATTTCTCAGGTGGAGGCACCCAGAGGGCGGTGTCCATTACCTCCGATGATAGGGTGATAGTGAAGATGGCGGTGAGGTGAGAGGACCTACAGTTTTTACCGTGGACTCCGAACCACGTTGGGCATTGGGGATACTTCACGTGTGCTAGACAGAGGTGAAGGCATGGATAGGGCCGACTTAAAATCGCCAACCCCAGAGCCGGGAATCGAACTCGGGACCCTTAGAACGGGAGCCGCGAACGAAACCACCACGCTACCCCGGCGCCCAATTATTTTAGTTAATTGATGGAAATTAATCATTTCTCCACACTAGCCGTATACAGGCTAAGATATTTGATGGATAGAGTCAACATGAAAAATTCAATGCCATGGCCGGGATTTGAACCACGGATCTACTGGTTTCCGTCCAGTCGCTCTTAACCTTTGAGCTACCATGGCCAACGTGCCTTCCTGACATTAAATTCTCCAGTTGACTCGTATATTTCCCCGGTAGACCACTAGGGGCTCTCGCATCCGAGATACACCGTTCGTGGCGACTTACTATTGTAAGTACTTAAGTCCCAGGCTTCATCATTTAACTCTTATTATTTTAGTTAATTGATGGAAATTAATCATTTCTCCACACTAGCCGTATACAGGCTAAGATATTTGATGGATAGAGTCAACATGAAAAATTCAATGCCATGGCCGGGATTTGAACCACGGATCTACTGGTTTCCGTCCAGTCGGAAACCAGTAGATCCGTGGTTCAAATCCCGGCCATGGCATTGAATTTTTCATGTTGACTCTATCAATCAAATATTTGTTTAAACTACTATAAAACTAACAAACGAAATTTCTTACAACTGTGACAAAAGCTGGAAGTTTTAGATCTGGATTTGTAGCTTTTGCATTAGATCTAACTTTCATTTCAAGTTCCTTCTCCTTCTAAGTTTCAGCGAATTGTGGACAAATTTTCTTCATCATTAATTACACTCACATGCACGAAAGACGAGGAGAGGGGAAATATAGCTCTTGATTCCACATGCGTTCGTACGAGATATATTTTCAGTCTTAATTATAAACACTTTACGAAGCTGTTAAAAACTGCCGTTTTTGTCCTAAAATGCTCTCAGGTGTAATTAGCAAAGCGCGAGTTTCCACGCTCATTATGTCGCTGTTTCTTCCCCCACCTGCCAACATTTTAAAGTGGAGCAACCGTAAGGGAAAGTAGTAGTTTTTTTTTCTTTCTGTCTTTTTCTCCAGTGCAACTGATTAAGGTGCTTGCTTGCTAACTGTGAATTGAGAATGAAGCGACCTTGGCCTTCTTCAAAGTGTAGTGACACACAAAGGGTTTTTCCTTTCGTTTCTTTTCTGTGCAAACAAATGCACACCGCACCGCGAACGTGCATGTCTGACCGGGTGAACACTTGTAAAGCTTTAGGACCTCTTCCAAATTGTTTACAGTCCTGCCATCCAAGCATTTCGGATATGCCTAAATGCTAAATGAAGAAGCACTTTAAATATCAAAGTTCTACAGCTGGTTTTAACTTACGTTTGATTTTTCTACGAACTTCTATTTGAGACTTTTGGCAACGACAAAGAAACAGTCGACTGTCTAGTTAGCCTGTAGCCTTCAAATCTAGAGGTCTCTGGTTCAACTACCAGCTGGAGGCTAGGAATGTTTCTTTAGGAAGGATTATTCCTGACCCTCCCTAAACTAGGAAGCAAGAACATATCGTGTGTTTAATGTGTAATTACACACAGTAAGCAGCAACTGTTACAGAAGCAAGAACCCTGATAAGGATCCTGGAAAAGTGCGTCACTGGAAAGGATTGGGATACTCTGCCTTAGAAAAATAAAGGTATTGTTTCCTTTGTGTTATTAAACTATCCTAATTAGTAAAGAATCTGGGCACATGTATAAACTTACAAACACTGACAAAACCAGTGTAGAAATACCCTCTTATGAATGTTTTCTGCAATTACTTTAGTAGAATGTTTAAGTAAAAAAAAATAGACACAGATATCAGAGTGATGGATTGATTAGTTTTATAGACAGTAAGCCTTAATTTCTCTAGTGCTAAAATATTAAGTTAGAAATAGAGTGGACACTAACATGACAAAAATATTCCATGAAATTTTCTAGAAAATTATACCGTTCTCGAAGTTTTATCTACACTTAAATACCTGTATGTATACAGCAAAATGTTAAAAAAATATGTATACTCCTCCAAAGGAGAGAAAGTCTCCGAGGAACGTGACGCAGGGGGGTTGGCGAAGGTTCCCCACACCCTCCCTGGACAGGTTTATGACACCCCATGTCAGTATAGTTACAGACCATTCAAAAACATTCTGATGGCTTCTACTTTTGTGAATGAATCTTCTCGGTTTTAGTGTACAGAGTGAATAGGGCGCATGTTTTTTAACGGTCTGCTCCTTGTGTAGCAGGCGTTCTCTGTCACACATTCGCGTTCCTTGTCCCATTCCTTACAGAGAGCTTCTTTGCGTTGCTATACTATACTTCTCCATGCTGGTTGGTGGTTACCAACACGCCCCATATGGCAACCTTGGCCTTCGGGGTAACCTCGCCCCACCACGTGGTGACCGGACCCATTTCTCAGGTGGAGGCACCCAGAGGGCGGGTCCATTACCTCCTACGATAGGGTGATAGTGAAGATGACGGTGAGGCGAGAGGACCTACAGCTTACACCATAGACTGGGAACCACGTTGGGCATAGGGGACACTTCATATGTGCTAGACAGAGGTGAAGGTGTGGATAGGGCCGACTTAAAATCGCCAACCCCAGAGCCAGGAATCGAACTCGAGACCCTTAGCACGGGAGCCGCGAACGAAACCATTGCGCTACCCCGAAACTCACAGAAACTTCGCCCGCCTCGGTAACGTGGTGGAAGCATGTCTGCCTCACGTTCAAGAGGTCCCGAGTTTGAATCTCGGTCAGGGTGAGTTACTTGGATAAGGTCTTTTTCGCGGTTTTCCCTTATCCTGAATGACGAATGTCGGATAATTAAGTTCTATGGACTCTGTGCTCATCTGAGCATCATTTCACCCATTCCATTCATCGTCCGATATGACAACGTTGGAGGACGTAAATTAAAAATAAACAGAAGCTTCATTTGTATTATTTGAGAAGTTTCCTCCCTGAAATTTGCTTATATCAGATACAAAATAAGTTTTGCACTGTAGACTGTAATTATTTTTAATAAATATGCATAATAATGCAACACAAGAGGGACAGGGTCTTTGTTGGGTGCGTTAATGAATCATCGAAACGAATTTTAGCTTTAATCGCTGTAGAATTTGGTCAGCTTCCTAATTACACCCCTTAATATATTCCAACAAAAACGTAAATAGTTTCATATGAATGTATATGTGTGGGTATGTAGTGTATTGGTTTTTGAGAATTTCATACACAATTATGTGATTAATGTTCATTAAGTCATCTTTACCACATAAGAAGCACTATGGGGAAGTCATTAATCCAATTTTGACAAATGACCACTCACTCAAGACAATTATGGCCTGTAGTTAATCTAAACATTGAAAGAGATGACTTTCTAGGTAGATCTGAAATTTTTAAAGTTCATTTTGGATATCCTTCCAATTGGTTGTGAAAATATTTTAATTATTCTCTTAAATGTTTCATAGACTATATTTTGTTTCGTTGTTTGAGCAATTTTGGAACCGTTCTTGGCCAACATATCCTCTTGATCATTCCCAGAAATTCCACAGTGGGATGAAATCCATTGGAAAATTATACTTCTTCTTTACCTGTAAATTGTCTATTTGTACCACTTTCTTGGTGTTTGGGGATTCTTGTTCCTCTATGGCTTTTAAGGTCGGACCTGAGGAACCGAAGCTTTGAATCCAGGATAGGTGATCAGCCCAATGACTGGTGTGAAGGTGAAGGAAGTGGATGATATACGAGGGCGTGATGAATGATATGAAAGATGATGGAGCAATTGGTGAAATGCTGACGGGGGAAACGCGAGGAGAAATCTCACTTTACGGTCACCTGGGATCGAACCTGGGCCGCCTTGGCGAGGGCCAAGTGGTCTAACCACTCAGCCATGGCACAGCCCTGGACAACTGTACATTTATTTAAATTTTGGAATGTTTAATCACACTATCAATTTCATTTATTTTTTCCATTCTGAGGTAGAAAAAATATCAGAATAGTTCATTTGCAATCTGATAAGAAAACTATCTTGGAAAGCTTATATGTCCAGGTGAAAAGATTTTATAGAACCTACAGGTAATTTATACGTTGTTCCCACTCCATCTTCTTGGTTGTAAAGAGGGTCCTCTGGATATCTCATATTTATGGTTTCAAGAGCATGTGCTTTAGTTTATGTAGATGGATTTTCTTTCTGTTTAAAATCTAAAGTTAGATCGAGACTGTATTATGTTTTACTGCTTAGGACCGTTACAAATGAATGAATAAATACATATTTACATACGTAAATGTGTTCCATATATTTTACATACCCATCGTATGCAAGTGAAATAAAAGCAAAAAAATAGCACTTTTATTTTTATTACAAAAATGTAATAACGACAGTGAGCTACAGCCTCTAACGTTAGATTGAAGGGGTCTGGAGCTGACTGTGTTATTCATAAAATTTCCACACTTCCAAATCGACGTTTGATTCTCGCCAACAGACAAGGCAAATCGCCTATGTTTAAAAAGTAAATATACAACTTTGCAAATTCTTTGTGAAACTAGGAACACGTTCACAAATTGCCGCATCCAAGGAAGTGACCTATACTGAACTATTGTTGCTTAAGAATGAATCAGAAATTGCAGCCGAGCAAAACCTCGCATATATTTTGGCACTCCTGTAAAGTTACGTAATTGTCTTGCCTGGTGTAACCGCTTTAGAAGCTAGTTTCTGTGAAAAATTCTTCGCACACGCTTGCAAACCCAAGTCAGCTGCTCTTCTGAATTTAAATTACAATAAAGTTGGTGTTCCATTTTCTCCTTGCCAGGTACAACACCAGTAACTGTTACCAGCTACTTGTCAATTGGACGTGATACTTGCTTAGGGAAACATTACAATGTATGCTTGGTTTCTTCTTCGGATACAGGCAGCTCCCTCACCTAACAAAAAGTGCATATAAAATTTGAAATTAGTATTTTGTTTCCTCATTCTTCCTCGCATGGTTGACTTTCGGGGGTAACCTCAATTCCCCCAAGCGATGATTAGAACCATCAGTGAAGTGGAGGCAACAGTTTCCTCCGATGGTAGGATGACAATGAGAATGGCGATGCAGAGAGAGGACCTACAGCTTTAAACGGAACTCCAAACGATGCTCGGACTTAACAACAATTCACATGAGTTATTTAACAGGTGAAGGTTTGGATAAGTCATAAAATCGCCTAAAATACGAAGGAAAAAATGCACTTATCAAACATTTGTTCATATTTAATAATGGAATATTAAATTTAAATCAATAGATTACATAAGAGTTTCTATATTTTATTTAAGTAACTATTACACTCTTAAACTTAGAAGAAAGTGGGACAAAAGTTACTTTTGCCATGCTCAATACTGACTTTTTCCTTACTCAGTACTGGCTATTATCAATTATTATAATGGAATGATAGAGCCAGACTGAAATATTCAGTGCCATAGCCGGGATTTGAACCACGGATCTTCTGGTTGCCGTCCAGCCGCTCTAGCCCTTGAGCTACTATGGCCAACGTGCCGACATGACATTAAATTCTCCAACTGACTCTTGTTTTTTCCCGGCAAACAACTTAGGAGTTCTCATAAACACATGAGACAGCTACCTTAATGGCGACTTACTATGCTGTAAGTAATTTAAGATCCGGGCTTTATAGTTAACCACTCTTAGGTCAATTAATGGACATAAATTGTTCTTTCACACTGGCCGTACAGCAACCAGAAGATCCGTGGTTCAAATCCCGGCTATGACATTGAATTTTTCAGTCCGACTATCTTTTCATACTTTAGCCTACACATGGCCAGTGTGAAAGAACAATTAACTTCCAATTATTATAATATTTGCTATCAGCACCGGTTACCAAAAACAAAAGATCTTCGGGCTGGACGCCCACCTCGGTAGCGTAGATGGTAGCGTGTCTGCCTCACGTTCAAGAGGTCCCCAGTTCGAATTTCTGTCAGGGTGAGCTACCTGGATAAGGTTTCTTCCAGAGTTTTCCCTTATTTTTAAAGACGAATGTCGGGCAGCTCTAAGCTCCATGGACCCTGGACACATTTGAGCATCATTTCACCCACTTCATTCACCGTCCGATATGACTTAACGTTGGAGGACATGAAATTACAAACAAACAAACATTTTCGGGCTGGACCCATAGCTCAGTCATTAGAGCATCTGCATACTGTTTGAGGGGTCCCAAGTTCGATTCCGGAATGGAGGTGGCAATTTGTCTCTAGTCAAATTCCTCCCCACCCTGACCCGCTCCCCCCCCCCCCCCAAGTCATGAAGTATGAATACGTCTGTGAATGTGTGTAGTGTAGTGTTTAACGTCCGCTTTTACTACATACGGCACTGCAGGCGCTGACATTGATGATACATGATATGAAGATGGAGCACCGGTGGAATGAGATGGCGGGGGAAACCGCAGGTCCAGGAGAAAACCCGCCCCAGCGCCGTGTTGTCCACCAAAAATCTCACTTTGCGGTCGCCTGGGATCGAACCCGGGCCGCCTTGGTGAGAGCCAAGCGGTCTAACCACTGAGCCACGGCGCGGCCTGAATCTGTGAATGTGTACATGTGTTCATTTATACTGTACAAAACAACCCAAGTAAATCCAATGACAACAGAACACGAATTGTCATTAATGGCAATAGGCAATATGTTACCAAAAGCAAAAGACTGCTCTATCATAAACATCATCATTATTCATTATTATTATTTTGAAGGAAGATATATTCCCGCCTTATTCTCAATTCAAATGAACTTTGTGGTTAAATACGGTGTAAATAAATAAAAATGTTCAAGAATAGAGAATGTTTCATTTTACACGCATCAAATAGAAGTAATCCTATTTTGTCTTTACTAAATCTGAAAGTATATTTCACAGGAAATTACTATAATAGAATATCTGAATGTTTCCATTGCTAATGGAAATTATTTTAGAAGTCTTTCAAAGTCTGAAGAAATATGAAGATTTTCACAATATATAAAAATTTCCAAATATTATGAAGTATGAAATATTATGTCAAGTGTATTGAATTCAACACACTGGAAGACGTAAAAATACTTGCTCCCACACTAACAGTAATTGCACATTGGAATATAAAATTTATCTTACCCACCTCTAGCTAAAAGTTAAATGTTTTAATACAGGTTTCAATTTATTTAACTTTATATTTCATTTAGATACAAATGCCACTGTAGAGCTATATCAACTGTATTTGAGCATATGGCTTGTAACTTATTAATCTTGTATTAAATAAAAATGATGGAATGCAAAGAGGAGTAAATTTTAAACAAAGTATAATTTTCCCAAAACAGTGATTTTTTGTTATGTATTATCTCGTAAATCAAACATTATACTTATTTATAATGTTTTAGAGCTTGAAGTGCTTATGCTCTCTTCCTGGTAGCAATACATGTAGAGAATTTTTTGAACATGCATTCTATATGACGTGTAACAAGTGACATTCTGTCGGATGATGTTCCTCGCCGAAATAAGGCGTTTTTACATCAAGAACTGCCAAAAGCAGGAATTACTACGCGTGGAAAATAGCGCTGTCTTTCTCATTCGTTCCCTTCGGTGGTAATTGGGGCGCTAACGAGGTCTATGGCGGCCCCCAAGGCTTGTCTTTATGTCGATAATTAGCTACCTACCAAAATGTCAACACTACTCACATCACTTTCTCTACTCACTCTCTAAAAACTATTCTTAAAGACGTTTATTCTTCTATTACTTCATGTTAATTGAGATAAACATCGGTATAAAAGTGTCATTATTACATACTTCTTTATAGGTAAAATAGGGGAATAAAATTGGTTTAATGAATTGTCAACCGAGCGGAAAGACTCAGGTGGTTTCTTTTGTGGGCCGCATTCGGAAGGCCTGGCTTCGATTCCCGTGGCCGACCTACCTGACTCATGGGTTTTTACGGGTTTTCCCCGGATAGCCAGGCGAATGCTGCTTAGGTTAGTTACTTCTCATAAGTTCCCTGTCCCTTCCTTTCATCTCCATTATCATTTCAAATCATTTCTCATCTGCTGGTCTCTTACAGGGTTCCTCTACGCTGCATGGCAGGGTTCCTACTCTGGGAGGAATGTCTCCAGTCTCCAAAACGTCTCGTGGTGGAGCCGTTTCAGAACCACTGTAGGGTGAGATTACGTGGTCCAGGCCTGCCGGGGAGTTTCCAACTGGTAAGGTGTAGGGACCTTGCACTCTGCCTGTCGGGGATCCTTGAGACTACCTCCTCTAGCTTCATTCTTCCTCCCAGGGATGCCCTACTGGCGGGTATAGGTACAATAGATCAAGACTGATCGCAGTGCCGAATTCCCTCCGTACCGTAATCCCATCCAATCCAGTGGACTGCCAAATGTTTAAGAGTGATGGTTTCATTCTCTGTGGATAATTACAGCATACACCGTGCGTTCCCTGAGTGACCGGACTGTCCCGCGGTGGCACCGTAAAGGGCGAAGTCCGGCGCGCTCTCCGCCAGAATTACGCCTAAAGGACTGGCAGGTAACGTGTACGGATTTCTACTATACTAACTTACATTGGGCTTACTTGAAATCACAATAGAAGTTGAAAGTGATGACCTTCAACGCCAATACATCCCCTAAATCTCCGAAAACAGTTCTTGTTCACTCGAAGAAGTTCATCTTGCCTGATTGCCTGTATATTTTTCTCGAGATGCTGTCCTTCAGTTCTTGTAATGTGTGCGGGTTGGTTGCGTACACTATTCTTTAACGTTCTCCATAAATAAAAGTCACATGAAGATAAATCAGGGGAACGAGATGGCTACAATCCTCAACTAATTATACTGTCATCATACACACTTTGTAGTTTATGCATAGAATTCGCAGAAATGTGCAGTGTAGCTTCATGTTGAAACCACAGACACTATCGTTCGTCTCTTGTTAGTTGCGGAAAAGAATTATTTAAAATGCAATTTACATAAACGTGTGAATCAACTTGTGTCGTAAAATATGGGACCGATAATTCTACGTGCACTTATTGGAACACCACACAGAGCTCTTTCCCTAAACACAGATTAAAATAGACTGACACTGCAGTAGTGGAGAGTTATTCTCTGGCGGAAAAGGCACCACCCGTCACCCAGCCCAACGCCACCGCGAAGCGGTCCAGTCGCTCAGGGAACGCACGGTACAAAACCATTAAGGGCTTTCTATTTGAGAAAAGTAGAAATACTTGTAATGCAAACGAATAACCAAAAACATATAGAAAATGGTAATCTTTACGAAACCTTGTTTTTTTGTATAGTAAGGTTTTTTCTCTATCCCTCACCGTCTACTAGTTATGCAAAACTAATTCAGAATGACAACTCTCCAAAGTATATTCACAGAAAATTCAGTAAATACATTTCATTTGGCTGGAAAATATATTAAACATTCAAAATTTTCCTACACACGGCTTGTATAAAGGAACAATTAATATCCTTTCAATATTTGCATTAAAATTTGAAGTCAAAATGTTTGAAAAGACTTCTAAGGTTTGTTAACGAGGCTAACAATTGCTCTGATCATATTATCACTGCCAATGTACCAGGATTTCTTCCCGCAGACTTCCTTTATGTGCCAATAAATCTACTGAATTGGGGCTGTTGCTTTTTAGCACACTGAAAAACCTTCAACTTGGGCCGGGTTTGAACCCGCAAATCCTGGAATCAGCAGGGCAGGAAAAAAAAAGGGTCTCCATGTAAAGTATAATTGGTGTGTGGTATTTTTTGAAACTATTCTTGTCTTATCATTGAAGCTAAAACACCACTTTTGGTGCTTAAAGTACTGTTTATTTCTCATTTACACTATGATTTTTTAATGTAACAATTTTTCTTTTTCGTTGTTAAAGGTCCTACAAAATTCGTACTAAATATATAAATTTCATTAAGACAGTAATTCTAGTCTTATTATACTAATATTTAATTACATTAACAGCTCTATGTATACAAAATATTAAGACAACAATAAATATATAAAAAATACTTTTATGTGTCAATTTTACAAATTCAGAGCAATGTTAAGAACGACTGAGGAAAACAAAACCAACAAATCTCGTAAGGAGCATGCGTATATATTCCTTTTCGTTTCATTTTAAAGGTACTTAAATGTTATTATTTTAATTACCGCACATTATACCTACAGTTCTTATTACTGCCATACAAATGGTTTGAAATGTTATAACTAACATTTAGAAGAAAGTTTTTAAAATATACTTCTATCTTATTTGTAATTTGGGATAAAGTGGATAACCGCCTCAAGTGTAAGGTACCTCAAATTTTTCCAAAAGCATCCATTATAATAATTACCACTGCTGAGCCATTATTTATGCCACAAAAATAAGCTACTAGTTATTTAACGATATACACTCATTCATATCCGTTTTTTTTTTATTTTTAAGTACAGTTATTATTTTAACCAAGCAGTTCATTATGACATTTTAGTTCTTAAAAATTTCCGGCAGGGTAGAAGACGAAGTGGGATTTGAAATATTTATCAAATTTTATACTTACATAAATCCACTATAAGAAAAGTTGCCACAAAATATATGTTAGCTAGAGTAAGCAAATATTCACCATGGTATCCAAAACTTTCCTCAATTGATTGATGGCAAGAATGTGAGTTATCTTTGTTTCCTAGAATTATGCTAGTTTTAATGGTTGTTTTAAATGCTTTTTACAACCTGAATTTTCTGGAAGCCTTTTGTCAGAAACTAACACAGGCGCACATATCTGATTCTTTTCCGGCGGAAATACGAGTATGAGTAAATAGGTCCCTGCCTATTGAAAAAAAACTTGGATTGAAAACAAGCTTGTGTCCACTTGTGAAGTCCACCCGGATGTCATCTTTCAACTGTTGAATAATAGTGCAGTGCTAACTTATATACAGAGTTTTTCGAAACGTCACCGAACGAATATACAGAAGTACTGTACTCCAAAGGAGAGATAGTCACCGAGGCCTGGGATGCAGGGGGAGTTGAAGAAGGTTCCCACACCCTCTCTGGACAGGTTTATGACACCCCATTTGTTTTAATTTTACGTCCTCCAACGTTAAGTCATATCGGACGATGAATGGAATGGGTGAAATGATGCTCAAATGAGCCCGGGGTCCATAGAGCTTAGAGTTACATTAGTCTTTCAGAATAAGGGGAAACCCCGGAAAAAAACCTTATCCAGGTAACTCACCCTGACCGAGATTCGAACTCGGGACCTCTTGAACGTGAATGACACCCCATGTCAGTACAGTTACAGACCATTGAAAAACATTCTGACAGCTTCTACTTTTGTGAATGAATCTTATTAGTTTTAGTGTACAGAGTGGATAGGGCGCATGTTTTTTAACGGTTCTACTACTTGTGTAGCAGGCGTTCTCTGCCACACACATTCGCTGTCCTTGTCCCACTGTGTAAGACAGCACACTCCTTTCAGGCACCTTTTTTGCGTTGCTAGACAGTAGCCACATAAAAACGCTCCAGAATGACTGTGGATTAGGCAGTCACAGGAACAAAGCCACGTGCCTCACTATCGAAGTTCGCAGGTAGGTGATACACCGTGCCGCCTACTGTAGGTGTTTGTAAACATACCGGCATACTCCACGGTAGCTTGCTACTATTAAGAATTTCTTTGGCTTATAAAACCGTGATAAAGAAGCTGTTCTTCAGTTAGTTATGGGTATTTAACGTGTTCCAAAATTCCGTTATAACAGTCGATGACGGCAAATAAGGTAGTGGATATATGCAACTTAAACCTTTTAGAGGGAAGTTAATGTTAGTGAGATTGAGTATGGAAGCATTAAATGATAAAAAGAACAGAATTATAGCTAAAGTTAACCAAAACTAAATGCCTTATGCAATGAGATAAGCATTTTATTTCACTGTATTTAATAATACTAAATAAAGCATTTGTAACTGAAAAGGAAGCTTTTGATTTTACAGTAACTGGTTGAAAGTATTGTATAATTAAGATCATAACAAAATGAGCAACCTTGCAACTGTCCGAGTCATTATCGACTTTTTTCACAAGTAACTGCCCTTTGCCCCATTACCTGAAAGCGAGGCTAGGGTCACGATAAGGAGCAAGAAGCAATGCTTTTGTTTTCGTCGCCCGTGCATCCCAGTAACTTTTGAGGTTCGTACACCAATGGTTCCTGCAATGCACAATCACCAAATAATGTAATATTTAATACTGCATAAAATTATACCTAAGAGAATTTGGAAGCTACAACACCAAAATTCGGACTAATTTCGAAACAACTTACATAAATCCCTGTTATGGATTAGGGATTATGAGGATTCTTATCCTTTTCGTAATGTTTTGTCATTTTTTGCTAATATCTGTTTAATGACTTTTTTTCAGTTTTATATAATGATTTTCTCATTTTCTTCAACTTGGCTTCTTTAAGTCACTGTCTTTCATTTACGTTGAGTGGAATTCCAGTTTATTAAATTTTACATAAAGAAAACTGTACAGTCATTAGAATTTTAACGATTTTACTGAGATGAGGAAAATTACTACATTGATATTTTCTGATTACTCTGAAAAGGGTTTCTTATGGATGGAGGGTGGCAATTGTCAGGAGAGCAGGTATAATTATGGCCACAACTGGGCTTGAAAAAAAAAATCTGTTTTTCTTTTTTCACGATAATGAACACGTACAGTCAGGGTGCTACTGTTAAGGCTTCAAAATAATTAATGTACACCTTTGTAAGACCTGCTTCAAAAGCAATGTTTTTAATTGTTTCTTTGTGACTCTTCAAAAAGAGGCATGCAAAATATTATTAATTAATTTTCTAAATTATCCCATCATTATTCATATACCTACTTTTTGTACTTATATATCACTATACCGAAATATAATTTGATGAATAATTTTCTGTGCATTAATTTTAGTCATTGAAATACATTTCAGTTTGGCTTTTTTTAAATTATGTCATTTTTTTTACATTTTTATTTGGCCTTCGTTGTTGTTTTACCTTCATGAAACTTGATAGCAATATCAAGTACATAGTGATAGCATGACGTGTATTACCTTGCACCATTTAAGAAATCTTTTGTGTTACAGTTTCCTAGAGTCATTGGATAAAATTCAGTTTTCCTCTCCGATGCTTAGCATATTTCTTGTGGTTCTACCAGATCCGTTTTCGAGTCATTCAGATAATTTGCTATTAATCGATACAAGGTCTACCAAGTACTGTTCAAGCTGTAACATCGTGGCCCGCATTTCGAAGGTACCTTGTTCAAATCTCATTTACCAAGCAATGTGACTGCCAGCTTTCCTCGGCGCTAAGATCGTGTATTTAATACCACGAGGAAGTTCCATCTGAAGTCAAGAAAAGTGAAAATAAAAACAAATGACATATGCCGTTTTCTATAATGAAAACAGGTAGGCACGAGGACAAGTTAAAGCCATCTGTGCGGCACGTGTAGAAGCAGAGATAAAGTTGCCAGCACTTTGGTCACCTGGACACGTGTAGAAGCTGCCATCCCGACAAAGCTTAAGCGCAGAGGTTCTACTCCCATTAGTCCTGGACCCGTGCCTCCTTCTACCCGGGAGCGATGGATAACTCCGGGGTTCTTTCCATAGGGCAATATCTGATTTCTTAAAAGGCCCCCCCCGCCGCTGAGCACAACGTCAAGACGGGATGGAAGTGGATACGCCACTTACGCGCGTCAACCCCGCAGGGAAGACTACCGAAAACCTCGGTAGGGCCGCCTGATGATCTAGCACACCTTCTACTAGCTCTGCAGGCTAGTACCCGGGACTTACGAGGCAACCCTCTACCCCCTCCGGGTGGGCGTAGCCTGGCCGGAGGTAAAGTCTGTCTACTCAGCGCAAGTGCACGGCGGCCGCTTTCTTTGAGGAACCCTCATAATCGTTTTACAACATGGACCCTCCTCCTGACGGTCCTCTCTACAAGGTTGCAACATTTTAACATCACCGTCTTGCACTTAATGAAACAGATCAACTGGAAGTTGGAACTTTGGCAACTGAGACTCCACGCGGAGTAGACATGCAACTGTCATTTTCAGAAAATCGGGGTTGCTATTGGTCCCCAACGTCAGTGTTCCATTTCTGAAGTGTGGAGATAGATTTATGACGGTCATTAGTGGGCGGAAAGGTCAGGTCCTTCGAGATCCCTTTGAGTGGGAACTGTACACACGTTAAAAAAACAGACTTTATCCAATTAAGCCCACTTGGTGGCACTAAGGCCTCTTGGGCGAGTGATGAAGCAAGATGGAATACAAGAATGAGACTTATGTACATGGCCACCCGATCCTAGGATGTAGGGTTCTTCAAGTAGATGAAACGGGGAGAGAGGGATTTTTGTGTGTAATTTACGTCCTCCAACATTTAGTCACATCGGACGATGAATGAAATGGGTGAAATGATGCTCAATGCGTCCGGGGTCCATGGAGCTTAGAGTTACCTGACATGCGTCTTTCAGGATAAGTGAAAACCCCGGAAAAACCTTATCCAGGTAACTCACCCTGAACGAGATTCGAACCCGGGACCTGTTGAACGTGAGGCAGACATGTACTGTCACTTCAATTTCTATCTCAAGAATGAAAGTGATAATAATGGAGTGTCGTACAATTTTGTACCAAGAGTGCTATGATTTATGATCAATTTCTGATGTGATTTCTGTTATGAGTGACTCATGGTAATAAGTGAACATCCAGCTGTCTAAACAAGCACATGTTGTATAGGACGAGCCATGTCGAAAACTAATCCGTGTTAAAAGTGCCAATGCCCTCATGCAGTTTTTATGCACGTATGCAAAGGACATAGCTGTGTATATCAGGAAACTTCAGGGTGAACCACCAGCGAGTCTCTCACCTACATCGCGCAACAAGGTAGTCTGGGGGTCAATGCCGGTCATCGTTAGAAAGTTTGGCACCGTGCAAACTATATAGGGTCAAGTTTCGAAAGGCGGAGAAGTTGTATGACCACTGGAAAATGTTGCAAAATTGTGTTACGTGATCAAGTGAATCTCAGAACTCGATGCGAACCGGTAGTTGATGGCCTTTAAACGGACTTAGAAATGTAATATCGCCTTTCCAATTTGTCAGATAATTTTCATTCATAATTTCCTGCAGAACTGAACGTTTATCCTCTTACAAGCCTTTTGTCCTTTCACATCGCTGCTGTTGAGATTTCTTACATTCACTCTAGTCACAGTTTCTCGAGTCTTCAAAGTCAATAAATCACGTGTTTTCAAGTTAAGAATGCTTTACTTGCTGGACTGTTTCTATAACGTTCGACTGCTTGGAGCAATCGAGATCACTTTGGTAGTCATGAATCAGGTAAATGATTTTCTTTGCACAATCAAAGGCCAATCACATCACTACAGTGGCTGAACGTTGGCATGATTCTGTTGTGCCGACAGTGATGATAAATCTTGTTTCATCAAATTTGATTCAACTTTGCAAAATAGGCCAAGAAATTTAAGACCGTTTTCCTCCCACCAACGTGGGCCGGGTTCGATATCAGGAGACTACATGCAGGATGAGTTTTCTCCGGGTTTACCAACTTCTATATGATCACCTACACTTTAATTTCATACCATCTTGTTCCTCACTCTCACACTTACCGGCCGGAGGAAATTGGAGTGCTAACATATCTCATCCTCCACCACTGCAACCCATTCACGACAACCGTTGTGTGTATAAGTGGTGGATGCTGTGCTTGAACGGTAGGCCTGCCTCAAAGTTTGATTTCCTTCAAAAGAAGTACTTAAAATAGAGAAACTTCTGCATCATTCTACAGTACAATGCCGTTAAGCTTGAAAAAAAAGTAATTGTTTTACTCCTGTACATTTCAAATACATATAAGTATAGGTTATGAGACAAAGGAGAACACCCCATGCAAAGATCCTGTATTAGGTTTATTGTTGGTATCAACCCCGCCCAATGGCCGCGCCATGGCTGAGTGGTTAGACAACTCGGCTGTCACCATGAGGCCCGCGAAGTGAGATATGTGATGGACAACAATGCGTGATCTCCGGTTTCCCCCACCATCTTATTCCACCGGTGCTCCATCTTCATCTCATGTATCATTTGTGTCACCGGCTGTGGTGTTGCATGTAGTAAAAGCGGTTCCGTAGGTGAGGGAAACCGTCCCCTTCAGCTGCTTTAGTGCGAGCGCTAAACCTCTGACGTTACCAGAGGCACCTCGGTCCGAACATTCGAGCCCCTCCCTGAATGGGAGTTGTTCGGATTGCGTTGGACTCGAGAGGGCAGTGTGTTTCCGAAACCCACGGGAAACCGTGTACCTCCGGCTAGACTTCGGCCGCCCGGAGGGGGAAGAGGGTTGCCTAAAACGTCCCGGATAGTAACCTGCAGAGCTAGTAGAAGGTGTGCTAGATTACCAGGCGACCCCACCGAGGTTATTCGGTAGTCTTCCCTGCGGGGTTGACGCGCGTAAGTGACGTATCCACTTCCACCCGTCTTGACGTTGTCGATTGGTGGGGGGGGGGGGACTTTTTAGCCTCCATGTATTGCCCCACGGAAAGACCCCCTGAGTTTTCCATCGCTCCCGAGTAACAGAGGCCGGGGTCTTCGGATAGACCTCACTGAACTTTGTAGTAAAAGCGGGCGTTAAACACTACACATTTCACACCCCCGCCCAAGAGGAATAGATAAAGTGAAGAAATCGAGGGAGGCTACAGACATGAGCAGAATCTCCTAAACTCCAAGCTCGAGAGCCTCGAGTCTGCACAGAGAACACTATTTCTTTGAGCAAGCATCCTCGCCATTTACACGGCATTACTAAAATAAATATTTACATTGTTGCCTACTTAATTTAAATATAATTCGTTAAGAAGCAACTTCAAGGTAATGTATAATATTTTAAATGTATACCTATCTGCAGTATGATGTATAGACATGTATAGACATGTGTTATCTTGATAAATAAAATTCATACATAGTATTTGTTAACGTTCATTTATTTTTTGCTTCATAGTCGCTAATTCATACGATGTCTTCCTGTATTTTTAAATTAGGTCAACGTTGTAGACATTGTAATCCTAGAAGTAAATTTCACGGAAATAAAGCCATAGTGTTGGTAAATGGTATCTTATATATTGAGAAATACAGTACATTTCAGTTATACCCTAAGTAAACAATAAGTACAGTTTATTATGGGAAAATATCTATATCGAGTGACAGGAAAGAATCATTTTCGTCATGTTTCATAAGAATTACGATAAAAGTGATGGATATAGAACTTACTGGATTATATCTGAGAAGATGTTATTTTTCGTTAGAGAAAAAGCACTCTGTTTAACGATTTTGCACTATTACAAGTTACTGTACACAAAGCACAAAGCAGAAAAGAAAGAAAAATGGTTTATAGCAGGAGTAGAAAATAGGAAAACGTTTAAGTGCCGAGTTCCTTTCGTACAAAGGAAAGTCATTAAAGCGTTAAGTACAAATTCCCGCTATAAATAGGGGTTGAACGGTCCTGCTGGTCAGTGGCTTCAGCGAATGAGTGGTGGGGAGGAACGTTTCCAAATTTCTGGAAACATGAACATCGAAATCTCTTTGTAACTATTCAGTCACTGCAAATTATTTCTTTTCCAAGCTTTCAAAACATTACAAACTTAGCAATTTACATGATAGTTTTACTTCTTTCTGATAAAAAACAGACTACAAAGGAATTTTGAAAATGGCATAAGAGGATAAAACTCTACAGATATTCTTATATATTTGTATTTAGCAAATTGGAACTAAATTTGAACACGTTTTTGTTTTATTACTGCATACTTTGTAGACGGAGAATCCATCCCAAAAATCGGCTGGCGGGAATTCCTGGCAAATGAATTTTTTGTTGCCCTGGATCCAAAAAAGAATTTATATAAGGTCCATGTGCTTCATGTATGTGTGTCTGTGTGTGTTTATGACTAATTCAAAAAGAAAAATTCGGTTCAAATACAAACTTTAAATTTAAGTTCAATATTTTTGTGAAAAACTGAAGCTACCGACAGTGAAACATTAAAAAAAGTTTAAAAAAAAAACAGATAGGTGAAGTTGTTTACCAAGTTGTGTAGTTTATTTATAATATTAAGTTCAGAATCTTCCAATAATATGAAATGAAGGAGTTGAAGGAAATTTGTCCTACCGCAATATTTTTTATATGGAATATTTTTATACTATATGGCGCTCTCTAAACCCAGTTTAATGATTTTGGATAAAATGCCCTATACTTGAGATATTTATATACAAAGTAGAATGTCTACCTTAAATTCTCTGTGGAGTTCCCTATGTGTGTGTGTGTGTGTGTGTGTGTGTGTGTGTGTGTGTGTGTGTGTGTGTCAGTGTGTGTGTCAGTGTGTGTGTGTGTGTCAGTGTGTGTGTGTGTGTGTGTGTGTGTGTGTAATTGATAAACTTTAGGAGATAGAATAATAAATGTGCAGCACAAGTGTATACATTTCTGTCTAAAATATACAAGTAATCTGAAAAACGTTATTCTGGCTTTTGACATTTTTGAGGCATGCGTCAACCTGGGATTAAATTATTCAATACTTTGTAAGTTTTATAGTATAGACTTGCACAGAATATAGTGGTGGTTTCTTCCCAAAGAGGGGGTCCGTCCCCTTCAGCTGCTGTGGTGCGAGCGCTACGGACTCTTAGCACTAATGGTACCTTTGACGTTACTAGAGGAACCTCGGGCCGAACAGCCGAGCCTCTCCCTGTTCGGAGTTGTTCGGATTGGGTTGGACTCGAGGGGGCAGTGGCTCCAGATACCCGTGGGAGATTGTAGACGTCTGTTATTAGACAAGAGTTGAGGGAAGTCTTAAATTTCCGGTTGTTACCCTGCAGGGGTAGTAGCATGGTGTGGTAGATCATCGGTGACCCGAACGAGGAAGTTCGGTAGTCTTCCCTACGGGGTTGACGCGCGTAAGTGGCGTATCCACTTCCATCCCGTCTTGAGAAGCGGGAGGCTTGCTAACTTCTAGGTCTTGCCCTAATGGAAAGAGCCACAGAGTGCACCCGGCGCCCTTCTGGGAAAAGCTTGGTAGCTCCCGGATAAGAAGGTGATTATCCTTTGGTCTCTTTCAGGGTAGAAGTTTCGGGTAAGTCTCGGCGGTGCATGGCAAGATGATATGCTCTTAGTAAACAATTCCTTATCCTGTTGAATGTTTTCCGGACCGGCCTGGTGGGCCGCAGTTGGGTGAGCTGCCGGTTATGCTGGCCTGCCGGGGAGTTTCCTACTGGTAAACGTTTAGGGAACCTGCCTTCTGCACTGTCATGGCTCCTTGGGACGGCCACCCTCTGCCTCCTTTCGCCTCATCCTTTCCGGGGATGCCCTATTGGGGCATAGGTACAACATATCAAGACTCGTCGTGGCGCCGAATTCCTCCGTGCCGTGGCCGCGCCGTGGCTCAGTGGTTAGACCGCTTGGCTCTCACCAAGGCGGCCCGGGTTCGATCCCAGGCGACCGCAAAGTGAGATTTGTCGTGGACAACACGGCGCTGGGGCGGGTTTTCTCCGGGATCTCCGGTTTCCCCCGCCATCTCATTCCACCGGTGCTCCATCTTCATCTCATGTATCATCAGTGTCATCGCCTGCGGTGCCGTATATAGTAAACGCGGGCGTTAAACACTACACATTTCCTCCGTGCCGTAACCCAATCCAAACCCGTTATACTCCTTGTGATGACATCGAAATGTTTATAAATGGTTGTTAACAAAGTGAATGTGGCAACTTAGATATTTTTATCACCAGCTTCCTTTTTTGCATAGATTTTAAATGTCTAAATTTTCTATAAATTGGATTTAAACTCGTATTTAAAATTTGGATTCCATAGCTATACCTTCACGAATTGTTTCATGTGTAGACACGAACGAATGGATGGACAAAAGGAAGCCAGCAGCGAACACAGGTCTACGAGGAGCACAAAGCAACCTAACCATGTGTGGCTGATGAATCTGTCATGCACAGAACTATGTACCAGCTTAGCCACCCAAATAAATGAATAGAATATGAAAAAAAGGACAATACGTCAATGAAATTGGACATCTCTGAGATGAGCCTTACCTTTTCAGAGTTATTCATAAAGGACTAGGCGTAGGAAGCGAGAATTACAGGTTTTTAATTAAACCAGGAAGATTGACGACTACAGGAATAATCGATATTCCATATTTCTACAGCGGTTGTCATTAAGAGACTTCATGAGTGAAACTGCAGAGGGACCCACACAAAAATGGTGCAAGTCTTTATAGACGACATAGTAGTAACACAGGTGTTGGTGATTAAACTTATGGAGTAGGAGGGCACTTCTAGACAAAGACGGGGATACATATTTGAAGTTCAGTGAACAACGCGTTGGTTTCAAAGCGCGACCAAAATATATTGGAAGGAATATTTCATGCATATTCTAGCTGGTTCGTGAAGAGCTTTGCCAAACAGGTCTATGCTAACATTGGAAATGACTAGTTTGGCAGGTACAGACCGAACAGGTTACGAATCTTTCATTTTACTTCAAACAATCGATTAGAAGATTTCTTGTTTAAGGGTACTGGGAGGTCGATAGGTTTCAAAAAAATCAATTTTTTGTTTTTAATTTAAAAAAAAAAATATAATTCTTCAGCTTTAAAATTATATATAACACAGGTTGTCAGCTGGTATTAAAGTCCTTTAATTCGTCAATTTAAACATTGTGGCGTAATGATACTTTCTGAGAAGGGTGCTTAATCTTTGATCGTGATTTCTCAAAACCTTGATGTTTCATACTTAGGTGCATGTTTCTCAAAAACTATAAAAGATATTGACACAAAATTTGTAGTGTTTATTTTTCAATGTACCCTGAACACATTCGGCTAATATTTATATTCATGCGATTTATAAAATGGATGAAAACAAATATTTAGTCCTTGAAAATATTATCTCTTTTTTTACTCAAAACTAATTAATTTTTCATGTGCATAGAATAAACTATATGTGATTTTCATTTAGCCCATATTATAAAACTGTATCTTAGGTTCTTTAAGATAAAACTTGGTGCCTGTAGCTTTAAATTCCTACAAGTAAACTGCACCTGAAATATAGGGTGCAATATTTTTTTCAGGACACACGGTGTGATTTATGCTCCTTTTGCATGGACCTATGTGAACGTAATTTAAATAATATACAGTAGTTAAATGCACACATCCTTATGCAGTAATCATACCGAATTTCAATTTCCGATGATGTTCAGTTTCCTATATATTCAAATTTTAATATTGGTAAAACTTAGCCTTGTCTGGGTAAAAATAGCCTCCCAGTGACCTTAATGTGGAAGGACAATTTTATCCATAGTGAAAAATCTGCTTGTCATATATTGAACACTGAAGGACTAACAAAACAAAGCAGCTGAGATGAAAACAGAAGATGATGTAAACCATTCTTGGAGAAGCACTTTCCAAAGTAGTCAACGTGGAAAATGTTCTGAATGATCAGTTAAGATTAGTCACAAGAGCAGACTTTCTACAAACCCATTACTATTATTTTTAATCATTAGCTGTACAAATAAATATGGATGGCTCAAGGGTTTATTCTGTGGTCTGCATTCGGAAGGCCCGGGTTTGATTCGTGCGGCGGTCCTCACTAACCTATGGTTTTCTACAGTGGTTTCCCCACCCGCCTCGGTAGTGTGGACGGTAGCGTGCCTGCCTCACGTTCAAGAGGTCCCGAGTTCGAATCTCGGTCAGGGTGAGTTACTGGATAAGATTTTTCCGGGGTTTTTCCTTATCCTGAAAGACGAATGTCGGGTAACTCTAGCCTCTATGAAACCTGGGCTCATATGAGCATCATTTCATTCCTTCCATTCATCCCCATTGAGCTACCATGGTCAACGTGCCGTCACGACATTAAATTCTCCATTTGATTCAGGACGGCACGTTGACCATGTTAGCTCAATGGGTTAGAGCGACTGGACGGAAACCAGGAGATCCGTGGTTCAAATCCCGGCCATGGCATTGAATTTTTCATGTTGACTCTATCCATCAAAAACCTTAGCCTATAAACGGCTAGTGTGGAGAAATGATTAATTTCCATCAATTAACTAAAATAATAAAGTCTACATTACAGTTTAAAAATAAGTACACTGATGGTTTTAAACTTTTTCTAATTAAATATGTACGCCTAATTCATTTCATTGGCATTACACAGTTCTTCTAATATTCTATGTTGTATCGAAAACAGAAGTAGAAAAGACGATATCGTGGAAAACATCGTATATCGATATCGAGAATCGAGAAAAACTGTTATCAACCCATGCCCAGTTAATACTAAACTGTGCAACCTTAGGTTGTACTGCTAGAGAAAGAGCAAACACACAACTAAGTATATTTTATTACTGTAGGACAATAAGGACCATTTGGCAAAACAGTTTGCATCCATTAAGCACTGCTGGTGTGACATTATTTCATTACAACCTGAATTTACAGTACGAGTTATCTTAAATTACTCATAACGTTACTGTTGATATTGTAGAAGCTCACTTTATCCTGTTTACATAGTCATTCCCATTCCTGAATCGTTAAAAGGCGCTCAACCATACGACACAATCATCATGTAACTCGCACTGGAGAATCTTTGAGATGCTCTGCGGCTTTTCAGGGTTGATATGAACTTTCACTCCATAAAGCACCGTTAGCTGGCACGTGTTTGTTTTCTCAGTGTGAGAATCCCACTGTTAGGCCTTTACTGCAGTCAAGAGACATTACATTGATGTATACACCCTGGATTACACATGTGGTAGAAAAGTCACTGAAATGTTTCTAATGGAATTACTCAAGCAGTACGGCCAAAAGCAGCGGGATACAGGGCAGAACAATAACTAGAAAGATTAATATAGGGACTCAAATACCAGCAGAAGATACAAAGAATCCTCAATTACATCATGAAGAGCTGTAAAGAGAAAAGCAAGAAGTAATATTACAAGTTGCAAATACTATGGCGTACATTAAATTAAGCGACGAAGACAGTTATGGGTAGAAAAGAGTACAGCAGATACAAGGGAGAATTATACAGTGCGTTTAAAAATTTCTGTATATTATTTCCTACAAGTAAATGTAAACATTTTTCAACAAACGCTCGGAAACGCCAAACACTATATTAATTGAAAGTAATTGTTCTTTAACTCTAGCCGTGTGTAGGACGCAGTATGCAAAGGTAGAGTAAGACTAAAAATCTGTATGTTATAGCAGGGATTTGAACCACAGATCTTCCGGTCTCCATCCGGCTGCCCTTAACCATTGAGCTGCTATGGCCAACGTACTAGCATGGCATTAAATTCTCAATCCAACTCGTATGTTTCCCTGTAAAACATACGGGTCAGACTGAGAATTTAATGACATGCTCGTACGTTGGCCACAGTACGTTGATGTTGATGATGATGATGATGACGACGACGACAAAGGTAACCCTGTTACTTATTAGCAGTGACATCCTATTCGAAGATGTCCTCACCTTTGCCAGCATTATCAGCGACTAGAATCAGCGTTCAGGAAAACCCTAGCCTATTGCACAGGGGTGAAGACTACACCAAACTACCGTCCACCAGCGCAAAGTAAGTCCCTGAGAGGAATGTGCCACCCTTACACAGTGACACAAGGGCAGCGAGTGCATGTGGCAGAGAACGCATGCTACACAGGTAGCAGCACCGTTACAAAATACGCCCTATTCATTCAGTACGCTAAAACCAAGATTTATTCACAAAAGTAGAAGCCATCAGAATGTTTTTGAATGGTCTTTAACAAAACTGACATGGGCTGTGGAAAGAGGGTGTAGGAACCTTCTCAACCCCCCCCCCACTGCGTCTCATTCCCCGAGACTTTCTTTGCTGTGGTTATCTATACACAATTGTGTACTTATGAATGATAATGTCTAAGAAGGCTAACACATTCATTTGCTAGAAAGCACACTGGAGAATGTCTACCAGAGCCGTCATACCTCACAGGAAAATGGAATCTTGTATTGAAATAAACAGGATTAGTTCACCGTTTTTCAATTGGGATTCTGCAATTTCGTTTAGTACGCAGTCAGTTCGATATAAATCAACCAGACTTGATCAGCTAAGGAGCTGGTACTTTTAAAATAAACGAGTACTTGTTGATGTAATTATTATCACGACATACATGTACCTAACAAACAAACAAAAAAATTAACTTTCCTAGATAAAAGTAACAACATTTATGAGTTGTAGTTTTGATAAATAGCCATTGGCTATGAGTAAGAAAAAAAGTTGTATATGGCAACATGAGCTCCAGATGAACGACAATCTTCAAATAAAAAAACGAAACAAAGAAGTGGTGAGGTAACTTTAAATTTTATTACAAAAACTACAAAGATAAAATATTCAAAGATGATAAAAGCAAAAACATAAATATAGGTAAGATAAATCAAATTAGTTTAATGAGAAGGCATCAGTCAAAAATGAGAATAACCTGTAATTATGTGCAATTAGTCATTTAATAAAATACCTAATTATAAATCTTGATTTTAATTACCGTTATAAAAAGCTGTAATTAAATTCGAATAAATGAATAAGCACTTTAATTACTAAGAATTATTAGCAACGTTTAAACAGCAAATAAACAACCGTTTAATTCTACATGAAAATGTGCATGTTCATATACAATTATTTATTTATCTTTAACCGTAGCAGAAAGATCTGTATTTCAACTTAACTTCAACAAGAATCTTAAATATATTATGAACAGTGCTATAAAACATACGTTGTTGCTTAGTGGAGATAAGCATACATAATGGTCATTCAGAGCTGAAAACAAATAAATCAGATAGTTACACTGCCACACAACTCAAGGTCATCATCTGGGAGCTTCATTCATATTTTTATCTAAAGTTTTAACTCTTCCTTCATAATAAACGTACAATATTAATACATGCATTATTTTATTTAGTTACGCAATCAATTGTGTTAGAAGCATTTACACAATGTTGGTATCGTTCTGGACAGCGTCCACTATTGCCACGTTACATAACACTAGTCCTACATGTTTTGTATACCAACTATGACTCAGAAAGACTGCAAATATTTTTCAGTTACTTAATTGCACAAGAACAGATTTTAAAAATACTTTGATCTCACCAGGCTCGCCAATATTCTCAAAAATTTACATACTCCAACGTTACGTCATATCAGACAAAGAATGCAGTGGATAAACTGATGTTGTAAAATGGGCCCAAAGAGCTTAGTGTTAACCGACAGTCATCTTTCGGGATAAGGAAAATACCCGGAAAAAAAACAACAAAACCTGATCCATATAACTCTTTCTAGCCGAGATGAACTCGGGACCTTTCGAACGTAAGACACACACGCTACCATTTGCATGATTTTGGTTAAAATGCAATGTGTTTATGATAAATAAAATGTATACAAATTCAATGTATACATTGAATTGTCCAAGCTAATTCTATGAAGACCACTTCTTTGTGAATCAATTCAGATATACATAATATACATATACATAATATCTCATTTGCACAAACAATCGCAATATTTTTTCAAAAAGAAAACGGTTACAGTACGTGATTTATATGACTGAGTGCCCACCTCGGTAGTGTAGATGGTAGCGTGTCTGCCTCACGTTCAAGAGGTCCCGAGTTCGAATCTCGGTCAGGGTGAGTTACCTGGATAAGGTTTTTCCGGGGTTTTCCCTTATCCTTCAAGACCAATGTCGGGTAACTGTAAGCCCCATGGACCCTGGACTCATTTGAGCATCATTTCAACCAATTCATTGATATAACTTAACGTTGGAGGACGTATTTTTTTTAAGGTGACTCAGTGGGACGGCGTTCACGACATCCTAAATATTATTTTTATTTCCTTGAACTTTCAAATACTTATCTTTCAAGTAGCAAGACGCTATTCACCACTTCTCATTACAATCAACCACACGGCATTTCAAAGCCATCATTTTTTAACAATCCTACAACGTTATGTAAGGTCTTATATCGAAATAAAAATGTATCAATATTTGATTAACTTTATCTCCATTAAGAAGAATAGATTTTGTAAAAAGGGCGACCTAAGAAGTGCCATAAGAATGCAACCTATCAGTTTTTTGTTTCGTACTTCTTCATATTTAGGGATCCCCCTACCCAAATATGCATTTATAAAATAAGATTTGTGTCTGCGATCTTATGTATGTGTAAAAAACGAAGTCAAATAGTTACCAAACTTTGTAATGATGTTGAATATGCAACTCTAAGATTCACTTTAATGATCCTTCTCCTGAAACTATCCCTGACATTCGTTATGTCTTATTAAAAATAATAAAAAACAGTTGTTAACCCTTTTTAACAAAACGTATCCTTGAATTTTCTCCGAATAACTTGCCAAGTTTGCTGCAGAATTAATTTTGATAACTGATTTAACTGGCCAGTCGTAGAGATATAAAAAAAAACTTATTATACAAAAATGATGTCATAATTTATTTCAAATAGCTAGTATGTAGAATTACCCATTTCCGAGCTATTCTTTGATTTTGGCTTGAAATTTTAAATACTTAAGTCGCCTTGTTAGTTGTTTTGTTACGATGTCGTAGAAGGTATAAGGAATTACAAATTACAATAGAGCGATTCACTTTTTAACGAGTTGAGAATTGCCTTAGCCTCCTTTGTATTTATAAAGAAATGTATAATAAAGTTGTTTCTACAAAAATATACCTCATTAACATTAATTAAATAGAAAAATGGTCCAGTAAAAATAGTTGGTAGAAAGGAAGTTACACAAATAAACGACAGCAGCTAGAGAAAGTGGCGATTGCCTATTTTAACGCAAACCAAATCATTTTCCAAAAGTCGACCTCTTAAAAGCAAGAGATTATTAATCAATGACTGGTTTTGTTTGCAGTGTTGTATAACAAAGTTTTACTATATTTTCATTTCAAAATATAATTTTTTCTACAAAAACTTAACAATTTTAATTAGAGCTTATTAAATGCACTCAATACCAGGTTAAATCGATGCTAACTTACTTATGGGGATTATCTACTCATAAAACTGATTTCAGTAAATGAGTTAATTTACATTTATTTTTGTTTTCGCTAAGAAATTAACAGACTGGTTGTAAAAGCAAAATGTATGACTAAAAACAAGATTATTGGGGGTCATTGTTGGAAACAGAACAATATAATAATAGATAATACGAGGCCTGTTCAATAAAGAATGATCACAATTTTCTTTTGACAATGTACCTTTACTTATCCTCATAATTTTGATGGCCCTTCTCAAAATAGTCTCCCCTGAATGCAGTGCACTTGTCCCAGCGTTTCTGTTAGTCTTCAAAGACATGCTGGAAACCATTTTTTGAGAGATCCTTCAAAATCGCCTCATCAGCCTTCACCACTGCTTCTGATGATGGATAATGCCTTCCACGAATGCGTTTCTTCAAGTTAGGGAATAGAAAAAAGTCGCATGGGGCTAAATTCGGACTATAGGGAGGGCGAGGGATGTACTTCACGTTGATTTTTGCAAGATATTCAGCAACAACATTGGCAATATCCGGCCGCGCATTATCGTGGTGCAGCATCAATCCTGATTCATTGAAATGTGGTCTTTTGCGCCTGATATGGACTTGCAATGTTTTCAGGACATCCCTGTAGTATTATACAGTTACTGATTTATGTGCAGGTACAACATGCTGATAAACCATTCCATGAATATCAAAGAATGAGATGACCATAACTTTCCCAACAGAAGCAACCACTTTTGCTCTTTTGAGGAGTTGGTGATGAAGGAGATTTCCACACTGAGCTTTGCTGTTTGCTCTCAGGTTCAAAATGATGTAGCCAAGTTTCATCAGCAGTGATTACGTTTGAAAGAAACTCCGAATCTTCCTCTAATATCAACTTTAACTGCATGTTACCTCCATTGCAGCGGTAGGCGATACTGAACATGTCTGAACTTGCCTGGTGCTCACAGGCGGGAACCAGGAGTACAACAATGAAACTACTACGGCGTGTTTGTTTCATATTAAGCTAACAGAATATAACAAGATTGAATTTTAGTGCGAAAAATTATGACGTGAAAAGATTATGATCATTCTTTATTGAACAGCCCTCGTAATACAATAATATATGATACTAATATAATAATAGATCAAAAAATCTCTAACCTTTCAGCTTCCTATCAATGGCGTATAAAATTTTTTTACAGAACTCTTACAATTGAATTTTATCGATTTGCAAAGGAGTTTAAGAAACAACGAAAACAAAAGTTTATACCTCCACATTTTTAAATAAATAGCAGTTTTACAAAAAAAATCGTAATTGTGGGTGATATTGAATTTCCTGACTTCAGTTATGATTTTCGTCTCAAATTTGAATTATAATCGTATGTTTACCTTCTTGCAACGTAGATTTGCAGAATGTACCTAAACTTTTACGTTAACTGTTGTGCCTTTGCTTGCTGTTTCTTGTCCCGTTATTCGTTTGGATAAATTGGTAAACAATTGCTACAGATGATAAACACAGCAGGGTTTGAGATAAAATATATACATTTTTCCTTACTCAGCTTATCTTCCTAGGAAGAGGAAGTATTTTATGCGACAGCAGAAGTCTATGTCCAGAATTTCAGTGAAATGTGTATTTTGACGCTGAATTCAAAATAAACATCATTATAAAAGGGTTTTTGTATATCTAGAATAATTAAAGTTTATCTCTAAATGTAAGGAAACCAGTGATTCTCTTTTTTTCTGCTTTATTTATAATAGCCTCTACTCAGGACTGATAAGAACTATATAAGAAAGTCAGTATTACCATATTTTCCAAGCAGATATTGCGGTAATTATGGTAGAGAGGATAGAAGAATACTTTTATTTGAATGATATCTAAGGATACTGAAATTTAAGCTGAGAGTGTTAAAATTATTGCTGGACCAGGAGCCCTAAAGTATTTCTAGTATAAAATGTGTCCTTTTTAAAAGAATACATTTGAAAGCAAGTATTTTATGTCTAGAATACTTATTTTTAATTTACTTTATTCGTAGTTTGTTTCTGAAGACCGCTAAAAGAATTTTAGAAGTAAACAGATTTGGGAAAAGTATTTTCTTGAGATGAGCAACACTAAAATATTCCAAACAGTATTTATTAAAGAAGAAAAACTTATCTAAAATGTTCCTAAACAGTACTTTCATATGAAACACGCTTGTTTATTCAGAAGTGTTAGATGTTACAAAATAAAAATTAATACTTGAGAAATATATGACTAAAAACTGTTTAAAATTAACTTTAAATTAAGCTTGCAATACAATACGGTTCTCTATTAATCGGAAACACGAACGCCTCGCCTTTCGTTTCGACCAGTTTTCAATAAACAAATGAATGACCTTGCTTCAGCCCGCGCCGGTCAGATGTCAAGTTATTACTCTCACATTTCCAAGCGTGTTGTTTCTGCCTAAATAGAGGACATGACAAGGCCTTTCGATGTGAAGCGCCCAGAGTGAGATGCGGAAGACAACGAAAAATGAACGCCAACAGCTGATTTATAGCCGCTATAACAAACCGGCTTTTATGGCAGCTGGCATTTTGACGAAATCAGGGAATAATCTGACAGTGTCAGCTGCTTGTTAAGCCGGTAGACATGTGCAGGCCGGTAACTTCGTGTTTGGCCTAATAAACTGCAGCGGAATGTAAACACGTGCCTGTTATCTATTTGTGATAACATAGTAACCCAGGTCATGTGATGCAGTTCTTAGATAACATTAGATATATATGCCAAACATTGAAGTGCATAAGAAGCCGAACTTACCTGTTAACGTGTGAGTTGAGTTGTTTCACTGTAGCAGGGATTGAAGATCAGACGGCAGAGTACATGTTGTCAATTGTTTAGCCATAACCTTGTCCTGTCAACTGAGTACGTGTTTATGTTTAACCGCGCAAATGATCCGGCATGATGTGCCTGTATTTCACAGCTGAAAATCATCCGTTCTAGTTATTTTCCGCTGAGCCTGCCCGCATGGGAAAGTTCACTTGCACACCACACACGCATGCACACACACGCGGCTTCAGCAGGCCTGTAAACACGACCGCACTACTGAACGCGATGTGGAACACTGAACATTCGGCCCGCTCTTGGCTGGCTGGACAGACGTACGGATGATCGTCATACTTTCGATCGGCCGGCAGGAGAAGCAAGAAAGGCGAGAGGGGGCACAAAACACATTCACCGCGCGACGCGACGGAGGCATCCCCTCCACCACTATCAACCACTTCTTTTTTGTCTTCCCCACCCTCTAACAAACCGACGGCGAGCGCAAGGGAGACGGAGATACGTGCCAAGGTTCGGGGAAAGTATCAACAGGTAGCGCTGAGATCGCTGCGCATCAGAGCTGGTAACCTAGTGAGTAAACGACACTAGACTAAATGATGAAAATTTGTTTTTCGGGAGTACATGGTGCAGGGACGATAAATAAAGGAACTTGAGCGGAACGAACATTAAAGATCTTTAACTTCGCTTACACACGTTGTATCTTAGAAGTCACTTCAACTTCAGTTTCGGGATTATCGCCAATAGCTTTCATACGAGCTAAAATTTCTGATTTCTAAAAGAAAAAAAAAGTAACTTCAAGATTTTATAATTGCAAAATATTTCACTGCTGCTTCACATTACTTTGTCTACTCATTTCTTTAAGACTGTTCCTACAAAAGCTTATCATTCTTCCTATTTCTTGTTGATCCATCTATACCCTGTTCACATTTGAAAATGTAGCGATAGCTCCTTAAAAAAACACTATATCTCGGCTTTGAAACCACAAGAAAATAAAAAAAGAGGGAATTGGAATAACAGCATGAGTTTCCAAAACAATCAAATGCCTCGAAATTTAACCCCACAAAATTTTTATTTAAAACTTCTGCTCTTTAACCAGACCCACGTTTGTCTATTATATACATGTCATTCAAAATTAAGAGGACTTCCAAGAAACATTTAAAATATACTTTCCACTTCTCGAAATATCTTAAACACGTTAGTGAAAATTGCTTAAACTGTTTCGGAGTAAATAAAAAGTTGTGGTTGTTATCCACACATTTACATACGCAAACGGGTAGAAATTTGCTTCTATTATTTCTTTCTAATTCAAGATGCCTTCATTGTAATCTCGCTGTATTGTTTTTTTTTCCATAAGAATGCAGAGGTTTTCCTTACTATACGTAAGGATTGAGAACTAAAAGCTCCTAATTACGTCTTTTTTCCTTCATAAAATGGGCATAGCATTTTACCTTCTGTCTCATCGAGGATCTTGAGCACACAAGCCAGATCTCCTATATCCTTTTGCTCCTCACTTCTACTAAACGGAAATGGCATTGCATCCATCCAAAATTTCATGTTGATATTTACACGTATGGAGAAACGGTATGTTAAGAAAAAATGTTTGCTTACATAGCATAACTCAAAATCTAATATTCTGAAAAACACCAAACTTGGTATCTAAAGCCAGTATCGACCAAGGTGCGATCCGAAGATTTTTAAGAAAATCCCATCCTAAAATACCCTTTATATAAACAATTTCATGTTGTTGCTCCCCCCTCCGAAAATATCCATAAGGCCTTTTGATGAAACTATTATATATTTAAGACACTTACATGAGAAATAAAATGTATATTTTACATTTTAGGGGTAGCTTGTGAAGGACACTTCATTTGGAAATAAATGTTGTACAACTTGTGTAATTTAAATTTAGGTATAATTCTATAATTTTGCATAAGGCGTAAAGCATAAAACAAAATCTGTTTCGAAACTCTACCTCAAATAACCTTTTTGGGGCATCAGCCGTTTTTAAGTTATCCATTATTATGAGTTTGACTTTTATACTTGGCCATCATTTTTTCTAAAATATTGTCGCTATTCACTTGTTCTGCGTGATGTTAAAGAAACAGTATGGAACTTCCAGACCTAGCATACGACACACTTTCGATTCTGATAGGCTTTTAATCTCCCAAATTATCACATTAACCTAGCCAGTATTTATCATTTTTAATATAAAATGTAATTTCAGTTTATTCATTTTCTCATCTACGAACTTATCAGGCTCCAAAGCAAATGAAATTATTGCTACTTAAACTTTTGGTGTTAATAGTTCTTTAGGAATCATACATTCATTTTTAAATTCATACGTAAATATGAAGAGAATGAAATGATTTTATATAAATTTATATAAATTTTATATAATTGTTTTCCCCAGCCCAGCTGCGAATGGAGAGCAGAAGCTCTACCTACAGACGCCAGAACTCCGACGACTTGACAACACGGACACTCAAAATGGTTCTTGTAGCTTAATTTTGACTTTGTTTGTATTTAAATTCCCTTTCACACTCTCAGATATAATAAAAAGACATGTATCCTATGAAACTTTAATTGCGGATTAGATTATGACAACAAAAAGTTAATACTGCTTGGTACAAAAGTGAATCGAGAAGATATTGACACATTGCTTCACTCACACTGTTTATTCACTGTGAATATTCACTGTGAATAAACAGTGTGAGTGAAGCAATGTGTCAATATCTTCTCGATTCACTTTTGTACTAATTTGTGCTTCACAGTCCCTACGCTTCTTCCAAGTTTATACTTTAATACTGCTTATTTATTTGCTCATTTTTTAGATTGCAAATCACTGGCATATTAACTTTAATGCTGGAAATTCCGTATTATTTAATTATACACAACTAAGATGGCTAAAATCAATAAAGATAACATTTTAAAGCTAGTTTTTTGCTTTGAAACTTCCAGAATTGAATGAGAAATCTTTCAAAACATGGCCCAGTTTTTATCAGCATTATAGGTAACATGCTGTTACATATATATATATATATATATATATATATATATATATATATATATATATATATATATATATATATATATAGAATTATTTTAAAAACAATAATAAAAGTGGTACTTCTAACAGACTATGAGGTATTAGGTCCGCACTCAAAAGTCCCATTTCGATTCCAATTAGCTCTGATATCCTGAATTTACAGTGCTTCATGTTTTTCACAAGTCGTTAGGGCAATACTGGAGTGGGTTTATATACCAATTCTTTTGTCCTTTTAGGATAGTCGGATTAGGCACGATGGACAGCAGTTTGCGGCCTCTGCGGGAAATTGGCTTCGAACCGACCCTGTGGATGGTGAAATCTAGAGAGCGGCTGTCCTGGTGGACTCTCAACCTCGTCCATTCCTCTCGATGGATCCAGTCTAGGACGTAGCACTGAAACACTCCTGTTTCTATCTTACACACTCCCAGCATTTCCTTTTTCCATGTTTGGGATTTGGGTGTACTACTACCGTAGTACTGTAAATACCTATAAAAGTATTTCATTATAACTCCAAGACAAGCTCTCTCTTGGTATCCTATCGGAACCGAAATGAAATGATTCACATAGTGCTGAGATAATCCAAGATTATCATGGATGATGAAATTGAACAATATCTAACCAAGAGGAAGTTAATCGCTATTTGACCTACATATCGATAACCTCCTCTGTTTTATCAGCAATTATCAGCTGTCATACGTGTATAAACAACCAATATGTAAATATAGTCCGTCTAGTCTCATTTAAGACATTTTTGTGTTTCACAAATACAATCAAGTACTACTAATGTATAATTGACTTTATAAAATATTGACACCGCAACTAAGACACCGAAATAGTACTCGTGTCTCGCCACCTATCGCCAATAGCATTGATGGAATAGAATTCGTTCCTTTCATCCAATAGATATCAATTCATATGTAACTTCAATCAATCATTGACATCAGAGTATATTCTCTACGTGAAGTAAATAACATGATGATGATGATAATAATAATAATAATAATAATAATAATAATAATAATAATAATAATAATAATAATAATAATAATAATAATAATAATAATAATAATAATAATAATAATAATAATAATAATAATAATAATAATAATAATAATAATAATAATAATAATAATAATAATAATAATAATAATAATAATAATAATAATAATAATAATAATAATAATATATAATAATAGTATATAAGCCATATGCACCAAAAGTGTGCTACGGAGTAGAACCACAGCCCCTTAAACTGAAGCCTGAAAAGTGCCGCATGCGACTCCTTGCAAGTAGCTGCTGGACATCCCTCGTGAGCTCTGTGCCGGCTCTCCTTATAACTCGACAGAGCGTTGAGGCGTATTGACCTTCAGGTGACCAGAGCTGTGATCGTCTCTCATCGGGTCTTATCTGGTCGATTAGAAGAGTAAGTTGACGTACAGTAAGTTAGGAAACACAAATAGAGCGAATGAAAGCTGTGTGTGTCTATATGATATGTTTTCTCACGCCTGCCGATGTATTACACGTTGCTGTCCAGATAGCATGATTATATCTGAACAGAGTATACATATACTGTACTCGCCATGTATGTGCGATAAGCTGAGGTAAACGTCTCTGTGTTGCGAATTCTTTCCGATACGCTTTCTCACTTTGCCATGTAGTATGAGGGCTGTTCAATAAAGAATGATCATAATTTTTTTTACAGACGTCGTAATTTTTCGCACTAAAATTCAATCTTATTATGTTCTGTTAGCTTAATGTGAAACAAACACGCCGTAGTAGTTCCATTGTTGGTACTCCTGGTTCCCGCCTGTGAGAACCAGGTAAGTTCAGACATATTCGGTATCACCTATCGCTGCAATGGAGGTAACACGCGGGGAACCAATATGCGGCTTTGAAATTCTACTTTCGTTTCCACAAATCTTCAGTTGAGGCCTATACAATGTTACAGGAGGCCTGTGGAGAGTCTGTTATTCCCCACAACAGAGCTCGAAGGTGATTTTAAATGTTTAAAGAGGGGAGACAAACACTTTCAAGAGAAGGTGGACCCGGTGCTCCAGTTACTGCTCTTACGGAAGAAAACATCAACACTGCTGCTGCCATTGTGAGAGAGGATCGACGAATTAGCTTAAGATCACTTTCTGAAATACTGAACATTTTATTGGGTGCCACATTTCTGTGAAGCAGGCTGGATGCTGCACCACGATAATGCGCGGCCGCATATTTTCAATGTTGTTGATGAATATCTTTTAAAAATCAACGTGAAGTGCATCCAACCCTCCCTTGTGACTTTTTTATTCCCTAACTTGCAGAAGAGCTTTCGTGGCAGGGGGGGGGGGGGCATTATCCATCATCAGAAGCAGTGGTGAAGGCTGCGGAGGCGATTCTGAAGGATCTCTCAAAAATGGTTTCCAACATGTCTTTGAAGACTGGCAGAAATGCTGGGACAAGTTCACTGCATTCAGGGGAGACTATTTTGAGAAGGACAATCAAAATTATGAGGATTAAGAAAAGGTACGTTGTCAAAAGAGATTGTGATCATTCTTTATTAAACAGCCCTCGTACTTATGCTATGTGTAGACCGCTGCCGGTCGGGTAAACAATCCCTCCGGTACAATACTGCGTTATTATGTTCCTACGTATTCTGAACTCATTTTGGGTACTTCCAGCTATAATCCGCACCCGATTTTTGGCGCAAACGCCCCACATAGAACGCAGAAGATACCATCAAACTCTCAAGCGAATACCGATATGAGCGTAGTGATTGTTCCCTTATTAGTTTCTATTTACTACTGTGAAAAACGCCTCAGTTGGGCTTAATTTAAGGACTTATTTTATGATTTTTACACTTTCTAATTTCTCTACTACTTACAGTACAAGTATAGTGATAAAATACTTTAGTAAAAGATCTATGAACAAATGTGTGTTTGTGAAGAGCAAAACACAAAGAGGGAAACTCTGGATAAAACCAAAGCTTTGTATTTATGTTCAATATGAAAATGCTCTCATCGTTAACTACGCTTTACATGAACATATTTTTAAAACTTTTGATTTTATAATGACTCTACGATGTGAAGAGTTATCTTTAAGACAGAAACTTTAACCCCACACGTCAAATGTATAAATATCATTTATCTGTGTAACACATGTAATTAGTGTAAGGAAAATATAATTCGAATTCGGTATGAAGGCTCTCACGTGTAAACTGAGGAGGGATAATGGAATGATGTTATCTATAATATATTTTTTAGGTAAACTGAAATTAGGAAGCTATAAGGAGGGTGAGTCAAATGAAAACCTTAAATTTGTAATAACAAATCGAAATTTCGCGCCGTTATCCTGTAAGTTGGTAAGCGTGCTACAAACAGCGTGTAGAATGGCCTGTAGGTGGCAGCATAGTGCAGATGCACACATACAGTATCAGTATAAAGATGGCCACCCCACTTGCGACTTGCACCAGGGAAGAATAGCGTTCTGTTATTCGGTTTTTGTGTAGTGAAGGCGTGAAACCTATTGAAATTCATCGAAGAATGAAGGTTCAGTACGTGATGCTTGTCTACGAATGCAGTAGGAAGTTCGTAAATGGTGTGACTTCAGTGGAAGATGCTCCACGTCCAGGTCAGGCACAACGAGTTGTAACTCCACAGAACATTGCAGCAGTTGAAGCCATAGTGAACGAAAATCGCTGACACTGAATGACATTGCAGTATGTTTACAGATTAGCCATGGGTCTGAGGTATGCCACTCAATGCATGACTGATTGCGCGGACTACCAAAATAATTTTTTCTAAAGGCATTTATGCACTTTGTAAGCGCTGGAGGACTTGCATTGGGCGTGGGGAAGGCTATGTTGAAAAGTGATACAGCTTTGTACTACTTCTGCACAATAAATAATAGTTTAAAACAATATTTAAGGTTTTCATTTGACTCACTCTCGTATAAATTACAAATTATGCTTGAATGTTGTCCAAAGCAGAATGATTTCGATCTGTAAATGTTTGAAGAGAAGCCTACTGTGACTGACAAGAGGAATCCATTGTAAGGTACCGAAGAAGAAAATTCTATTGTGACATTGTGTCATAATCCGGGATGAAGTAAGGAAGAGAGATATGTTCAGAGAGAATCCCACGCTATATTATCTAGATGAGAGGAGGGTATTATGGAACTGGCTTTATAGCTTGTTTTGCCCGTCTCAGTAACGTAGGTGGTAGTTTTTCTCCCATTCAAGAGATTCCGAGTTTTAACTGAAATAACAACACATAAAATATACGGCATCAGGGATTTTCTGAGAAAGCCTGCGAAGGCTAAAACTAATAAATATATTGAAAAATGATGATATAAATATAATGTGTTTGCTTGTTCTCCATATTAAAGTTGATAATTTTATCTCCATTCGATTGGCTGCTAGAATTACTTAAAGTGACAAATGAAGCACTCAGATTGAGAAGTTGTTAAGTCAATGTTTTTTTTTTAGAAATCCTGTTAAACACACGATAAGCACTCTGAATACCAGTTCTTTAATAGTGCTAAAATATTTGAGGATCAGAATATGTTAGGTCGAACATATGCATGTTGAATGGGAATCAATTTCAGAAATAAAAGTTGTTAACTCAGCCTTTTCGAGTTAGATGTTGTTAAGTCAAGTAGTTGCCGCAATAGCCGTTTGGTGGTGCCACCCAAACTTTTTGATATCAGCTGTTGATACATTTTAGATTAGACATTTAGACATTAGACATTTTTAGACATTTCTCAAGTGCACTTTCAGAAAGTTTATCTGTACTTTCCAATACCAGGGCACTCTTTCATGCCTATTGACAGAATTTTTGGCAATATTGAGAAAAAAAGATCAATGGATAAAGTCTTAATCCCATCTACATGGGTGAAACTGATAAATGATTCAATACAGAAGAAGTCCATTGATGTCCATGTCAAACGTCCACTGACCAATAGTGGGGAACATAATGGCACTCCAGTTGCTGGAATTTTTGACTTCAAAGATGCCCTTGACCATGTCCTTGTAAGAAGTGTTCTTGAATTCACTTTAATCCGGAGTGTGTATTTCCAAAGAGGATGTGTACCAGAAGTTCGTCACACAATGTCTTCCTCACTTTATCGTCCCCAGTCTCTTTTGAGGCGAGTGGTGAGGTTGCAAGTCTTACACAAGGCATGTGATAGTGCGAAAAACACACCAAATAGGCTTCAGAAGTTTAAGAAGACAAAATTTACGATTTTCGTTAACTGCTTGAACATGTCACTCTGCCAGAAGGTATGACATTTTATGACACAGTGCCATATGGGGCTGATGTAGAGGATGATGAAGTAGAGCTGGAGTGATGTTTTGATGACAATGTTGTATGTCAATACATGAAGTGCATGTATTGGTGAAAGTAATAATTTATCCATAGTTACATATTATAATATTGTATAATGGAAAAAAACTGTAGTATTAAGAATCAGAAGTACTAAGTCAAGTGATTTAATAACTTTTCATCCATTTTAAAATAAAAGTTGTTAAGTCCTAATAATAAAATATTCGTCACACGTGCTACATATGTCAAACCGTGAAATACACTTCAACACAGTACTTTGTACCTCTAAACGTACCCATCGCATAACATTCCTTCATTTGTATTATTATTTTGGTATTTAAAATTACTTTTTAAAGCTTTGAGCAACTCTCCTGCATAATTTTGAAACAGTGATTTAGCAACTTGTACTTCTAACCGCTTCAATTAATATATTTTTGGAAAAATCCGTATAAATAGAACGTTTTGGCTCGCTCATTTCAAGCAATGCGTCTTATTTTGTCTGCAGGAATGCACATAAGGTCACGACCCTGCGACCTGTGGTTTAACGGATTCGACGTGTGGATTTAGACCCTCAGGCCTTGAAGCAAACAAGCAGGTAATGTGATACATTACGTGTCTCTCAGATATTGTTCAAAACTACAGTTGGACTTCTTAGCTGGGGGTATAACCTCATGGAGATCGTAATGTCGCTCAAGAGAAACGATGTGTCTGATATTTCTATGAACTTTGAAGTTCTACCAGTGTATATAACATAGTAATAAAATAATAATAAAGAAGCTCTTATATAGGTACCTAGAAATCAACTGCTGCAAGCAAAAGTATTAAAAATGTTCCAATGTTGTGAGAGAAATATTTTCAAGAAAAACCCTCAATCCAAACTATCTTTTATAAACAAAAGTTTTGAAAATTTGTAATTTTTAGAGGAATGGCTCTAACGTTTATGATACCGTTGGGTATATTTGTATAAAATGATGAGTAAAAATGAAACATCAATCGTTGTTTTTAGAGCTGTCTCATTTTTATTGACAACTGCATGCTTTTTTCAGATAGTAAAAAGCCTAAGAATACGCGCTTGTGACCGAGGTCAAACTATGATGCAGATGTCTTGACAGATCTTTATGACGAATTAAATATTTATATATGCCTTACAAGTGCGCGCACCTTTTATTATTAGCAAGGGGGAATTTCCCCTTCTTAGAGAGGAAGATTTTTCACAAAGAGCTCGTGCAGCCTTAGCTTCTCAAAGACTGGTTTATGATACTATAAAGATGAAAGGCTTCCAATTATTCACTCGCTGAAAGAAGCAACTAGTCTAGTGAGTATGAAATGACATTTGAATACCCTTTAAATAGACTGACAGATCCGCGACTTTATTGTTTAAATAAACCCACAGAAATGTGCAGTTTCCACTCGACTCTCTTCACCCTAACGAATTCAATTATATACTTTTTATATTACATTCCGATTATTTACTAGATACAATTATGCTATTCAAGATAAATGTTTGCCTTTAACTAACTTTAAAATATGAAGTAGAAAAAAGAATGAAATCTCTTACAATCATGTACCTCCTTTGACCACTATCTATTGATTGCCCAGGACAAGAAGGCAAGCTAGAGGAATGTGCTTTTACTGTCTCCTCGGGGTTGTATGATCTCCTTCGAGAATGACAAGGCTGGAAGGCTCGTTTAAAACACACAATTGTTGTCACATAGCTCACCTATACATAGTATCTATCGCTGCAACAAACATTAGATCTGGCAGCATGGGTGACTCATTTGCACTCCCATTCACACATTTCCTAGTAAACAGACCCGCTACAGGGACAGATAAACACTTCAAACTCCTCTGCCCTTTATACCCCTCAAGCCTTATTGTCGTGGGCATACAATGTCGATCTGTCACTTGACTATTGTTATTTTATTAACTCTTTAATGATGCTTTACTTTTCAAGTATGACTCAGATCAATTTTTTGCCACTTCACCTCTATTTCAGTGTAGCGCCGCAAAGAATCACGCACTGTTTCATCCCACTTCACTCAATGAAGTATCGAACACAAGACCACTCTAATCACTAGCAATAGCCAGCCAGTAGATACGTCACAATTGTCGTCACCTCATTCGGAGAACTACACTTTTGCCCGATTTCACCAACAGATGTTAAAATCGACGTTAACAAATGTAACGTAACAATTGTCACAGCGCTAAAACTAATGTTAAATTTCTTGCATTTCACCAACATGTTTTCTTAAAATGTTAACAAACCTGTGTTAACGCCAAGAAACTTGTAAATATCCCAGCTATAGAAGGCTATGGATGATTTTCTGAACGTACTCCGATGCGCTTTTGTTTTCATTTTCGTCTGCACGAATGGCGGATGAACAAAATCATAAATAAAGCCGTGAGACAAATTTCTCACCGTCGGAGAAAGAATTGTTAATTGAAATGGTGACGAAGTGTAAGGATATCGTGGAAAATAAGAGGCGGATGCAGTGAATGTAAAAGAGAAAGATGCCGCGGGGAAAATATTGAAACGAATTTAATTCAAATGCATGTGTCACTACTACAACCACCAAACAACTTGTCAATATTACGTAAATTTAAAACGAGGGGCGAAAGACAAGTGACTTAAACGTTTCAAGACGGGAGGTGAACAATGTATTATCCACATAATTCAGTGAATTATAAAATCGCAAAGTTATTAATACTTGAAGCAAAGGCGAGATCGGTATATTCCTTTCGATGTATATTCTAACTCATTATTACGTAAATTTAAAACGAGGTGCGAAGAAGGACAAGTGACTTGAACGTTTCAAGACGGCAGGTGGACAATGTATTGTCCACATAATTCAGTGAATTATAAAATCGCAAGGTTATTGATACTTGAAGTAAAGGCGAGATCGCCATATTCCTTTCGATGCATGTTCTAACCTCTCTGGTACTTCCGCAGTAACCTTCATAGCAGCTTGTTTCGACAGTCGATACCTCCGTAAAACAATCTTCTTCGGATATTTCCTCAAAATCATTTCTCCTCATAGGTCGTACTCTATTATGAATGCCATTTAGACGGTCTTAAATATAGCAAATCGACATCAACAGCTGAGTTCATGCTCGCCATCTTGACTATTACAATTGTTAAGGACTTAACCTTAGAAATTCGGCTTGTTAGTTAAACATGAGATTTAACACGAGTGTTACGCTAACACTTGTTGGTGAAATGCAATTTTTGTTTTAACTATTGCTAAACTCTTGTTAAGTCTTAACATTTGTTGGTAAAATCGGGCATTTATGTTGCATCCACTAACTCACTAGCACGCTCACTTGTATATAACTGTTGCAGAGTTCCAGAATGTTTACGAAAAGATACGTCCAGAAGTATCTGATTGCGTCTCAAATGCGTTCCATATATGTACGTTGATGAGAGCGCTCCGTTCCCCTGCCTCTCCAGTTAACTGCCGGTGGCATTTATGGGCAAGGCACATGCGGTTACCGAGTGGGATGGCCCAAGCGGTTTCGTCTGTGGTTCGCAATCGGAGGTCCGGTTCGATTCCCGTGGCCGACCTACTTGACCCATGGTTTTTTTTTGGGGGGGGGGGCTTCTGGGTCGCCAGGCAAATGCTGGGTAGGTTAATTACATCTCCCGAATTTCCTGTCCTTTTATTTCATACCAAATCTTATCTGGTGGTCTCTTTCAGGGTAGAAGTGTCGACGGATGTCTCGACGGTACTTGGCAGGATGATATGCCCTGAGTAAAGGAACTTCTCTTCCGGTACGACGTTTACCAGTCTCCGAACCCCGGACTCGTGTTGGGACTGTTTCCGAACGACATTAGGGTGGAATGTCCGTTGTCCTGGCCTGCCGGGGAAGTTTCCATCTAAGTAAAATGTAGGAACCCTGCCCTTTGCTGTTGCTCCTTGGAATGACCGCAATCTATCTCCTCTCGCTTCATCCTTCCTCCTGGGGAAGGTGCAAGGTACTTGGGAGCAAGGTACAATAGACCAAATCTGGACCTCCATCCCGAGTCCCCTTCGAAATAATCTCGTTCCAGTTCCACGTGCGGTTGGTTGGGACACGATTCCCCACACTACTCTACACAAAGAGAGAGAAGGCATTTTTTCTCCCATCTCTATCACTCCTGCCTGACCAAACGTTAGAAAATACTTTTGTTATAATTATACAGGAGCTTCAGAATGCTGAGATAATAGAGCAAAAGCAAAACTTCCTTGCCTACGAAAGATTCGCCAGAATTGGGATAAATGTTAACTGGCTCTCAGCCGTACTCGCTTTGAACGCTTGCTAACTATGTATACGTCACTGTGCCAGACAGGACGCTTAGAAAATTAGAGATAAAAAGCATAATAATGTGGTTTCAAGTTAATACACCTGAGCTGTCTGTGTTGGCAGAAAACAAAACAAAGGCAAACATGCAAGTGCCAACGGCTTTACGCACTGTACCTCTAAACATAGCAGTAAAATAAAACATAATATGCTAATGATATTAAGGTAATCAACAATTAACATAAAAGCCCAGACTCCTAATCTCCATCGCCAGGAGGCGGATGAATCCCACTCATTTCGCCTACGCTATCATCCAGGCTGTTGATACTGGAGTCCTGATGGAATCCTTCATTTTCTAAATTGATGACAAATTAATCGTCCTTAAAATGATTCCTCTGGTTATATTTATTTTAAATCTCTTCGGCGTGATAACACTTTTATGTTTTCGTGGTAGCAATCTTTTGTGTCTGCCAAACTCTTGCACCATCACGTCTGCGCTGTGTAATCTTTCACGCTAGAACAGATCAATTCAGTCGTAAACTAAGAACTGCGTGTCAATCATCTGAAACACGTCTGTCGATCCTTTACGACTTGTAGGAGGGATTGTAGGCTTTCATCAAGTCACACAAACGTCTGTTATAGCTGTGCGTAACACCTTTTGGTTAACCATTATTACATTGTTTCCTGGAGGACGATGTAGGTGTAGGCTTCCACTGGACATTGTGATGTGGTGCATTTTCCATCTTGTACGAGGGTGGGTCAAAAAGTAATGCCTCCTACTTTTTTTCCTTAAATAAGTAAGTTATGTGAAAACTTTGAATTTGGCGCAATTCCTCAAAACTTCTCCAATCCCCTGCAGTAGTAACTACCTAAGTCAAAAGGTGGCAGCACTGCATCCTCTTGCAAAATGGCTGACATTGACATTCGTATTAGACAGCGTTCTGTAATTGAATTTTTGACTGCGGAAGGTGAAACGCCAATTCGCATTCACGAAAGGCTAAAAATGTGTATGGATGCAACGGTGGATGTCAGCATTGTTAGACGATGGGTTCGTCGCTGTAACGAAGCTGAAGGGCAAACACCATTGGCAGATGAAAAGCGAAGCGGCAGTGACTCCATGCAACATTCAGCGAGTCGATGACATCATTCGTGGTGATTGCCGGGTAACAGGTGAATTGTGTCGCATTACCTCCCTCAGTAAAGGCAGCGTGATGACGATTATTCAACAACTGGGTTACTCAAAAATTTGTTCACGTTGGGTACCAACAATGTTAACCGCCCAGATCAAAGAAACAAGGAAATCAATAGCCTCCGAACACTTGCAGTGCTTCAATTTGGAGGGAGGGGAGTTTCTGGAAAAAATTGTTACTGGAGACGAAACGTGGGTTCAGTTTTTTTGAACCTGAATCAAAGAGGAAGTTAATGGAATGGCATCACACAACGTCACCGAAGAAAAAACATTCAAAACTCAGCGGTTGGCAGGGAAAGTTATGGCGACAGTGTTTTGGGATGCAGAGGGTGTGCTTATGATTGATTTTTGGAGCAGGGGTGCACAATGAATTCTGTCCAATACGTCAGAATTCTCAAAAAGCTGAAAGCACGTCTTCGCCGAGTTCGCTCAACAAAAGCTATGGCGGATTTTCTTCTTTTGCATGACAATGCAAGACCACACACCAGCCGTTACATCACTGCAGAAATTGAGAAATTGGGATGGTAAGTGTTACCTCACCCCCCATACAGCCCTGACTTGGCACCATCAGACTTCCATCTGTTCGGGCCACTAAAGGAAGCTCATCGTGGGATTCATTTTGAAGATGAGGAGGCTGTGAAAACGTCCGTGCGACAATGGCTTAGGAAGCAAGACCGTGTGTTTTACCACATTGGAATACATGCCCTAGTTAAAAGGTGGACCAAATCTGCGGAAAAGGACGGAGATTATATTGAATAGTGACAAATTAATCGTCAATGTTGTAGTTTTCAAGCTATGTAAATAGGATTCGATTTTCTTGGCAATTAAAAGAGAAAAGAATAGGAGGCATTACTTTTTGACCCACCCTTGTACCAACTTAAGAGGTAAAATTGAAATGAGATTTTCTGACAATAGTTTTCAAATGGTAATTCCAGGTTGCTTGACTGTATTTGAAAATTAATAGCACATTTGGAATGTGCTCTTCTTTACACATGTCATATGCAGTTTTAATCTTGAACTTTTCGAAATAGATTATTTTATTCCAGAAGTGAGCCATCTCCCAAAGAATTTAGTTGGTGAACTGAGCACATGTGACTCATCAATGTAGACAATATGTTTACTTCGTTTCGAAGACGTCAAAGGTGAATATAAATCATCCATAGGAGCCCAGTATTGTTTCTCCCCAATTATATTGTCTAGAAATCTTTCGTTTTCCTCAATTGAAAACCCATATTTTACTAAGTTCCTAATCGTCTTTATCTTCTTCTTCTTCTTTACTTTCCCTGATAGTACCACTTACAGTGGTATTAGGAGATTCTTGTTCCTCTATCCCTTAAAGTCGGGCCTGAGAAACCGAAGCTTTGGATCTGATGGAGAACCAGGATAGGTGATCAGCCCAATGTCTGGAGTGAAGGTGAAAGAAGAGGATGATATATATGAGGGCGAGATAAATGATAGGAAAGATGGAGAAATTGGTTGAATGCTGATGGGGGAAACCGGAGGACGCAGAGAAAACCTGCCCCAGCGCCATCTCACTTTGCGGTCGCCTGGGATCGAACCCAGGCCACCTTTGTGAAAACCAAGCGGTCTAACCACTCAGCCATATCGTGGCCCTAATCTTTATACGAATGCAAATCTTATATTTGCTGATCTTCAACCAGTTTCTGCGTGGTTTTTTTATCGTCAGATTCTCACCATTTGTTTTATGGACATTGTGAATGCTGAATCTTAACCACATTTATCAAAATCAACTAATTCACGCTTCTTATAGTCTGTGGCTATTTCTGGCCTTGTGGAAATGATGATTCCAGTTCATCGCTTTCAACCTTGCTGGCCTCCTTCACCACATTTCACACGGAGTTTTCGAATACAACAGTTATTTCCTTTGAATAACCTTTAGGTATTTAGAGCCTCATATTTCGCTGCTATGTACTTATACACGTTGTAAACAATTTCTTCCGTTTGTCTATGCAATGATTTAGTACTTCCTAAGCCTGTTTTAAGAAAGATACGTAGCCTTTACATTCCACCAGTAAATAAAACTTTGCTTTTACTGTTTAGGCTATTTTTTCTCTCTTTAACATAACTGCTTATAGCTTTTTCTTTAAGGATATGGGTACCTCAAAACACGCAATTCCTCTATCATCAGCCGGCCAAAGTTTTGGGTGATACTCTGCCTATCATAGTTAACAAAATAGGAAATAAAAATATATTTCTCGTTTTATATCTGCAGCTTGAATCCTACGAAATATAGCTTACAATTTATCTGTAGCAGTCTCGCTTGCCCATAGCAAGTTGACACATATGAAAATAGAAGGGAAGGATTTTTAGCGTGTCTGCTATTCCTTCTCTGCTATTCCTTCTTAAGATCCCTTTCACTGAGGCAAGTAACAAGTCTGCGGTAGACGGCCATTGTTGATGTAGACGACGTTTCACTCATTTCTTGCATTTCTTGCATTATTACAAATATAACGAATGAGAATCAAGGCCCACTGTTTCCAAGCAAAGTAAATGAACAACAATTACTGGTCCAATTCAGAAGTCTAAGGAGTGCTGCTGCCATATTTTCCATCTTTGCTTCTTTATAGCATTTACTTATGTTATAAAATCCATTATGATTTCTATTTTGAAACGAATATGGTACATTTTGTTCCAAATGCCTTGGCCACTCGAAATTTTGAGGCAACTTTCGATTTAAAGGCCTGAGGCATCAGTTTTAATTCAAAGTCTGATTTCCATTTTAGAGGTTCCCTATTATAGACTTTCAATTTAATCGCGACTGCTGGAAATACTTTGAAAAACTGTTTGCTCTTTTCCGTTCAACGCCATTGTAGATTCTCAAACATTGAGCAATTAACCATGTTTCTAACGGATCTAAGATTCAAATTCGGCTGGCCCCGTAGCTCAGTCACTGGAGCACCTGCCTGCCATGCTAGGGGTCCCGGGTTCGATTCCCGGCGATGAGGATGGGGATTTTTCTCCGACCAAGATAATTGTCCATGTTCCCCAGGGTCTGGAAGTATGAATGAGAGTGTGAATATGTGTGTGATCTAATGATTAAAACCTAACGAATACGATATGTTCCAAAGGAGAACGGCCGCCGATATGACCGTTGTAGTTAAAGGCGGGGTATAAATGGAACAAGAAAAAAAAAAGATTCAAATTCACTCAAACTGCTTTTATTCCTATTTACTTTTTACAGAAAATGTTGGTAAGCTGAATGAAAGGGGATTTCCATGCCCGAACGCACTGAATAAAATATAAGAAAATGCTTTACTGTTTTTTTAATTAATGCATTTTTTGATGGAAGGGCAAACCACACTATTTTCTATATTGATTTTAACTTCCGAATTCGTCCTAAGAGTTTTCTTGAATGCACATTCACATTTATACTTACCCTTCTTGTGCTTAAATTAAAAGATTCACCAAGAATCTTTATAAGAACAGTAATGCATCCTCTAAATTTTGCCCGCCTCGGTAGCGTAGAGGGTAGAGTGTCTACCTCACGTTCAAGAGGTCTCGAGTTCGTATCTAGGCCAGGGTGAGTTACTTTGATAAGGTTTTTCCGGGGTTTACCTTATCTTAATAGACGAATGTCGGGTAAACCTAAGCTCCATGGACTTCGGACTCATTTGAGCATCATTTCACCAATTTCATTTATCGTCCGATATGGTTTAACGTTGGAGGACGTAACTTCCAAAAAATTCCTCTATGTTTACATTACACTGGTCTCTAATTTCCTTATTATTGAATGATGGCTATCTGACATTTAAGTCTTATAAATGCTAATCTGGGATAATGGGAAAACGAATTATTTAAGTGATACAATTCTAGAAGTGTTTATTTTGACATTCATATGCATTTTGGGCTCATTTCTATCTCCCCCCCCCCCCTCAAAAGAAAAGCTTAGCACTCTGTGTTGCAGACGTAGACTGTCTGCCTCACATTCAACAGGTTCCGAGTTAGAATGTCGGTCAGGGTGAATTATCTGAATAGGATTTTATCCAGAGTTTTCTCTTATCCCGAAAGATGAATCTCGGGTAACTATAAGCTATACGAACTCTGAGCTCATTTTGGCATCATTTAACCTATTTCGTCCATCTTCCGAAGACTTGTGTTGGAGGGTTGTTAAATAAATAAAAAATACCTACTTATATATGAAAATAGCTTCATTGTACATTTTGTCATGGAAACAAGCGAAAAACCAAACCAATAGTCAGATGTTCAAACACGAGTCGCTATCTAGTGGCCTTGAAATTCTACCTAAGACACGCGAGAAACTTTTCTGTGTATCTTTTGACCATCACCAAAAGTTTATACGAAATTCCTTCCAAATGAATAGGAGCTAACAGACTATTGGAGAAAATTCGAAATATACATTTTATTTGTCATGTAAATATCTCAAGTATTTGGTATTTTAATCCAAATAGTACTAAGTTGCCCGCCTCGGTAGCGTAGATGGTAGCGTGTCTACCTCACGTTCAAGAGGTCCCGAGTTCGAATCTCGGTCAGGGTGAGTTACCTGGACAAGGTTTTCTCCGGGGTTTCCCCTTATCCTGAAAGACGAATGTCAGGTAACTCTAAGCTCTATGGCCACGCCGTGGCTCAGTGGTTAGACCACTTGGCTCTCACCAAGGCGATCCGGGTTCGATCCCAGGCGACCGCAAAGTGAGATTTGTGATGGACAACACGGCGTTGGGGCGGGTTTTCTCCGGGACCTCCGGTTTCCCCCGCCATCTCATTCCACCGGTGCTCCATCTTCATATCATGTATCATCAGTGTCACCGCCTGCGGTGCCGTATGTAGTAAAAGCGGGCGTTAAACACTACACATTTTTCATTTCTAAGCTCTATGGACCCTGGACTCATTTGAGCATCATTTCACCCAATTCATGCACCGTCCGATATGACTTAACGATGGAGGACGTAAATTACACCAAACAAAATCAAAATAGTGACAACCTATTTTAAGAGTATACAAAATTTCAAAACTTTTCCATTGAAGGCTAGTCTTGGTGGGGGATTTTCTTCACAAATTCTTGAAGTCGTATGTCTGGAATGTACTAAATTTAAGTAAGTACGGTATTTATCCAGGTTTTGTTTCTTGAATAATGTTCTTCACACACACACACAGAGAGAGAGAGAGAGAGAGAGAGAGAGAGAGAGAGAGAGAGAGAGAGAGAGAGAGAGAGAGAGAGAGAGAGAGAGAGAGAGAGCGTGAGAATCTTTTTCTGAAAAATCTCTTTTTTTAAGTTTTTTTCTAGTATTCTTTTTTTATATTCTTCTTTTTTCTTATTTAACCGATTTTTCATTATTTCCGCTTATTTTCTTATCTGTTTCACTATTTTCACAAATATTTACTATACACATAAACACCCATGCCCAAGGCGGGACTCAAACCGGCGACCCTCTACGCGGCGGAACGCTAGAGACATGCGCTTTAGCGACCATGGCTACGAGGGCCGGCTTTCATACAAGGTATGCCAAAACATATATTTTAGGTAAAAACTCACTATAGAACTTTTGGGTAGAATGTAACACTTTCTCGACCTACAGCATACGAGACAGAGAAAGTAAAAATGAATCCAGACCTGAAACACTAGATAAGTGAGAAGTGTGGTTAGGTGTCGTTCAGGTTTGGGTCTTGACAGGGGCTGAACCCGGACATCCGGCTGATCGCAAGACCATGGAGGCCGTCGGCACTCAAAATCTGACAGTATAAATACCACACTTACCTCCCATATCATTATTTTAGGTATAGCATTTCTTATGCATGTCCGAATAGGATTGTGTATCATTTATTACTTTCTGGCTGCAGCGACCAGGTCTCAAAGTACAAACAGGTTGAACTAATAATCCTAAATTATGGGTCTGACAGTTGAAAATATTCCGTTATTATTTATTGCTTTATCAACTCACCATGGACCACTTGTTCCAGTTGCTGTGTTCATGATCCGGTCTGACGATCTGCAGCTACTCCGCCTACTATGCCTGTACAAAAATGAAGAAAGACTTTATTTAATTTCAGCACTAAATTATAATTTAGTGAGGATGTTTTCTGTAATTAGAGTGTGAACATTAATTGCAGAATGTATATCAATTTAACAAAAGACAGTAGGTAATGTTACACTCCAACAGAACCGCAGGATTCGCTAAACTTTGATATTTATTGGAGTGAGGATATTATGCTCTACAGAGGGTCTATTATGTGTCTCAAATGGGAAGAGTTCTGGAGTCCAGCTAATCAGATGCCGTATCACACTCAGCGTTGCCAGCTTGTTACCCCACTCCTTTTATAGTTCCCTGTCTCTCGCACACTCATACAACATGCAGGTCTGCTTGGTACAGACGCAAGCTAAACAAATTATATTTTACTAACTTTTACAATGATGCAGTTGCCAAAATCAAAATTGGAAAAAAGCATTTTCGCAAATTATGTATATTTTAAATACTATAATTATAGTTTATGAATTACCTGTTTCTTTATTCCAATGAAACCGCCAGTGGCTCATCCATATCGCTGTCAATGTCACTTACGTCAAGAGACAATTCGCCATTGTCACTGTCTTCATAGTCTGAGTCTTTCAAATGTAAGATTATAGGTTCCAAAATCTCGTCACGTGCTATTTCTTTCTTAAAATCGTCTTCTTAAGGGCTTTCTGCATGCCTTACGCAGTTTTCCCAGTCCTGTTGTGTTACCTCGTCAATTTCTTCATGAACAACTCGTTCAACGTCCGTCAGTTTAAAAGCATTATTTCTGTTTGCAATCCCGCTTTTTAATTGAGCCCACACCAACTCAGTTGGATTATATTCGCAGTGGTAAGGTGGGAGGCGTATTACCTACCTCGTGTCCCATTTCAATTGCGAGTTCATCCAGCTAATATACTTTTTCCGTGTTTTTAAACGGAAATACTCTTTGCAATAACTCATTTTTAGTTTCTGTTTCCAAAATTTTTTTGAAGAACGTGTACACCTTAAAAATAATACGTCGAGCCTGAATTCGCAATACCTGCCTTTTTGACTCGCCACTAAATTCACCGCAAGAAGCCATTGCACTGTTTAACTCTTACTCTACTGTTGTGTAAAGAACAACTGAATGATATTGATCTGAACTCTCCAGAGTAAATAAACACTTCTTATCCAGCATTCATTCATAAACATAGGCATACAGCATTCCACAGGCTAACAGGAAATGAAGTGCTTGTTCTTTCTCGAATTTGACACCTTAACTTATTCACAGTAATTCTTTTTATCACGTCATGTTAGTAGTTTAAATTTCAGTTCTGAGTAATTAAAAGTATTTGTACATACATACACACCAACCACTTTGAATTCTCTAGAGTAAATAGAGATTACGAACCATTCATAAACAAAGATATAATGTGGCCAGACACGTTCTGCCAGGGCAGCAGGAGATTTATTGTTTCCTCTCGCTCAAATTGGCTTATTCAAAGTAATTCTTTTATCACGTCATGTCAAACATTCACGTTTCAATTCTGAGTAATTACAAATATACGTACATGCATACATGCCAACCAATAATGATATTCATACAGTGCTTACGTCGCGATTTATTGTTATAATACAGGTAATAGTGGTTTATTTATTTGTATTAGAAAAACTGTTTGGGCTTAAAATATGGGAGTTTTCATGATTATGTTAGATACATTACTCTCTACCTTCCACATGGATCAGTTTTGGAAAAATCTGAATTTTTGTCTTAGCGCGAATAGTATTTCATATAGATTGATTAGGTTGGCGCTCGTCACTCACCACTTACCGAGAATGCAATACGACAACACCGCAGAACTCCAATTGGTTGCTCACCTAGTAGCGCTCAAGGACAAACACCTTCCCATTTGAAACACATAATAGCGCTAAAGTACACCCGACATCGCAGTGTTCTTAGACTGAGAGGCTATCACCGCTCTTACCGTCTGAAACAGAAGTTAAAGTCACTAACAACCTAAGTGATATCTACATAAAATGTATGAACTTACATGCCTGGCGTATTTTAGTTACAACAAATACTGATTGTGATCGCATTAATTATATATCCAATACCACGGGGTGGTAATGAACTCTTTTTTGTTGTAAAAAGGAAACAAGCAAACAAAACAAGATACTTACTTTTGACTTTGTTCACGGGACTGTGGATAGCTGTCCTGCTAGAAATGCGGGTATGTGTAAATTTTCGGTTAAAACCCGCATTTTATTCTCCGACTCTTTCATTTACAGCACATTACATAGCCGTATTAAAAAGCACCCAAACATACTGAAAAACTTCTTAGAAAACACAGAATTTACTCTGAACAAGTGACAATAGTACATTATGTAATGAGACTATTATGGTGGTAATTAGCGCGAGGCTAATAATTATGATACGAGGGTTTTAATTACCATTATAGTCAAGTTCCATACAATTGTTTATGCTCGATCATGTGTCTAAATGAAAGGTATCATTTCAAAATATTCACTTTTGGTTTGAGTAGTATGTTACAATCGTTATTGCTTTGTCTTTGTCGTTACCCTTTTGTCTGAGACGTAGTAAGTAGTACGCAGGCGCAGAAATATTGATTACTTCCCTATAAACAGCTGTTAACGTGTGACACAGTTTAACCTAAAAACATTAAAACAAAACATTGGTGACATTAACTTACTCTTATCATGAGGTATTTAACATCAGGTGCTTTATTTATAAATGTTTTCAACTCATGTACATGTTTTGGCTTTTTTCCTTTTATATCCAACTTGTTTGCGTTTTAGTAAGTAAGCTGTTCAGTTTTGAGTATTTAGATAAGTCAGTTTGGTGCCTAATGTTGAATGTTGAATTCAAAATAGAATAGTGAGTCCACAAGATCAATGACTTCATATGACTTTTATATAAACTGGCGCTAGTACAGTTGTCGATCGAAACGAGAATAATCGATACTTTCGCTTTCACAAGGTTACGTGGCCACTTCTGATAGGTCGAATACTAATACTTTAATGATCAAGTACTTTAACGAGGCTCGTTAAGGTACTGCTACCAGTTGTATAAATACTAAAGTTTGGCATGGTCAAGCATGCATTTCCTTACGATGCACTTAAGCTTGCCGTTAGTTTGAAAATGAACCTAGCGATAGATGCAGAAGCTGCCACTCAGTCTAAAATTACTGTGCTGGCGGTCTAATCTCTTTCCTCTGTAGATGTATGAAAGGAATGTAAAGATGAGCTCAGGGAACTAACGCCCTAAACACACATGATATTTGTGATAACAAGTCATAAAAAATCCGATTAGATTCCAAAAGAATTCGAACCCGGATTTGCTGCGTAGGAAGTAAGAGATGTATCTTTATGCCTCTGCTTTGCTGCGAGTATAAAATGTTTGAAAGCGCCTTATTAATGTTTCAATAAATATGGACTAGCTAGGATCAAGTATTGCGCATCTACATATAATGCTTTCATTTGTTTTTCCGTTTTTAACTCAATACACAAACTGGAAGTAGAGAGTTCTGTTACACTTAGATAAGATAATGATTCTCTATGACGGATAGATTATTTTACTAATAGTTTATATATGAATATCAGGACAATATCGGTTTTAAAAATACGAGTATTAAAATCTTTAAAATGGATTTACTATAACGGTATAACCTATAAGAGAATTAAAAGTGAACACAATTTCTATTTGGATTTGGTGAACAAAAATGTCAAAGTTCTTAGTGTTTCGAATGCTCGCAGTACATTTTAATGTATTATTTGCAAATAATGCCTCGTTTTGTTGTTAGTTTGTTAACTTTGTGTTATGCTGTTACTATCACATCACATTATAGCTATTAGCTCAGTAGTAATCCTGAAATATACGCAAATTGAACAACCAGTTACATAGAAGCGCATTCAAATTCACACAGTAGATTGTAAACATACCACGATACCCTCTCTTCTCACGGGAAAATGTTTCAAGTGTAGCTGGGAATCGAATACATGACCTCTGATCCTGTGGGCATGTACTTCATCAACAAACTGGAATTTATGGTTATTAAGAAGTGAAGTATCCTAACTCCGTAGTTGAGGGTTGCATGTCCACCTCACATTTGACAGTCCCAACTTCGAAACCTGGTAGGAGTGAATTAGCCTTTATCTAATCTTCTTTATCATAAGTTGAATATCAGATTAAAATCTCTGCTTCATTCATTTATTCTCCGAAATGATTTACGCGAAGAACCCCTCCTTTTAATAACAAATGTTTTCGAAATAAGTAAGAATAAAGGGTTCTTCATCCAATTTAAAATATATTACAGAACTGAATTTTACATTTGATATTTTAATCAACACATTCGCAGACGAATACGCATACTGATTTTTTTTTTCAAAAACTTCCTTGTTTTATCCAGAGGAACTCAAAACATGTATTTCCTGTGAAATCTCGATATCGAATTTTTTGTATCGATCCTGTGGTTGCTAAAGAAAGTACCACTTTAGAATGACACACTCTCTTTTTACTCTATTTTACATCGCTTTATATATGGGGCCAAATCGCTACGAATTTTTATAGAGACTATTATTGTACAATAGAAGATAGAATTAAGACACCCCTAAATTTACCTTCACCAATCACGCGACTGGGGAGCATTTATATGTTTACAACAGGATATTTCTTGTATGAGACAGATCATAGAAGGTGCCTTGTTGTGGAAAATGTGACATCCTAGCACCATATCATCTTGCTTTGTGACGTGTTCTGAAAGGTCTTAGTTTTAGACAACAATTACACTGCTTTGACATGTATTCACATAAAACTAAGTGGAGGCATCTCTATCAATGTTTCTGATATGCCGCACAGATGGCAATAGGTCCATCCAATCAATTTGTTTACATTATTTGTGTATATGTATTACAGAGCATTCATATTCTTGGTCTATCTAGAAAAAAAAAAACGAGTGATGATTTAACCACTACTTGAAAACTCTAGCCAATAACAAAGAATATCTCGTCATACTGACGCTAAAAAATAAATAGCTGTTACAGTGAGATTTGTATATTTGTGTGGTAGGCTTATAATCTAGCCTTTGGCCTCAAAATTACCTTAATTTTAAATTTAATCTGCTTCATCACCAGGGTGCATTACGCATACCACCTGTCTGCCTTCAGAGGAGTAAATTACTACCTCGCAGTTTTTCTTCCATCCTAAACCATAACACCCTATCCTTAACCCATCCTTATAAAAGAAAATCCTTCCTGCTGTTAAACCCAATCCTGGGTGGGCACGCAGGAAAAGTCTTCGGGCTGAACACAGCCTGCCAGTATCTTGTCGTCTTATTATCTGCCCCTTGCGCTGCAATTGTTATATATAGGTGCAGAAATCTCACTCCGAATGATGACTTCAATGCTTTCTACAGAAAATTAAAGACATAATTTTTATGTCATACAATTACCTTAGAAACATGTTAAAAATTGTTAGAGCCAGTGAAAAATAGAAACAGGAAATGTGTAACCTGTAATGTGTAACCGTTTCTTATTTATCTCTTTCGACGTTAAGTCATATCGGACGATGAATGAAATGGGTAAAATTATGCTCAAATGTGTCCAGGGTATATAGAGCTTAGAGTGACCCGACAATTCTCTTTCAGGATAAGGGAAAAACCCGAACAAACCTTATCTAGATAACTCAGCCTGACCGAGATTCGAACACGGGAGCTCTTGAACGTGAGGTAGACATGCTAACATCTTCACTACTACCCAGCGGGATGGCTCAGACGGTTCTGCCTGTAGCCCGCATTCGGGAGGCCCGGGTTCGATTCCCGTGGCCGACCTACCTCACTCATGGATTTTTCGGGTGTTTTCCCGGGTCGCTAGGCGAATGCTGGGTCGGTTAATTACATCCCGCGAATTTCCTATCCTTCCATTTCATCTCCATTATCATCTCTTATCTGGTGGTCTCTTTCAGGGTAGAAGTGTCGGTGGGTGTCTCGGCGGTGCATGGCGGGAAGATTATGCTCTGAGGTCAATTACTTCCTCCTCAGGAGGTCGGTTGCCGGTCTCCGCGCCTCTGCTGGGACCATTTCGTGACCGATTGGCTGCTAGACTCGTCGCCGCCCCGCAGTAGCGGAGTGTGTCCGTTGTCTTGGCCTGTCGGGGGAAGCCTCTAAGTAAACTGTAGGGACTCTGCCTTCTGCACTATAGTGGCTCCTTGAGACGAGATGGCTGCCCTCTGTCTCCTCTCGCCTCATCCTTCCTCTCAGGGGTTCCCTACTTGGTGGCATAGGCACAATGGGCCCAGCAAGGTGGCCTACGTACCGAATCTCCTCCGTAGTGAAATCGTAATCCTAACCTTCATTACCAAGATGGGCGCATTTTGGAGTGGGATAACGCTTGAAAGATATTGATATTATGTACCAAGTTTGATAATTATCTTACTTTCTGATTTTGCAACTGCGCACGTGATGACTTAATGGAACGATAATTCAGGCTTTGCTGATCATACATACAGGTTGAAAAGTGCATAAATATATCAGGCCCCCCCCTCCCCCATCTTTCGCCAGATCTATCTGAGAACTGACCTACCCTGTGCACATGGCAGTAACTTTCGCTTTGGAGTTACTGACTTCGCTCTTAAGTGACTTCAGGATATCTAATTTGGAAGAATAGTATATTGTGATACCAGAGGTCAAAAGCATCTCCGCAGAACGATAAACTTTGAAAATAAGAATCAAAGACATTTAGAAAAGCACTTAACACACGAATATTGAACACAGGTTTGTTTTTGGCGGTAGTGAATCATATAAATGTTATGAAGAAACAAAATTAAATCGCTCTCAGCTGTATAGAAGCTATATCAAGATCAACGCCCTTTATTAACAAATTGTTGACCGATCATGTCAGAAGTGTTGATCAAACCAGTCAACAACTGAAGGTACGATGGCTGCTAGCGCCGAAACAGCCATATTTAAATGCTGCATAATAAAATAGTAATCAAATGTTAACAAATAAATGGACGTAAAGATGGTACCATTTACATAGCAAAATTTTACTGCTGGTCTGCAGAAAAAGAAGGAAAAAAATCAAGTTAAAGGATGAAATAAAATTATCAACACCTCCAGTAATAATGCAAAACACAAAGTACAAGAATTTCAACTTCCCACGCATGATAATATGAGTAGTTAATGGCATAAGAACATAGTCCAAATAGAATATCTATTAATTTGAATCCCATCTATGATGAAGTGCTTGGTTAGTTCTAAGCTTTCCTAAGGGTGAAAATAATTATTTATCCGCTCCAATGAAAGGTGCTGTCATGTAATTTTAATTTACACTGTATAAATCGTGTTTACATTAGCATATATTTTTTAGTTTACATTCTCCAATTTTCAGTATGCTCGCCTCAGTAGCGTAGATGGTAGCATGTCTGCTCACGTTCTAAAGGTCCCGAGTTTGAATCTCGGTCTTTCCCCTTATCCTAAAGGATGAATGTCAGATAACTCTAAACTCTATGGACCCTGGACTCATTTGAGCATCATTTCACCCATTCCACTCATAGTCCCATATCACTTAACGTTGGAGAACGTAAATTTAAACAGCAACAAAACAACAACAAAAAAATTAAGTGTATCGAACGAAGAATGACATGGGAGAAATAATGATCAAGTGAGTCCAGAGTCCATTGAGCTTTAGAGTTACTCAAAACTCATATTTCAGGATGAGGCAAACCCCGAAAAAACTTTATCAAGATAACTCACCCCGAGCCAGCTTCGAAATTGGGACCTCTTGAACGCGAGCCAGACACGCTACCACCTATGCTATAGAGGTGGGCTAGTTTGTTTGTGTTTTAATACTTACTATCATTGTGTTGCTGTTCAACGTCTTTTTTGGAACATCACAAAGGAAAAGGAAGGTTTACTCAGGAGAGAATGAGGAAAGTGATAAGGGGGAGGGAGGAGAAAGGGGTTGAGGAAGGAAAAATTGTGAAGTGGAAGAGGGAGTATAAGAGTGCGAGAGAATAGGAGAGAGAAGCGGAGTGAGGGAATGGAAGAAGGAAAGAGAGAGAAAGCATAACAAAGCTACGTTGTCAAAAACTCTCTCGAAAAGTAAACTTGTTGAATTCCCAGTCCAAAGATTCCGCTTTCGATGTCTGGCTGAAATAACGTAGAGGTTGTCTATGAAATTTGAAGACACGTTTCTGTTACAAAATTTAATATGTATTTTCTTCATCAGAGTAAACCAACTTAAATAAGTGTTTTTTTTCCCCTCCCTACAGCCTATAAAGACTGAACTGTGTATTAATGGAATACTTTTAAGTTAAATTGTTAGTTAAAGTAGTATAAAATATTCATGACAATTTTCTTTTTCTCCATAAAGTTTTAGATGAAAATAAAACAAAAAAACAAAAAAAACAAATGTAGCTACGTTTGATGTCTGAGCCTCGACTAACTAGGAATTTGATTATTACTTTTAAGTTTTCATAACAAAGCAGTAAGTATAATATCAGCAATGTAATATTCTCACTCCAAAATTTTCAGCTTAATGGTATGCAAACAGGAATTGAAATTTCCTTTCCTGATGTATACGGTAAAGTTGCATAACTTTTGTCACATATAGTCGAAATCATATGTTTTATAATTTACTACACTGTACTACTTCGTCGTTCAGTATCTTGGTGTGAGTTTACACTTAAATTTCTAAGACAAAAGAATCGAAGCAGGTAGCTGAACCTTTCCTTTTCTACTGCTGCAGATGTTCAGAAGCCGATTACAAAAGGAAAGCTTATAAAGAGGTCCACAAACGACATATGTCATTAAGCAGGTACCTAGTTTTCTAGGAAAACATTAGCTGTGGGCACCTGACTTGTTATAAGATAGGAAAATATTTGAACATATATTACGTCTTGTAACCGAGATGTCCGTTTTCTGCAGTGATACATTATACCAGCTATGCAAATAGTTACCAGTGATTGAAATGCAGTAATGATCAAAGGTAAAGTTGATTAATCAGTTCATTTTAGGTTTCTATAGCAATACAAAACCATAAAGATATTTAACTTATTTCGCGTAATGTCTTTCAAAAGTTCGTTTGCTTCATGACAATTTTTAATCTTTTTTAAAACCTATATATCATTCTAACTGCGTATTTATACACACATTTTCTCTTTAGCATTCAATGTATCACAAAATTGCTGTATCACGATTTTACTAGAAATGCATACTTTGAGGTCTCCTGAATGAAAAGAGACACAGAAAAAATCTGATGTGTTACGTTCATACTGGTTCTCTTTATATACTTCAAGGAACTACACTTACATATTAAACACGTTATTGTTGTTTCTTTTTAACAATGTACTTCGACGTAAGTCATATCGAACGATGAATGAATGAAATGGGTGGATTGATGCTCAAATGAACAATAAGACATATACATAGCTACCTGATCTTCATGTATTAGAATAAGGGAAATACTCGGATAAAAACGTTATCTAGATAGCTAACCCTGACCGAGATGCGAAATCGGGACCTGTTGAATGCGAGGCAGACACAGTATCACCACATTATAGAAGCGGGCGTGAAGAGTTAGAGTTTGATATTTTAATTCGTAGAATCAATCAAGTCTGCCCTGCAAAAAATTATTCTTAAACTTAGTGAACTTTGTAAGCAACATAATATGCTAATTTCTTTTATAAAATCAAAGGTAATGGCATTAATTGGGAAAGAGCCAATTAGAACAAAAATAGTTATATATAATCGTTGAGTTGAATAGGTAAGCCATTTTAACTACTTGGGAACTGATGTTAGTTATGACAAGGAATATGATGTTTACAATAAAATATGCAAATTTTAAAGAGTGTGTGGAACAATAAATAGAACATTTAGAAACAAAATACGTAAAGAAACAAAATTAAAGTTCTACAAAGTTATGGCTGTACCTATACTGACATACGGAAGTGAGACTTGGACGTTAACTAAAAAGCAACAGAGTAAAATACAGGCTTCAGACATGAAATTCTTGAGAAGTGTGAAAGAATGCACGAAGAGGGACTTAATAAGAAATGAAAATATAAGAGAAGAGCTGGACATTTTTAGTATGAATGATAGGTTAAAAGATCTCAAACAAAAATGGAAGGAACATGTTGAAAGAATGCCAGATAATAGACTTACAAAACAAATATTACAGTATCATCCTAAAGGTAGGAGATCGGTGGGCAGACCCAGGAAACGATGACTGGAGGACTTCGAATGCGGAACAGGCACTTGATTGCCTATGCCATGAAGTGAAGAAGAAGAAAGAAGAAGAATCAACCCTTTCTTCTTTCCTCCCTTCCTCTTTACCTTCCTCCTTTCCTCCTTCCTTCATTCCTTCCCTCTCTTCACCGTCCCCTCTCCCTTCCATCTACTGTCCTCCCTCCTTGCTTCCCCCGTGCCTACTACTCCTCTCTCCTCCACTTCCTCCATTCTTCCTCCCTCCTTACCTCCTTCCTTCCTAGTTTCTCTCTCTTTCTTTCTTTCTGTCTGTCTTTCTTTCTTTTTCTTTCTTTCCTTCTTTCTTTCTTTCTTTCTTTCTCACTTCTTTCCTTTCTTCTCAGTTTCTTTCTTTATTCCTTCCTTCCTAATCTCCTTCTTTTTACTTTATTCCTACCTTCCTAGTTTCTCTCTTTCTCCCTCCCATCCTCCCGTTCTTCGCTCCTGCCTTTCTTCCTTTCTCCCTTCCTTTTACTTTTATGTTTCTTCAAAATGTACTGAATTAAACATATATTCACTCGAATCCTTTTTACTCTAATAATAATTTGTTTCTCAACATTAATCAAACATTGAAGTTAATATCGATTCACTCATTGGTTATACAGTAAAGCCTACCTAAAACCGAACCTTTATATGCCGGAAACCTGGAAGAACGCAAAATAAATTTAGGAAAGGAGCTATTTCCCTTGCAAAGCTATACTCTAAGCCGGACAACTGCCTAACGCGGAAACGGATACATTTTCCGGGGACTGTTTGCGTAAATATCTTGATTACAACGGATTACTTTATGTGTAATGGGTTACAACTTACGTGTATTTTAAAAAGTGCGATAATTTTGAGGGTGAGTGCTTTGAGGTAAAGGGAAATGCAAACCATTAGCTCTCTCAATTCTCTTCTGTTTTGCAGTATATTCATTCTTAGTTTCGTTCTTACAAGTGATACAGTACGAGTAGAAGAAAACTGTGAACTTATGTGATTTTTAAAAACATACTTTGTGTGTACACAACTTTTTCAAAATTAGTTATAAACATAAGACATTATCACTGGAGGAAAATATTAAGGTTGCTGAAGAACGAAAAGCACAAATGGCCAGCTAAAGAATTAACTGTGTTGTTCAAAGTGGGAAAATTTATGAGATTTTGAAAATCACAACAATTAATCCGAGTGGCTAAAGGAAACATTGGGCATGTAAACTGCATTACAAAATGCATAGAGTATGTCAAGCTAAATCGTGCTGTGTTCGACTGGTTTCTTAGTGTGAGTACTAAAAGAATTCCCATTTCTAAACCATTGCTTCAGACTCAAGCTTTAGAAACAGCAAGAAAATTAGTCAAAGACAATGCCAAAGTTTCCAATGGATGCCTCGAGTTCCAAACATCGTCATAAAATTGTTTTGAATGTTGTTTGTGGTGAAGCAAATGATGTTGATATGCAGACAGTTGCAGATTGGAAAGGGAAAATTGAAAACATACAGAGAAACTAGGCGAAGAACTGCAATTATACAGTGTGATTCATATAAACCTAAACCATTTCAATAGGTCATAAGTTTTGGACCAATAATAGGACACACGTGCAACTTTGGGAGCATATAATACACAATTGGGAGATTGCATTACACTATTTACATCTCAGAAAAAATGATGGAAGTATCCTCCACCAGCATCTATACATGTTTGCACTCGTCTCACCATATTCTCTGAAGTTTTACAGAGAGTATCCTCGCTAATGTTACTTATTTCAGTTCGAATGGATACCTTGAGAATATTAATTGTCCGTGACCTAATCTTGTACACTCTAGTTTTGGGATATCCCCATAAGAAAAAATCCGGTGAGTTTCAAGATTATTCAATTATCAAATAAACTGGTTACAAGTTTCATGTTGTCATTAGATGTATGGGACGTTGCTCCATCTTGCTGGAAATAACCTTCTCTCAGTTCGATATCATCTACGTAAAACTTCAGAGAATATAGTGAGATGAGTGCAAACATGTATAGATGCTGGTGGAGGACACTTCCAACATTTTCTCTGAGATGTAAACAGTGTAATGTAATCTTCCAATTGTGTATTGCATTCTTCCAAAGTTGCACGTGTGTCCTATTATGGCCTATTGAAATGGTTCAGGTTTATATGGATCGCACTATAGTGCTTAAGTGGAAAATATTGTCACGGCAACAGGCATAAAAGTTTCGGCACAAATAAGAAAACAGTCGGCGAATAAAGTTTCAGATAACGAGTTTGTATAAGCAGATAAACATAGCGCTTGAGATAAAAGACTTACCGAAACAAACAAACTGATATAAATGGAAATTTCTGGTAATATCCTGATTATTCGGTTTCTTTATTCTTCTGAAAGAGTCTCGAATTAGGAATTAGTATTTAAGGACGTGACGGCTCGCAGAGTGAGGAGTTGCAAGTTGTAAACAGAGTGAGTAAGCAAAAACAGCTGAGATTGTTGTTGAAAAAACAGTTGTGTAACAAGAGTGTTGTTGTAACGAGAGCTAATGTAATCTGCTGTTAATGTTTGTTATTGTGATCGACCTTTGTAGACTAATGGTATATCTAACGTAATGCTGCTGTAATCTATAAGAGTATTTCTACCAAATTAAAGGAGATTTTTAATTTCTGCAACTCGGCCTTTTAATTCTACGAACCCTCAAAGCCACAATATAGTACATAATACATGTCAATCTATTATTATTTACATTTCATTTAAGTTATACCTTTGTTGCAAACCTGTACAACTATATCGTATTTCTTTTATTCAAACATGTAAGTCTCTGTAAAACGGAGGCCTGTGTAAACCGAACATAAATGCCGCAACGATCACGTTCCGTTTTAGAGAGGTTTTACTGTATGTATTTCAGTGTTTCTCCGTAAAATATATTATTACCTATATTGATTTTTTTATTTCATTTCAAAATGGAATCTTCTTTTTCATTCCTCTCTCTATATTTTATTTGCCTATCTCTTTCTAGCTCACTCACATACGCCATTTTCTTCCACAAAACAAACAAAATAGACAACTGAGAAATGACATACCAAAAGGTTATCCATGTATTGTTCGTTTTCATATAGTAATATTTATTAAGACTTAATAAAAGAAGTTGTATTATGTAAAGTCAAAGCACTAAATGAGAAAATCTTTGTTCTGTGCATTCCAATGGCAGCATAGGTCTGGAATGCGTCTCAGTTTCAAGGGAAGATGTTATTTTACCTGCTGAGAAAGCTGTGAAACCTTATTACAACAGGCAAGTGCGCAGCATGCTCTTAAAAATATGCTTCGAAATTACCTATACTGCAAAATTATACATTTGTGGAATGACTCATTGTCTAAGGATTGTTTGCCTAACTCTGTCACAACAATTTCGCCAAAAGGCTGGATGACTGCAGAACTGTACCTCGAATGGTTCAAATTCTTCATTGCTTCTGTTACACCAGAAAGGCTGCTTGTTTTATTAATGGACTCACACAGCTCTCATATTGAAATTGAGGTCATAAATTTGCCGAATGCAAATTAGATTTACATAATGACGATACCTGCACATACAAGCATTTGCTGCAACCTCTTGATGTGGGTGTTTACAGATCTTCGAAAACCCACTGGTCCAAAAAACTCAACTCCTTCATGTTGGAACATCCCCACCAAAAACCCAATCGTTCCAACTTTTATGAACTCTTCAACATGCCCTTCCTCCAAAGTTTTTCCCCTGTGAACATCATGAATACCTTCAAAAAAGCTGTTGCTTGCCCCTTGAACTATGACGCTGTTCCAAAAGAGGCACTAGCACCCAGTAAGTTGACTGAGCAAGGGTCATTTAATCCAACTGCTGCATCTGATGGATCTAGAAATGAAACTCCACCTTCAGCTGAACGGGATGAGTCGGTGCCAAACGTTGAATACCTGCTGCAAATTCCTAATGCCCCTAAGCACCCTACAAGGAAACAGAAAAAAGGGCTCATTAGCCAAATGCCTCAATCTAGCTGTGGGCATTCAGTCCACAGTGAATGTTTCAGGGAGTTCGACTAAACGGCAGCATGCAGGCAACAATAAAGATGATGATTAAATTTGTGGCGTTTACTCGAAGGCCTATTCGGTTGATGTGAAGAAGACAGGTGCATCATGGACACAGTGCTCATTTTGTTTGACACCTTATCATGACAATTGTCAAACACAGCAAACGGACGAAGCTGTTTACATGTGTGATAAATGTTGTTAAGCTTCCGGTTCTGAAGACGATGATTGTGAACTTTAGGAATCGAATGATCTACTGTTGCAAAATTACCTTACCACTACTGCAAAATTAACTCAACTATTGCGAACTTGTCTACCTGCACAGACTGCCATTATGCTTATCATTGTTCAGAATACATTGTTCACAAAAATGTGATTCTTTATTAAAGTGTTTGTCAGTTATGTGATTACCGAAACAAAATGTTTCCAAAAGTGTATCTTAGTTCAATATAATAAAAACTTTATGTTCTGTGAAAATACTGTGAAATTACCTTACCTTACCCTACATTGGGGAGAAATGGGGATGGAGGTGAATATGGGTCAGAGGGGATTACGGAGATGGAAAGGAAAGAGACAGAAGGAAATAAGAGAGGCAGATAAAAGGTAAACAGTGAAATATAAGGAGAAAATAACAGGGGTGAAGGGAGGGAAAAGGGGAGAGAGTTGAGAAAAAGAGAGAGATTCAAAGAGAAGAATCATATTAAAGGAATAATACGATATGCTCCACTGTGGCTTCTGCTATTCCCTTATATATAAAATAACGTCAGAGTTAGAGAAATAAATCTAGAGCTCCCAAAACATAAGACATGAGAATCGCTTTGACCTAGCAGAACATTAAAACTGCATTATTTGAAGGCTGATGTATCGAAATAGTTTTACTAGTCGTTCCAGACTGCCAAGGGCCTCGTTAATTGAAGACCGTCTGCCACACCCCATTAACTTCTTCCGTTGCACATGCACAAACGGCGCTATTCGTTCCAAGTAAATGTGTGAAGTTGCAAAACTGCTATAACCATAGAAGCCCACGCTCTACGAGCACTCTCAATATTGTCTGCCGCACTGTCTGTGTTCAAGAATAATCTTTTTAATACGTCTGAACAAGCACTTGAACGAGACGCGACCAGACAGACAATCGATAAATAAACACGCGGCAAGATGTCTGCTAGCTTCGAGAACAATTCCGCTGTACATCATCATGGTAAACTTGGTTAGTCCTGACCACCTCAACTCTGTCTGCTTTTAAAGCGCAGTTCTTTGTTTTCTTTTGAATTTCTGGTTTTATTACTCTTCACTGCTTCAGTTTTTATTTTCTTTGTATGTCCCTATCCACACCAGGTAGAGAAAATATTGCATTGCACCCAAGACATTGATATAGAGTTCAGAACTAAATACAGTCTTGCCTTTCTCTAATAAAAGAATTAGAATATTAGAAAAAGGTCAATTCGTCAAGATATATGATTAATCAGTCAGTAAGTTATTCTATACGTGAGTGAGAGAGAGAGAGAGAGAGAGAGAGAGAGAGAGAGAGAGAGAGAGAGAGAGGGGGGGGGGGAGGTTGTGGAGATAAAGCAACAAAACTGAAAAAAATGAAAATTTGGATAGGCCTTAGAATTGGCATTTACATTTAATGACCTCCAAGGATGCGACACATTTTAATGAAAATTCTCCGTCACACATTATCCCGTGAAAGGTAATATATATCCCCCGCATTTAACTCCAATGGTCATATCGGTGGCCGTTCTCCTTTGGAACATATCGAAGGTGTTAACTCGTAAGCGCTGAGTTGTATCATTAGATCACGCACACCTCCGCAATCTCATTCATTCTTCCAGACTCTGGGGAAGATGGGGAATCATCTTGATTGCAGAAAAATCCTCAACCCAAGCCGTGAATCGAACCCGGGATCCTCCGCACGGCAGGCAAGATCTCTACCGACTGAGCTACGGGGCCAGCCTCATTATTTGTTAAAAACTGTCCCTAGAATGTTGACTGAAATAAAACACACCTTTAAGATATTAAAAAAAGGATATGAGTATCTTAACGAACGGATGGCTCAGGTGCTTTCGTCTGTAGCCCGCTTTTGGGAGGGCAAGGTTCAATGCCCTTGGGTTTCTTCGAAGGTTTTCCCGAGTCGTCAGGCGAATGCTGCGTAGGTTAATTACATCCTCTGAATTTCCTGTCCCACCATTTCATCTCCATTATCATTTCATATCATCTCTCATCTGGTGGTCTCTTTCAGGGTAGAACTGTCGGCGGGAGTCTCGGTGGTGCATGGCAGGATGATATGCTCTAGGTAAAACTTCCTCCTACAGTAGAACGGTCTCGAACCCGGCCTGGTGGTCCGTTTCCACCGGTTATAGTGGTCTGCCAGAAAGTTTCCAGCTGGTAGAGTGTAGAGACCCAGCCCGCTACATTGTGGAGGGTCACCCTATGTCTCCTCTCACCTCATCCCTGCTTACTTTGGGTATAGGAAAATAGACCAAGTTTGGACCTCCTAGCCGAATCCCCTCTGGTACGTAAGTATCTTGAATTTTCTGCGAATGACCTGTCAAATCCCCTTTGTTTTGAACAAATCTTATAGAAATGCTAAACCGAAAGACAATTTATACCAAATACATTTTTTGTACTGTTAATTATATCAAGATACGTTTTCTTAATGTTTTCAGTTTCTAAACTGAAAATTTATAATCATTTCTTTCTTATCCTTTTAACCCTTTATTTTCTTTTTGTGTTGACACATGGAGAATGGAATTTCAAACTTTTTGAAGATCAGGTAATCTCTTCAGTCTGCTGCATTCTTTGTTCCAAAAACGGAATTCACCTCTTCAAATGCATATCACAATTAGCAGGACTTAAGGAAAAAAATTCTGTGGTAAGAATAGTTTGAGAAGGGTTAGTACAGGAATGAATGAAAGAGAGAAAGGAAATGGTTTAATGTTATGTTTCGGTTAAGCCTGAAATGTTACTAAAAAGAAACTTCGAGCTCGCCTCGGTAGCGTGAAGGTAGCGTGTCTGCCTCATGTTCCAGAGCCCCCGAATCTTGGTAAGGGTGAGTTGCCTGGACAAAGTTTATCCGGGGTTTTCCCTTATCCTGAAAGACGATTGCCGAGTAACTCTAAGCTCTATAGACCCTGGGCTGATTTGAGCATCATTTCACCCATTCCATCCATCGTCCGATATGACTTAAGGTTAGAGGACACAAATTAAAAAAAAAAAAGGAAAAGCAGCTTCAAGGTAAACAAATTAATAGAAAGGTTCGTGTGCCTGCTCATTTTTTCCCCCTCTCTCATAATTGAGTTTAAAGTTCAGCTTAAGATTTGCTCTTAAATAACCTTTCCTTTTGATAAGCTTTTTGAAAATATTCTTTCAGAGAAAACCTGTACAGTCATCACTTTGTGAGGTGAAATCATGGGAGTCATATGCTTATTCCTTAATTCCATCTTCCAAAATATTATTATTCCGAAGGCGTTTTCTACTGCAGTTCTATCTTCTCCCACCCTTATAATTCTCCAATTTCTTACCCTGAGAATGTACTGACCATTTCCAGATTACTCTCCTTAGAAGTTTTAATTTCTAAATTTTTCATATTTAGTTATTTCATGGATTATTTCGTGGTCCCATATGAATATCAACAGGTTCCATTTTCGTATCGCCCTGTGAACTGTCACAGAATTGAATTCCCTTCTCTGAGGTTAATGAACAGTGGATTTACTCGTTGTGAAAATCAGGTCACGTCGAAACTATACAACTTTAATGTGTGAGGACAAAAACTGTGGAAAATCCCCAACTTGAGAGGTGTCAAAGCGGACACCATTTGGATCAGGAAACGTTCATCTACTACCTGAGCTAGAACAGGGATGAAATTCCCGCAATTGTGTACCCTCGTTTGAAACAAAAGCAGCTCTAGCAGTGGATGGTACCGTGCAGGTATTATTGTATGGATGCATTATTATGACGCTACAGTTATCTTAATGGGCCGGATGTTGGGGAATTAACCAACATTCTTAAGCTAATGAATACATTTGGGATAAAAATGCATGACCCAAAATTATGCAATATAAATATTTAAAAATAAGGTTAACGCAGAGATGATAAGCTTTAAAGTTCTAAGCTGATGGATTGTTTTAAGATTCATCAGTTCTCATTTTATATTCTAATCGCTCTCTTGGGCAAGAGACACCAGACACGTGCTTTATCACCAAACGTTTTTATTGTTCGCTGCATGTATTACAAGAAATAGTTAATAATGATGAAATTTAGATTCCCTGTTAGCCTTAAACGAAAGCGCCACGTGTCACCACTAATCTATTACATTTACACTCAGCATCTTCAAGGTTGTGACATGAAGATTTCCAAGAAATTTCTACCACCGTAGCAAATGAAATGCATATTTTCACTTTTCTACAATTAGCACGTAAAGTCTCCTTCATTTTGAATCACCTCTGGTTAACAGATAAACCGAATGAGATGGGTAAAATCAATACAAAATGTAAATATCTCAAAGCACAGTTTATAAAAAAATCAGTATTTTCTAGTTATTCATATTAACTGATTTGAACTTTCAAACACTTGTACAGGAATATGGAATACCTCGAAACAGTTACATAAACTATTGCTTACTTACAATTGCCTCCGTTTTATACAAACATACAGAGTAAACACGTCAGTTTTACATCCCTTTATGTCTGTGTTGCATTTATACTGATAAGATACGAGGGTGGTCTGAAAATTTTCCGATCTAATAAAGATACAAGACATTTTTTTAGATTTTTTTTTTAATTTTTATTTTTTACGTCGTCTCCTTGTAACTCTACACACTTCTCCCAGGGATGCTCCCATTTCTGAAACCCGTCCAAATAGTACTCGGCGTTTTTCACTGCAAAATAATTGTTCACCAAGGTGATTGCTTCTTCATTTGACGAAAATCTCTGTCCTCCGAGTACAATTTTCAGATGACGGAATAAAAAGGAGGCGCTTGGGGCTAGATCTGGTAAGTTAGGCGGATGGTCTAGCAGCTCAAACCGTAATCCGTGGATTTTCGCCATTGCAACCACTGAGGTGTGAGACGGTGAGTTGTCTTGGTGAAACAGGATTTTCTTTTTCTGCAAATGTGCCCGCTTTTCTGCACGTTCTGCCGTCAGCTTGTCAAGTAATGATGCGTAGTATGGTCCTGTAATATTTTTTTTTTCTTTTTGAAGATAATCATTAAAATAATTCTATGACTATCCCAAGAAACAGTCACCTCACTTTCCCCAGAAAAAAAAAAAAAAACCAGCTTTTTTTCTCTTTGAGCCAGTTCCCCCTTTGCAGTCCACTGTTTTGACTGTATTTTTGTTTCGGGCGTATAATGGTGTATCCAAATTCCATCTACAGTAATTAATCGTGGCCAAAACTGGAATTTATTGCGCCTAAACTGCACCAACAGAACGTTGCAAATGTTCATTCGAACACGTTTTTGGTCTAACGTGAGCAAACGCGGCACCCATCGCGCGACAGCTTTCTCATGTCTAAATGTTGATTTAATATGTGACTATCCCGTTCTTTTGACATGTTCATAGCCTCTGCTATCTCTTTCACTTTAATTCGGCGGGCGTCTAGCACCGTTTAGTGAACTCTGGCGATGTTTTCGTCGGTAGCTGCAGTTTTTGGACGTCCCGAACGTTCATCATTTCCCAAGCTCTTACGGCCACGTTTAAATTCAGCTACCCAAAATTTCAATGTGATAAATGATGGTGCAGAGTCCCCATACACAGAAGCCAACTCATCTTTGATTTGCATAGGCGTAGGTACTGCCTTTCAAAAACCAATATTTAATCACATCTCTGTACTCGATTTTGTCCATTTTAATGAAAACACTCACATCAACGCACTCAAACGACTGTTACATAAACAACTGAGCCTCCATAATGGCTGAAACTTTGGTGAGTATCTATCAACAGATGAACAACGAAATTCAGTAGCTTTTATTTACGAGTGCTGCCATCTTCATGTTGAGGTTGGAAACTTTTCAGACCACCCTCGTATTTGCACATTCAGCCTCTCAGAATCAACTGACTTGATAATGTGTCCATATTCGTTATAGATTTGTAATTTTACAGTTATTATACAAATTTTATTTCTACTAGGTTTAAACACATATTAGAGGGATATATATATATATATATATATATATATATATATATATATATATATATATATATTCATTCTCCATAGGATTGTTAGTTTCTATAGAAATTGGCATAGTTTACTAGTGTCCTAATTTGAACAATCTATTTTCTATGTTTTTTTCTTGGTATATTTCTCCAATTAATTTCGCAGTATTAGTCGTTTCTTCTTCATATTCTAAAGCATCTTTTATAGTAAAGGAATAGTGCAAATACATTTAAAAGTAACACTTTTTGAAATAAAAGCTGGAAGGTAGCAAATTTTAAATTTTAATTTAAAAGTGCACATTAGTAAACACGCAAACTAAAAAGAAAATATTTCAGTTTATATTGTACGTAAAATGTGTGATGCCACCGAAAAAAGTTTAAGTGGCCCATATTACTTTTTCATTTTTTATTCCCTGAATGGTTGTAAGGATAATTTCATTTGTCTGATACAAAAGCCTGGTTGCTCTGGGTAGGGCATCATTGGTGGGTTGTTTAACAAATTATTTTCTTCGTAATTTACATAACTACAGGAACAAATGAATGTGTTTTATAATGTGTTCCAAATGATTCTCATTTAGAATTTGAGACTGGCTAAATTGAAGCGAGAAACACTTGTTGAACATTTTCAAGCAGGCATAGCTTTACATTCTTTCATGATACTTATTTCTAATCATTCTTGTACATTAGCACGCCTCGTTAGAAAGACTACATTATCATCTTATAAAGTAATCAAGTGAAAAGAACAATCTGTTCCAATTCTTTGGTGTTCTTCCTTTGACGAAATGTATTGAGTGTATTTTTGATTTCTAATACAGTAGTTCCTACCAAATTTTATTGCCTACCATTCGTCTTCAACTTCTGAGTTTTCTGGGCCTTAAGGATTTCTGTGACTGAAATTTTATGAACATTTTCAAAAAATCATCTTTTCCTATTTTTAGTCTATAAAACTGTGTAAGTATTCCTGAATCCGAGAAATATTTATATAGGCACCGCGCTCCATTTTTAAATGCTCAAATCGAATTTGAGAATTACGAGAGTGCTAGTGTTTAGATATGAATTCTGATTATTTATCATTGTTTTCTCACTGAAATCTTCAGCTTTTTCCTTCATTTAAAATGCTCCTTGCATCGCAGTTTTGGTGTTAGACTAATGAAACTTGCTAAAAATATTCACAGAGATACATTGAACAGAAATTGCTCTGGATTTTATTGTGAGATGTATTTAAGCACACTTTCTTTACTTCAAACACCAACATTTCAACTTTTTGAGGAAAAAAGGCCATTTTCAGAGTTTTAAGAATTTCTGGACCCTTTAAGTTATTGAACCACAAAGAGAAACCCAGGGCATTGTTAAAAAGTGGATATATTGGGAATCTGGTGTTAAAATATTAAGACCAAAATTTAAGTTATTTTGCCTCAACGAACTTTTTTGGTGACGTAACAATAATCAATATATTTGCACATAATTTCCAAACTATCAAATTAAAACAGATAAAATTTGAGATGTATCATATTTGCATTGTGTTAATCTGTAGTATAAATCTTAAAAAAGCTATTGTTATTAGTTTAGGATTTCAAAATTTCGGCCATACATATGTTTAAGGTATTTGCATATACTGTTTTCCTACAACTTACATATAAATCTGCAGCATTATAGCAATGCCGGTTCTTTATATAACACAAATATGAACATCGATGTAATAGTTGAGAAACCCCCCCTATGTTCACCCCAATTCTTCTATTCACTGAAATTTTCCTGCTTTATCAATATACCAATATTTATTCTAACACGCATGACTACAGGTTAAGTAGCATTTGATGTTGAAGTTGCAGACACCCATGAAGACCTAAAAGGGGCCTCCTGTGCAAGCGTCAACAAGTGGGCCACACCTGTTCTCAGACCCGAGAGGAGCTGCAAACGAAAGTGGTGTCCAAGCAGGAAATGCAAAAGAAACCATTGCTGAAGGGCAAGATTGGTAACGCAATTGAAGCACAATACGCGCTGCCTAAAAGTGGGAGAAAAGAAAGCACCGTAACGTGGGAAAACCCACTTTCATATGTACCTCCAGAGGTTATGCGTTAGCCAGGTCAAGCTCAACTCTGCACCAGGTTGAACTGCTTCTAATGACACCTCACGCTGAAAAGTAATTTATCGCTCCGTATGAACGTTATGGATTTGAATAAAGAGCGAGATAAGAAGTGAATTTTATCACAGATGCACTTCTAAATGAAAATACTAAACAGAGTGTTGTAACTGCACTATCAGGCAGCGAATTAATCGAAATCAGATAATTAATAAAGAATATAAATTAATAAAAATGCTTTGCTAAACTAATATAAAAATCTTGTTATATTAATATGAAATTAGAATGGATAGAGTAATGATTAAAATAGCGATTAACTTAAAGAATAAGAAGGGAAGAATATAATTTAATATAAGATATACCTATACTAGCATCCAGGCAAGGAAGAGAAAATATCATTGTAAAAATCTGTACATTTCGGGAAGACAGGAAGGACCGTTACCTTCTTTGTGCTAGGAAAAGTTCAATGTCAGGGAACTATAGAATACTTCCAGCCAGGAATGTGTTGGGACAAAAAGGGTTTCAAAATGCAGTTAAGCATGAACACTAAATGGATTTACTTCGCTGGTTTGATATCGATGTATACCGTTACAAACAACTCAGGGTAGGCGTTACCCAACACAGAGTGGTCTGAACGTCAATGACTTAGATCAGTTTTGCAAACCAATGCGAAAATTCGAAATAAATGAGAAACCAATAATAATTTAACATTTGAGAAGGGTGAGCTAGTTTGGTCATGTGGTAAAGTTAGAGAGGGGGTCAGAATAAGGTTCGAACTCAATCGTGAAGTAAGAAAATGTACTTGAAAGGTGATACTACGACAGGAAGGACGTGTTTATGCGCGTTAAGAAGAGAAGCGAAGATTTATAAGTCTGAAATGTAGGGAAGTTAAGAATAGCGCAACCAGCGTAAGTGGAAGCAGCATTAGAAGTTTATTAGAGCTAAGTAGTCGCCGTATAAAGAAGAAATAGAAACCGCGCGGAAGTAACTTTAAACAAGTAATCCAAGGTTTCAAGTAAAATTGAATTTATGTTAGGAATTTTACTAACAGGTGGTCACCGATCCAAGTCGATAAGCAAACTTAGTAGGAATTAAACCAAATAATTCTACAACAAACCAAGTGTTATTAATACGACTGAGTAGTCAACAAACACCAAAATCCATTTCCTACAACCATTCACCTGAGGATAAGAGAACTCATAGCTCCAATTAGAACCCAATCAATTTAACACCGGTATATGGGTTTGCCGCCCTGTATAACAATGCAAACCGTTTCTAAAGACAAAATAGGACGGATAATTTGTGCCGGTGAATGGCTGCTTACTTTTTGGAAGAATTTCCATTCTTTTCATCATTTTACCAACTCCAGATATTGATAGTTGTTAAATATTACAGCAATACTTTCAGAAACCATTTACGTGACTAGCAGTATTTGGATAATTTTACTCCTAATTGTTGTTGTGTTGTTCCGGTTTTATTATTTTTATTGCTTTTATTTCTCTACTATGCAGAGGAAGCATTGTATTCCACTCAGACTTTCATTAACGAAATGTCACCGAAATAAAGTTTTGAGATTCCCTGAATAAAAAGAAAACCTTTAAAATATGTCTGTGTAGAACAATATAACACATAAATAGACACCTAAATACAATACTTCGTGGATGAGAGACGAAGACTTTGGAGAAAATTCCTCTATACTACATTATCTTTCACACGAACAAAAAATTGATCTTTTCCAAAATGGCTCTAACAAATTTGACTGAAAAAGTATTTTATTTATAAAAATATTTATATTCCCCACAATCAAATACCTGTAGAACTAATTTCCTCAGCCCTCTTCCAATATTCTCCATCTATTTAACTCTAGGTTGACTACGTCTTCCTCTTCCAGATGGGTTCCATTCTAAAACTTGTTTTGTTAATATTATATCAGACATTCTGTGGATATTCCCAGACCATTCTACCTGTTTAATCATATAAAAAGTAAAATTGAATTTTGGACTTTCATGGTTTGTCGTATCACTCTGTTAGAGAGTTTTTCTAATTTGGAGTGTCTAGCTATTACCTGAAACAGTCAGTTTCCGTAGACAATAACTATAAATCTAAATTCCTATTCAGCATCCAAGCTTCTATCCTATAAGTAACGTGTTTCTAATTATTGATTCATATATCTGTAATTTGGTTTCTAAACTTTTAATCTTGTTCCATAAAATGCCACTGAAGATGTATATTGCTGTTCTACCTTTTTAATTCTATATTTAATGCCTTCTTCTTGACTAAAATTTGAATTTATCTTCACTCTTCTTTTGATGTATCCCATGCCGTCTTCTAAAACTGGGTCTTTTTCTTCATCTCCGTAAGACAAATTGATTGTTTTCTTTAAATTAATTTTTAATCCCTATTTATTATATTTTTCAATACGTTTTCTACTCTAAATCTTCCTAGTCCTGAGCTATAACTATTTGATTAAAATAGTTTGGTTAAAATAGTCGCATCATCCAGAATTAACATAACCCAAGGTAGATAGAGTCAATATGAAAAATTCAATGCCGTGGCCGGGATTTGAACCAGGGATCTCCTGGTTTTCGTTCAGTCGCTCTAACCCATTGAGTTACCATGGCCAACTTGCCGTCATGACATTAAATTTTCCATTTGACTCGTATAGGGCTCTCGTATTCGAGATACACCGTTTGTGGCGACTTACTATCGTAAGTACTTGAGTCCCAGGCTTCATCATTTAACTCTTATTATTTTAGTTAATTGGTGGAAATTAGTAATTTCTTCACACTAGCCGTATATAGGCTAAGGGTTCTGATAGAGTCAACGTGAAAAATTCAATGCCACGACCGGGTTTTGAACCAGGGATCTCCTGGTTTCCGTCCAGTCGCTCTAACCGATTGAGTTACCATTGCCAAAGTGCCGTCCTGACATTAAATTCTCCATTTGACTCGTATATTTCCCCTGTAAACCACTAGGGGCTCTCGTATTCGAGATACACCGTTTGTAGCCACTTACTATATTAAGTACTTGAGCCCCAGGCATCATAATTTAACTCTTATTACTTTAGTTAATTGATGGAAATTAATAATTTCTTCACACTAGCCATATATAGGCTCAGGTTTTTGATAGAGTCAACATGAAAAATTCAATGCCATGGACGGAAACCAGGAGATCCGTGGTTCAAATCCCGGCCGAGGCATTGAATTTTTCATGTTGACTCTATCAAAAACCTGAGCCTATATACGGCTAGTGTGAAGAAATGGTTAACTTCCATCAATTAAATAAAACAACCCAGGGTGCTATAGCCCACGAAGGGCCAGGACCTGCCAACCCGACTTCCGGCTTCACGCCCACTTACGCACGGCAGAGGTGAGCAATCATCCAACCGATACGGGGAGGAGATGTGGTGAGCATCTTCGACATCCCCAGCCGGACAGTTGGCTTTCTTGACCAGGGCGCTTCCTTATCGCAAGCTCCTCAGTTTGCTCAAAATGCTGAGTGGGCTCAGGTTCTATACTCGTGACTTAAAATCCACACTATCATCCAGAATTAGGATTGTGAAAAATGTATCAGAGAAATTATTAGTTATTAGGGTTGTAGTTTACCACCAACCCTTTTCAACATATTTAATGAAGCAACTTTTACAAAATTGGAAACCTAAATGCAGTTATATAGGAATTCGCGTGAACAATTCTAATAAAAATATTACTTTTAAAATATTTGTATTGCAAATGAAAAGCTTATCTTAAATTTTCCGGGAGTAGCTTTTGAAATATTCATCAACAAAAATTACTTTTGTATATCTGGTATCCCGTAGAGACAGAAAAATTTTACAGTGCAGAAATGTAGATCTCGTAAAAACGTGTAACATAGGACACCCTTTTTTTAATGAAGGAGCATTACCATTATATTCCTTGTTATTTGTTTGAAGTGAGGGAAGTCATTCGTTTTTTGTGTCCTGGTCATAAAAAGAAAATAGAATTTGAATGTCAATACATAGTGAACAGATGTTACAGATTTGGTACTGCCTGAAGTTCAGTATACCAACAAGGAAATATATAATACAAGAATTTCTTATGTTATTTGAAATGTACTAAACTGTTTCATTTGTAGACTGAACTAAATAAGCAATTTTACAGCCATAAACTACAGAGTTACTACGGCTGATAATAAATGCGCCACTGCGCTTAGATGTAACTTGGCCGTATCAAAGCTTAGCACAACAGCAATGAGATTGTAATAGGATTAATGTGAGGATAATCATAAACACTTAGATGGCGCACATTTACACGACTTTCTCTACCAATGACAAAAGCACACGGTCATTATCACTAATCCTACAAAAAGTGGTTCTCTATACTCCCTACAGGATATATTTACTTTCTCTATAATTTAGTTGTAATTTCCATGTCAACTTTCGTTAAATCGTTAATTTATAATGCTTTAACATTTTAAATCTCTTAAGAGTTTTGCAGTAATATATGAGGACTGTTCAATAAAGAATTATTATAATTTTTCGCACAAAATTAAATCTTATTACATTCTGTTAGCTTAATGTGAAACAAACACGCCGTAGTAGTTTCATTGTTGGTACTCCTGGTTCCCGCCTGTGAGAACCAGGTAAGTTCAGACATGTTCAGTATCGCGTACCGCTGCAATGGAAGTAACATGCAGTTAAAGTTGATGTTAGAGGAAGATCCGGAGATTCTTTCAAACGTAATCACTGCTGATGAAACTTGGCTACATCATTTTGATCCTGAGAGCAAACAGCAAAGCTCAGTGTGGAAATCTCCTTCATCACCAACCCCCCAAAAGAGCAAAAGTGGTTGCTTCTGCTGGGAAAGTTATGATCATGTAATTCTTTGATATTCATGGAATGGTTTATGAGCATGTTGTACCTGCACACAACTGGACAATACTACAGGAATGTCCTGAAAACATTGAAAGTCCAAATCAGGCGTAAAAGACCACATTTCCATGAAGCAGGTTGGATGCTGCACCACGATAATGCGCGACCGCATATTACCAATGTTATTGCTGAATATCTGCAAAAATCAACGTGAGGTGCATCCCTCACCTTCCCTATAGTCCGGAGTTAGCCCCATGTGACTTTTTCTACTCCCTAACTTGAAGAAACGCCTTCGTGGCAGGCATTATTCATCATCAGAAGCAGTGGTGAAGGCTGCGGATGCGATTTTGAAGGATCTCTCAAAAATGGTTCCCAGCATGTCTTTGAAGACTGGCAGAAACGCTGGGACAAGTGCATTGCATTCAGGGGAGACTATTTTGAGAAAAACCATGAAAACTATGTGGATGAGTAAAGGTACGTTTTCAAGAAAAAAAAAAGCGATAACATTTCAATTCCTATAGTTTTATATGCATGCAGAAAAAAAATGTTTACTTTTTCTATCATGTGCATAGTAGGTAAAGTATTGTATTCCGCACAATAAATTTGATACACAGATTTCATTGTAAATAGTAATTTTGAAATTCCCTGAATCCAGAACAAAGTAACTTTTAGGACCGTGCGCACACTCGTACGTGCGTACGTAGCTGTGAAGAGTATGCAACCGAAAATTAGGCTAAATACAAACTCAGTATTTAAGTTCAGCTTTTTGAAGAATGCGGTCGGAGATTTCCAAGAAGAGCCTACGCCTCAAACTATCCATTACATGGAAGAACTTCCGTACATCTTGATTTTGCAAAAACTGCCCTTACGATTATGATTAAAATACAATAGGTATACATAAGATCGTTTCATGATAAACACAATATATATATATATATATCAAATTTCCCACTGAGTTTTGAATAATTTGCAAGCATTAATGAGCTTTTGGAAAAAATATGTCTGTACAAAAGTGAGCAGCGAAAATGATGTGATTGCAGCACACATCTTTTATATTTCGTATACATAAAGTCATGGAATGTGATGAATTTCCAATTACGATTTCATGCTTCTAATGCAGGAAGCGTTGGAATGGGATATACAATTTGCAATCTTGTGCGGAATAGCACGCAAAACCATGTGAAATCAAAACATTATTTCCAGGCATGAGAAACTTCATTAAAAACATCTGCAGTTAAGTTTCCGTTATGAAATCAGCACACAAGATTTGTTCAGCTGGCTGATGTTAAACTAATGCTAAATAAAGTCAGTCGAAGCTTTTCGTACCCCTTTGTTGCCAGCTTTGTATATGGAATGATTCCTTTTCATATTTACGAGAGTGGTCTGAAAAGTTTCCGAACTCAACATGAAGATGGCAGCACTCGTAAATAAGAGCTAATGAATTTCGTCCATCTGTTGACAACCACGCACCAAAGTTTCAGTCATTTTGGACGCTCAGTTGTTATGTAACAGTTGTTATGTGAGTGTTTTTGTGAAAATGGACAAAATCGAGTATCGAGCTGTCATTAAATATTTATTTTTGAAGGGCAATACAAATACGCACACCAAAGATGAGTTGAATTCTGTGCACCATCATTTACCACAGCGAAATTTTGGGCAGCTGAATTTAAACGTGCTTGTAAGAGTATTAATTATTATCATTATTCGGTGTTGGATGGATTCCTATTGGTTACAAGTAAGGAAGAGTAAGTTTGCGTCTTATTTCCTTTTTATTAATTTATTTTACAACATAACATTTTCATTAATGCAACATGTCTACAACACTTTAACACTATTTTGGCGATAACCATAGTATATTAATTTTATAGTGCACTATTAATTATACTTTTTATGTTTTCCTTGGTGTTTAAAGTCTATTTATTATTATTATTATTATTATTATTATTATTATTATTATTATTATTATTATTATTATTATTATTATTATTATTATTATTATTATTATTATTATTATTATTATTATTATTATTATTATTATTATTATTATTATTATTATTATTATTATTATTATTATTATTATTATTATTATTATTATTATTATTATTATTATTATTATTATTATTATTATTATTATTATTATTATTATTATTATTATTATTATTATTATTATTATTATTATTATTATTATTATTATTATTATTATTATTATTATTATTATTATTATTATTATTATTATTATTATTATTATTATTATTATTATTATTATTATTATTATTATTATTATTATTATTATTATTATTATTATTATTATTATTATTATTATTATTATTATTATTATTATTATTATTATTATTATTATTATTATTATTATTATTATTATTATTATTATTATTATTATTATTATTATTATTATTATTATTATTATTATTATTATTATTATTATTATTATTATTATTATTATTATTATTATTATTATTATTATTATTATTATTATTATTATTATTATTATTATTATTATTATTATTATTATTATTATTATTATTATTATTATTATTATTATTATTATTACTACTACTACTATTACTATTACTATTATTACTATTACTACTACTACTACTATTATTATTATTATTATTATTATTATTATTATTATTATTATTATTATTATTATTATTATTATTATTATTATTATTATTATTATTATTATTATTATTCAACTTCACACTTCTTCTTCCTTTCATGATTTAGAGCAACTGACCTGTTTCGGCGTTATTTCTCCTCTGCCTTAGTCACAAAGATTCACGTCGTCTTCTCGGTTTACATAATACGATTGTATTCGGCACTGTCCTATCATCCATTTTATTTAGATGTTCCTTCCATTTATATCTGTATTCATCTATTTTTAAATTTATTGCATATTTATTTAATCTGTTTCTAGTTTCTTGAGTTTGTATTTTTATTTTATCCAATTTGTATACTCTAATAAAGACCTGAGGAATACCATTTCTGTCGTCCGAATATGACTATAATCTTTCTTTTTCTCTCTCTCTCTCTCTAATGTCTAGGACTCACTGTCAGGACCAGTAATGGCATTACTTTATAGAACTTACTCATAGTGCCTATTTGAGTTATTTTTAATGTTCTTTTAATTGTTCCACACATAATATGATCTTTGTTGAATTTATGTGTAATACCTGAAGCGATAAAATGAGTGGAGCAAAGGAGCCCCACGTTGGGCGCCAGTTTGATACTAATAAATGGTGGCGCAGGGTAAAGCAATGAGGTACTCTCAGGGTATGCGTGGATATATATGAGTAAGGATGGTTCTAGTGACACTGGAATACAAGTTTCAAACTGACTTAATAACTGCTCCTCGTACTCGTCACATCAAACTCGAAGTTGTCGACCAAGATTATCAATATTTCACTGTTCAGAGTTACCGTATGTAGAATGCTTATTACTCGATAAAACTTAATTCGTTCTTCACGTACATATGAACCAATAAGTATCCTCTCTCATCACTTCTGGTCTGCGTTGCTCAAGACAGAACCAGATAGCTGCCTTAATCGGCCGCAAGCCGCAGACTGTCTGTCCTTACTGGGCACAGCTGCCTGTGTGTGTAACTTTCACTTCTGGAAGCCCTCTTTTCACACAAAGATTCCCTTTGTGACTATTTTGTCCATTGTGATTATTAGTCTCAGCCACGCCATTATTAAGGGTCCGAAGAATACCTTTTCAAACGAAGTCAAGTGTTACTCCTTTACAATTCTTTTGTTAAAACAACACAACTCAACTGCACGTACATGCGTTTCACAAAGATACAAGATTTCTTTGAAATCCATCACGCTTCTTTACTTTTAGCAATCCTTTAATTTTGGTATCATACCTTAATCAATCCGATAAGTGGCTAGCCCCGTAGCTCAGTCCGTAAAGCGCCTGCCTGCCATGCGTGGGGCCCCGGGTTCGATTCCCGGCTGGTGATTTTTTTTTCGGACAAGATGATTCCTCATCTTCCACAGAGTCCGAAAGTATGAATGTGTGCGGATCTAATGATTAAACCCCAACGAATACGAGTTAACAGCTTCGAGATGTTCCAAAAGACAACTGCCGCCGTTATGACCATTGGAGTTAAAGGCGGGGTATAAATGGGGGGCGGGGTACGATAAGTAATGTTGTACTTTAAATAGTTGTAAATCTGAACTTATTTCCCACAGTTGTCTTTGGAATGCCCTGAATTACTTTTAATACCTAAATTATTTCTAATACTAATTTTCGAAGCCAATACTTTTAGATTTTCTTTACTAAATCTTGTAGTCGAATCCCGAGTTCCTGCGATGTTGTTTACTTAATTAGATATAAAATTGCAAAGAGAGTGTAATTTTTCAGTATCTCGGAATGGTGGAGTCACGATATTTTACATCTGTTGTTAGCTGAGTTTTCTGTTTGAGTAGCTATTTCCAGATGTCAAGAATGCGTTGTATGTAGTTCCTTTTGTAATGTTGTTTCTTTCCGTCTGCCATTTATCCATGACTTTTCTTTAGATCAAAGATTATCTCGCCTCACGGTAATTTTTCATAAACAGTGACCGTATTTCCGCCCTTGGCTCTTTCTTTTGTGAGGTTGCCCGTGAGCTCATTTCCTGTAATTCCAACATGAGCCTTTAACCACCCGAAATGCATTTTCTACCTCTCACCAGCTAGGTCTCTATTGTAGCGTTACCGCGATTCCTGTGATAAGATCCACTGTTCCAATCATCCTCATTTCATTCTATTCAAGTTTTAAGACTTTAAGTTATTTACTCTTGCTGCCTTATTGTTACAGCATCTATAATGAAGTGGTATGTCCCAACATTGCCATCGATTTTACAATCATCAGTGTACATTTCTATTAAAGTTTTTGTTACTGTCAACTTTTTCGATTATTGGTTTTTCCGATGGATTGAGGTGATTCTCTAATACTCCTCCCCTTTCAGGAGGTTCATGGGTTTGATTCAAGCGGCTGACTTCCCTACTCATGAGTTCTAGTTTTTCGGAGTTTTACCCAAGTCTGTAGGCGAATGCCATCGCTCGAATTTTCTGCCTTCACACCTCATTTGTCATTTCATTTTTGCTTACTTCCTGGTTGGCTATTTCAGTTTTCCAGGTGCCACCGACGTGTATGCCAGGTGAACTCTTCCCTGTAAATCGTCATTCTCCGGATCGAGGGATATCTCAGAAGTATCTGAGTCCCCGTTACCCCAGGGAATGTATAAACAGACAGTGGGGGAGAAGGGAGAGCCACACTAGGGAGGGTTAATTCATTGTAAGTGTGCTTTATGAGGGGACTGGGATTGCATTACGGAAGGGATTCGGTATGTAGGCCACCATGCTGGGCCCTTTGTTCCTATGCCCTCAAGCGGGGGCACTCCCGGGAGGAAGGATGAGGCGAAGGAGACAGAGGGTGGCCAACCCAAGAAGCAACGACAGTACAGAGGGCAGGGTCCCTACAGTTTACTTGGATACAGACTTCCGCCGACAGACCACGACAACGAACTCGCTCCCCTACAGCAGGACGGCAACGAACCCAGCAGCCGAGCCAGGCAGGTAATCCGAGTCCCAAAGGTCACTGGCTGGCGGTCCCGAAATGGTCCCAGCAGAGGAGCGGAGACCGGCAACCGACCGACCGGAGTAGGAAGTAGTTTTCCTCAGAACATATCATCCCGCCATGCAGCGCCGAGACACCCACCGACACTTTTACCCTGAAAGAGACCACAAGATGAGAGATGATATGAAATGATAATGGAGATGAAATGGAGGGACAGGAAATTCGCGGGATGTAATTAACCTACCCAGCATTCGTCTAGTGACCCGGGAAAACCCCCCAAAACCTATGGGTCAGGTAGATCGGCCACGGGAATTGAACCCGGGCTTCCGGAATGCGGGCCACAGAAATGTGTGTAGTGTTTTAACGCCCGCTTTTACTACATACGGCACCGCAGGCGGTGACACTGATACATGAGATGAAGATGGAGCACCGGTGGAATGAGATGGCGGGGCAAACCGGAGATCCCGGAGAAAACCCGCCCCAGCGCCGTGTTGTCCACCACAAATCTCACTTTGCGGTCGCCTGGGATCGAACCCGGGCCGCCTTGGTGAGAGCCAAGCGGCCTAACCACTGAGGCACGGCGCGGTCGCGGGCCACAGACGAAACCGCCTGAGCCATCCCGCTCGGTCTGCTTTGTGAGCGAAAAGTTGTAAAACTGATTTTTTATTTATGAATGCTTTTTAACTATTGTAGTTAACTGCTAAGGATTTTCCCCATCACCCTCCGTTGGGTTTCAACCTCTGACCTCTCGATAACCAGAAGCAAGCACATTGCCCCTACTTCACGGAGGCGACAAGGACATTTGTAGGATAACTCAATGAATTTGCTTATCTGCGATGAAAATAGACTGGGGGAGTTCAAATCTATACTTTTAGTAATCTTGCACCCTGCCTGTCGTCTCCCCCCTATCCGGCAACTCTTAGTATCTTCTCATCTCACTCTTTCTCTTGTTCTCGAGATGAAAGAGTTTTCATAGATAAAAACTAAAACTCAATTATCTCACCCCTCTTCCTGGAGATGGTCCGAAACTCGTCAAAGTGATGCGACACATTCTTGGTTTATTTTCGATCTTCCTATGCGTTAGATCGTATATGGAATTTCTCTTTAGAGCAAACATAGTACCCTATTAAATCAGTACAATCCAATAGGATTATTCCATTACTACTGTCGTCCATGCTGTAAATACGGGATGTGAAGATTATTCCATACCCAAATCCAGGATAAAATCAGTAACTTATTTGGAGATTGGCACCATCACATTATGTTGCAGAAATCTGGCGTATAGAAAATTAATATCAGACGAACAATATTTTGAATTGATAGCAGAGGTCCAAAAGTGTGAAGCATCATCCAATCTGGCAACCCTGTCATGCAGTCGGTAGTGGCTAAATCTACCACTTCCGTTTCTGTAATAAAACCTCAACGACAGAAAGCGGAGGTGCACCGGTATCATTTATAAGACAATAAGTGAGATATTTTCAGTCTGCTGCACATTTTAATGAATTCTCGATTTTGTGTGTCTGCATTACTTCCGTACAGACAGACACAAGCAACTTATCATACTCTCTTCATATCTTAATTAATATCAAATGCAGATTAATGCAACCGCTCCCAATTAAATTTATAAAAATGTTCAACTTCTGCCCTTAGTATTCAGATAGTCTGTTTTAATTAGAATCTCACATAACTTTATATAACACCTGGTTGTTATAATAAAACCTCTTTTATGGGCTATATCTGTCATGCTCTAAGGTTATCTTAACACTCCTGCATTAGAAGAGATCGAAAGATACAATAACGCAAACACCGACCAACTTTACTAAAACTTACCGTGGGGTGGTCTGTTTATACAAGCCGATACCTTTCGAATAATATTTTCCACTCTTCAAAGCCAAGGGAGGTGGTATTCGAGAGATCGCGAGTTTGAACCCCGTGAACCGACTAAGTATTGCTGGGATGGATAATCTATTCTAATGATTACTTTACTTTCTTTTTCATTTCACTTCCTTGTCATGTTCCAGGTTTGGTTGTACACGTAGTAGTTCAGGCGTATGCGGGCAGATGGTACAGATGCTGCATTATGTAAACCTTCTTCTCTACTCTTCCTTAAAACTGCTGCTCCGGTCATTAGGATCGCTTCGTCACTCTCACATTCGATGATGCTGAGAAGCTTCGGTGGTCCATCGCATGGCAATCTTATTGTTAGTCATCTATGCATCTCTTCGGCTTCGCTGACTTCTTCCTCTATCAGTCTTTAACGGGGTACTAACGATTCTAGAATAACCGCGCAAGCACAATACCGCCCAATACAGCTGGTGTAAATCGCAGTATGAAACCAGACTCTCCCAGGCCAGCCACTGCACATCAAAATGGCCCGGTTTGCTGACGACGTGCTCCTGTTCCGCACATAAAAACATCTGCTAAGAGCTTTCAACGCCATAGAGAGAGATTCCTCCGCTTCATCCTGTAAGACAGTATACTGCCAACAGAAACAAGTAGGAAGTATAAACGGGAGCTTTAAGGACCTTTTTAGTGTGCACGAAGCATTTTAAGAAGCACAGAAAATATATAGTGCATGTAATTAATATTTAAATCAATAAATGTAATAACATCAGGCTATATTTGGTTCAAAGATTTTACAATCATTTTTCCGCTCTTATATATGTTTCTCTTTTTCAATTTTCTTCTACGAAATTTAAGTAGAAAAAATATTTTATTCTACTCACAAATTCAATGTTGACATTGCACTAGAACTATGTGCTTTGAGGACTCTGGACCCCAAAAAGCAAAGGTCTGCCGGCACGTCTGTCTATCTGTATGCCTTGAACAGCATAACTTGCCAACGAAAAATTAAAAACCAATTTTGGCATTGTCTTCGAAGGCTGCAGCAAGAAGATTTTCAACAAAATTGCCCCTTTAAACTAAACTATAAAAATAAAAAATAACCCTGGTACGACAGCCATAAGAGCACCAAGGCCTAACAACCCGACCTCACGCCCACTTACGCACGGCAGAGGTGAGCGATCATCCAACCGATACGAGGAGGAGATGTGGTCAGCATCACAGCATTCCCCAGCCGGAATGTTGGTTTCCGTGACCAGGGCCGCCTACCTAGCGTAAGTTCCTTACATTCCTCACAATGCGAGTGGGCACCGGTCCTATACCCGAAACCTAAAATCCGCACCCCATGGATGGAATCGAACCTGGGCATGCCGTCTTAGCCCGCTACGCCACGGCACAGGACTCAAATTAAACAATACGTATAAATAATTTTGAACATTTAAATGTACTCAAAAATGTCTATCGATTCTCATTAAATTACCATTTATTTAAGATAATTTTGTAATAAATTAAACGTATATCTTGAATTTTTGGGAACAGCCTCTCTTCATTCTGGATGAACTTTGCGTAACAGATAAAAGATTGAAAAAGTGTTACTACACAAAGAATGTAGGTCTCGATATAACAGACAATTTCTTGTCAAATAGCTCTTTTTGTAGATATAAAATGTTGGAGATATGCCTCTTTTTTTTTTTTTTAATTTTGCAACAAGGTTTTTTGTTCCATTTATCTCTAATGGTCATATCGGCGACTGTTGTCCTTGGGAACATACGGAACGTGTTAACTCGTATTCGTTGGGTTTTAATCATTAGATTACGCACTCTCATTTATACTTCCAGTCTCTGGGGAAGTTGTTGTTGTTGTTGTTGAAATTTACGTCCTCCAACGTCAAGTCATATCGGACGATGAATGGAATGGGTGAAATGATGCTCAAATGAGCCCGGAGTCCATGAAGCTTGGAGTTACCCGACATTCGTCTTTGAGGATAAGGGAAAACCCCGGAAAAACCTTATTCAGTAACTCGCCCTGACCGAGATTCGAACTCGGGACCTCTAAAACGTGAGGCAGACATGCTACCACCACGTTACCGAAGCAGGCTCTCTGGTGAAGATGAGGAATTATCTTGGCAGGCGAAAAATCCCCACACCCACCGCGGATTTCGAATCCGGGACCCCTCGCACGTCAGCAGGTGACAGCTACGGGGCCAGCCACACATAGATTATCAAATAAGAAGTCATTCGTTTTTAAGTTCTAGCCACACAAGGAAAATAGTCATATGGGCCAGCTCCTATAAAAGGGCGTGCTTAATGCTACTATATTTCCATTTTTCCAAAGAACTTCAAAAAATAAATGTATCTAGTTAAGTTCATTTCTGCAAATGTTTAACTGGATTAGGATGAAGTAAAAGAACAAATGTTTTAAGGAATAGATTGTACAAGATGGAGTAGAAAATGTATCATGTCATAACGCCTAAGCATATGCCAAAAACGTTCTGAAACAGTTTGTTATCAGTCCAATGCAATGCCGGAAATGCACTTTTAACACCTAAAAATAAAGGAAGTTACTACTGAGTGCTTTGTTTAAAACATCCAATAATGGATTTTATTTACCAGTTAAGTCTAACCTACTAATAATTTCTTTGTTTACTATGTGTGGACATTGATTAGGTATCTCCTAGCTATTGGTGATGTCCCTGTATCTCTGTGTATCACACACAAAAGAACGCATTTGCGTTGGCTTTGTGAGTATTATTGACGCATTTTCCTCAGCGACCTCCTTAGCTTTCATATGTTTTGGTAACACTCCCTTCTTAGGCTCTTTTTCTGCTCAAGAGTCACGTTTCGCAAACAACTGGGACGCTTACACTTAACTCACAAACAGCAATTCACTTTATAAAAACAAACACGGTCATAGGTGTCTTGCATTCTGTCTATTGAGAGACTTGTGGTGGCATCAGCGCTAATTGCTTGAAAAATGATACCGGAATTATTGATTTAAAAGATTATAACTATATAAGGTGAGGTAGATAATAATTTGTAGTATCCGTATATCCAAAGAAATGCATAATGTAAGATGCACAGGTTAAAAGTTTGTCATAAACAGAAGGTTTTAGCAGATTTCGTATTACGAAAAAGCAATTAGTTGAGTGAGTATAACTGAGGCAATCAGACGTTTCGATGAAATCAATTTTGGAAAAGGTCCATTAGCTCAAAACATTTCTGGAACTCTGAAAAGTGCAAAAATTTACCAAGTCATAGAGCAAAAATGTCCTTAAGATGCCATTGAGAATTTGAGAATTTGGGAACATGTTATAATAATTGCTGAAATAGGCGGGATGTACGAGGTGCTTTCAAGTTATAACATCTCCTCCCCCCCACAAAGTAATCACAAGAAAAATTTGAAACTACTGTCACTTCACAATATAATCTCCCTCTATCCATATACATTTTTCACAACGTCGAGGCCATGATTCCACGGCACTGCGAACGCTTCTATAGGAGTCTGTTTTGACCACTGGAAAATCGCTGAGGCAATAGCGCGGCACGACTAGTAAATCTGCGACCACGGAGTGTGTCTTTCATCGTGGGAAACAGCCAAAAGTAGCTAGGAGCCAGGTCAGGTGCGCAGAGAGCATGATCAATCACTTCAAAGTTGTTGTCAGTATTTGTGGCACCCATCTGGAAGACACTTTTCGCAATTTCAAATCTTTATGCAGGATTGTGTACATAGATCCCACGAAAATGTCAATTTTGGTGGGAATGTCTGCAGTGCTCAATCGGCGATCCTCCAAAACAACGTACTCCACTTGCTGGATCATGTCGTCAGACCGGCTGGTGCGAGGTCGTGACTGTCTACACGATGTACTGTGTTCATTGAACCTCCGTAGGGGAAGGGATCCGTCCCTTTCAGCTGCCAAATTGCGGGCGCTGCGGACCCTTAGCACTCGTGGTACCTCTGACGTTACTAGAGGAACCTCGGGCCGAACAGCCGAGCCCCTCCTTCGGGAGTTGTTCGGATTGGGATGGCCTCGAGGGGGCAGTGTGTTCCCGAAACCCGTGGGAATCGGGTACGTCTTCGGACGGGGTTGAGGGAAGCCATTAATTCTCCCGGGTACTAGCCTGCAAAGCTAGTAGAAGGTGTGCTAGATCGCCAGGCGGCCCCACCGAGGTTGTTTGCTAGTCTTCACCTTGAGTGTTGACGCGCGTAACTGGCGTATCCACTTCCATCCCGTCTTGAGTCCATAGGACCAGATGGGGGGGCTTGTTAGTCTCTAGGTCTTGCCCTAAGGAAAGCCCCACGGAGGACGCCGAGCGCCCTTTGGGACAGCTCGGATACTCCCTGGTCGAAGGAGGCCCAGGTCCAGTTCCTACGGGTTCAGGACTAATGGGAGTAGAACCTCTGGACTAAACTGTGTTCATTGAACTACCCGAAGGGGAGAGGATCCGTCCCCTTCAGCTGCCGAAGTGCGGGCGCTGCGCGCCCCTAGCACTCGTGTTACCTCTGACGTTACTAGAGGAACCTCGGGCCGAACATTCCAGCCCCTCCCTGATAGGGAGTTGTTCGGATTGGGTTGGACTCGGGGGACAGTGGTTCCGAATACCCGTGGGAGATCGGGTACGTCTCCGGACGGGGTTGAGGGAAGTCATTATTATTCCCGCTTACTGGCCAGCACAGCTAGTAGGTGTGCTAGATCAGCAGGCGGCCCCAACGAGGTCATATCGGTAGCCTTCCCATTTTGGAGTTGACGCGCGTAGGTGGCGTATCCACTTCCATCCCGTCTTGAGTCCACAGGACCAGATGGGGGGGGGGGCTTGTTAGTCTCTAGGTCTTGCCCAATGGAAAGCCTCACGGAGGAGCCGGCCGCCCTCTTTTGGGACAGCTCAGTATCTCCCTGGTTGAAGGAGGCTCGGGTTCTTGGTCCTACGGGTCCAGGACTAATGGGAGTAGAACCTCTGGCACTAACTGTGTTCATTGAACTGTCGCACCCAGGAACGCACATTAGATATATCCATGGTACCATCACCATATGCCTTACTCAACTGGCGATGAATTTCAATAGGTGTCACACCACGAACATGGAGAAACGAATGATTACACGCTGTTCTTGCAATGAAAATATCGCAATTTTAAGAATCAAAATCAGTTCTAACTCTTGTCACTGCCAGTAGAGTCTGTTCAGTTAACTCGTGTGCACATTGGCCGCTGCCTTTGACGAACCCTTATAATTGTTTTACAACACCGACCCTCCTTCTCCCAGATCTTTCTGCAAGGTTGCCACCTTTCCCAATACGTCATGGGTATCGTACAAGGTTTCGTCTAAATAAATTATCTTATGTCCATTACTGCAAAACCGCCTTAGTTTTGACAAACATATATATATATATATATATATATATATATATATATATATATATATATGTGTGTGTGTGTGTGTGTGTGTGTGTGTGCGCGCGCGCGTGCGTGTATGTATCACCAAGCTACAATTCTACTGGATTCCATAATAACCCTTAACTTATTCAAAGTGCGGTATTTGAAACCCAGCTCCTTTAGGAGGCCGCGCAAAGTGCAATGCCCATAAGGAAAATCACAATTTTTTTGGAAATGTACAACCAATTCGTCTAAGGTGGGCGCTCTCCCTTTTGCATAGAATCTATACATTTCTCGGCGAATTAAATCGCATGTAAAATTATCTACTTTAGAGAAATGTTTCCTTTTGTTTTCACACTTGATCAGCGTCTTTGGTATTCCTTTCGTCACAATTTTTCTTACCGTATTTATGTGAATACTCAGAATTTATCAGGTTCATTGCACGACCCCTTACCAGGATTATTTGTCAGCACATATTTATATGTGTTCAAAACAAGCGCTTGAATTTGCTTAGAAAGTGTTCCCAGTATAACTTCGCTTTTTAAGGCTTTTCCAGTAATATAACTCGGCCCAGTTATTCACACTATTGTCATCACTTTGATTATTTTCACTTGACTGAAAGTAATCTACTACTTCATCTGCATTTACCACTGCATTTCCCTCCTAGGGTCTCCACATTGTGACACACAACGAATTTCTGCACGTAATGAAACAGATCAACTGGAAGTTGGAACTTTGGCAACTGAGACTCCACGTGGATTAGACATGGGACTGTCACTTCGAGAAACTCAGGGTTGCTATTGGTCCTCAACGACAGTGCTCCATTTCTGAAGTGTGGAGATAGATTTATGACGGTCATTAGTGGGCGGGAGGGTAGTTTCCTTTGAGCGGCAACTGCACTCGCGTTCCCTAGACAGACTCTACAATGCTGCCTCTGTCATGCATTCACAAAGAGTCCACGTATATTAAAAAGAAAAAAAGAAAACATAAGATCCTATGTGGTCCCAGTCCTGCAAAAATAGGTGTTAAGCTTGAACTCACCTCGTATATTGATAGAATATGTATCTTCATTTATGAAATACAAGTGTATGATCCATTCTAAGTTCATAGTGTCTACAGACTACGCCAGTTTTATATATATTTGGCGGTCGCTGCAAGAACATTCCCCGCAAATTCTGTTTTCTATTTTTGTTACGGAAACATTTGATATGCAAATAATACATCAATAATTAATTTCGTGTGCCAAGATTAAAAACACGGTTTAATTCTACATGCTCGAACATTACCTAACTCGCTTCAAATTGCTCAGATTTATCATCATTCATTCTCATTCATTCATCAACAGATTTATCGAATATCTAGATATTGGAGATGATATCAATAGGTGTTGCACATAAAGGAGGCGTTATCCAAAGTAAAATGACTATTGTTACAACCTTCGATACCGTCTTTGAGCTTGTCACCGAGGATAGTGCAGTTAGAAAAGCGAGAGGAGCTCGATGGGAGATTGTGATGCCAATATACTTGCGGTGAAACGCTGGTGTACACATACGATAAACCAAGACTGCAGTGCTCCTCTAATTGAATAGTTTCTCTTTGAAACTGCTAAACGCCTTACTATGAAAACTAAAATTTAGTTTGCATTACATAGTTGAAAAACGCTAGTCAAATTTTTTTCTTTACTCTTGTTCTGATGGTTAAGTTAAACTATACGAAATCTCCTTCTCCTCCCTCTCTCTCTTTCCGTGTAACGGAAGATAAGAACGTCGCGACTTCATGTATGTGTTTTGATTAGATCCGTTTTCTTTTCATCTTTCTCAGCTTCAGTGCATGTTCGACCGTTCCTAGTGCGGGTTCTTATGTTCTCTGTGGTCAAATTGTGATTAATTCTGTTACAATGCCAAGAAATGTGTATACTTTAGCATACTGCATATTCATGTATGATGCTTATTTGTGACCAGAGTCTTGTACAGAAGTGACACGCGTAATTTTAGACTGATTTCCTGATATTACTGCACCTCACAGAGAGACAGTTCGTAAATTAGTAAAGAGATTCAGAGAAACTGGTTCTGTTCTTGATAAGAAACCCAAAAGAACTTGCCATGTACTTACAAAGGAAACACTTGATGAGTTAGGACACAATTTCGGACATAGCCTAAAAATGTCTCTGAGTAGGTTATCAGAGGTAACGGGTGTTTCACATTTCTCGGCTTGGAAAGCCACTGAACTTCTGAAATTAAAACCATATAAGATAACCGTGGATCAGGAACGGCACCTCATGATACTGTGAGTAGAGTAAATTTCTGCAATTGTTAGTGAATAAAGTTAATGATGACTCTATGGACCAAAATTTAACCTTTTTTCACAGACGAAGCATGGTTTTCGTTACATGATCATGTATCGTCACTAAACAGAAAATATTGGAATGCAGAAAGACTCAATATTGAGCCCGAAATGCCATTGTATGACCAGAAAACTAGTCTTTGGTGTGATGTGAATGAGTACCGAATTATAGGGCCTGTATTCATTGAGGAAACAGTTAACGGACAGAGGTACAAGGATGCATAAACAAACCATTAGTGAAATATTTGTGTGACATTGAGTGCACACAGGAATATTTTCAACAGGACACTGCTACAGCGCATAGAGCTGATGTATCGTTGCAATTAATTAGGAAACATTTTGAAGATAGGTCCGTCTGTAGAATAGATGCCTTAGGGTCGTATGGGCCGCGTATTGATGCTTCTCCATGGCGCTACTTTACGAAACTTCATCTCTGCCATATGTGGAAGATACATTTAGGCATAGGACCACAAAATTCTACGACCGATTGCCAATCCATTCTGGTTAGGTCTCTTAGGGATTGTCATCCCAGAGAACGCGACTAGAACGATACAGGCTTTCCCACATTGCTTGTGGCATAACCGGTAACCATAACGTAATTACAAAAGCCCCAAATTAACTACAATCCTTTCAAGAATTTGTCTGGATTCCCAAATTTACATGTATTTTGACTTAAATAATTAATTAACGGCCGCTGCACCCGAATTCGCAGCCGTTGAGGAGTAAAACTGTCATTCCTATCTTTCTTTATCCCTACTAAATTGTCACCCTGTCCTGTCACTTCGGGTTAAGCCTTTACAGGGCAGGTGCACGTGTGATACACCTCGGGCCGTACCTACGCCCAGCATCTCCCTCGTCGTCCACAAGGCACCTAACGTAACAAATATAGGATCATGGACTTAATAAGTGGTTGAAGGAGATGCGACTACAAATTGTCTGCTTCGTGAATAGAAAACATGGTGAAATAATTTGGACTTGCAAGCATTACATAGCCTACAAACATACGAACATTTCTTTGTACAACTGGAAGGATTCTTCTTCGTCCTGGCAGAAGCAGTTGTGGTCCTTACACAGAGATGCTCCTCCAGGCCTACATAAAATTTTCTGGTAATATTTTTCTCCCCTCATATGGGATAACATATTCCAGAATTATTTATTATTGTAAATTTAATTGGTGAGACCTGGACACTAAATCATTGGTCTTTCGCTGTATTAAAATGGATAAGACATCTTTTTGGGAAGAAAATAAATTTTATTGTGACTGCTTTGAGCCTTAGAAAGTTAACTTCACATTGTAGATTTAACTACACAATAAAATACATTTTGTAGCACAGGAAGAATAACAGAAGCCGACTGTTATTGACTACACTGTTTATTAAACTGTAGAAATGGAAAACCCAATTTTCTCTGATGAATATTGCGCTATAAAACTCTTTCAGTTTCATTATAAAGTCCTTGAACTTGATTATGGACACATTAGAGCTATACAAATCATGCTTGCGAGAAAGCCCTTGGCCTTCAGTTGAGAATGTCGTGGAGCTGAAATACTTAGTTATTCCACAGAATATAAAAGTTGCGGTACTCCACAGTGTGAAAACAAATTCCTGTTATGTTGATTCCAAGGAATGAACCTACATATATGGCTATGAATTAAAATGTAAACGAACAGAAGATGGAACTAAAAGGGTGACAATTTACTCTATCATACATTGGTTTCTTTAACTGCCATTCTACCAAATACTACAGATATGTAGGAGGACTGTTCAATAAAGAATGATCATAATTTTTTTTACTGTCATAATTTTTCGCACTAAAATTCAATCTTATTATATTCTGTTAGCTTAATGTGAAACAAACACGCCGTAGTAGTTTCATTGTTGGTACTCCTGGTTCTCGCCTGTGAGAAGCAGGCAAGTTCAGACATGTTCAGTATCGCCTACCGCTGCAATGGAGGTAGCATGCAGTTAAAGTTGATGTTAGAGGAAGATCCGGAATTTCTATCAAATGTAATCACTGCTGACGAAACTTGGCTACATCATTTTGATCCTGAGAGCAAACAGCAAAGCTCAATGTGGAAATCTCCTTCATCACCAACCCCCCAAAAAAGCAAAAGTGGTTGCTTCTGCAGGGAAGGTTATGATCATCTCATTCTTTGATATTCATGGAATGGTTTATCAGTATATTGTACCTGCACACACATCAGTAACTGGACAATACTACAGGGATGTTCTGAATACATTGCAAGTCCACATCAGGCGCAAAAGACCACATTTCTATGAAGCAGGCTGGATGCTGCACCACGATAATGCGAGGCCGCATATTGCCAATGTTGTTGCTGAATATCTTGCAAAAATCAACGTGCCCGCCTCGGTAGCGTGGTGGTAGCACGTTTGCCTCACCTTCAAGAGGTCCCGAGTTCGAATCTCAGTCAGGGTGAGTTACCTGGATAAGGTTTTTTCCGGGGTATTCCCTTATCCTGAAATATAAATGTTGGGTAATTCTAAGCTCTATGGACCCCGGGCTCATTTGAGCATCATTTCACCCATTCCATTCATCGTCCGATATGACTTAACGATGGAGGACGTAAATTACAAAAAAAAAAAAAAAAAAAAAAAAAAAAAAAAAAAATCAACGTGAAGTACATCTCACACCCTCCCTATAGTCCGGATTTAGCCCCATGTGACTTTTTTCTATTCCCTAACTTGAAGAAACGCCTTCGTGGGAGGCATTATCCATCATCAGAAGCAGTGGTGAAGACTGCGGAGGCGATTTTGAAGGATCTGTCAATAAATGTTTCCAGCATATCTTAGAAGACTGGCAGAAACACTGGGACAAGTGCATCGCATTCAGGGGAGTCTATTTTGAGAAGGACCATCAAAATTATGAGGATGAGTACGGGTACGTTGTCAAAAAATATTATGATCATTCTTTATTGAACAGCTCTCGTACTAACACGCGGTACTTCTGAGAAATCAGAAGTACACCGGGCCTAACATTCAAGCCCCTCACAAAGGGAACTGTTCAGATTGGGTTGGTCTCTATAGGGCAGTGGTTCCCAACACCTATGGATATTGGGTACATCTGAGTGCACAGCCTCCCACAAGGGGTTGAGAGACGCCTAAAAGAATTTCTGGTACTAGCCTAGATAACTAGTAGCACGGTGTGCTAGATCACTGGCGGCTATACCGGATGGGGTGAGACATGTATGCATTTCCACCCGAAAGTGAAGAAAGCGTTGCCCTAATGGAATCACGGAATATTCGGTGGTACCCTGGTTACAGAGGAGAACTTTCGACTCTAGTTTGGACCTAGATACTGAACTTAAGTCATGGTTAATGTAAGTCTTGATTGATTTGTTTTAAATCCTACATTTACCTTGGCATCTCAAACAAATAATGACACTTTTTGTATGACTCAGTCGAAATTCTTCATATTTTCTCTAAGATTACAGTTAAGTTGCAGAAATACTAAATATAAAATGTGGTTCAGAGAAGAACATAGATTTTGAAATCTTTATTAACTGTAGTTATATCAAGACTTTAGCTTAGAATGACAATAAATTAAGTTAGTTGAAGGATGAGTGCTCATTAGAACATTTCATGGTACCAAGATTTAAGATATCTTCGTAAAATAAGTGGCCAAGAAACGGAAGAGCCATTTGAATTAAATTTTTCCCAAAACGAGAGCCTCTTGAATCTTTAAAAATGGCGGTGCTCACATGCTGAGTCTCAAATTAAGAGGCGTTGCTGTAAATAAATGGAGATGTATGCTGCTGACCTTGAAAAGTTTCACAGATGTTAACTGGGTAATGAGAGAAAGAGAAATCATGTTCAGTGGAAGTCTGCTCCAACGGTCAAGTAGTCGAAACAAGAGGTCAGACCGCTACTGATAAATTCGTCACATAGACCTTGCTGTGTCATCACCATAACGCTTCTTATTGAAACGTAATAAACCCAATCCCACACAAGCAAACATGTTTAAAATTTGTACACACTGTTTCAAATACATCAAATTACTCTTCTACAAAATTGTACTTGCTTAGTGCGTCGTCTTCTTTGGTGGTCCAGATCGGATTGCTCGGAGGGGATTGGGCACCTTGATCAATAATCTTTTGTACCTATGCCCCAAGTGGGGCACCGCCGGGAGGGGGATGAGGCGAGAGGAAACAGAAGACGTTCGACACGAAAGAGTAACGACAATACAGAGATTGCCCGTCTCCGTAGCGTGGTGGTAGCATGACTGCCTCACGTTCAATAGGTCTCGAGTTCGAATCTAGGTCAGGGTGAGTTACCTGGATAAGGTTCTTTCCGGGGTTTTCCCTTATCCTTCAAGACGAATGTCAAGTAGCTGTAAGCTACATGGACCCTGGACTCATATGAGCATCATATCACCCAAGTCATTCACCGTCCGATATGACTTAACATTGGAGGATGTAAATTACAAAAAGGAAAATAAAAGAACGAAAAACTATACAACGGGTGGGATCCCTACCCTTTACTAGATAGAAACTCCCCAGTGGTGGGATCAGGACAATCGTCATTCCACCTACAGTGGCTCCGAAACAGTCACGAGGCCGGTTCGGAGACCGGAGGCCGCCCTCCCAGAACAAAGAAGATTCAGGAAGGCTTGCACAACCGGCGTCCCGCCTGCCGCGTTCCTGAATCGGCCCACTAGCCCAGCTCGGAGACCGGAGTCCACACCGCCGGAAGAGAAAGTGTTCATTCAGAACATATCATCCTGCCATGCACCGCCGAGACTCCCGCCGACACTTCTTCCCTGAAAAAAAAAAACCACCAGATGAGAGATGATGTGAAATGATAATGAAGATGTACAGGAAATTCGGGGGATATAATTAACCTGACCAAAATTCGCCTGGTGACTCTGGAAACTCTCCGAAAAAAACCCGTGGGTCAGATAGGTCAACTAAGGGTATCGAACTCGGACCTCACGAATTCGGGGCACAGACGAAACAGCCTCAGTTATTCCGCACGGTTTGTCCCAGATTTGTTCTTGGCGGTTCGAAACTTACCATTCTGGAGGGTATTTAGTCACTTCCGAGATGGCACCGTGGCCAAGATAACAAGAGACCACACATCGATGTTTTGGTGGGCGAAGCGGGTTTGAGCAGGTTTTCTCCGGTTTCCTACACCATTCAATCCAACAATTGCTCAGTATCATCTTTCACCTTCTCTCACTCTCATATCAAGTTCCTGGTGCTCTGAGTCCGTCTAAGGACCTTGATCCCAGTCTTGAAGGGGATGTGTAAGTACCTACTACCTACGAGAAAGGGGAACAGACGAAGAAAGTTAATCATTTCCATGGTTTTTGTATGCGTCACCGCTATTTGCACTAGCTAGCTGTTGGTCTCAAGGTTCATTTGGTTAGGCGCTGGCTTACCAATGCCAAGGTCGCGGGTTCAAACCCAATCTGAGGCGGGTTTGAACCAATCTCATATATGTAAGCTAAACTCATCCTAATGTTTAATCATCAGTGGTTAATTAACCTAAACATTACGTGTGCGCACGTATACGCACACGCACACACATTCAAAGTGGTTGGTAGTCAGGGTGGCTCACTTGAGCCTGCTGATACCAAAGTTACGGTTTCAAGCCCAGCCTAGACCATTGCTTTTCAAGCGTACTAATAGCGACAGCCCATGTCGGTTGATTTACTAAAATGTAATTGAGCTGCGTAGGAAATTCCGGTACACCGGTGGCGCTAATATGATCCTGGCAATTGACAACGTTGCTGACAAACGAAATATTTATTTACACACACGCGCAGTATCTAAATCTGTTATCTTCTTCTTCTTCTTCTTCTTCTTCTTCTTCTTCTTCTTCTTCTTCTTCTTCTTCTTCTTCTTCTTCTTCTTCTTCTTCTTCTTCTTCTTCTTCTTCTTCTTCTTCTTCTTCTTCTTCTTCTTCTTCTTCTTCTTCTTCTTCTTCTTCTTCTTCTTCTTCTTCTTCTTCTTCTTCTTCTTCTTCTTCTTCTTCTTCTTCTTCTTCTTCTTCTTCTTCTTCTTCTTCTTCTTCTTCTTCTTCTTCTTCTTCTTCTTCTTCTTCTTCTTCTTCTTCTTCTTCTTCTTCTTCTTCTTCTTCTTCTTCTTCTTCTTCTTCTTCTTCTTCTTCTTCTTCTTCTTCTTCTTCTTCTTCTTCTTCTTCTTCTTCTTCTTCTTCTTCTTCTTCTTCTTCTTCTTCTTCTTCTTCTTCTTCTTCTTCTTCTTCTTCTTCTTCTTCTTCTTCTTCTTCTTCTTCTTCTTCTTCTTCTTCTTCTTCTTCTTCTTCTTCTTCTTCTTCTTCTTCTTCTTCTTCTTCTTCTTCTTCTTCTTCTTCTTTCTTCTTCTTCTTCTTCTTCTTCTTCTTCTTCTTCTTCTTCTTCTTCTTCTTCTTCTTCTTCTTCTTCTTCTTCTTCTTCTTCTTCTTCTTCTTCTTCTTCTTCTTCTTCTTCTTCTTCTCTTCTTCTTCTTCTTCTTCTTCTTCAGATACATCCTCCTTGTTTTGTCCAATTTGAAGTTTTATTCTCTGAAGTATGTTGCTGTTTTCCCCTTATGAAGATGCATTTTTATGATGATTCTTTCACCACTGAAGAACCAATTCCTTGTGACAGATATGATACCTTCTAACCCAATTTCATAAATTATAAAAGAATTAAACAGGATTAACAAAGCCCTGCTACTTAATATCCACACATTTTATTTATGAAAGTGTTTGCTTGCGAAGATGGCTTTGATTTTTACTTGAGAATTGCAAGAAGTTGAAAATGGTTGTTAGTTCACAGAATATATACATAAAATAAGACAAACGCCATGAGTGCTTCTTTCCAAGTAATAAGGTAAACTCGGCTAATTTCGCAGCATTAACGTTTAATTGCCTAAAATTTTTGGACAGAGTAAAAAAAAAATTTCAATTTTGGTGGAAATAGCTAATTATGAACACACGTTTGAAATTTTTTGTTAAACTGTTTAATCACCGGGGTAATTAAAATACATAAGTTATTTTTTTTTTATTATTTAGAGAACTCGGCAAATTTCGCAGTAATGCTCTGGTAATTTCGCCGTAATATATCTATAGTGTTAAAACTATACTACTTCACTAAAAACACTCTATAACAACACTTTATCAGTTATCTTCTAATCACTGTCGTCAGTGCAAAAATGATATAAGAAGTCCTTGCGGTAAGACACAAGACCCTGACATTTTTCATGGTACCAACACATGCACATCAAGCATTGAATCCAGGACTCTCCGTTTACATTATCTTCAAAATGTTTGCAACAAGCACCACAAATATTATAAAGTCCAGGTCCTGAGTTCGATCTTCTGGAAGCTTGAGGTCGTTTGGAGGTTCCAGACGTTGATAGATTTTTTTCTGCAACATTTGGACCTCCATTTTTTCTTTTTCTTTGTATGGGTGATCCATGCTGCTCCTCTGGAGAATGATCGAAAACCCTCGCAGAACTTGTAGCATTCTTACGTTTCCTCCATGTTTTAATTGGAGTTGGAAGAGGAAGAAGAGCCTGCTTTTATGAAGTAAGTAGAAATAATAATTTTGGAATTGGTAATGTTGTACCGGTATACAGGTAACTTCAAATTAGTGATGCTACAGTTCAGAAAATTCTAATAAAAGGCAAACTCGGAGATTGTGCTGCTTCGTCCAGTCCTAGTGGCGATCTGCTTTCAGGATTTGCTGGTGTGTTCTCTGGGACATCTCCAGTCGCAATACCTGATGTTTGATGGACAGAAGAAACTTGAAGATCACTATCAGGGACAGTATTTCTGTTCAAAAGTCGCGCGCCAGACACTTGTCTCCATCTGACAGTAAAATTCAGTAAGAGAAGCTTCACCGGCAAAAATAAATTACAAAGAAACTGTTCATTGCAATTTTGTAAATAACTATTCAAAAATTATCATTCTATGAAGAGCGTAATTCATGTAGAAGGCTTCAAGGAAGTGCTTCTTTCTAGTGGAGCATTTTTAAATCACTTGATATACTCGGGATAATTTCGCAATATTGAATAAGAAAATTACTGCGAACTTAGGCGTGCTGCGAATTTATCCGAGTTTGCCTTATTTGAATTAGATTTTTAAACATACTGAGTTCAGTTCAACGTCTGTAACTTCCAATAATTTATTTTTGGGCAAATAATCTTTATTTTCTATTTATTTTTTCTATTTGAAGCAGTTTTACCACACTTTATCTTTGATCCCACTTAAAATCAAGTTACCAATTCTTCATCTACTCATATATTTGGCTTTTATTCTTCTTTGAATACATATTTTCTTTCTTAGAGATAGAGCTTTTTGTTTGTTTCCTTTGCCTAAAATAGGAATTTCTCATATCACGTTTTAACTTCCGCTTAATCTTCAATAATCAAATCCTTTTTAAGAATTTCACTTCATTTTTATAGTTTTTATTGGTGGTGAATTAATACATATTGTTGCATTTCGACGTTATAACCGTTTCTTTGATGATCAGTGTTTTAATATTATGAAAGCCAATTTCATGTTCCATGTTTTATTGCAAAAAGCTTAATATTGGTTTTTCGGTTTTTAAGCTGCTTACATTTTTTATAAAATATTTCATTTTGGAAATGTATTCCAATATGTCTTTCTTGAGTGTTTTCATTTTACGTGTTTTTAAAGTACCGATATATTAAATATTCACGATGAATCAAGATGAATCAAATAAGGGTAGCTTTTATGACAGTATAATGAGAAAAACATTTATCCCATTAATTTCAGAAATCAGTTAACGATGTTGTATAATAACAGCTGAGAAGATTATTTTTTCTTGATGACTACAGATTATGGGCCCTTTCCAAAATAGTATACTTAACTGTGAGTGAAATAAAGAGGATGCACCATTAAGGCAGCTATAGCATTTATTGTACAAAATATTAGTACAGAAAGGAGTTGGTAAAATTAATTTAATTTAATTTAATTCTGATCGAAGTTAGAAAAAATTAATAACTCTGCAGCTTGCCAGCCAGTTACTGTTTGTGAAAGCTAATCCTTTATGTGAAAATATCATGTTAAGAGAAATTATTACGCAATAGGAAATTTGGAAATTTCTAGTTAAAAAAAAGCGCATTCTGTACTAGAAGTTACTTAAAACCATGTAATTACAGTGGTATAAGCTGCTTCTGTCGCTATAGTAAATATGTTTTGTCACTTGTAAGTTGCACAGAATATATCTATTTCAAAAAATTACTTTAAAAACAACTCTACTTGCTCTATGTGCATGGAGTTTGAAGGATTAAAACTCAATGTTCATTATCTGAAAGAAAAAACATGTAAGTGGTATGGAATAAACTTAAAGCTTCAGACAACAGTGTTAACAAAGAATAAGCTAGATTTAGTGCCATGGCTTTCGAAAATTGCTAAGCAAATTAGCTTAACAAAGAGGTTTATATCTGAAGTCTGCGACAAATGCTGCTGCTACAACGTGCACCCTACAACGAGAGTTAGTTGAAACAAAAGAATCCCATTACTAAATGAATTAATAACATTAGCTTTTCCGATCTGTAGAAAGTGGTTTCACTGAAACACATTGTTTATTTTTCTCCGATGAAGTTTGATTTTCACAGCAGGCTATTTTTGAGCTTCAGAAAAGCCTACGTTATTGCATTAAATCCTCCACTCTGATTGATAATTGGTGTGCAATACATGCTAGAAGAACAGCAGGGTCCATTTTCAAAAACGAAACAAATGAAGTAGAGTGATAATGGAGCCATTTTTAATCATTTGGAACAAGAAGAAAAATGGTATTGTTGGATCCAATACGATTCTGCAACACAACAAAATCTTCTGCAACAAGATTCCGCAAAATCATATTTCTGATAGAATTATAAGTGTTTATTTGTGGCTCACTTGTACCCCCAATCAATTAACTGTGGTTTCTATTTTTTATTTTTTGATTATTACTACCTATTGCTTTTTTTTTTTCTTTGCAACAGTGTATCATTCTTACTCTCATACATAGGGACTTCATGTATAGACATCCCAGACGTCCCAGTTTTACCTGGACAGTCCCTGATTTTAGCCTTTTTTGTTCAATTGTTCCGGTGTCCCGTGAAGTTTTACCCGGGACGCTAAATGTCCCGGTTTTTTAGAGGTTTATTAGTACTGAATATTTTTGCGTCTTAAATACACGAAATATTTATAATTTTAACGCAATTGCATTCCTTGCCATGAAAAAATATGATTTTCACATAATCAGGTAAATATCAAAAGGGAAATATTTCACTGTTTGATTGTTATGATGGTACCAAAGCGTATGTTTACTATCGGCGGAAGTTGAGTTCTAGTGTCTACAGACGACGCGGATTGGCTTGTATCCCATTTTCTTCCAAGGATGCTAAAGTTATTATCCGGTTTAATTTGTTTCTACTGTAACTCTGAAGTAAATTAAGATGCCTAAGCGAAAGTGTATATTTAGTGAGTTTGTTAAAGAGTAATTCCAATTTTTTGAAGGAGAGTAGTATTGATAGTACTGGATCTGGGTCTGAAGTAGAGTGCAATTTCTGCCACAGTGTGTTTAACGTTAGCCATGGAGGGAAATCTGATATCATAGATCATGTTCGATACAGCAAAGTTCAGATAATGGTACACTGCTAATATCTGTATTAATTCATTATTTATCCTATTTGTATATGTAAGAGATCTTTCAGTTCCCCGGATTTTGGTATAGGTGTTGGCCAAAGAAGAAGGGGAAATTATGAAATTATGCATGAGACGGCAAAAAAGATTAGTGAACTCAAATAGTATGTGGGCAGAGATAGGAGGAATTATGGAAAAAAGAGGAATGGGAGATATATGGAGATTAGAGGAAAGGAATACATGCGATCTGGATAAATTAGTAAAATGCAGAATAGAAGATATAGAAAGACAGAAAATATAGGGAAGTCTAGTAAATCTGTAATCATTACAAATTTACAAGCAAATAAAAAGAAATTGGGGACGAGAAGCATATGTAGATTACTGCAATAGGCAAGAGAGAAGGGTTAGCTTGGATGAGAACAGGAACAATATTTCTAAAAGGGATAAGAGGTAGGGAAAAGGTAATTTATGAATTGTGTGGGGGAAAAGAAAGCATAGAACTCTATGTAACAAAATGCGAGGAGATTGCAATGTGGAGAAAAATGGTTTGGGAGGAAAAATGGGAGAAAGTAGAGAAGAGGATAGTAGCTATAAAAATGTTAACGGACAGGGAGGAAAAGAAGGTAAGAAGTATTGGTGAGTTCTTGCAGAAAATAAAGGAAAAATGGACAAGAAGTGTAAAGAATAAGAAAGGAAGGTGAGGGGGCAAAATGGGACTAATTAAGTAACAAGGAGGCATGGAGGTTAAGAGCTACCTGACAGAGCAGAAGACCAGGGTGTCTTGTAAGCCAAGGTAGCAACAAGGTAAAGACAAATATATGTAGGCAAAAGTTGTAAATTGTAAAATTTTGGAATATGCACAATAAAATCTAATATAAACTAAAACAATCTAATGTAACATCATGTAACAAATTATGCTGATGAACTTAGGCGAGTGAACGAGAATATTTTTGAGAGACTGAAAAGTATGAGAGCAGAAGGACATCTCTAATTAGGCGCTTCTGCCATCGCCATTTCCCCGCCGACTCCCGGTTGTCTCGCGCGGTACAGAGAGTCCGCGAGTAGGTTACCTTGTGTTATAATGACCCTTGTATGCACGCACGTGTTACGCACATTCCTACTGGTTTGGACATATCAATGACCTCAGGTGTTTTTCAGAGAGCCCACCCCTGGCTCTGGGTGGTCACGTTACCTGCCTCATGCTCATAGCAGGCCAGTTGGGCATTGCTCCAGGGCATGGAGGATTATACCTTTGTGAAGCCCAAGGTTACCAAGAGATCAGCTGTGAACTGATATCTTCGCATATGTTTAAATATGAGGAAATGTTGTAAGGTGCAAACGAACAAATCCCTATAGTACTCAAAATAATTCACCGGAGTAAAAGGATATCCTTGAATTTACATATATATTTGACATACGTATATAGGATGGATATAACTGCTACACAAGAAACAACTCCCGAAAACAAACGTCCCGATATAATTCAAAGATTATGTTCAATCAGCTAGGAACAGCACATCGTCAATGGTAACAATATTGAACTCATGTTGTTTGTTGTATAGTGCGATCCATATAAAGCTGAACCATTTCAATAGGTCATAACTTTTGAAGCAATAATAGGACACATGTGCAAATTTGAGAAAATATAATACACAAGTGGGAGATTACATTATATTATTTACATATCAGAGAAAATGTTGGAAGTGTCCTCCACCAGACCTCCAATATTCCCTGAAGTATTCTGACTTTGTGGGTTCGTAGAATTAAAAGTCCAATTTGCCGAAATTTTAAATGTTCTTTATTTCCGTAGCAAATACACTGTTCAATTCTCACGTAACAACATTACATCACATATACAACACAATCTTCCAAGGTCGATGACAATAACAGATAGCTTAACCAAATTCCACTGTTTACAACACTCTTTTTACATGTCTTTACAACTGTTAACTACTCACGACTGACTCTTGCCGAGTCGTCCCTCTCTTAAATACCTCATTGATAAATTCGAGAGACTTCTAGAGCAAATAAGAAAAACGGCTATTCTCTGTCAATCGAGATATCACTAGAACCTTCCTTACGTGAAACCCTATCTGGGCCGGCAAGTCACTTATCTCAAGCGCTATGTTTATCTGCTTATGCAAGTACTGTCCGCCTGTTATCTTTATCTGCAGGCACTTTGTGCACTCAAGCCGCGCTTATCTCTCGGCACCGAAATTTCTGTGCTTTTCGCCGCGACAGTATTAACGGGAGTGTATCCTCGGCAATGTTACTTATTTTGGTTCGAATGGTTTCTTTGAGAACTTCAATTGTCCGTGGCCTTTTCTTGTACACTCTATTTTTAGATAACCCCACAAGAAAAAATCGGGTGAGATTAGATCAGAGGATCTAGGGGGCCACAGACCTTTTGAGATTATTCGATTATCAAAGAAACTGGTTACAAGTTCCATGGTGTCATTAGATGTATGTCACGTTGCTCCATCTTGCTGAAAATAACCTTCTCTAAATTCGGTATCATCCAGCTGCTCCACAAATGTCTTGAAGATACCCATATAAACTTCAGTGTCTACAGTCGTATCAAAGAAAATGGGACCAACAATTCATAGATGCTACAGGAGGACACTTCCTGCATTTTCTCTAACTCGTAAATAGTGTTATTATATTCTCTCAAAGTTGCACGTGTGTTCTATTATTGGTTCAAAAGGTATGGCCTATTGAAATGATTCAGGTTTATATGAATCCACTATAGGACTTACGAGAACATAAGAGTCAAGATTTTAAGAAACACGCCGGCTGTGAGATTCCATATTCTTTCAACATTGTGGGAAACAAATGAAATCAGTACTTCAAATAATTTAAAATGAATTGGAAATATCTAATAAATAACGCTGAATATCCTGGAAGCTATTTATATCACAATTTATGTTTTTAGCTTACCAGCTATACAAAATTATACTAAATTCATTCATATAAAGAAGAAATGGTATGTCGAATGTGGACTGAAGTGAATTACGGTACGGAGGATTCGGCACGGAGGTTCAAACTTGGTCTATTGTACTTATGAGGGTATAAGGGAGGAAGAATGATGCGAGAGGAGACAGAGGGCGCTGTGTTAAGGAACCACGAAATGCAGCAAGTAGGGTGCTCACATTTGACCAGTTAGAAACTCACCTGCAGGTCAGCACAACCGGCTCCCACTCACCGTGGTACTGAAACAGCCTACCAGGTCGGACCGGAGACGGGATACCGTCCTACTGGAGGAGGAAGTGTTTACCAGGAGCATATCATCCTGCCATGCAACGCCGAGACACCTGCGAACATTTGTACCCTAAAAGAGACCACCAATGAGAAATGATGTGAAATGGTAATGGAAATGAAGTGGAGGGACAGGAAATTCGGGAGATTTAATTAACCCGGTGACCCGGAAAACACCCCGAAGAAGCTCATGGGCCAGTTAGGCCAGCTACTGGAATCGAACCCGGACCCAGCGAATGCAGGCCAGGATGAAGCCGCTGGAGCCACTCCACTCAGTCATGTCAAATTTGTTGAAAATAATTTCAACCTACGAGAGGTTGACGTTACTAGAGGAACCTCGGGCCGAACTTTCGAGCCCCTCCCGAATGGGAGTTCTTCGTATTGGGTTGGACTCGAGCGGACAGTGTGTTCGACACCCGCAGGAGATCGGGTACCTCCGCAGGCTTCGGCTCAGAGGAGGCAGAGGGTTGCCTTAAGAGTCCCGTATACTACCCTATGCTGGGTTCTCGATCGATGCTAGTCCGAGTGAAGTTATATCTCTTTTGAGCACTCATAGTCCCGTTGATTTTGTTTTTGAATTTACGTCCTCCAATGTCCCGTTGATGCTATGTGCCTGCGAGGTCTAGGGCATGGCCGCAGATTCCTGGCTGGAAAATCTTCATCGCGCTCAGAATAGAGGACTTAGGTCCATCTATTCAGTAGGCCGAATCTTTCCAGTAAAGTTGCTTCATGAAGCCTCATCGCTTCCATACGTGGAGGATGAAATTAGGCGCCGGGCTACAAAATTGTGCGCAACTTTAGCATCGCACAGAAGTGCCCTGGTTAGGGCGCTTGGTGATTATGATCCAACCAGACGTTGTCGCCGACTATTCCGGGTCCCCCACATGGCTTGCTGGCATCCGAGGTAACCACGGAGCAAATCCAACAACAGCAAAAGTTGAGCTCCCATAATCTAACCAAGAGTTGTTTGGCCTCAAAATTATCCATAATAAATTAAACTAAATCCACTACATCGCCAGGATGCAACAGGAAGTATCCTGTCCTCCTTAGAGGAGTAAATTTCTACCTCAAATCTAATCATCACCCTAATACAAATCAACCTATCCTCAAATATTCCAAGAAAAAGAAAACCCTACATGCGGTTAAACCCAATCCTGGGTGGACACGCAGCAACAATCCTCGGGCTAATACAGCCTGCCAGTACCGTGCCCTGCCGTGCCGTGCAGAGCTAGTAGAAGGTGTTTTAGATCACCGAGGTTATTTGGTAGTTTTCTCTGCGGGGTTGACGCGCGTTTGTGGCGTATTCAATTCAACCCGACGTTGTTGTCGATGGGGGGGGGGGCGCATTTTAGACTCAAGGTATTGCCCCAAGGAAAGAGCCCCGGAGTTTTCCATCGCTCCCGGGTTTTTAGAGGCCGGTGTCTTCGAACTTTCGGGAGACCTCGAGAAGCAAAAAAGAAATGTCATTGATTACACTCGTGTCCCGTTTTGTCTCCCAGTCACCATAAAACAGAAGTAGTACAGAAATATGAATTCATATTTTCCTTTTACTCTTCAAATGCAACTTTACCAATATTGTGCAAAGCTGTTCGTGACAGTTTTATTTTGGATAAGAATGCTGTTGCTGACAGGCAGATTACGTGACACTCCACTTGGGGTATGTTCACCAAGGCGTATAAACATATCCTTTGCTTTCGAATGTTGAACGATCACTTTGATATGATGTCAGTGACGATAAGAAAAAAACTGACGAAGTTTTAGTTTCATGTGTCAAGCTAAAGTTGCCAAAGGTTGCTAAAACTTATCAGACTTTTAGTAAGAAAACGAATACATTAGTTATCGAATACCTTAAATAAAGTGTTATCACAAGAACAGTATGTAATAAAGATCTTCACTTTATTTACTTGTGGATAATTTCTCACGTTTAACAGTGTGATGCCGAGAATCATTATCTGCAAAGAAAATAATGTTTGTAACTTTCTGTACTACGGAATGGCGACAGTCTCAGAGTCATGGCCCCTCTAATGGATATGTAAGCCTGCAGTGGAGGGAAGGGAACTGATGGTAGTATGTTCTAGAATCTCAATCTGGAACTTAGGACTCCTTAAGCCATTGATTGATGAGAGAAATTCATGAGTACTTATAGAGCCGATTTATGGCGGGCGCAAAAGGAAAACAGAATATCCATTTCTCATTTGAGAAAAGTATTGGAAATCTCAAACCACGAACAAGGAATATTTCAACATTAAAAAGAAAATTATGGACGCACCATGGCTGAGTGGCTAGACCTCTTGGCTGTCACCTAGGCGGCCTGGGTTCGATCAAGACGACTGCAAAGTGGGATTTGTGGTTGAAAACATGGCGCTGGGGTAGGTTTCCTCATCATTCCACCAATTGCTCCATTATTCATCTCTTCATCATCCCAGGCGTTGGCCCGACCCTTCAACACTGGTATCTCAGGTCAAATGCTTCGGCTTCCTCGCTCTGAAAGAACCCGAGCGTCTCCTAGCAGCAGCGTTGGTAAGGGAGAAAAAAAAGAAAGAAAATTATACTAAAAAAGTAAGAGTTAACATAAATTGTATGCTTTAAAGAGATGTACATTTTTGTGCTTTAACATGTCTAATATCGTTTACCAGTTATCCAAAAGTCATCCAGAAAAAGGAGAACTTCGGATGCTATTTCCAGAAAATTCAACATATAAATTTCAGTTACCATAAAAATATCTTAAACATGTGGCAATTTAATTAAAATATTAGAGCCGTTTTTTGAGAAAATAAACATCTTCGAAAAATCTTCCACATAAACCTAATTTGGGACGAAGGATCTTTATGTATGCTTGAATCATGTCCAACTTAAACACTATTATGTTTCAAATGGGAAGGTGTTTGTCCTTGAGCGCTACTAGGTGAGCAACCAATCGGAGTCCTGCGGTGTTGTCGTATTGCATTCCCCCTAAGTGGTGTGAGACGAGCACCAAACTAATCAATCTGTATGAAATACTATTCGCGCAAAGACAAAAATGCAGATTTTACAAAAACTGATGCATGAGGAAGGAGAGAGTAATGTATTTAACTTAACCGTAAAACCCCAATATTTTTAGCTCAAATAGTTTCCTAATACAAATAAATAAAGTAGATACCATTATATTATAACAATGTATTGCGACGTAAGCACTGTAATGAATATCTTTATTGGTTGACATGTATGCGCGAACGTATAATTGAAATTACTCAGAACTGAAACGTAAACATTTGACATGAAATGATAAAAGAAATATGCACTATGGTGTTTGTTAAATTCGATGAGAGGAAACGATACACTTCTTGCTAGACTGGCAGAATGAGTCTGGTCACATTATATCTTTGTTTATGAATGATTCGTAATCTCTATTAACTCTAGAGTTCAAAGCAGCATTATTCAGTTACTCTTCCAGGAGAAAGTGTATCACCTGGATCAATGAGACACGATCCACCTCCACCCTCCCCCTTACTATTGCTAGAACAATCCAATAGAGTTAACGTGGGCTCAAATTATATTAAAAACAGAAGTAATATGTTTAAACTACTGACGTTGAACGACTTATTCACAAAGAAATTGACAAGGAACACAACAAGACTGGGAAAACTGCGTGAGACATCAGATAAACTACAAGAAGACGACTTTTGGAAAGAAATAGCACGTAACGAGATTTTGGAACCTATCATCATAAATTTTCAGTACTCAGACGTTGAAGGCAATGACAATGGCGAATTATCTCTTAACGTAAGTAACATTCACAGTTATACGGATGTACCGCAGGTATTTTGTCGTATTAGAAAAATAAGTAATTCATAAACTATATTTAACTTTAAACTAAATATTTAAAACGTTTGCATAATATACGAATATCCACGTTGAAATTGTGATTTCAACCGCTGCATTATTATAAAACTTTGGAACATTCAGTTTGCGTTCCCTTATGTCTAGCGCCACGAACACTCGCTAGTGTGCGAGAGAGAGGGAAATATAAAAACAGTGGGGATAACGAGGTGGCAACAGTGAAGGCTCTAAAGCATCTGATTGGCTACAGGCGAGTACTCTTCCCATTTGAAACACATAATAGGTTTATTACTTAACCACCTTTCGTATTTGAGTTATGATGTTCACAAACAGAGCACTCTTTAACAAACACATAAATAAACACACACAGTTTTCAAAATGTGCGTTATACCAATTTGGTTTTAGGGTGTCTTAAAATAGATGCCTCTTCCAGAGAAAACTCAATATCAAAGTTTAAAATGCAGCACCATACTTATTTCCCACGTAGTAAAGGAAGTACAAATAAAAATAAATAAATCGGAATAAATAAAAATAAATAAATCGTGCCAAATAATAGATAAATAGTAGACGAGCCTATAAAGTCTATTTAGTTAACTCGTGTGCACGTAGACCGACTCCTCTGACGCACCCTTATAATCGTTTTACAACCCCTGCCCTCCTTCTTCCAGACCATTCTGCAAGGTTGCCACCTTTCTCGATACGTCATGGGTGTCGTACATGGTTTCGTCTAAATAAATTATCTTATGTCCATTACTGCGAAACTGCCTTCGTTTTGACACACACACACACACACACACACACACACACACACACACACACACACACACACACACACACACACATATATATATATATATATATATATATATATATATATATATATATATCGCCAAGCTACAATTCTACTGCATTTCATAATAACAACCCTTATCTTATTCAAAGTGCGGTATTTGAAACCCAGCTCCTTTAGGAGACCGCGCAAAGTGCAGTGCCCAAAAGGAAAATCACAAATTTCTTGCAAATGTGCAACCAATTCGTCTAAGGTGGGCGCTCTCCCTTTTGCATGGAATCTATAAATTTCTCGGCGAATTAAATCGCATGTGAAATTATCTACTTTAGAGAAACGTTTCCTTTTGTTATCACACTTGATCGGCGTCTTTGGTATTCCTTTCCTCACAATATTTCTTACTATATTTCTGTGAATACCCAGAATTTATTAGGTTCATTGCACGACCCCTTACCAAGATTATTTGTCAGCACATATGTATATGTGTTCAAAACAAGCGCTTGAATTTGCTTAGAAAGAGTTCCCGTTTTAATTTTGTTTTTTGAGGCTTTTCCAGTAATATAACTCGGCCCAGTTATTCACACTATTGTTATCACTTTGATTATTTTCACTTGACTGAAAGTTATCTACTACTTCATTTGCATTCACAACTGCATTTCTCTTCCATGGTCTCCACATCGTGACACACAACGAATTTCTGCACGTAATGAAACAGATCAACTGGAAGTTGGAACTTTGGCGAATGAGACTCCACGTGGAGTAGACATGCGGCTCTCATTTTAAAAAATCAGGGTTTCTATTAGTCCTCAGCGACAGTGTTCCATTTCTGAAGTATGGAGATACATTTATGGCGGTCATTAGTGAGCGGCAGGGTCAGGTTGCTTTGAGTCCGAACTACACACTCATTGACTAGATAGACTTTACCAGCAAGGGTTGTAAATAGTGTCTTGGACCACACGCCTCTCACACTCCATTAAGCACCGTAAAAATGTCATTAGTTAACCTGCCCTGTTAGTGATGATACTCAGGTACTTATTGAAAATAGCGAAACCAGCACGTGTTTCACAGAAGTTCTCATTTCTATATTTGTATATTTATTTGTACAGTTTCCATTACAGGTTCACTATAATGACTTTAACATCGTACATGCAGTTATTACTATATCCTGTAAGGTCTGTCTAGCCAACGCGTGTGCAGTTCGGATTCAAAGGAACCTGACCCTCCCGTCCACTAATGACCGCCATAAAGGGAACGTTTCTCTAAAGTAGATAATTTCACATGCGATTTAATTCGTCGAGAAATTTATAGATTCCATGCAAAAGGGAGAGCGCCCACCTTAGACAAATTGGTTGCACATTTGCAAGAAATTTGTGATTTTCCTTATGGGCAATGCACCTTGCGCGGCCTCCTAAATGAGCTGGGTTTCAAATACCGCAATTTGAATAAGATAATCCAGTAGAATTGTTGCTTGGTGATATATATATATAAGGAAGTTTCGCAGTAATGGCCATAAGGTAATTTATTTATACGAAACCTTGTACGATACCCATGACGTATTGGTTGGAGGACGTAAATTACAAAAAAAAAAAAAAAAAAAAAAAAAAAAAAAAAAAAAAAAAAAAAAAAAAAAAAAAGACTTTACAAATACATGAAATTTCTCACCCTAAGATTTACTCGCTGACTCAGGTCCCCTGGCCAATAGCCTTGGTTTTCCTGAGCAGCTTGGTGTCATTTCTTCTTGACCTTCGCTTCTTTTACCCTAATCCACTTTCTCTTAACCTATATAAGAATTCTCCTATACATCTATTTTTATTTTCACCCATCCCCGTTAACATGTGTAACTCCACCACCTGATTGCTCACATTATCCCATTGATTATCTCATTATTTTTCTCCTGCACTTCCTTAACTCCTTAGATTCTACCAGGTAATGAACAGTGCTCTCTCCATCTCCACAAAATTCACATATCCCACGTCATTACTTCTCAGTTCTTTTACGTATATTATTTCTACTCTCATCCATGCTATGCCTTCTCTTCCAGGTTTGGCACATTGATCTATATATTTTCCCCTACCCCAGTCTGTCTTTAATTCCTTATAAAGTTTCAAAGTTCTTTTCTTCTATAGTTTCCAATATCTCCGGTCTATGTCTTGTATTCTCTCACTTTCTTCCAAAACCCACTAAGATTTGACTCATCTGCTCTCCATACATCTCCCATGCCTATCTTCGATACCTTTCTTTCCAATTCTGACCACTGTCTGTGTTCTTAATGCTTTTCTGTTTCTTCATGCACAGATTCAATAACTCCCCTTTCTGCCCTTTGATACACTATTACCAGAATGTCAGTATTCTCTCCATTATTATTCCGCTCCTTTTTGTATTGCCCAACAAGTTCTCATTTAGAAGTGAAGAGAAACGTGTTATACGAGTGTCTGTGATAGTGATGGTGGTGGAGAAATGTTGGGCATAGAACTTTTAGAAGACTGCAGCATATATAACTTATAGTGATATAGCTCAGTGTGAAACAGTGGCAGGGGATCAACTTTTTGCACACACTACCTACTGCTGCAGGGAAGCAAGAGCCAGAGTGTGAGGTGGATTGGAAGCACCATAAAAGTATAACTGACTCGCTGCTTAGTTTGCTATTTGAACTCTAGATACCACTTTGTTTGGCAAGTAAATCTAGTCAGCCCTCTCTCATATATTTGTTTTAAAATAGTTTAGGAGTTGTTGTCCAGTTGTCATAAGCAAGGTTAGGGTATTTCGGCTACTACAGATGTCCTTCCACACCTTGTGTGTTTGGGCTTTGACTCTTGTATCACTCCAGTGTATCATCACCGTCCCTATAATGCTTAGAACTTATAAGGATTTAAATACACATATTACTGGACTTAAAAGCGCATTTAACACTTTCTACAGTTTTCTTATTTCCTGTACACTTGTACCGAGATGTTTTGTTTTATATTCGACTTGTATGCAATGAGAGTGCTTTGCAAAAATGTTGCATAGTTATTTTAGAGGAGTTTTCGCAATCCGCGCGAATATAGCAACTGTATCACGAGGGTGATCTGAAAAGTTTTCGACCTCAACATGTAGATGGCAACACTCGTATATAAAAGCTACTGATTTCGTTGTTCATCTGTTGATAGTTACTCACCGAAGTTTCAGCCATTTTGGACGCTCAGTTGTTATGTAACAGTCGTTTGAGTGAGTTGATGTGAGTGTTTTTATGAAAATGGACAAAATCGAGTGTCGAGCTGTCATTAAATATTTGATTTTGAAAGGGAATACAACTACGCAAATCAAAATGAGTTGGATTCTGTGTATGGGTACTCTGCACCATCATTTAACACAGCGAAATTTTAGGCAGCTGAATTTAAACGTGGCCGTAAGAGCTTGGGAGACGATGAACGTTCGGGACGTCCAAAACTGCAACCAACGACGAAAACATCGACAAAGTTCACCAAATGGTGCTAGACAGCCACCGAATTCAAGTAAGAGAGATAGCTTTTGAACATGTCAAAAGAACGTGTTTGTTATATATTAAATCAACATTTAGACACGAGAAAGCTGTCCGCGCATTGGGTGCCGCGTTTGCTCACGTTAGACCAAAAAGGTGTTCGAATGAGCATTTCCAACTGGCGCAGCTTAGGCACAATAAATCCGAGTTTTGGCATCGATTAATTACTGTATATGAAACTTGGATACACCCTTATACGTCCGAAACAAAATTATAGTCGAAACAGTGGACCGCAAAGGAGGAATCCGCTCCAAGAAAAGCAAAATCTGCTTTCTTTCGGTTGGTAAAGTGATAGCGACGGCTTTTTGGGATAGTCATGGAGTTATTTTGATCGATTATCTCCGAAAAGGAAAACCCATTATAGGAGCATACTTTGCATCATTGCGTGACAAGCTGAAGGCAGAACTTGCAGAAAAACGGCTACGTTTGCAGAAAAAGAAAATCCTGTTTCACCAAGAAAACGCTCCGTCTCACACCTCAGTGCTGCAATGGTGGCTTGGTCCGGCTTACTCACCAGATCTAGACCCTAGTGACTTCTTTTTGTTCCCTCATCTGAAAACTGCGCTTGAAGGACAGAGATTTTCGTCAAATGAATTACCTTGGTGAACAATTATTTTGCAGAGAAAAACGCCGAGTACTATTTGGACGGGTTACAGAGATGGGAGAATCGCTGGGAGAAGTGTGTAGAGTTACAAAGAGACTTTGTTGAAAAATAATTTTAAAAAATCGGAAAAAAGATGTCTTGTATCTTTTTTAGGTCGGAAACTTTTCAGACCACTAGTATTTCCAGTTTGAGTAAACAAGAGGAACATATTTTAGGAGTTTTAAAAACTCAGTTATAATGAAAAATCATCATCATCAACATCACTGGCATGACAGCTCTGTGTGGGCCCTAGCCTTCTGTAGAAGTTTTCGCCATTCTTCCCTCACCAAAGCCGTGCTTCTTCAATTCCTTATTTCCAGGATTTTTATATCCATTCTCACATCATCCTCCCATCTCAGCTTCGGTCTGCCTACTTTTCTTGTGCCGTCCGGGGTTGCATTTAAAATTTTCTTAGCTGTCCGATCTTCAACACGGAGAACATGCCCAACCCATTGCAGTCTCTTGATCTTAATGGCTGTCGCAATATCTGGCTCATCAAACAATTTATACAACTCAAAATTGTATCTCTTTCTCCATTCATTCTGTTCCTTTTTAGGGCCAAATATGATGCGCAATACCTTCCTCTCAAATATACCGAGGGCCCTCATGTCAATGGCCATGTTTCCGAAGCATACATAAGGACTGGTTTTAATAGGACTTTATACATTAAAATTTTAGTATTTCGGGATATTAGTTTAGATGTAAGAGGTGTTCTTATTCCACAGAGGCTTTTATTAGTTATAACTATTCTTCTTCTAATTTCAACACTGATGTTATTTTTATCATTATAATGACAAATAGGTGGGAAATAAATACAAATGACGAATTTAATACGACGTTGGAATTACGCATTAAGAGAATTACGTGTACATTTTATGGTATTTGTTAATTAATTTCGTTCACAATGCGCGGTATGGTAAATTTGCATATTTCAAGCACACTTTCTTATGGAACATTGGTATGTGCACTAAACTGGAGTTGTAAGATAACTCATGCGAAGTAAATACTCGACTCGTTACGGTTTATGCAGACTCATTTTGTCGCGGTCTCCAACCCGAGTATGAGCTTCTAGATTCCAGACTCCAGACAAGGAACGAACAAGCCTTGCAAAACAAGTCGCAATCTGTTCTGGAACAGTGCACTTCCAGAGGATCGAGGTGTTAATGGACACATAGACGATTATTTAAAGTCTCAAGGTTACTGAAACAAAAGTGCAGTATTATGACACACCTTCATTATGGATTAATTACGTTCGCAGCACGAAACGGATATGCTGTTGTCAAATCGTGCATTGTATAAAAATCGGGTCGGTGAAGACACACACACTACTTCGCTACTCATGGGAAATTTGTAATTTAATGGATAGCAACATTCATTACAATTTAATTCTTCTATCTGGATTAGTTACACTGTTCTTCAAAACAAATATTTATTGGACCAAAATTTGTTATTCTTATATCAGAGTAAGTTATATCAGAGACAGTTTAAGAGCAATCTGAATTTTTATTTTCAATACGAGGTGCGTTCAAGCTATAGCACCTACATTTTCAGGACTGGGACCAGATAGGAACTTGTGCTTTTTTAAAAAAATACACGTGGACTCTTTGTGAATGATGACAGCAGTGTAAAGTGCACAGAACTCTAGTGGCAAAAACGAAAGTTAGGACTGTTTCTTATACTTAAAATGGCGATGTTTTCATTGCAAGAACAGCGTGTAACCATACGTTTTCTCCATTTTCATGGTGTGACACCTATTGAAATTCACATATTGAGTAAGGCATGTAGTGATGGTACAGATACGAACAAATGTTTTCCGATGCGTGCAACACTGACCTACGGGCGGGAGGGAGTTTCTTATCAGTTAGTTGCGCCAGGACTGTTCAGTTTCCGTATACCTGACCAGCGAGTTCGGCGCACAGGTATTTAAGCCTCAATGGAAAATAAAAAGTTTTGACACATGAAAAGTAGGCGGTTTTATATAACTCTCTAGTATCAACTTAGGTATTTATGTATCTTTTTTTTTAATGACGTTATTTCTTCTCTCTCCCTCTCTCGCGCATACATCTCAACCATTTTCATCTCCATTTCTTCTTTTTAAATGCATGTCCGATACACAAAGTACTAGTTTTATCTGGAAAGAGAGACTTCTACCTTTCAAAGGTTAGCGATATGAAATTGCGTGGTATTTAAAATTAAGTGTATCTTGTTCCGAAAATAAATACATTAATTATTCCGTTTGTTACAGTTCTCAGGAACACCTTAATACAGTCACCAAATTAAAAAAAACAACAACAACATATTATTATTATTATTATTATTATTATTATTATTATTATTATTATTATTATTATTATTATTATTATTATTATTATTATTATTATTATTATTATTATTATTATTATTATTATTATTATTATTATTATTATTATTATTATTATTATTATTATTATTATTATTATTATTATTATTATTATTATTATTATTATTATTATTATTATTATTATTATTATTATTATTATTATTATTATTATTATTATTATTATTATTATTATTATTATTATTATTATTATTATTATTATTATTATTATTATTATTATTATTATTATTATTATTATTATTATTATTATTATTATTATTATTATTATTATTATTATTATTATTATTATTATTATTATTATTATTATTATTATTATTATTATTATTATTATTATTATTATTATTTCTGTGTAAACTACTTAAACACAGGATTATACGTTATTACATTCATCGTCTCCCGCCTCATGTGGTCGCTGCACGGGAACGTTGTCAGTGTTGATTAGCAGGTTAACCTGACCTTTCCTGTCACCAGGCTAACGTAACCGATCATAGACAGTTACTCCTCTTACCTCTCCAACCCCCTCGTCCATCGGAATAATTTGCACGCCTGTGTACCATGGATGTGTCTAATGTGTCTTCCTGGGTGCGACAGTTCAATGAAGGCAGAAAATCCTGTAACAACAAACCAAGACAGTCACGGCCTCGCACCAGCCAGTCTAACGACATGATCCAGCGAGTGGAGAACGTTGTTTTGGAGAATCGCCTACTGAGCATTTTCAGATCTTCATGCAGGATTGTGTGCACAGATCCCACGGAAATGCCAATTTTGGAGGCGACGTCTGCAACTGTCTTGGTTTGTTGTCACACGATGTTCTGCCTTCATTGAACTGTCGCACCCAGGAACGCAAATTAGACACATCCAAGGAAGCATCACCACATGCCTCACTCAACTAGCGATGAATTTCAATAGGTGTTACACCACGAAAATGGAGAAAACGAATGATTACACGCTGTTCTTGCAATGAAAACATCACCATTTTACGTATCACAAACAGTGCTAATTCTCGTAGCTGCCACTATAGTTCCATGCACTGTACAGTGTTGCCATCTCTGTCTTGCATTTACAAAGAGACCACGTATATATATGTATATATATATTTTTTTTTTAAACCAGAAGTTCCTATCTGGTCCCAGTCCTGAAAGAAAAAAATAGGTGTTATAACTTGAACGCACCTAGTATATTTAACTTTGGGTTGTAGACATACTAACCGATATCCCACTTTTTAAAAAAATAGTTATATAAAAATGAAAAATATGGACAGAAATTTTCCATCACAAAGTTTCCTGTGTTATTTATTCCCTTTGTATTCAGCATATTTCTTGTGCCGATTTATGCTCCAACAGTAATGGGCTATCATTCACATCGCTTCTCCTTCATAGTTATGCCTTTATGAAATCTTTCTCCATGTTCATCTAATGCATCACTACAACTCTCTGGAAAAAAGTCCAAACATGAGTCCAAGAAATGTACTTTCAAGAACATATTGCGCCCTAAATCTTCATAAGCTTTGATCATTTCTTATACAAATTCCTTATATCTAGGGTATCTTCAACTTCATAGTAGTTTTGTGTCACTTTGTTGAAGCATACACAAGCTCGCTTTTATTTGTCTGTCAATACTTCTGTGTTGTTGAAGTTGTTGATCTGAGGACCCACAAATGCACCTGCTTTAATTTTAGCAGGTGGAAAAATTTAATTCTTCACGAGCAACCAGATTCTCCCGTTGCACAGTATTTGCCCCCAACTTTCCAATTTTGTTTGGGCCATTTCTTTTTTTATAGTGGGATCTTCTATCTCCAGTATCTCACCCACAAAGCATAATAGTAATGTTTGCATTCCCCAAAAGAATGCGATTACTTAGAAATCGCCACACACTTTCCACTTAAATGTACGGGGGCTGTTCAATAACGAATGATCATAATTTTTTCAGGGACATAATTTTTAACCCTAAAATTCAAACTTATTTTCTGTTAGTTTAATGTGAAACAAACACGCCGTAGTAGTTTCACTGTTGGTACCTCTGGTTCTCGCCTATGAGAACCAGACAGGTTCAGACATGTTCAGTATCGCCTACCGCTGCAATGGAGGTAACATGCAGTTGAAGTTGATGTTATAGGAAGATCCAGAGTTTCTATCAAACGTAATCACTGCTGATGAAACTTCGCTACATCATTTTGATCCTGAGAGCAAACAGCAAAGCTCAGTGTCAGAATCTCCTTTATCACCAACCCCCCAAAAAGCAAAAGTGGTTGCTTCTGCTGGGAAAGTTATGGTCATCTCATTCTATGATATTCATGGAATGGTTTATCAGCATGTTGTACCTGCACACACGCATCAGTAACTGGACAATACTACAGGGATGTCCTGAAAACATTGCAAGTCCATATCAGGGGCAAAAGACCACATTTTTGTGAAGCGGGCTGGATGCGCGGCCGCATATTGCTATTGTTGTTCCTGAATATTTTGCAAAAATCAACGTGAAGTGCATCTCATACCCTCCCTATAGTCCGGATTTAGCCCCATGTGACTGTTTTCTATTCCCTATCTTGAAGAAACGCCTTCGCGGGAGGTATTAATCATCCTCAGAAGCAGCGGTTAAGGCTGCGGAGGTGATTTTGAAGGATCTCTTAAAAATGGTTTCCAGCATGTCTTTGAATACTGCCAGAAACGCTGGGACAAGTGCATCGCATTCAGGGGAGACTATTTTGAGAAGGACCATCAAAATTATGAGGACGAGAAAAGGTGCGTTGTCAAAAAACAATTGTGATCATTCTTTATTGAACAGCCCTCGTATATATTTATTAATTTATTTCCTGGATTTCTCATTGATATTTTGAGGTTAACATGCCACACTCTCTGAACAGTAACATCTATGTCTGAAAATGAGCCAGAAGTGCAAAAGTTAATGCTGCAAATTAGAAAAATATAATTTACCTATTTGCAGCAAATAATGATACCACATATATCACATGTTCAGATTACTGGAAAACTATCCCTGATAGTAAAAATATTATTTCAGATTAAAATTTAGCAGTGTAAATTCCTCTAGAATTACACATTTTCATCTCATAAATAGAACCTTTGTAGAAAAGTGTTATTTAATATATACATTTTCAACCTCGACCTGTTTAGTTATATTACAACATGAAAAACATCGCTAAAATCAAATAAATGCAGGGAAAACCCATTCTTCTAGTCATAGCTACCACCTCTTACGAGGGAAAGCTGGGAGAGGAGTAGCATGTCAACTCCTCAGTTCTGTATGGCATTGTCGAGCAATGATACCTTTTGCAACCTGAATTTTAACTAAGCATCTTTGTTCGCAATTAAACTTATTAAGAATGTCACATTAAATAATATTATTGCCTTTAAACTCACAGCTAACAAACATTTGATGCCTCCAACGTTAAGTCATATCGGACGATGAATGGATGGGTGAAATGGTACTCAAATGAGCTCAGGGTCCATGGAGCTTTCGAGTTACCTAACATTTTTCTTACAGCATAAGGGAAAACTCCAGAAAAACTTATCCAGTTAACTCACCCTGACCGAGATTCAAACTCTTGAACGTGAGGCAGACACGCTACCACCACACTACCGAGGCGGTCTAAGCGCGCGCGCGTTTGTGTGTGTGTGTGTGTGTGTGTGTGTGTGTGTGTGTGTGTATGTGTGTGTCGCATATTTAAAAAGCGGGTCCCTGTGTAAAGAATGGGTTTGGCATTTCATTTTCTTTGCAAAGATCAGAGAAAAAAGGAAAAACGATTTAATTGAAAATTAACTGGATAATTCAAAGCCATAGCAAAGAATACTCCGGAAATGGTTACAATTTTCTGTATGTAAAAAGTTTTGTAATTTTGAGTTGTAAGATTTTGTCTATTACTAATAGTTTCTCAGCTACAAAACATTCATTGAAGATGGAGAGAACTTAACAAGTTATTCCTAACAACTTCGAGATAACATTTTATTTATCATGCGAATATCTTAATGGCTCTCACCGGGTTCGATCCCAGGTGACCGCAAAGTGAGATTTGCTGTGGACAATATGGCACCCTGGGACGGGTTTTCTCATCCGGTTTCGCCCATCAGCATTCCACCAATTGCTCCATCATATTTCATTTCGCCCTAATATATACCATCCACTTCATCTTCACGCCAAGCATTGGGCTGATCATCTATCCTGGTTCTCTATCGGAACCAAAGCTTCGGTTTCTCAGGCCCGACCTTAAAAGGGATAGAGAATTCCCTATCCCCGCGATAGTGGTACAACTAGGGAAGTTAAGGAAGATAACGTAAATATCTTAAACACAGTATTTTAATCAAAACTGTTGAGAGCCATTAAAAAATCGAAAATATTTCCAATATTAAGGGTAATATTGGATGAAGGATTTTTTTTATTCCCTCTTTTACCATTTTAGTCTTCGTATTCATTCTTGAAAATCGTTGAACTTCATACAGGTTTGGTATTTAATGGAATTTTCGTTATGCTGTTTACGTTACATAGACATGCCCAAATACTGGATTCAGGGAGAATGAAAATATATTTCCAGTGAAATCTTGGTACCGAATTTTGGGTGAAATGCAATACTTTCTCTAATTATGTAGTAAAGAAATTAAAACTGTGAATTTAATCCGATCCCATTCCGGTGCATGTATAATTCACTGAAATTGTGAATTTGGAATAGTCATGTTTGTTAATACACATTGGTAACGTTACTCTCAGTTCATATACATCTGTTAACCTTTAATTATGTAATGAAATGGATGCAGAAAGTAGGTTTCGTAGGTCACCTTGAGTTTTAACAGGATGTCTTTTGATGACAGTAAAGTTCCAATACGAGACTCCAGGAAATGATTCACGATGTTACGTCAATTAGCCTTTAGCAAATACCTTTGTTTGCTGAAACAACACACAGCTAGACTGCGCAGAGGTGATAAAGACAACAAACAAAGAGAACGCAGTTTCTAGTAAAACAAAACATGGATGTATACTTATTAAATGATAATATCTATAAGATAGGAGAAGTACTGCTACTTTTATATCTGGCCTGTTCCCACAGCTGATCAGCATTTCCTGAACATAAACAATAAACTCCATATTTTATGTGCTTGGTGAATAAAACAGGATTTAAATCACTGGATTTAAATGAAAACTTTGTTTATCTCCATTAATATTTAATTTCTTTACATCATATTAGTAGGAAATATAAAAAATTATTATTTTTTTGAAAATCCATAAAGACCATTTTAAGAAAAATGTGTGTGTGTGTGTGTGTGTGTGTGTGTGTGTGTGTGTGTGTGTGTGTGTGTGTGTGTGTGTGTGTGTGTGTGTGAACAGCGCAGCTGAAAAGTGATAGCTCAAAAAGGATATCTCAAAAGAACATTAAACTTGCTATTTATGTTTATATCCTCCATAATCTTCTACAGCAAGATTTTTAAGAAAATATCGTAACACAAAGAGTGCCTATATAGAAAATGTTTTATGTTATAAATTTCATTCCAAGAATTTGAATTTGAAGAAATGCCTGGAAAAACGGTTTAACACACATTTTTTAAAAATGTAGAAAAACAGTGTTTTGTAAATGGGGCTGAAAGAAATTGTTAACATGATTTTATTTCATTTCTGGGACACTAAACTTTGTAACGATATGTTTTAGTTAGAACTTTTTATATGAATAGTGTTTTCTGATATGACTTAGTAGGCCATGTAATGACAATATAAAAATATAAGTGTAATTTTGTGATTGGTCGTAGTAATAATTGTATTACGTATTTTGATGACGTAGCAGTAAATCGGCCAATCACAAAATTAATAGAGGAGTAACGATAGTTACGAAAAATCATTAATCTTGAGATAGATATATGTTCTTTAGTCTTGTTTCATGACGATGGAAAAATGTCGCGGTGAATATAAAAGTTTTGTAACGGAAAATTAATAACCTTCAAAAAAGAGTTATTGGGTATTCGTAATAGTGATGAGTGGACGTTTAAAAGTGATGAATTTTAAGTAATTAACTTAAATTATATTAACTTGAAAATAAGGATTTATAGATGTGTTGGAAGTAACCTACAGTGATGGATTAAGAAAGAAAGTTCGAGTAAATTGTAATCCAGATTATACAATTAAATATATTACGAAATCGGAGTCATATAAAATTTTATTTCTGTCACTAAAAATCCACACCTGAATTTAAGATCTCATGACTCTTATTTAATCAAATCTCGACCTGGATCTTCCAAATAGTCAACATGCATCCTATCTGCTGCGAGTGGAGGAAAACGCCACAAATATTTCGTCCGGACGTGTGGCTGATTAAGCTGGATAAATTATATTGCCACAAATATTGTGCCCGAACTTGGGGCTCGATTAAGATGGAGAGAGATTAAGCTGGAGAACTGTGAAAAAGCAACTCAGTTTTGTTTGTTGGCACCAGTGCGCATGTGCGTGCAATGTTTCTGCCGCAATCCACTAGATGGCGGTAGTAGCAAATATGGTGACTGGTGCCAACAAGCAAAACTGTTTGAGTTGCTTTTTCATTTGACATATCATTTATAACTGTAAGTTTAATGTAATAAATATTACAAAGAGTTAAAGCCCCAATATTCATTTATATACACCCTGTATTTTATCAATGTTGTCTTTAATAGGCCCCAAAACATGACTAATGTATTAACATTAATAGAAATAAAATACGGAACATAACGTGAAAAACCTTGTCCAACCCCTAAACAAGAGGGGGTCCAAGCTTCCGCCTATCGTAGCGGATAGCTTTAAAAATCACGTGGCTGTTATGCGAAAGCTGGCAGCCACGCTGAAGCATCCCTTGGAGGCCAAGAGGAAGCCTCGCAAGGTCTTCATATCCACCAGCAGTCCCGAGGATTTTGAGGCTGCAAAGCAAGTACTAAGAGACTGTGAGATACAGTTCTATTATTACTCCCCCCAGAAGCCCAACGTCGAAAGACGGGTTCTGCGGGGACTAGATTCCGAGTGCCCGCCAGAGGAGGTAAAACTCGCTCTGGAGCAGGAGCACGGCATAAAGGCCTCAGCTGTCGCCCAGCTGAGGAAGATCGTACACACAGAGGAAGGCTCTGTGCGTGTACCAATGCCTCTCTTCCTGGTAGTAGTGGACAAGGTTCCTGGGGATGCGGTTCAGCCCATCGACGCTGTTCGGGTGCTGTTCCACACTGTAGTGAAGGTTGAACGCTTTCACGGACAGGGTGGGCCTGTGCAGTGCTACAGGTGCATGGGGTTCCATCACTCCAGCATGGCCTGCGAGCGTAAGCTTGCATGTCTGCGGTGTGCGGGTCCCCACCTCCTGAAGGACTGCGAAAAAGCGCCTGAGGAGAAAAGATGTGCAAATTGCCGCCAGGACCATGTTAGCACCTACAAGGGCTGTGCGACGCGGCTAAGGATCATAGAGAACCGCCGCGGAGGCAATGCGGGATTGGCAACTGTCCGACCCGGGGTCTCATTCGCGGCGGCTCTCGGAAGGGCAGAGCGCACTCTGCAGGTGGCAGAGCAAGCGGCTCCTCAGCCCACTACACCTAAACCTCCACAGGAGGCACCACGTCCACAGCGTCCGAGAAAGCGCCGCAAGGCGCGCCGGACAGCCAAGCCTGCCACACAGGCCGCAGCCCCTCCCACCAGGGAGGTGGCTCCAGCTGAGTCAACCGGCCCGGCCACAGCGCCGGAACCAGCAGCAGAACCTGCTCCAAACAGGGCGCATGCACCTGCGAGGGCACCTGCAGCGGCGCTTGCATCCTTCGGGGGGACCATCTCTGCGAGGGATGTCGACGAATTCAGGGAGCTTTCCCTGTGGTTCGGCGACCTCATTCTGAGAGTTCTCCCCATCCTTAGGGACTACAAGGAGAAAATGGAAGACCCGAGGCTTGACTTCCTCGAAAAACACACTATCCTCCTCCAAACACTCGAGGAGCTTTTCCCGTGCGCCGATGAGTAATGGCCCCCCGACTAGTCAGGAGGCCATTACGAGCTGCGTTTTGGAACGCAAACGGTGTACGGGACCAGCGTCCTGGAATGTTGGAGTTTGTACAGTCCTACGGGATTGACATCCTCATGATCTGCGAGACGCACCTGAAGGCTGGTACAGACTTCTCGCTGCCAAGTTACGTCACCCACCGCACTGATCGCAACGGTCGGCGGGGTGGCGGTACAGCTATACTCGTGAAAAACATCATTACGCACACACCTGTTCCTCTCCCTGCCCTGCAGCACGTGGAGGCCTGCGCCATCCGGCTCTCAGTCGGCGGACAGGACACCCTGCTGGTAGCGGCATATGATCCACCTGGCAACCAGTTCTTTGAACCTGACTACACTACCCTTCTCAACCTACACCCAGTGGTTTGCATTGCAGGAGACCTCAACGCGAAACATGGGCTCTGGCACAGCCGCACAAGCAACCAGAGGGGACGAGGGCTCTACCGCCTCATAAGCGGAGACCCAAATCTCGCCGCGCACGGGCCGAGAGGTCCAACATTCCATCCGGCTCGTGGCAGGCCGGATGTCATCGACATCATGATCACCAAGAACTTTCCATTCCATCTGGACCTCTCGGCGGTGAATGAATTGGACTCAGACCATGACCCTGTCACGGTCGATTCCGATGTCACCATGCCAGCTCTGTTAAACTCAGACTGGGAGCTAGAGGTAGACTGGGATGCAGCCATCCTCAAACTTAACCAAACCATCGACCCTCGTCCACGCATCGACGACGTCGAGGCGCTGGAGGCTGCGGCGATGAGTTTTTCCCAGCAGGTACGCCTAGCGGTGAGTACACACACTCACCGTATACCCACCAACACACATAATCCTCTGTCCATCACAAACGAGATCCGGCAGCTGCTAAAAGCCAAGGCAGCTGTTCGGAAGCTATGGCAGCGTTTCCGTCATCCCAGGATAGGAGCAGTTTACCAGCGGTTCAAATCCCTGGCAAGGCGGCTGCTCCGTGCCCACCGTAAGGTGGCCTGGGAGAACACATTCCGAAACGTCGACCTCCAGGAAAAGCACCCCTGGAAGATCATCAAGTCCCTCAGGAGGGACAAAACTCTGTACCAGCATCCGCTGCATGGCACTCGAGGGAGACTCGCTTACGAGCCCCAAGACAAGGCCACAGCTTTCGCGGATCATTTGGAAAGTCAATTTGAGCCGAGGGAGGACCCCCAGGACGAAGACTTCACTGACCTCGTGGAGGCTGCTGTGGAAGACCTCTATGAGGAGCCACAGCGGCGCCATGAGGCGATCCATATCCCAATAGTCACCCCAAAGGCGGTGACTACTGAAATCCGAAAAATGAAACCTAACAAATCCCCTGGATATGACGGTGTCAGCGCACTCATGCTCCAGCACCTTCCCAAGAGGGCCGTTATCCATTTGACGCGGATCTTCAATGCGTGCCTCCACCTCCGCCACTTCCCAGCCTGCTGGAAAGAGGCGAGAGTGGTGTGCATTCTGAAGCCCGGCAAGGATCCGGTCTTTCCGTCTAGCTACCGATCCATAAGTCTTCTCCCAACCGTCTCAAAACTATTTGAGCGGTTGCTCCTATCCCGCCTGACCCCTCTCTTCGAGGAAAGGCAGCTCCTACCCGATCACCAGTTTGGTTTTCGTCATGGACACTCCACGACCCTACAGCTACTGCGCCTGGCCGAGAGGACAGCCCTGGGTTTCCAGGAAAACCTCAAGACAGTCGCGGTGCTGTTAGACGTAGAGAAAGCCTTTGCCACAACCTGGCACCAAGGCCTACTGTACAAACTCAGGGAGGCCAACCTACCTCCTCCCTATCTTGCCCTGATTAGCAGTTTCCTCAGAAACCGCACTTTCAGGGTGAGAGTGGAAGGAAGGATGTCATCTATCAGACCAATAGCCGCGGGAGTCCCGGAGGGCAGTGTACTGTCCCCGATACTCTTTGCGGCCTACATGTCTGACTTACCCCTGGAACCACAGACTGTTACGTGCCAATATGCTGACGACGTCCTCATAATGGCACGTAACAAAAACTTACGATATTGTCATCCTCCGCTGCAGCGCCAACTCCGAGCCATTGGCCGTTGGAGTGAGATGTGGAGAATGGCCATTAGCCCCGAGAAGAGCTCTGCACTTCTCCTGGCTAAGGTCCGAGCTAGGCGACCAGACTGGTCGCTGAGGTTGAGGCAGAGGCAAATCCCTTGGGTTCCCACTGCCAAATACCTTGGCGTCCACCTGGATCGCGGACTCACCTACGCACCTCATATCCGGGTCAAAGCCGGACAAGGGCATGCAGCGTTAACTCATCTATACTCCATTTTCAAGTCCACCATGCCTACTCACCTCAAACTACGCCTGTATCGGGCGATCATACCGCCCCTGATTCTGTACGGCTGCGAAGTCTGGGGATCAGCGGCTCCAACCAATATTCGCAGACTCCAGTACGTCCAGAACAGGGCATTGCGCATGATCTACGATACTGGGCGGAGATTTCCGTCCCACATCCTACATACTCACTCTGGAGTCCCGTATATCGTCGACGTGGTGCGGGAGAGATCCCGCACCATCTACGATAAGCTGGACTCCCACCCCAACATACTGGTAAATACCCTAGGCCGTTACGACCATAGGGTTCCTCGCCGGAGACCAAGTTATCGGCTACCCAAAGATGCCTTGGGTACCTAGCACTAAACAGGGCCACACTCCCCTGACTCCAACTTCCTAAGCCCAGTAATGGGCTAGGAAATACCTTATACAATAACACAGATCCTTTCCCTCTAGCCTGTTTAGCGGACTGTGCTCAGAAGCCTCCCAGCAGGCGGAAGTGCGCAGCCAGCATTGGCGCATCACCCCTCCACGGGGCGACGGCGCTCACCAAGGCTAGACATATCCACTGCCCAAAACAATCGCCTGTGACATTAAAAATTCTTCTACACTGCCCAGATAAAGACGCTAGAAGCGGCTAGGTGCTGGGCAGCATACACTCCGTCCAGGAAAACCTGGACGACTCGACTCTTCTGCTGGTCTGCTGCTGCTGGAAAAACCTTGTCAGCATTTACTTAAGTTTCATTGAAAATACACTTTACATAAATTTTATGTAAAACTAATAATATAATATGTCTTTTAGCATTTTTTTAAACATGGTGCACTTTGTATTATTCCTTTTTTCAATAACTATTTCATATTGAAAGTAGGTACAAGATTTTTAGCTGTGGTCCGGTTGATCAAAAAACGTTTCATCAGTGATATTCTGAGAAGCTATAGTCTCAGATTTAACAGTTTTATAGTAATCATGAAATTGGTGGGATATAATTCATCACAGCCTATAAGTCCTTTAATTACTCAGGATTTATAGGCTTCGGTGCATTGTATTTTGGAGGAAATGTTACATAAGTAAGCGGTGGTATGTTCAAAGTGTCATAATCCTCAATACCACTTTGGAACTGTTCTTTTCTGTACTTTATCGAGAAGAGCCTTTGCAAAGATGAACATGTTAGTTGCCATTTTGACAGTATAAAAAGCATTCTTTATCCTTGCTTTTTCACTGATTTGGAACATAGGTGTAAGCTGCTTGCCTCTTGTTTTTCTCTGTAAGGCCGAAGTCATGGTCACAAGGCAAAAATATATGACCGGCCACTAGATGGCAGTCACAGTGTTGGAACAGGTTATCCCATTTTTGACATTATACGAATAGCATATCAAGAAACGCAGCCTCTTTCTATTTAGCGAAATATAATTGTTGGAGGATAATCCAACATAAGAAAAGATAGCTCTTTGCCTCAACAACAGAGGGCAGCACATATCGCAAATTATTTTATTTTGAGGCTTAACCCACTTTCTCCGGGCATGTCTTTATTCAAAGGATACATATTTGTGGCATTCACTTAACAACTAAAACGTATCTCAAAGTTCCAGGTAGCATCTGTGAAGGTTTATTCACTTTTACCTTTCCTGATATTCTTTTAAAGTTCTGTCTGCAGATCATGAAATATCCCTTCTTTCTTTTTTCTTCTACACTTTTGTTGAGCATAAGATATGGTAGCAAACCAGTAATCCATGGTTTGATATAGTGTGCAGTAAGTATGGCATTCCTGAAAAGTTACGAGATAAGGTGCTACTAGTAATAATTTTTATTGAACTTCTATAAACACTGCTCAAATTGCACAGCACCGTGCTGGAGAACTTATATAAGATATATGAGAACTATAGAAAAAATCTGGTTTCACAATTCGCGTTCGTCATTTAAAAATTCTGTAAAGCTATTTCAATAATTTCACTTATATAATTTAAATTCTACAGTGTTTTTAAACAAGGGAAAGGAAACCTGTCAACACCTAGAAATCATAAAATCACTGCAAATCATATATCAGAATGCAGGCCACAAAAATGTTCCTCCGGGGCCAGTCCATTTAGGAGAGTGATGATTCAGCAGGTTGCGAATATGTTGATGAGGAATGAGGACGTGCTCCATCTTATAGGAGAATGATTCGCCTTCAACAAAATGTGGAGCATACTTCAATTCTGAAATAACAGCTTCTTCTAACAACTCTAGAAGCCGTATTTAACATATATAACCTTATGGAAAGGTAGAGACAGACTGAAAAATTCAATGCCATAGCCGGGATTTGAACCACAGATCTTCTGGTTGCCGTGCAGCCGCTCTAACCATTGAGCTACTATGGCCAACGTGCCGATATGACATCAAAATTCTACAACTGACTCGTATTTTTCCCGGTAAACCACTTCTCATAAACAAATGAGACAACTGAGTCGCCATTAAGGCAGTGGTCTCATTTGTTTATGAGAACTGCTAAGTGGTTTACCGGGAAAAATACGAGTCAGTTGGAGAATTTAATGGCATATCGGCAAGTTGGCCATGGTAGCTCAATGGTTAGAGCGGCTGGACGGAGACCAGAAGATTCGTGGTTTAAATCCCGGTTATGGCATTGAAGTTTTCAGTCAGACTCTACCTTTCCATACTTTAGCCTACACTCGGCCAGTGTAAAAGAACAATTAATTTTCATATATAACCTTAGATATCCCGTAAATCTACCGGCAAAGGCAAACGGTCCTACAATTCTTTCTCTTTAGATATCAGTCCAAAAATTAACATTGTGAGTCAAATTATTAACCGATGTTTTACTCACATAGTGCAAGTTAAAAGAGAGGACAATATTTTCGAGGTGTTTTCAGCCTGCATACTCAAAACCTTTTGTTAGGACTTCATGTGGATTGTCAGCACCAACGTTTAACATGAACGTTGATCAATCTTTAATAAGAACTCAAGCCGTGTGTAATGATAAACTGTTCATAAATTTCAGTGCATTTATCATTCACAAGATACCTCCTTACAAAAGAATAACTTATTGACATCATGGCGATTAGGTGATAGGAAAGATGATAATCGAGCATACTGTGGAATGCTGGCGGGCGAAACCGGAGGTCCTGGAGAAAACCCGCCCTAGGCCCATGTTGTCCACCACAAATCTCACTTTGCGGTCACCTGGCATCGAACCCGGGCCGCCTTGAGGACAGCTAACCAAAATGTGTTACATTTACCTATTTTTTTCGAAAATAAGTACTTAAGGCACCTATTATGCTAATAGTTCTAGCATAAAAGTAGTTCATATCTGATTATGGAAACATTAGATTAAAAATATACTATCCAACACTCTATTGAACAGCACTTGCAATAACGAGAGTTTCACTGCCTTTAATACAGTAAAACCTGCATGAAATGGATCCCTTATGCGCCAGAAACCTAGAAAAACGGAAATTAGATTTCGGAACGGAGCTGTTTCCCATGTAAAACTACATTCTAAGCCGGAAAACTGCCTAACGTGGAAAAGGAAATATTCTTAGGAACTGTTTGCTGAAATAGCCTGATTAAAATGGATTACTTTATATGTAATGAGCTACAACGTACATATTTTAAAAAAAAGTGCAATCATTTTGAGATAGTGAGTGCACTTGCAGCGTAGTTGCATGAACCATAAAGTCATAAACAGTAGATCTCCGAGGAAACAGGAAAACAAAGCATTAGCTTTCTCAACTCTCTTTCCAACATACATCTCAGATTCGTTCGTACAAGTGGTCAAGTACGTGTGCAAGAAAACTGTGAGCTTTGGCGATTTTTAAAAACAAAGCTTGTGTGTACAAAAATTCTGTAAAATGAGTTCAAAACGTAAGGCATTATTATTGGAGGGAAAGAAATAAGGTTACTGAAGAACACGAAAAGAACAAATGCACAGCTAAATGACTAGGTGTGTTGTTTAAAGTGAGGAAAACTAATATTTACGTTTGTAACTAACAAAGGAGTCAGACAAGGGTGCCCAATGTCACCGACACTTTTTAACATCTATGTTAATAAAATTATCCAAAATTGGAGACAAAAAATTGACGCAGGCATAAAAGTAGCCCAAGGAAATATTTTAAATATTTCATTATATGCAGATGACGTAGTAGTTATACAGGAAACAGAAGATGATCTACAACGTTCAGTGCACCACCTTAACCAAATATGCAAAAGTTTTAATATTGAAATATCAATAGAAAAGGAAAAATAATGGTAAACTGGGGCAAAATACCAATCAGGTCGAAAATAGTCGTTAATGACAATGTATTGGAATAAGTATCCTCCTTCAATTATTTAGGGTGTGAAATCAGCAATGAGAAAGATAAAGATTACGAACAAAAAATTAATGAGATTTCAAACAATTTGTGGAACAATTCAAAAAAACTCTAAAGAATAAAACAAGATCTGAAACAAGAATAAAATTTTATAACACCATGGCGGCCCCAACGTTACTTTATGGATGTGAAAACTGGGTACCTACACAAAGAACCATCAGCAGAATACAAAGTTGCGAAATGAGATTCTTGAGAAGAACAAAAGAATGTACAAGAGAAGATAGACTCAGAAATGAAAATATAAGAAATGAATTACAAGTTGGAGCTATCATCTCAAGAGCGGATAGGTACAGAAGAAAATGGTTTGAACATGTTGGAGGAATGGATGATACAAGACTGCCAAAAGTAGTTTTCCAATATAGTCCTAAAGGAAAGAGGGACGTAGGGAGGCCGAGGAAAAGATGGAAGGAGACACTGTGAAGACGGAATAGGCGAGAGCCTAATCCATGAAGTGAAGAAGAAGAACTAATATTTATGGGATTTTGGAAAAATACAATCTAAAGAGCTGTGGTTAAAAGGAACAGCAGGGCATGTGAAACGCATCACAAAATCTACAGCGTATAACGAGCTAAATCTTGCTGTTTTCGAGTGGTCTGCAGGTGCGCGTGGTATAGGAATTTTCATTTCTGGACAATTGCTTCGGACTCAAGCTTTAGAGAGAGCAAGAAAATTAATGAAAGCCAATTTCAGAGCTCCCAATGGTTGGCTCGAGAGTTTCAAACACCGCCATAACATTGTCTGTGGTGAAGCAAATGATATAGATATTGTGACTTTGTGGGTTCGTGAAATTAAAAGTCCAATTGCACAAACTCAAAATGTTCTTTATTTCCACCGAATTACAGTTGGAACACTTGCCGATTACACAGAATTACGTAGCGCACACAATTACAATTCACTAGTTCGTCTGTCACAGGTCCACTCTGCACTCGCAATTACGCACAACTCCTCCGATGCACGTACACAGTCTTCCAGTCCGTTCTTTCACTCGGCGCTCCTCACGGCTGCTCGCCAAGAACTGAGCTGACTCGCCAACTACAGGCCTTATACAGGGAAGATGGCCGTTTCTGGAAGGTTCGCGGCGCGCACAATTATCCCGAGGTTTCGAGACGTCTGGTGGGAGGGGAAAGAGACGGTACAAGGTTCACACCGCTCTCCTAATCATCCCTTCAGTTGGTGACACTAGACAAATGGGTAGGCGTGGTCTGGATGCTTCCCGTCTGGCCCTACTGCCGGCCGGTTCTATAGAGAGTTCCGACGTTCGGGTGACAATGTGCAGACAGTTGCAGATTTGAAAGGAAAAAATTGAAAACAGACAGAGATACTAGGTGATACACCACAATTATTTGTATGTAAGTTGAAAATAAATTACATAATACATATCACTCTATGTATTATTGTTTGCACTTCGTTCTATATTATTCCTTCACGGTAAACCTGAGCAACTATTTCGTAATCCTTTTGTTTTCAAACACAACTTTTTTTAATACATCGATCAGCAAATATGCTTTACAGATGTTTGTTATTGATCCACTTAGTAACAGTACACATAACATTTGAGGTAGCCGTGAACGACTCCTCTAGCTAAATATGGCAGGATCACTGTAACACAAATTGAGGACTTTAAATTTGATACGTATCACTCGTCTGGGTCATATGTACTGGAGAGGTCACTCAGGAGAAGATCTTGTGGCAGTTTGCACTTGAGGCGAGTTGATTCGCGAGTGCGAGCGCCAAGATTGTACGTAACAGCTCCAGGGACCTCCTGGAGATGGTAAAAGAAAGGTCGTGCCAGCCGGCGGATGTACTGATGAACTGGTAGAAGACCAAACTCGTGATGAAGTTGTTGGTTTCTGACGAACCATGGAGCATTTGTAGCTGTACGCAGCACCCTGTTTTGTAATAACTGCAGTCGGCGGAGATTAGTCTTGCTGGTGCCACCCCAGACCAGAGCTTTATAGGTAAAAATGGGACGGACTAGAGATTTGTAAAGAAGAAGGGAGGATTCATAACCAAGTGAGGTGCGCCTGTTGAGTAAAGGGTACAGTTTTGATAGCCGTGCAGACGCAAGTGTAACAGACCGACAGATGTGGGCGTTCCAAGTTAGTCGAGTGTCCAGTAGCCCCCCAAGATATTTCACTGGCACACTGGTTGGTAACCATGAGAGTTGTTCCCCGAGCAGCTGTAGTGAACGAGGATCGCTATAAGGACATAAAGAGAAGATCTTAACCTCTGTCTTGTTATTGTTGAGGGAAATGCGCCAGTTAGAGAACCAGTGAGCTAATCGATCCAGGGCAGTTTGTAGTTCATGAAGAGCATGACAGATATCTGAGTGAGAATAAAAGAGAGCAGTGTCATCGGCATGATAAGATGCTTGTCTATTACTATAGCACTATTGCGGGGGAATGTTGAGTAACAACTGACTAATAGACCAATTTTTAAGTGTTTCACTATTCATTTCTTCAGGACAGTTTGCTTGATTTTCATTTAAAACTCGGAAGATGTTGGAATAAAACCTGTCAAACGCCCCGCGCTGGCCTTTGCTCATTGGGATGCGTAGTGGAAATTCAAAATCATCCTCTTTTCTTTTCCACACTTTGTTTTTGTATAATTTATATTGATCCACGTTTCATCTAAGTAAATAATAATGGCACCGGAAACACAACCCTCTGTAACACAGATACCTGTGTAAAGGAAAATAAACCCAGAATGGCCCGTTCCGTTTTGCAGAGATTTTACTGAATAAACTGAAAAAGAGATCAGCCCTTCATAATCAAAGATAACAACATTTGTAAAATTCAGAAGCGATATTCAGATAGATGGTGCAGTTGGTAGTCACCTCCATTAGTCCTGGAGAAATGAGATAAATGAGAAATACACCGATGAACTTCCTTGACTAGAAGATGCTATGTAAAGTGCGCGCGTGTTAGCTAGGTTCAAAGGCCTCATTTGGGTTCGTTGTTTCTTCAGAGAGAGCTGTTACATACATCCAACTGTACAAACATAGCTCTCATCTACTGGTGGCTGTTTCCAATCGTGGTCTGGATTATAGGGCAGCATAATAACACATCTGCAAATATAGGAGCTGAGGACTTGACTGGCCACGTACCTTAGAGAACCATGAATTCACAGCATCTACCAGGCGAAAACAGCGGTTTACATATTTTGGTTCGCATTTAATTGTTAAAAAAAACGCAGATAGGTTTCTGTTATCCTTTTGGCTGCTGAGATCTCCCTCCTCTTTATTTTCTCTCTCAGTTAATTTCTATTGTTGTTTCTTTTGAATTAAGTATTTAAGAATTATTTTTAAAAGTCAGCAACAATGCTCCTTTCTGAGATCCGCAAAGATTAAAATAGAAGAATTTATTTATTAAGGTACGTCTCTTAGAAGACGGAACTATAAGAGATTTATATAAAAAAGGATAATAAGCAATATGAAACAACATGAGGAATATAAAGAAAATGTTGAAGAAGAATGGATCACCATAAAAAATATAGGAAAGGCAGCATTTGAAACTTTAGGTACTAAGAAAGCAGGCAAGCAGAATAAGAGACTAAGAATATGGAACGCTGAAATACAAGAATTAATAAAAGGAAAATAAATGTATTTACAGTACTTGAATGACAGATCAGAACAAAATAGAATGAATTATAATAAGGCAAGAGCAAAAGTTAAAAGATATACAAGGAAACTAAATAGAGAAACTGGGACAAATACATAGCAGATCTAGAGTATAACCTACATGGCCGCCAAGATGTAGCTTATAAATTTATTAGAACCCTAAATTCAATGAAAAAAGACAAAGCAAATATAAAAATCATTAAAGATGAAGAATTAGAGGAATATTATAAAATCTCTGGAACACAGGATAATTGGGAATAGATAAATTATACAGAGCAGAAGTAGACCGGTTAGAACTAGAAGAATTAATGGAAAGTATAGCTAAAAGTAAAAATAGGAAAGCCTGTGGAATAGATATTATTAATTTAGAATTAATTAAATATGCTCCTAAAGAATACATGACAGATTACTGTCTCTATAAAACAAGTGTTGGGAAACAAAAGAAATACCGCAAGAATGGAAGATAGCTAAAGTGATATCAATATTTAAGAAAGGGGAAACAACAAGACCTGAAAATTATAGAGGGATTAGTTTATTGTGTGCTGCCTACAAAATATATGCCAAAATAATAAGTACTCGGTTAAAGAAAATAACAGATGCAATACTCATAGAACAAACTGGTTTTATAAAAGGAAGAAGCACCATTGACAATGTTTTTACTCTTAAACAAATAATAGAAAAATGACGAGAACAAAATTTAGACACACACTATTTAGTAACTATTATAAATCTTTTGACAAGGTATCACGAATGATACTCTGGAAAATTTTAAATAATAGAGGCACACCTTTACAATTAATTGAAGTTATAAAGAGTATGACACAAAAATAAAAATAAATAAAAGAGAACCAGTAATAGTTAATGGTGGCGTAAGACAAGGTTGTCCTTTATCAACCGCACTGTTTAATTTGTATGTTGACGAAATAGTAAGGATTTGGTCGGATAAAGTCAATGGAGGCATTAATGTATCAGGAGCTAAATTGAAAACTATGTTGTTTGCAGATGATCAAATAATAATGGCCACAAATGAAGATGACCTGCAGAAAATGCTGTATAGTCTAGATAAAATTGCTACAGAATATGGAATGAAAATATCAGCAAATAAATCCAAAACCATGGAATTTAAAGGAATTAATCCAGTAAGATCAAAAATAGTGTTAGATAACATAATAATTGAGCAGAAATCACACTTTAAGTATTTAGCATGTAATGTCTCGTACCAAGGGGAAGCTGATATAATAGAGAAAATAAATAAATTTAGCTATATAACAGGGCACAATAAAAAGAACATTAAAAATAAAGCAAGAAAGGACTCTATAATAAAACTATACAAAACAATGGCAATACCAACTCAGATCTATGGATCAGAAACATGAATACTAACAAAAGTAAAATAGTACAAGAACACAGTCATCATAAATGAAATTTATAAGAGCAATAGCTGGATATACCAAAATTGATAAAAAACGTAATCAGGATATTAGGACAGAATTAAAAGTAGAAGAAATAAACCATACTATTGAAAGAAATAGAAATCAATGGAAAGACTATGTTTAGAGAATGAATAATAACAGAATACCAAAAATAGCCTTAAACTATAAACCTATATGAAGAAGAAACCAGAGAAGACCGAAGAAAAGATGGGCAGACCAATTTGGAGCTGGTGATCTTCTTGAGAGGTCTTCATAGGTCCTCAAATTTTCTTAGGGTGTTATGGGCCTTTAGTCTCAGTGCTCTGGAAGACTCGCTGCGAAGGTTAATGTTGATTTAGGAATCACTGGTAAAGCATTCCTTTCCAAAACTATGTTTTCCCCAAGCTCACCATTATTAAATCCTTGTTGGTATATATGAGTATCTAGGCACGAGTATATGTCTTGAATTACCAAAGTCTGTAGCATTATCTCTTCGTATGGAGCTGTAGAGACGTGTAACTTTGCATTAACAGTTCGTCATCCGCGGCAACTGATACCATCATCGTGTTGTGTTTGCTATTGCTAAGGAAATGTCCATTCAACACGCCTAACCTCATTTTTAATCATTTTTAATACTTCCTCAATTATGGAACCTCCCAAACTTACGTCATACTTGATACGCATTGTTCTTACTTCGTTCATCGTCATAAGGTAATTTACTTTACTTAAGAAATTGAAGGTAGCAAAACAGGCAACTGTTCTTTCCACTTGCTTATATTCCAAACATTGGCAGTAGCAGCCGTACCATTCCCTTTGCCTTTTTCGAAGTGGCCAGCACTAATTGTTCAGTGCGCTAGAAAAGTAACCTGAACTCCGATTACCTGCCGATAGCTTCACCAGCCTAGTCGAACCAGGGTTAATGTTATTAACACGACATGCCCTGTGGCATGAAGATGCTAATTCCAGATAAACTAGCGGGGAATCGATCCTGTATACTCCTGAGCCGGCACTAACCAACCGTGCAACATGATGTGCGCTTTAGCATGTGCAGTGATACTATCTACATAATTCTAATTGTGGCAGTTATTTCCCAGCTATCTATTAAAATGTCTTGGTACCAAATAAGTACTAAATTATAGTAGAGAAAATCATTGAAAAAAAAGCATAATGAAAACATCCGCTACTTATACTAAATACCTCACGAGGTGAAAGTTTTGGCTCCAAAGGTAACTTCTCTTCATCTTTTGTGTAAGTATAAGCCTATTGTGTAACAAATAAAATAGTTACGTATACCATATTGAGCTCTGGCAAATGTAAAGTGATCACAAAGGAATTATATAGGAGCACATGGGGCAAAAGAAAAATTGCAGTAGCTTTCTAACACATATTTACGCAAATGTTAAAGAAAGTGATGCGTTTCTAGAAAGGAGATGTTTACAAAGGAAGCTGATGCGAGGCTAAAATACACACACACATTATATATAGTGTCGCGAGGCATTATTTTGCGGCAGGCCGCGGCCAGCGCGTGGGCGCGGAGCTGGACGCTTGACGAGATAGAGAGAGAAAGAGACAGAAGGATGTCTGTATAATTCTTTTCCTTCCATTGCCGTCGTGAAATGCCGTGAAACTTCGACAGCTTTCGAGAAACAGTGGCTCAGGTATTAATAAACGACGGAGTGTGGGAAAGACCAGCTGTTAATGGAGTAGCTAGTTGAGAACTGTTAATTGTGTGTGTGTGTGTGTGTGTGTGTGTGTGTGTGTAGCTGTGTAGTGATTTGAAAGTGATTTATTTCATTTGTTTACGTGTAGTGAAGTAACGAAAGACTGCGTTTGGGTATGAAACGCCATTTTAGAGCCTGTAAGGGGTGTACAAAGCGTATTTCTACTGAAATAAAGAGAATTTTAAATTTCATCAAAGAAGACTTCTAATTCTACGAACCCACAGTCACAATAATATTAGGGATGCATCCTCGATACCATTTTTTTTTTTTTTTTTTTTTTTTTGTGATTTACGTCCTCCAACGTCAAGTCATATCGGAAGGTGAATAAATTGGGTGAATGATGCTCAAATGAGTCTCAAATGTTATTGATTTATTGATTTTATTGATTTTATTGACTCACTGTTCTCCACTGTCCTGGTATGGTTCTTAACATCTAATTTTATAATGTTATTAATAAGTTATTTCATTTTATAATTATTGACAGTTGTATCTGCATTTGAGAATAGAAACTGCGACACTGTGGCTATGCTACAAGTTTGGAAGTTTCCTTGCTCTTTAACTCTCGAACATCCTGGACTCTGCAGAAGTATCAAACGGGTAGATATGTAAGAATCGCTCTTGCCAGACAATTAGTGAGAATTAAGAGAATTAGTGAGAACGGTCCTGTTCAACAAAAGTTGCTATTGTGCGAGAGAACAGCCAGTGGTGACTCCTGTGACATGCAAAGAGTCTGCGAGAGATTAGAAACGTCTTGTGTCCAGATACACTGCGAATAGGTGGCCGTATTTACACTATGTGGCGAGGAAAATGAAGAGATAGTTCATTAATTCATCACAGTGAAAGTTGACAGTAGATCAAAACAACGAATTGAGAGTGAGAACATAAATGTTCAGTGTTTAGCGCCAGCGTTTACTACATACGGCACCACATGAGATGAAGATGGAGTACCGTTGGAATGAGATAGCGGAGGAAACCAGAGATCCCGGAGAAAACCCGCCCCAACGCCGTGTTGTCCACTACAAATCTCACTTTGCGGTCCAACCACTCAGCCACGGCGTGCTTAGTGACACGATTTAACTATTTTTACAATTATCCATAAACCTTTACGGATGTACTCCCATATAAGCCAAACAGTCACACTGAGGGACACTTACGAATATACATCGCTCTGCAGTACATCCAACACCTTGGAGTGCGACAAACTTCTGAAAATATACCAAAACGTGTACTCGTTGGCGATGATATTTAGGAATTTATGTAAGCTTAGATTTCTGCTAATGGAAAATTAGTTAAATTTGAAATCTTGTCTAATGTATGTCTATGTTAATTAGCAAGTAGGTTAGGAGAAAAAGACGCTCGCTGGGCTCGCATGCACTCCTTAACAGTGCTTTCCAATGTCTTTTGATATAAACTTATGTTTCTGAGTCAAGGAAAGTTAGGTTAGGTTTAGTTCTTTCTTATACAAACTTACGTTAATGTTCGCTGTGTCAACATCATGTGCTTAAATAACTTCTTAATTACTCTGGATTATTATATAGCCATACTATATACACCCTTTGAAAAAGAAATAAGCAGACTCTGGAAGCTATATTTTTCTAAGACATCATTTCCACGGCCGGTTTACAATGGCGTCACGGAACGTGTCTCCAGCTTCCTTCTACTGAATCCTCTCATAATTCAGTCTCAGTTACTAAACGTTCAGTGATAGCCAAGCGGTTATAGACAAGTATATAGGAGCTAAACCTACAAAGTTTCGAATAACCGAACATCATTTTGATTTTTTTAATTGTAGAAATGCGAACTTCCAATTGTTTACGCTTACTTGATTTTATGACATTTATGCTCACACATAAAAACTAAAACACTTTACTCTGTTTTTAAACTAACAGAAATAACTGTTTTATTCCTATATTTAAAATAAAATAAAAGTGCAATTAACTTAGTATCGGGTGTGTAAACCCTCTGCTTCTATTTATGCTCTTATTCTGCGGGACATGGATGAGACCAAATGTCTTACGAAATTTTCACGAAAGGATACTTCGCATTATATGCCAGCAACATTCATAACAGATGAATGAGCGTGAGTGTTTACACAACCAATATTAAAGAAATGCTTCTAATAAAATTGCATTTATTTAAAAAAAAAAGACAAGAATATGTTATTTGCGCTTTTATAAATGAATATGCTTAAAGTATTATTGTTTGTGCTCTGCAAGTAAAATATAAGGCACTGTTATTAAAGTAACAATAATGAAAAGAGACATGCACGTCATCTTTTTTGTTTGTAATTTACGTCCTCCAACGGTAAGTCATATCGGACGATGAATGGAATGGGTGAAATGATGCTCAAATGAGCCCAGGGTCCATAGAGCTTAGAGGTACCCGACATTCGTCTTTCAGGATAAGGGAAAACTCCGGAAAAACCTTATCCAGGTAACTCACCCTGACCGAGATTCGAACTCGGAACCTCTTGAACGTGAGACAGACACTCTACCACCACGCTACCGAGGCGGGCATGCACATCAAGGATTCGAACTCATGTTGGTCCATTTACAAGACAATCATTTTACCGCTCTGCTACCATGCATGCGGCCAAACCACAAAGCATCTCCCTATCGCATAGCTTTGAAATAAATCCAGGGTGATATCAAAGCGTATATTGGAAAAATTAATTGTTCTTTTACACTAGCTGTGTTTAGGCCAAAGTATGGAAAGGATTCAAATCCCGGCTATGTCACTGAATTTTTCAGTCTGACTGTACCTTTCCAAAGGTATAGTCACCCGAACATCGGAATTCCCTATAGGACCAGCTGGCAGGTGTCCCCTCCCTGACGTCTGGAACCTTCGGGATGATTCACTGAACCGCGAGACTTCCAGAAACGGCGATCTTCCTATAAAAAGGGGCTGCAGTTGGTGAGTGAGTTCAGTTCTTGGCGAGCAGCGTGAGGAGCGCCGTGCTAGTGAACGGACTGGAAGACTGTGTACGTGTATCAGAGGAGTTGTACGTAATTGTGAGTGTAGAGTTAACCTGTGACATACGAACTGGCGAAGTGTAATTGTGTGCGCTACGTAATTATGTGTAATCGGCAAGTGTTCTAACTGTAATTCGGTGGAAATAAAGAACATTTTGAGTTTGTGAAACTGGACTTTTAATTTCACGAACCCACAAAGTCACAATATTGTGAACACAGAGTCATCGAATGCTTCCGATGTTATCCGAATCGAACATTGTTTCTGGTAGCTGCGTAGCTGCTCATTTTTTTTCTAAAGCTGTAAGAAAGAGAGAGTAGAAATGCATATTTTTGTTAGGGTACGTCCATAAATAAAACTCAGTTTAAATTACTCTGTTTCCGAGGTAGACGCGCTACCTCTACACCAAAGAGGCAGACTGTCTTATATTTGCTGTGATAAGTGATTTACTGACACACGGAAACTTTTTTCATTTATTTACTTCATGGAGTGACAGGCTCAATGCCTGCCGCTGGATCCTCTTCTCCCATAACAGGCGTCAAGTTTGGGGTGCAGTGATGGAAAGTGGGACATGGTTAGCCATCCTAGCCTCTCTCAGCCGGCCAATGGGATCTTCGTAACCGGATGATAATGTATTATATGAATAGATGAAAGGAAAGATGACGAGAAAGTAATTGTAAGTGGCAGGAGAAACCACAGAACCGAAGAAGACTGATTCAATACTGCTTCATTCCCTATAAATCCCAAATGCGGTTCCTGGGCCATCTTGGTGAGATGTGTGCCATCTGACAACCGGACACCGCATCGCAGTCTCCAGTCTCAAACTCACGGAAGTTTCACATTTGAATATCGCTATGCTGTTTGTATCTATAACGCAATATAAATTTAAACAATGAAGATAGAACATCCCAGACTTTTAGGTCTATAACCAAGAAGGCATTTTTCGCAGCCGTAAGGAGCATGGAATTATAATAGAGGGTTTCACTTCAGAAGATCGTTGTGAACGATAATTCACCGATCCGCTAGCTCGATCGACCTATATTCATCCTTGACCGAGGACAAGCAAATCAGAAATAAAGCATATTACCATAAATTGAATTCAAATTCACTTGGGAGCGTAGAGAACAATATATTAACCGAACTTGCTTAACACATTCAGGTAATCGTATATTCATAGCCTCTGACACCAAGAAATGTCCATGAACACAAAATTCATTTTCTCTCTTTCCCTCTATACTCTTTAAACAAGTGTATTTTCATCTATAAAAATAGTTTTCAGACAGAGATAGCGAAAGAAAGAAGGTGAGGGGAAAGAAAAATAAAAGAGCGAAATTGGGAAAGCCTCTCTTTGATGTATTCTTTGCTTTCTGCTGTTAGAAACACCAGTTAATTCATTTTTTCTTTGTTTTTGAACTGCTGTTTTGAGTATGGTTTGCCCGATGCTATATTGTTTCGCATCATCGAGCGATGAGATGGCCGAGTGTACAGACCGCTTGCTTCTTGCCAAGGTGGGTCCGAGGTTAGATCCGCATATAGGATTTATGGTGGACAAGGTACTGACTGGGCAGTTTTTTTTCAGGTCCTATTCTTTATTCTCCACCATTCATCTACAAATTGCTTTATCATCACGTTTCCTTTCATTCATTTTAGCCTCATTTCCTACAATCTTTTTCTAAATTCTCACTCAGCCACCCTGGGAAACTCTCTCTGACCGAGAGATTAGGTGGATAACTGACCCAAGACACCTGGGGGATAAGTACGAGAAGAGTAAACGAGAAAGAAGAATAACGATGTCTTCCAGATGACTTAACAACATCGAAATCGATTGAACAAAACTCCATCTGGTTGTTGATACTGAAAGGAAAACGTTATACATTAATTACTTTAGAATTTAGATCCCCATACAAATAGACTACAGTCAAAGTTCAGGCTTTGAGCTCAAAATATAATCATGAAAAACTCTCAAAAACTATTCATTTTGGTAAAAATTAAATACACGCGTATGCCTGAAAAGCAGGGTAGAATATTGAAAGAGTGTGAGGGTTTAAGGGCCTGTGACAGCAAGGTCAGTGGAGATCGGAAAACAGTTGGTAGGCTTTCACTTTCTATACCACATATCTAGCAGATAGAAAAGGTATAGTGTACACAAAGAGCCGGCAAATAAAGATAACTGAGGTAAAGGATCTGCCGGCGCAGATAGGATTTCAGGTTTGGAAGGTTCTAGTGATATCTTGATTGACAGAGAAAAGTTGTTTTCTTATTTGTACGAGAAATCTCTAGAATTTATGAATTATATATATTATTATATATATTATATTTATTTATTATATATTATTATATATTATATATATTATTGTGACAAGCCAGCGGACAGTTGTAAAACAGTGAGGCGAGCAGTAAACAGCTGTGAAGTGCTGTTGTAACATTGGTGTTGTAGATTGTGATATGATGTAATTCTGTTGCTACGAAGTGTGTTTCTACGGAAATAAAGAACATTTCGAATTTCGGCAAATTGGACTTTTAATTGTACGAACCCACAAAGTCACAATATAAGGTTCAGAATCTTTCAAATGTGACACGAACATTTTTAAGAAAATCTGCAAACCTCAAACTACGAACTACCCTTTTTCAAAATGTTTAGTGAGCTGAAAAGTGACGTTAAAATTTGTATTAAAATGCCATATACTTAGGATATGAGGGTCGTTCAAGTCAATGGGATATTTCTTTTCTTCATTAAATGGATGCCTAGGTTGAAGGATTTAAATGCAGTAGACAGTGGCACCTATGTCCTTTTGCCGGTAGACGGTGCTAATTTCCCGTGCGTTTGGATGGACCATTATTCAAGATGGCGGACAGCAGTGTAAACGTCCACATGGAACAGCGTGTTGTGAAGTGAAATGGTGAAACCATGTGCTGATGCGATTGCGATTCAGAAAATCCTGGCCTTTCTTTTCAAGCCAGCTGTCCTTCAGTTCTCTACAAACTTCAACACTTCTGGGTCTGTCAAAAGCAGAAGGTTGCTTTGGAATCCAGCGTACACTCGCTTTTCGGAACAACAAACGATCATGAATTATTGTGTTCACTTCCTAACGAGAGATTGCACACCCTTGCAAATTCATGTCAGGTTATGCAACGATTGTCCAGGATCAGCTGCTCCAAGCACTAAATGTTCTCAGGAATGAATGACTACCGTGGTCTGTGATCCACCACGACCAGGATCGTCAGTGATCGAGATACGGCCATCTTTGAAGCGCTTACACCATTCAAACTGAGTGTCTCATCACCGTACTCAGCCTGAAGTCTTCTGCAAATCCCAGCAGGTTTTATGCCCTCATTCAGTAAAAACTTCATCACAACACGCTGTTCCATGTGGACGTTCACACTGTTATCCGCCATCTTAAATAACGGTCTATCCAGAAGCACGGGAAATGAGCACCGTCTACCAATATAGGGATACAGGTGCCACTGTCAACTGCACACAAAACCTCCAGTATGGGCGTCCATTTAAACCTGAAAAAAAAAGAGAAATTTCCTGGATTGACTTGAACGACCCTCGTATTTACATGAAAAATAAAAATCATACCTTGAATTTTAACGAAAATATTCTGCCAACTCATATTCCTTTGGAAGGAATTTTGTATAATGTTCTATAGCTGGTAAAAACTAACACACAAACAAAAGCATACCATATAAGAAATGTAAATGCATGTAACACAATACATCTTTTAACACCATTAGGCATTCTCGAAACATTAGTTCCGAATTTTTCAATACTTTGTTGTTCTTAAGCGCCATAATTAAACTGTTTCTTGCAATATTGTGGAAAGGTATGTGATTTGGTTTTCCCTGTGTCTGTTATACCTTGGACGAAATGTTTATTAAAACTATTTCTGCAATATTTATCTTAATTATGGTGAAGTATATAGAAAAATAAGATTTTTTGTTACATTTTAGAAACCATATCAAAATAAATATAAAACAAAATCCATATATAAATAATATCAGGTAAGGAAAGTCATATAAATTCCCCCTCTTTTTATTTTTAGCTAGATTAGCCAAATTGAATAGTTTTCTGGTAGATGAGGAGTTCCTTATAGAACATATAGATAGGTATATACTCTACATGTTAATTAAAGCAAATTAATGTTTATGGATTGTGATTAAGTGATCCCACACAAAATATTAACTTTTGGAGCATAGCATTTGTCGAATCTTATTGCACAAAGTACACGATCTGGTGTAAACATTATATACAGTCTGAGATTCATCCTAGTCGCTTCTCTGTGCCCGCCTCGGTAGCGTTGTGGTAGCATGTCTACCTCACGTTCAAGAGGTCCCGAGTTCGAATCTCGGTCAGAGTGAGTTACCAGGATAAGGTTTTTCCGGGGTTTTCCCTTATCCTGAAAGACGAATGTCGGGTAACTCTAAGCTCTATGTACCCTGGGCTCATTTAAGCAACATTTCACCCATTCCATTCATCCATTGGCCTTCAGGTGGACAGATGTTTAGATTGGAAAGCTCACATAAATTATATCTTACCTAAACTCAGCTCTGGCTGTTATGCTATCCGAGAGCTGATTAATGTGAGTTCTATTGACACACTTAAATTAGTATATTATGCATACTTTAACTCTATCATGGAATATGGGATATTATTCTGGAGAAACTCAGTAGAAAGTAAAAAAATAATTCTCATGCAAAAGAGGGTTATAAGAATCATTACTAACACCCACAACAGATGCTCCTGTAAAGATCTGTTTACAAGATTGAAGATATTAACGCTTCCTTGCATGTATATATTCTCGATCCTAAAATTCTTTTTATGCAATCGTGCCTTATTTGCAACAAATAATGTAATTTACAAAATCAACACTAGACAGAAGTATAATATCCATTATCCCAGTGCTAAACTTCCTTGCTTCCAGAAAGGTGTGCATTATGAAACTATCAAAATATTTGGCGCACTTCCTAATGTTCTTAAAGAAAAAGTTGATAATTTCGGTGCATTTAAAAAAGCTGTTAGAGAGTACCTTTGCTCAAAATCTTGTTATTCTCTACAAGATTATCTGGATGACAAATTATCCTGATAATGCTTCTGTAGCTCTATAAGTAGTATTTAACTATTCCAATGACAAATCATTACTAATAAATATTTGATGCATGTTGAAAGTTTATTTTTAATGTATATTTAATAAATAACAAGAATGGTATCCATTTCAAAAAGGTTGACACGTACTGGCATAAGCCAAGTGAAAGCTGGTTTAAAAAGCGTTTCATTTTGTATCATATATAATTATCCCTGCTTTGTTTTCCATATTGTTGTTCATATTGCCTCTATACTATAATATGTGTCTTATGTTAACTTTTGTACATATGTATGCTATTAAACTTTATCCCTCTAGACATGTTCAATGTTCACAGCCTTTTCTGGCTACAACAAGAGAACCTACTGAACGCAAATCAATATAATCTAATCTAATCGTCCGATATAAGTTAACGTTGGAAGACGTAAATTACAACAAAAAAGCGCTTCTTAGTTATATTGTGTGACTAAAAATCGCTTCAATGAATAGTGCAATTTTCAATGACACTGATGATTACTGATTGGGAAGACAAAGTATTACCTAAGCTGCAAAATCATCCTGTGTTTGAGAACTGTACGGACATGATTTGCCAACAACACGAGGTTTCGCAAAGGAATGTCTCAATAGGAACTTTGAATGGATGGTAAGTCGTGGTAAATGGTTCCAAAAGAAATATGATATCATTAAACATTTCAATGAGAGGAATTCAGGGAAATGCTTGTTTTTTTTTCTTTCGAAAATATGGAGAAACTCAGATCATTCGCTGAAAAAGAATATGCAGGGCTGCTTAGTAACAAGTTTGTGTCCAGCAACATGAAAATCGTTGAAGCGAATGAGAAGCACTTTGAGGAGCTTCTGAAAGTTTATTGAACAATTTAAGTAATAGTGATATAATTGTACAAGTTTATTTTCTAAACTGTAGTTTGCCTCGATCAAGCGACTTGGGATCTCAAGCTGTAACTTGTTAGCAACTCTTGTTTTCACTTCTGTGATGATTACATTTTATGGGGAGTTGCAAGGTTCTTGAAGGTGGAATGTCTTTTAATAACAAAGGTATAACCTTGACTTGTGCAAGTTATTAGCACATGCTGCCTCAAGGAAAACCGCAACATTGAAGGGTGGCAAAGGAAGTGATCCGGATTAAAATCGCAACGGCTGAGATATTCGCAAATGAGCTGCTTCAGGACAAAACAACTGTTATTATGCTGCTACGACATGAGATATAAGTTCAAACAAAAACCCTGACCTTCTAAGAGAAATGGAGCAACTGAAAGTCGCATAGTTACTTTCCAGATAGATAATTTAACACTTTGTTACAGTTTCTATTTGCTTTTGGTCATAATAAACTTCTTCAACTAAAATGTTTCAAGAAGCATACATTCAGTGTGCATTAGCTTTTGTCAGTAAAGAGAATGATGACATAGTCCTAGATCAAGATTCTTGATTAAACTTAAACTATAGTTGCTTTGACAACTATGGATAATTCTCTCTGTGTCTCAGAATTTTCAAAGTTCCCATCACTTTTAGAATAATTTAATATTTCGAAGACTGAAATCATCAACAAATCTGATTACTGGAGACAAGAATTTCATGCATCACAAAAAACTAAAGAATGCATGCATTCCTGCAATATCAAACTGTGAAACATCGCAATCAAGGGTCATCACATGATTTTCTCTACTCACGTTTGTACAAAATATTTTGAAAAACGCTTGTTTTGCTATTATGTATCAAAAAAGATCACAACAGGAATTTTCATGTTGAGAATTTTAGGGAACAGTGTTAACAAGGACGTTCTGATGAAGACTTACTATGCTCATTTATTTTCATGTTAATTATGGTATACTTTTCTGGGGAAATCACTAATTAGCAGCTAAAATATTTATATTGCAAAAAGGCCCTTAGATTAATTTGTGGAGTTCATTCAAAAGAACACTGTAAGCCACTTTTTATTCATTTAGGCATTTTAACGTTGCCATCGATGTATGTGCTGAATTGTGTTTTATATGTTGAACAAAATCTTAATAGCTTTATACTTTGTTTTAATATACATAATTATTCAACACGAAACTGTTTGAATTTATATATAAATAAATTTAGACATACTAAAATTCAGATTAGTTTTATAGTCGTTTCAATTAAATTATACAACTTTTTACCAAATTATAATTTTATATTATTTTAATTTATATTATAATTTTTTACTAAGAGAGCTCCCTATTTTAAGTTTTAAAAGGACTGTACGCCATAAATTGGTGGCAAACTCATATTCCATAAATGACTTTTGTAATGTGGCTTGGTACGTTTTAATTTATGACGTTGCTATACTGTAAAGTTTACGGCAATAAAGGCTAACTAACTTTATTTTAATTAGGATAATAGTAATTTATTATACAACTGGATAAAGAGAGTTTATCCATGAGTAGAACAATTTAAATTCCAAGGGAATTCCCGAATCCCCTAACCATCTGAGTATTTGTTACTTTTGTTTCCATTCGGTGACCAGCCTCTGAAAACCGAGCGGGATGGCTCAGGCGGTTTCGTCTGTGGCACGCATTCGGGAGGCCCGGGTTCGATTGCGGTGGCAGACCTACCTGACCAATGGGTTTTTCTGGGGGTTTCCCACGTCGCTAGGCGAATCCTGGGTAGGTTAATTACATCCCCCGAATTTCCTGTCCCCCCATTTCTTCTCCATTATCATTTCATATCATCTTCCCTGTGTCTTTCAGGGTAGAAGTGTCGGCGGGTGTCTCGGCGGTGCATGGTAGGATAATATGCTCTGAGGTAAACTACTTCCTCCTCAGGTAGGTCAGTTGCCGGTCTCCGCTCCTCTGCTGGGACTATTTCAGGATCGCCTGCCTGGGACCATTAGAGCTCGGCTGCTGGGCTCGTTGCCGTCCCGCAGAAGGGGAGCGTGTCCGTTGCCCTGATCAGTCGGGGGAGATCTCTATTCAAGTAAACTGTAGGGACTCTGCCCTCTGTACTTCGTGGCTCGTTGAGTCGGCCGTCCTCTGTCTCCTTCACCTCATCGTTTCTCCCGGGAGTGCCCCCACTTGGGGGCATAGGAACAATGGGCCCAGCATGGTGGCCTACGTACCGAAGCCCTTCCGTAGTGAAATCCTAATCCTAATCCTAGCCTATAAGAAGTTCCTAAGAAAGCCTCCTTCACAAAAGCCAACCATCTGGACCGCCCTAGAAGCCGACTTCCCATCGTAAAATGCTCTACCAACATCCTGTTTCACATTTAACGAATATGTCAAATGTTCCTAATTTATTTAATCCATAATTTCGGTATCAATGTAATCATATCATGCACTTGGGAACCATTATACCATCCTCCATAGAGTCCGGACATTTTTTTATTGATCGATCAGCAGTACAATGCTTTACAGATCAGAGTGAGAAGAACGTTAGAGAACAATGACACTCAGGGATAGGCTAACAGGCCGCCCCCTAACTACATTAAATTAGAGCTCCAATAATTCATTCTGAGGAATTAAGTCAATATTGGAGATGTAAGACACACATCTAGCACTAGTATCACTGGAATCAGATGTATCACTCAGAAGCAGGTCCTGGGGTAGTCTCCTCTATAAGCGTGAGGGTTGGCGTGTGCGGAAGCACAGCTCCTTGAACTTCTTGCAGCGTGGAAAAGAAACGATGGGCGATTCTGCGAATATGTAGTCGTAAGGAGGTAACAGTACTAGTTCGTGATGGAGCTTCTGATTAACAATGAACCATGGAGCATTGGTAGCGATGCGCATGAAGCGATTCTGTATAGCTTGAAGACGACGCAGATGACATGAGTGTGCGGCCTCCCGCACTTGGCAGGCATAAATAATAAGCGGACGAACAAAGAGTTCGGATTTGGCACTAAGCGATTTTCATTTGTTTCTTCATCTATATATTCCGTGGTGAATTTCAGTTTTGGCTTCCATCACAGGTGGCAGAATAATTTGATGGAGACATACAAAAACTTTTGTCCTGTTACAAGGATCGAATAATTTGGAGAAATACTGTAAGTAATATCCTATTACTTTATTTAAAAATTATCAGTATTTATCTAAAAACACGCTTTATAGCTATATGGCAGTGAGACCAATATACTCCACGGCCTGAAAAAACGCTTGCGTTCATATGCTGGCGAAAAGTTTAATGGAAGTATTCCAATGCTAGGCTTCCTCGTAATTATAGAGGTTGTTTCAAAGTGATACCGAAGGATTATAGCCGTTGCGTAGTTTATAACTTAACTAGTCCGAATTACGGTGTCGCAGCTTCGAAGTTCTGTTAGCTATAATTTTATGTAGCATTAAATATTAGACGATTTTGTGATTAGGCAGTGCAGGAGCCAATGCTGTGCGAACCTCAAAAGTTGTTATTGGGACGCACCAGCCACGAAAACAAAAACATTACTTCTTGCTCTTTATCAGTGACCCTAGCCTATATTTCAGGTAATGGGGCAAAGGGCAGTTATTTGTGAAAAAGTCGACTAATAACTCGGGCAGTTGCAAGGTTGCTCTTCAGTGTAAAACTACATATTCCGTCCTAACAGAGAGGATTTTGCGCGTACTCAGATAGCAAATCCAAGCAATATGGAGCGCTATACGAACGCTGAAATGACGGATATGGTTTTGATGGACGGAACAGCTGAAGGGAGTTCAACGTACGCACGATTAAATTAGTTTCATTAAAAATATGAATTGCAAAAATAGTTATACCTATCAGTGATAATATTTACTTGTTTAACTTCAGAGCATTTTGTTATGATCTTAATTTTACAATACTTTCAACCACTTACTGTAAATATCAACAGCCTCCTTTTCGGTTACAAATGCTTTATTTAGTATTGTCAAACAAATGTACGTCCCATTCTATAAGCCATTTAGTTTTGGTTAATTTATCTACAATTCTTTGATGTTGTTTTCTGTTCTGTTTAGCATTTAATGTTTCCATCCTCAACCTCACTAACATTAACTTCCCTCTAAAAGGTGCAAGTTGCACGTGTGCACCAGCTTATTTGCCATCATGGACTGCTATAACGGAATTCTGGAACCCGTTAAACACTTATAATCAATAATTAGCAATAGCTTCTTTATTGCGGTTTCATAAGCCAAAGAAATTCTTAATAGCAGCAAGCTACTGCGGAGTATGCTAGTATGTTTACAAACAGCTACAGCATGCGACACGATATTTCACCTATACCTGCGAACTCCGACAGCGTGAGGCACGCGTCGTCGTTCCTGTTACTACCTAATCCACACTCATTCTGGAGCATTTTTGTGAGGCTCAATTGGCAGTAAAACTATATGTGTCACATAGAAGATGATTAACTACTTCTATATGTTCGTTTGGTGTCGTTTAAAACACTCTGTGTGTTTACTGGCATGATTTTGGTGAGGAAAGTCACTAAGGAGATACAAAATTCCATTTTCCCACAGTTTTAGGTTGGAATCGGATACATTTTCACACAGTGTCGAAAAACACAACTTTTTTGTTCTAGTTCATGTAACATATACATTAAAGCCGGATACTACATAACTATGATATTTCAGTTTGTTTTTCCGCCAGAGTCCAAACGAGTTACATGGAAATAATGCCTTGTCCTATAGATTCTACTGATAAACGAATGTCAAAAGGACGTCCAGCTGGTAATGTGTCGGTGCTGCTTACATTAAATTATTCTCGAGGAATCGTTGATAAACTGTTTTTTGTCTCACCTTTCGGTTGTTGAGCAGCTCATGTTTAAAATCTCACGGAATTTAAAAACGTCCTGTGATGACCCTGATTTGGAAGTAATTTATTGCTTTCAGCCAAGAATAAATGGTAGGGATTCACGAATTGTGAATTATGTATTGTTTATATAATGCGTAGCTAGTGAGTGGACCACGGTCGTATATAGAAGTTTATTTGGAGAGAAGGTGCAGAAAGTCATTAATTGAATATAATTAAACATTTGGAATTCTTCTTCTTCTTCACTTAAGGGATTAAGCATTTCTGCTGTTCCGTCTTCGCATTCCATGAACAATTCGCATCTTTTTCTAGGGCGTCCTAGATCTCTTCTTCCACGAGGGTTGTATCTTCTTATTAAAACCGGTACTTTTTCTTCGTCCATTCTAATCATATTATCGCGAAGCCGTTATCTACGATTGTGCGGCTAGTGTACACAAAGAGCCAGCAAATAAAGGTACCTGAGATAAAGGACTTGCCGGCATAGATTAAGTTACGCTTCTGGAAGGTGATAGAATATTCGGTTTCTTTATTGTTCCGGAAATATCTGGAATTTATCAATGAGGTATTTAAGAAGGCGACGACTCGCCAAGAGTCAGTCGCGAAGAGTCATAAACAGTAAACAGCTGTGAAGTGTTTTAACGAGAGCTGATGTAATCAGAACGCTGTCATCGACCTCGGTAGATTGTGATGTGTATGTGATGTAATGCGACTACTGTAAGAATAGAACAGAGGTATTTCTGCGGAAATAAAGAACATTTGGAATATCTGCAACTCCGACTATTAATCCTACGAAACCACAAAGTCACAATATGTTATTTCGAGTTCTGTATATTTTCTTCTATTTTGTCCTGTAATTTATATATGCATAGTCCCTCTCGAATAATTTCATTTCTTATTTGTTTAACTCTTCTTAACAACCTCATTCTGCTGCCTGTATCTTACTTTTATCTCTTTCTTTTAATATCCAGGACTCACTTCCATAAATGAGCATTGGAACTGCCATAGTTTTATAACATTTTAACTTTGTTTCTTTCCTTGCTTTGTTTTTCAATGTTCTTACTATAATTACACATACCTGCTGAAATTTGTTTATTTTGTTTCCTATATCTTTGTCTAAATCAAAGCTTACGTCACAGCCCAAATAGCTGCAATTCGAGAGCTGTTCCAGGCATTTATTTTCAATACTTATTTTTGATCTTACAGGATATTTTCCTCGATGTGGCACTATATTCGATTTTTTTGTGGATATATTTAGATTGTATTCTTTTCCCAGTAAATACATTTTATACAAGGAACGTTGAAGGCTTTTTTCATCTTCTTGTATTATTACTACATCATCAGCATAGAGTATCACATTCAAGTTTTCATTTCTATTTCATTGTATTCCTCCATTCACTTGTTTTTTCCAAGTTTTTATCAAATCGTCCAAGTATAGAAGTTTGGGGAAAAGGCTACATCCCTGTCTTACTCCTTGATTTACTCTTATTTCTTCTGTTTTTATCGTGCCCAGTATTTATTGTGCACAACCTGCATGGAAGAAGATACTCCGGAATATGCTTTATTTGAATGTATAAAGTATACACAACAGCTAGAAGAAGAGAGGAAAGAATTAGCAGGAAAATGTATATGGAACATCATTAGGAAGAGGGAAGATTTTAAAATACTAGAATTGGCAGAGGAGAAGGTCTCAACAATAGTAATGGATGAATATAATCAACAAAGACAGCAGCAACGACGAGTAAGAGACAATACTCAACATAGATATCGTGAACCACCTTCCACACCGAGAAGATCTGAACGACTTCGAGGACAGAATATGGATACCTAGCTTCAACAACCAAAGGAAGAAGAGGAGCTCCACCTAGTCGAAGGATTAATAGAAGAGGATAATCTTGGATTCAACAGAAGGATTTGAAGCGACAGAAGAAGACAACATCAACACAAGAACAAAAGGATAGATGATATATTAGGGATAGGAAGGTAGAAGTAGTTTAGATTGTGAAAACTGTAAGCTACAATTGTAGCAATTAGATTAGTTAGGTTAGATTAGATGGGTTAGTGTAGGTTAGCTTTTCTGCAAAATGTTTGTAAATATCAATATAATTATTATGTTTGAGTAAATATAAAATTGTAATACTGTGTCTTGGTATAGCATCTAGAGCCCAAGACATAAGAAATGCAGAATAGATTTATTTTATTTATTTGTCTCTATATAAGCTTTTAATTAGTTCTACTATATGAGGGGATATCCAATTTTGTCCATTAATTTATAATCCTTAACAATTAAAAAAAAAGAAGACGCACACTCGTAGTCATCCTCCGTGACTAAGTTCCAGAGATCGCGGATTTAAGCAGGACGAAGGTTTCTGTTTTCTTCTTCTTCTTTTTTTTTTTTTTTTTTTTTTTTTTTTTTGGAGGGGAGGGTAAAAGTAAAGTAACAATAAAGAGGCCAGAGCAACAGTGGGAGGGATGAGAAGAGAGACCTGGAGGGCGATTAGCTATGGATAGGGCCCCTATCATTTCCAGTACAAACGCATTTGACGTGTGACATGCGTTATGCCTACACCACCTCGCTTGGTATTTCTCGGAGAGGAGGTAAATCTGTGGCCGAGCCGTGATAACCGGTTAGACTCTCACCAATGTGGTTCGGGTTCGATCCCAGGCGACCGCATGTGAGATTTTTAGTGGACAACATGGCGCAGAAACGGATTTTCTCCGGGATCTCCAGTTCCTCTGCCATCATTCCACCAACAATTATTGCTCCATTATCATATTTCCTATCATCTATTTCGACATCATTCTGTCATCTACTTTTCCCAATCTCATACCAGCCATTGGGCTGTTCACCCATCCTGGGTTCTCTATGTGATCTGGAGGTTCTGTCCCTCAAACCGAGGCCAATAAAACGGCACAAGGATAGAGAACAAGAAGAAGAATAAGACGTAAAACTGCGGTCCTTTGTCACAGTTTTATGATGCATAAAAGAACCTCAAGCCTACTAAAGAGACCTTTGAGCAAAATTAAGTAGTCCTTCATGCCCAATATAGAATGTGTCGCTGAAAATCACAGCAGTTAAAGGGCGTCCATTAATCGAAACCTCATTGATACATATAAACACACATACACGTAATGTCAGAAGTTATTACTTTAAATAAGTACATTCTGCATAAGGTTGCTAACATTTAAATGCAAATACAATGAATTACTCACTCAGAATTGCCATATAGGATCTAAACAAATCTAGTAATATTGAAAGAATGCTAGCAATAGTTATGTGAAATCAGTACTGACGAAATTTTGGAGGTGCTGTGTAGAGGGCCCTTACTTCCCTTAAAATAAGTCCTGGAATGAGCAGTTGAATATGAATGCTTCACTTCGCTTAACTGCTAAGATACCAGTAAGTGTTAATGGCATTAATTTATACACTTTACAACTCTTATGTCCGATTTCACCAACAGATGTTAAAATCGACGTTAACAAATGTAACGTAACAATTGTCACAGCGCTAAGAAAGCTGTTAAATTTCTTGCATTTCACCAATCTGTTTTATGAAAATGTTAACAAACACATGCTAATGCTAAGAGACTTGTAAATATTACAGCTATAGACGGCTATAGATGAGTCATTTTTTTTCTTCTGAACGTACTGCGATGCGCTTTTGTTTTCATGTTCGTCTACACACAGCTGTAAAAATGGCGGGTGAACACAATCGTAAATAAAGCCGTGGAACAAATTTCTCATTGATGGAGAAAGAATTGTTAATTGAATTGGTGACAAAGTATACGGATATCGTGGGAAATAAGAGAACGGTTGAGAATGTAAAAGAAAAAGATGTCCCGTGAGAAGACTGGAAATGAATTTAGTACAAATGCATGTGACACTACTAGAAGCACGAAACAACTTCGTCAGAATTACGTATATAAAAAACGAGGTGCGAAGGACAGAAGTGACGTGGGACTTGAACGTTTCAAGACGGCAGGTGGACAGTGTATTATCCACATAATTCGGTGAATTATAGAATCAAAAAGTTATTAATACTTGAAGCAAAGGCGAGATAGGCATATTCCTTTCGATACATGTTCTAACTTCTCTTGTACTCTGCAGTAACCTTCATAGCAACATGTTTCGACAGTCTATTCCTCTGTGGAAAATCTTCTTCTGATAGCTCCTCAAAAACATTTCTCCTCATAGGCCGTACTCTATTACGAATGCCATTTAGACGGTCTTAAATATAGCAAATCGACATCAACAGCTGTGTTCACGCCCGCCATCTCGACTATGTACAATTGTTAAGGACTTAACAGAAGTATGGCTTGTTAGTTTAACAAGAGATTTAACGTGTGTAAAGCTAACACTTTATGGTGAAATGCAACTTTTTATAACTGCGTACTGCTAAACTTTTGTTAAGACTTAACATCTGTTGGTAAATCGGGCATTACATTTCATATATTGCATTTCACTACTCTTCTCATCCGACATGCATGCATTATTGTCGCTGCATTTGATAACTTCATTTCATTTAGCCCACATAACTTGATGTCATAGCTCTGTTAATTTGTTTTAATACTTCTCTTACGGCAAATTAACCCCCGGATTACATATGCGAAAGCTCTGTTTGAAATCAAGTAGAAAGGGTACATATGAAGTTCGTGTATCGCGTTTTTCAAGAAGTATTTTTTTTTTTTTCTCCTGGACAGTCACAAAGAATGGAATCTCAAAGCCATCAAACAGCAATCACCTTTTAAAAGATATGACTGTCGCTTGTCTACTGAACAACCCTTGTATCCACAACAGAGTTTTTAAATTCATTAGAATTACCTGGACTCCCACCTCACAATTTAAAGTCGGAGCAGTTGTGATCATGCTGCGTATCCCGACTGTGCGTTGGAACGAGGCTAACTGTGAAAAATCTGATGAATATCGTCATCGAGGCAACAATCATTAAGGAAAAGTATAAAGGATAGGATATCTTGATCCCGCGTATTCCGATGATTCCAACGTATTTACCTTTTGATTGTAAGAGTCTACAATTTCCCGTGCGTTTAGCCTTAGCGATGAACATAAATAAATTTCAAGGGCAGTCGTTGGAAGTTTGCGGAATCAACTTGGAGTGTCCATGTTTCTCTCATGGACAATTACACGTCGCGTGTTTGCGCATCGAAAAACCATCATCTTTATACGAGTGCTGTTCAATAAAGAATGATCACAATTGTTTTTTGATAACGTACCTTTACTCATCCTCATAATTTTGATGGTCCTTCTCAAAGTAGTCTCCCCTGAATGCGATGCACTTGTCCTAGTGTTTCTGCCAGTCTTCAAAGACATGCTGGAAACCATTTTTAGAGAGAATCTTCAAAATCGCCTCCGCAGCCTTCACCACTGCTTCTGATGATGGATAATGCCTCCCACGAAGGCTTTTCTTCAAGTTAGGCAATAGAAAAAAGTCACATGGGGCTAAATCCAGACTATAGGGAGGGTGAGGAATGCACTTCACTTCGATTTTTGCAAGATATTCAGCAACAACTTTGGCAATATGCGGCCGCGCATTATCGTGGTGCAGCATCCAGCCCGCTTCACGGAAATGTGGTCTTTTGCGCCTGATATGGACTTGCAATGTTTTCAGGACATCCTGTAGCATTGTCCAGTTACTGATGTGTGTGCAGGTACAACATGGTGATAAACCATTCCATGAATATCAAAGAATGAGGTGACCATAATGTTCCCAGCAGAAGCAACCACTTTTGCTTTTTGGGTGGTTGGTGATGAAGGAGACTTCCACACTGAGCTTTGCTGTTTGCTCTCAGGATCAAAATGATGTAGCCAAGTTTCATCAGCGGTGATTACGTTTGAAACAAACTCCGGATCTTGATCGAACATCAACTTTAACTGCATGTTACCTCCATTGCAGCGGTAGGCGATACTGAACATGTCTGAACTTGCCTGGTTCTCACAGGCGGGAACCAAGAGTACCAACAATGAAACTACTACGGTGTGTTTGTTTCAAATTAAGCTAACAGAATATAATAAGATTGAATTTTAGTGTGAAAAATAATGACCGTAAAAAAATTATGATCATTCTTTATTGAAGAGCCCGCCTATAATTATAAACCACAAAGTAGGCAAAAATATTGTTTATCAAAAAGCTTTAAATTAATTAACTCTGTGTTGTGCTTAAACTTCACCGCCAATTACAGAATATATAACTAATCCGAATTTGTTTTATTTATATAGATAAGTTCAGACAACTTTTATTGGCGGTACGGAGTTCGCCGGGTTAGCTAGTATGTAATTAAATCATTCCTGAAACTGTAAGGAATAGGGTAACAAGCTTAGGCAAAGAAAATCATAAATGTAACGTAAGATATTTTTTATGCTTTCTACCAACTAATGTCTCATACGAAATGCATTAAAGATTTGTCCTCAATTTAAGTATGCTCATGACGTCTGACGCACGGGCCCTGAAACTATCAAAACAGATCCAAAAAACTGCAGATTAAATTTGACTTAATGGATTTTCTTTCCGAAAGGTCACATAAAGTAAACAAATGCAAGGTTAGAATGGTAATATGGTTGTTCTTGTACACGTGCTGTGATCTGCACATGGACCATACCAATCTCTCTGCCTAACATTGACTTGCAAAGTGACTTCAGCACATCCGATGGTTTATCTGGGTTCAATGCTTATCCTCGGACAACAGCTCAGTGCTATACATAAGTCTACATTTAATTTCAGATGAAGACAATCCGAGTATAAGCAATGTGATGAAAACTAACGCATGACACACGGAATTAATCAAAATAAAAATACGCAACTTTTAATTGGGAAAGTTTTAATTGCTTATCACGCCTGTTTACCTAATTAGATATGAACACATATGTGAAATCTAGATATCTACTGTTGATCAGTGATATATTTTTATCGATGTATTTATTTCTTGGATATTTCCTTACACGAATTACACAATATGCTTCTTAAGCAAAATAACTAGTGCTGCGTGATTTAATCGATTAACTTAAACGATTAATCGATTAACTATTTATTTTAGACTAAAGAGTTGTAATAGATTAATCGAATCGGTTAAAATTAATCGATTACAGCAAATATTAATCAAAATTCTTTTAGCCAAATTCCGCCCTCTTTGTTTTGATGTATTGCTTCCAACCTAAACAGCCTTTCCAACGCATCAAGCTTTCATTAGACATGTAATGTGCTTTGAAATTTGAGATAATGTAACTCCTCATACCTTATATAAATCACTATGAACACTAAGAGTCTAAATAACATTTCTGTTGTGAAATATTCTAAGAGGTAGATAAATTTTTGTTTGTTTGTAATTTACGTTCTCCAATATTAAGTCATATCGGACGATCAGTGGAATGGATGAAATGATGCTCAAATGAGTCCGGGGTCCATGGAGCTTAGAGTTACCCGACATTCGTCTTGCAGAATAATGGAAAACCCCGGAAAAACCGTTATCCAGGTAACTCACCCTGACGGAGATTCGAACTCGGGACCTCTTGAACGTGAGACAGACATGCTACCACCACGCTACCAAGGGGGGCAGAGGTACGTAAGTACATACAGATGATGACAGACAGGCTTCTTTCCTTACAGCTTGTGTATGAGAACATCGTATATACATCTGATGATTTATCGCTTGCTAGCATAAACTGAACTGTACAATCTTAAACCGAACACTTCGATTACGCAGCTCTGGAAACAATAGCTAATCCCTCATCGCAGTGCTGGTGCTGGTTTAACTGTGCAGTTAACTGCAATAAGCCAATAAAGTTTCTCAGTTCGTGACATTGAGTGAAAGTTTTGTGTTAAAAAGTTAAAATAATGAAAAACGTTATAAAAATACAACTGCGTGTCAGTCTCACTAATCTTAGTAGATACTGATATACTTTACTAAATAATTACTTACAAAAATACAATAGATCTAATTCAATGCATATATAAAGCATGTACACTTGATGCAAACACAAATTTTGAATCTAGTTTTTTAAAAGTTTCATAAATAATGAAATGTACATAGTATTAATGTGCTTTATATAATCCTTACACCTAATTTTGAACAGATTAATCGATAGCATAATCGATTAAAGTAACACGGTTAATCGATTAAAAATATTGATCTCTCTACAGCACTAAAGGTAACCTAACCTAAAGGGTTATTCCACCAGGATATATGTAGCAGAAACAAATTAAGAGATACAGCCACTAAATTCCATTTATGTCAAACATTCAACCATTAAAGATGAAGAATTTTCGTTGTCTAACTTCTAAATCCAGAGCCAGTGTTGTAGGATGAAGCTCTGAATGATTTGTCATATTTATTCATTAAAATCTTTCAAACATGCCAGGTTTTAATTCTTCTTTATCGTGTTTACGGGCGCTAGTGTAATATACATCTGTGTTGTCAGATATATGCATAGTACCTATCACAGCAGTTATGTACTATTTGATATGACAACGTGGGTGACTCAATTGCACCATGGACGTTCTAAACCAGGTAAGTACCTAATTCATAGTTTTGAGCTGTTGAAGAAAAAGTTATTAACTTTCCAATTATATCATTCATTTCAGAACAAAGAAATCACATACGTACTACATGATAAAGAAAACTCATACAAGTACTTTAGAGAAGCTCGCTTTATAGACAATGGAAGAAAAATATTCTTTTAAGTTAGAAAAACAGAAATCAACTATGTGCCACATCTCCCATTATCAGGATATTTTAAGAAATGTTATAACCACAAAATGCATAACTGGATATAACACAACTATCAACAAAGACAAAGCGCTACCAATACTCGCATCATTGAACCAAAGAGTGTTTTCAGTAAATTAAATGCCAGGTCAGCAGATGGCTTGAGTATAGAAAATTAATTGGGTCAAAGAAACGTCATGTCATGTCAGTCATGTCTGCCTACAAAACTGCTCCTGTATAAGCAAGTACTCCGGCCAGCCATCACATACGCCTGTGAAATATGGGGAGTAGCAGTCAAGTCTCACCTACACCGCCTTGAAATTCTACAATCCCGATTCCTCCACATTGCCACAGACTCCCCTTGGTACATTCCCAATCTAGTTATCCGACGAGACCTACGTATCCCCACAATAACGGACTATATCCATACTCTTTCACGTTCCTTCTATCAAAATCTCTCCCACAACTTCAACTCCCTCATCCGCGGTCTAGAAGAGTACGACATCGATTCTGGAGAGCGCTACAAACGCCCAAGGCTGCTTCTAGGCACATAAAATAACACATCAGATGGCTTATATACAACTCCAACCTCATCTCCTGCCGCATATTATCCTCTGCCAGTAGAGGGCCCAGCCCTGATCTGGCTTGAGACCGAAGGTCTGGCATTCAGATCTTCAATGTCCAGACCTGTGTGTGTGTGTGTGTGTGTGTGTGTGTGTGTGTGTGTGTGTGTGTGTGTGTGTGTGTGTGTTGTCTTTATTGATATTTGTATTATATCCAGTAATAGGGCCCAAATGACCTTGTCGACGGGCCCTAAAACACCACACACTCACTCACTCCAGTAATACATTTTGTGGTTATAACATTTCTTAAAATGTCCTGATGATGGGAGAGAATATACGCTCCTGAAACGTCGATTTCTAATCGTCTTTTCACCTGGCTTGTTTCCCTAGAATATCTCGAATTTATTATATTTACCTACCATTTATTTGGATTGAAACATTAATATTTATCTTCAACTGTTTGTGGCCTACTCTATTCAGTCATGGCCATCAGTAACTTATACTAATTCACAACACAACTTTCATCATTTTAAAGATATTAATATGAAACTTAAATTGTTAAATTAAACATTGCTCTGGGACTTGATATAATAACATCTGATTCAAATGTGAATGTTCAAAATGTATTCCATTGTGATACCGAAATTACGGTTTGCCATAAGTAAAGAATCATGATGGATGTCAAAGAAATGTTGGTTCTTTGTTACGACACGTGCAAAGGCAGTTAAATCGAATAGCAGTTTGGGGGAAAGTTGTTATAACAAAAGCAATGTAAGAAACAGTGTCCTTAGCAGTTTTCTAAAAGGGGCTCACTTGACTTGTCGAATAGGGTATTCTTTGAACCATTCAGAATGGCATAACAAAACAGCCACAAAGAGATTTTTGGTTGAATGAAGAGGGCTTTCAGAAAGTGAAAGTGACATATACACCCACACGCGCAGTTGTGAACAAGAGTCTTCGGCGTGGAGCCGATTAGAGCAGTTCGTGGCTAGGAAGCCATTAGAAGAGTCTTCGGCGTGGAGCCGATTAGAGAAGTCTGAGGCGTGAGGGCGATTAGGGCAGTCCTCTTGTTCTGTCTTGGATATTTGTCGTTTCATATATACGTGAGGAACGAATAACGTCTATCGAGTAATAAACATTCTGCCGTCAGTAACTCTAAACAGGGATATTGGTAACCCTTGGTCGGCAACTCCAATTTCGATGTTCTAGAAAAAAAAAAGAGCAGTGAATAAATAAGTTGGAAACGGACATTCCAGTGTCATTAAATATCCTTCTCACACACATCCACGCATACCCTGTGAGAAACCTCATTGTTTTACCCTGAGCTAAACAAAAGTGCTTCAAACTGTATTGTCAAATGGAACATTGTTCGCCACATATATTGTTGCTTCAAATTGGCGTCCCAACGTGGAATTGTGTGCCACCAATAAACATTATTGCTTCAATTGGTAGAAATTCTTTGTCTGCAGTGTACGAAATTAATGTTAGTACAGTTCAAAGAGTGCCTTTTCTTTTAATTTACGTCCTCCAACGTTAAGTCACATCGGGCGATGAATGGAATGGGTGAAATGATGCTTAAATGAGTCCAGGGTCCATAGAGCTTAGAGTTACCCGATATTCGACTTCCAGGATAAGGGAAAACCCTGGAAAACCTTATCTGAGTAACTCACCCTGACCGAGATTCGAACTTGGAACCTCTTGAACATGAGGCAGACATGCTGCCATCTACGCTACCAAGGCGGACAGCTCAAAGAGTGTAAAACACTTTGCGAGACATAGTGTATTATTCACTAAAATTGTCAAAACAAATCTGGCACCTGGTTGTGCCGTTTCTTAGTATAGAAAATAAACAAATACTCGTGGATCACAGTTGTTCACCATTTCTTCAGAATAACACAACACAGTGTTTATGAAAATCCAGGTTATTATTTCTCTATTACCAAGAAATGAAGTTTATGGCTCCTGTACAGTAGCTACCGGTTCTAATATAACTTAATGCTCTAAGAATTATTATGTAAGTATTTGCATGGAAATTTCGCTCTCTAGTCATAGGTAACCAGCTTCTTTTGACAGATGTTAGATTTCAGTAGGCAGTAATCTGAAGCTATAACCGTCATTAATATAAAGGACAGTAAGGTAGTGTGTGTTTAACGTAAGACAATTATGGCTCCCGTATAGCAGTTTAGTACCCTTCATAAATTAATCTTTCTGTAGGGGAACATGATGCTATAATTCTCTTCATCCACCCATTAAGATGATCGTTAACAGAAGTTTATGATCTTGATGAAATGTGAAATTAATACATTCACAGTACAGCCGCAGTAAATGTTGCTCATCATGCAGAAACATTTATAGCGACATTTACAGATACTAGCTTTGGATTGGAATGAAACCAGGTAGGTGAAGATAAAATATTTCCACTAACATTACTGGTAGCAGTTTTGTGTTAATAATAACAAAATATGACTTTACAACATCCAAGAGCAGAATTACAAATCAAACTGTTATTACAATTGACAGTAATCGAGAAAACTTTGAAAGAAACAGACGTTTCCAGTAACGTATTTCCAGTTTAATACCAGGTACGTCCAGAAAGTAAGTACTGTTTGGTAATAAAAATAAATTGTGTACAAATACAGAAAAATTATTTATTGCACAAAATTCTACAACTCTTAAGCTACTTTTCCACATAACTGCCATAAATTTTGCAGGCATTTGTCATAGCGAGGCACGGGTTTTTGTATACCTTCTTCATAGAAGTCTGCCGCCTGTGTCTTCAGCTAGTTGGAAACATTTTCTTTGAGCTCTTCGTCATTGTTGAAGTGTTGACCGCCAAGAAAAGATTTGAGATGTAAAAACAGATGAAAGTCGCTAGGAGCGAGGTCAGGGCTGTACGGGGTGTGGTCAAACACGTCCCAGCCAAATTCCTGTAGGATGTTTTTCGTCGCATTTGCAGTGTATGGTCGTGCGTTGTCGTGAAGAAACACAAGACTTTTGACATCGCAAATTTTCCCATAAATTTCAATTGGTTTCACTTTCCTTGCATTCAGAAAACGAATCACTGATCTGATTTCAGGGTGAGGTACCTGTATAAGGTTTCTTCCGGGTTTTTCCCTCATCCTAAAAGACGAATGTCGGGTAACTCTAAGCTCTATGGACCCTGGGCTCATTTGAGCATCATTTCACCCATTCCATTCATCGTCCGATATGATTTAACGTTGGAGGACGTAATTAACAAAAGAAAAAAAAAGATCTGATTTCACAAGCGGCGGGATTTTCAATCAACACCGAAATTGTAAACAAGCACAACAAAGCGTACGTGGCTGACAGCCATCTCACAATGGCGCACGTTTCTTCTCCTTGATACAGAGCGTCTACCGCGCATGTGCGGAACTGCGATCGCAGCGCTGCAGCAGAGATAAATTGAAACAGAACTTATTTTCTGGACACCCCTTGTATTACTCAGGTTCACAGAGATTTAAGTGTTCTATCTCCATTTATTAGAGACTTAAAGAAATAATTTAATTTATTTTGTTCTTGGGATTACTCTTGCAACGGGATTAAGTTGTCTATACGTAACTTCAGAAGTGATGTGGATGGATGGAGCTGATGGTGTTGTAGCGGGTATTTTATGTTGTTCTTGTGGCTTCTGCTAGGGTGTGTTTCGGTGTGATGGTTTGGATGCAACATTCAAGACATCCATAGAGTAAAAAAGTTACCTGACAGGCTACAAAAGGAGCTCTTATAAAATACTATTGCTTGAGTTAACTTTCCTTTAAAGAAACGACTAGCTATGCTAAACAAATGAGCAACAGTGTAATATTAAGGTCTTCTGCAAGGAACATACGTAGAGGATAGCCATACATTAGTTTTACTCTGCAAGTATGCAGACAAAGAATTACAAATGAATGCCTCTGTATGATGCATAATCGACGCATCAATAGCTAGTGTGTTTTTATATTTATAATTATTATTTTGCATCCTTAGTAGCAGGAGGAAAGGTAATTATCGATAATATACAAGATTTTGCAATATCAAGCAAAAAATTGTATATGTGGAATAAAATATCCTTCTTTGGGGAAAGAATGATTGAAAAATTAATCAATCAGTAGCAAAATTGAATATTTTCCCGTTCCGATACCTCGACCCAGAGATCATCGCTCGAGAGCAGTCGCGCTGAGCTTCAATAATTCTGCAAGAACTTCACCAAAGGTGAGAAATCCATCATCACCAACTTCATCCACAATAAACCGCTACAGAGTGATGTGATGATTTGTTTCTCACCTTTGTGAAGATCTTGTAGTCTAATCCTGTAGGTTCCTCGGCAGCTCTGGAGCTAGAAATCTTACCTCTGGGCGTGGTCGCGGAGTATAGGAAGTTGATATTGCTATTGTTGAAGAATGAACATAATTCTTCCCTTTAAATAATGTGGATTTTATTCCAGGGAATCAATTTTAAATTCTGGCATAATTTTAAATGATGTAAATGTTATCTTTTAACATATGATGGTTGTTGCATCGATGAACTATTCCTCCTTTGCACACATTATTAGTGCAATAAATGCATTCACACAAAATTGTTTCTGCACACTCTCGGAGCGACACAAATACACGTCTTATTCCTACGACAGTCGCTTGCAGAAAAAAGCTAATTGAAGATAATCTCCTCCTCCCTTCTTTCTACGTTGTTATAGCAACCAAATATCTTATCTCCTACTGGTCCACGTCACCACATTACGTAATCACATTCTCACAACAACCAATGACGGCAATATTACATATTTTACTAACATTATATCATCCCGTGACCAACCTAATTTTACACTTTCATTTCCGTACAGGTTAATCTTTTCATAACAATTCCAAATCAGTTTTTAAAATTTAGAAACATGAAACAACCGCCACACTCTTTTCTTTGTAGATCTTACATCTATAAGATATTACAAACGAATTTCTTTTCCAAAGGCAAGGAAATTATGGATCACAACAAAATTAAGATGGAAGATCAGACCAATGTATGGTTGGATGGAGAAGAAAGTGGTGATGAAAAGGATGACAGCAAAACTCGCCGAAGAAATTATCCAAACCAGCATCTGATATTTTGGAATCATATGATCTTCTCTACCCAGTACTATAAGCTACCCTTACGAAGATTATTATTCTATCTACTTCTCATTAATACAGACATTTTAATAATCATAGCATACTAAGAAAACACGAAGTCACGACGTTTGAAAAGAAATATCTTCAGTTAATTTTTATGGTGTAAGTGTGTTATTTTCTTAAAGTGATCGTTAAATATTCAGTACATATAAATGACATTTAATATATCTAATTTTCTCTGTGTTTGTGATACTAGTTTGTAAACATATGAAAGTATGAGAGAGTGATTGTGTTTTGTTTTAGGGCCCGTAGACAGCGAGACCATTTGGGCCATACGTATGGCACAAGAGATTTCCTTATATATGTATATAATTTTCAAATAACTTTATCTTTTTTAAAAGTGTAAGGTGCTATGTGTTTGTTGTCCTGGTCATACAAAGGGAATGCAACTTACATTTATTATATCCTTGAGGAGCAAAAAGGAAATATACCCTCTTGTTGAGGGGTTTAAAATAGTGTTGCATCAGTTAATATTACGCCATCCCAATTTATTTCATCTCCACCTCAATAAAAACACAGCATGCATCGCGTCGCCAAGTGTGAGATAACTGCATGGTTATATAAAATATAAAAGAATTTATGATGTTTTAAATAACGCGTAAGCTCAAATTTATGTAGAAATGAATGCCAGAATGCCTTGTTTTGTAGAAGCTAGGACGCAGATGCACGTAATACTTTAATGGCGCTGTATCTTGCAGATAAATGCTTCTCGGAAATCTTAATGTGAATTCGGAAGTTTTGCGCCTTATGTTTTTGTTCTAAGAAATATAGAATATTCCAAGAACATCATCTCCGTCTTTTGTGTCCCTTACGGTGTGTGCTTTGAATATAGATTAATTAACTTCAGTTTTATTGTACCTCAGTTTTAAAAGAAAAGCATGCAGCTTAGATTATCCCTTCATCAATAGGACATTTTTAAATAATTTTGTAGATAATATTTCTCAGTGGATATAGAAAACAAATCAATGGGTGGAAATTAATTGCTCTTTCATAGTAGCCGTATGCAGGGCAAGGTTTGAATAGGTGGAGCTACAATGAAAAAATTCAATGCCCTAGCCGGGATTTGAACAATGGATCTACTGTCCTCATCCATTTAGCTATCATGGCAACATTCCAGAATGACTTAAATTTTCCAACTGTATATCGGTAAACCACTAGGAATACTCATACACAATGGATAAGTACAGATGTATTTTTTTATCTTGAAAAGTACAGAGTGATGCGCAGTGGTATCTGGACGAGTACACCTCAGAACGGTTGCAACTGGAGGGGAGGGCAGGTCAGTTGCGAGCAACTAAACACGTGCAGAGCTACTCGGTAACACTACAGCTTGTTTCAAAATGTGCTTGTCTCCAGGTTCCAAGAGAGCATTTATAAATGACGCCTCCTAGCAGCACATTAGGAAATAAAGTGCTACATTTAAAAACACGATAAGTAATAACCAATATCCATAGATTTATAAAAAAGGAACAATGATCTGGGTCAGCTATAAAAATCTGGGGAAGGGTATCTGAGGCAACAGTTGTGTCTGAAAGAAGTTTAGGAGAGCTATTAAGGAAATAAAAAGCCATTGGTGCTAGTGCAACAACGTCCTTCTCTATGCCCAGTAAACAAAGATTAAGAACATGCACAAAATATAATTTGGATGTTTTAATTCAGAAGTAGTTATGCGAACTATGAATAATTTTTAAAGCACAGAAAAACAAAGACCAACTTTAAAGAAAGTGCTTATGAAGCTTAAAAATTCTACTGACTTCCAAGGCAGTGCCTGAACATTAAGAAGAGTTCTTTAGAAGCTAGGATTATTTGAAAAAAGAAAACACTAAGCGTGACAGACAAATTTAAATCGAACATCGCACCATACGCTCAAAAAGGCTTAAGTATCTACGAAATATTCGGAGATATCGAAGTGAAGTTTATATAGTTTATATGTATGAAGCTTATATAAATACAGCAAATACTGGACCATATGCCTGGAGTGAAATGCGTTACAGGGACTCTGCAGCGATATTGAAATGCCCACAGTTGTTTATCATGCCTGCTGGAGGAGAACAGGATTTTGTTCTAAACGCCTATGTACTATTTAAGATCCAACAAAAGCGTGGAGATTACTACCATAGTAAGAATTACAACTTAGTTTATAAGAGCTGCAAAACTGACTTCGAGAGTGAAATTTGTTTTTAGACACCTTATGCACCGCCTTCCCCTCTGGTAATCTTACGCGTGTGACGCATTGTGACGATAGGTGCACTATCCCGACTACAGTTGGTACTCATCCCTACAGCGCAGGATTCCTGTCAAGATAAAATAATACATCTGTACCTTTTGGGCGACTTACTGAAGTCCCAGGTTTCATAGTTTAGTCCACTATTAAACTATTATTCATAGTTTAGTCCAGTAAACGAAATTGTTTTTGTTAAGAGCCATGGTAGTTCCGTGGTTCAAATCCCAACTATAGCACTGAATTTTTCAGCCTGACTACCTATCCAAATCAATGGGGTCCTATCAAACACAGGAAAAACTAAAACGGGAACTGTCACTGTACTCAGACCACTAGGCCCCTGAAAATTTGATGGTATAACGTCTGCTGTATATAACCCATGTACACCATAAATATGCTGCGAAGTAGAGCCAAAACTGCAGCCTGGAAAGTGCCGCATGCGACCATTTGCAAGTAGCTCCTGGACATCCTTCGTCAGCTCTGCGCTGGGTGTGGGGACGACGCTCCTTACGTACACCACGTGAGGGCCGCTACCTGTCAGGACTAAACAATCCCTTTCGTACAATGCTGTGTTATTATGCCTATATTGCTACGTATTTTTGGACTTATTTTTGGGTACTACCTGATTTTTTGCATAAAAGCCCCACAGAGATGATGCCATCAAACTCTCAAATGCGTACAGGTGTGAGCAGTGATAGTCCCCTTGTTAGACAGGGTTCAGAGTTCACTGCTGTAGAGCAGAACTAGTCTTATAACCGTTTTGTAGAACGTAAGTTTAGCTATTTTTACTTATATTTCACATACTCAATTCGTTTTAGAGTTCTTAATCTTCTACAACCTAATGTCGTTTTATGTCTTCTATATATATTTGTAATTTACGTCCTCCAACGTTAGGTCATATCGGACGATGAGTGGAATGGATGAAATGATGCTCAAATGAGCCCGGGGCCCATGGAGCTTAGAGCTACCCGACATTCGTCTTTCAGGATAAGGGAAAACCTCGGGAAAAAAACTTATCCAGGTAAGTCACCCTGACCTTGGGACCTCTTGAACGTGGGGCAGACATGCTACCATCTATGCTACCGAGGCGGGCTTCTATTATCTGCGGTATTTTATTGGTTAATTAGAATATTTGGAAGATTCAACTTTATTATAGTTTTTTTTTTTAAATTTAGGTCCTCCAATGTTAAGTCATATCGGACGATGAATGGAATGGGGGAAATGATGCTCAAAAGAGTCCGGGGTCCATGGAGCTTAGAGTTACCTGACATTCGTCTTTAAGAATAAGGGAAAACCCCGGAAAAACCGTATCCAGGTAACTCACCCTGGTCGAGATTCGAACTCGGGACCTCTTGAACGTGAGGCAGACACGCCGCTACCATCTACGCTACCGAGGCGGGCATTACAGTTGTGTATGCTTATTTGAGCAATATTACAATCAGAACCTCTTGCCCTTATTTTTTATTTATTTTTTGTGTTTCCTTTATTAGTTACTAAACCCATCTGTTCTGCTTCTATATGAATTTGGCTTAAAATTTATTTTCCACACGTAAATATTTACACACAAATATTTACAATTAGTATGCAAACAGCATAAGCCATGCCCCGTCTCGTCCTATTACATATAGTATGCAATTAAAATTAATACAAACTTTCCTCAATATTAAACAACATTCTAGATAGAGAGTCTGCCTTAGTACACTCATTTGTTAAAAATATATCAATTAAGTCTGACTGCACAAAAGATGCGGATCACATTTTTGTAGAGATAACTATTTTTAAATATTTATTATTATGTATTGAAATTTCAAATACTTACTCTTTTCTCATATTCTTATTTTCATCCCTTCGGTATCAAGGAGATTAAAATGTCTAAACCATCACGTAGCGATAAACTCTTAAAGATATTTGACTATCGGTTAAACTTACTCTATTCCTATTGTACCCACACAAAATGTATAATAAAAGCATTTCTAGAAATTTTTATCTTGATTAGCGTGAAGTATATAGAAAATAAGGTGTTTTTAAAGAGCAACTTGTGAAAGAATGGGTAGAGAAAGTTACGTAAATGTAACACATTATCTGTCTATAACAATAAACCGTTCACGTTTCGGGTTCAGGTATCAAAAATGTTTACAAAACGGAACGTGTCCTACGTAATAAAACATGAACATTTATAAACAGAAGCAGTGCACAGAGCGCTATGCTATGTAAATAAATGAAATATTAAAAGTGTTTTTAATTATGGATGTGCGATACTTGTAATAACTCGATTGTCACGATATCTGCATGGCATCTATATCGAACGATGCTTCAGAAAATTCTCTCGGTACTTTATCGATACTTCGGCGGCGATTATGTAATTTTTATTTTATTTTATTTTGAGACTGTTCAGTATGTAAGAATTTCACTCTGGCCGCGGTACGAACGCTGCGCATAGTTCAGTGGTGGCGCTGCCACCCCTCTGCTGCTGAACTCGCAGATATTCTCAGATACTTAAAAGATGAAATACCATTAAAGGTAATGCGGATGATATAATGTTAATATAAGACATAGAGGATAGATACAAAAATTGATCCAAGATTATGGTTTAAGTATATCCGTAGAAGAATCAAAAGGTTATGGCATTTATAGGAAAACAAATAAGAATATCTAAGCTAGTGTTAAATAATTGTGTTAGAACTGGTGGGAATATTTAGGTACTCGGGGTGTAATGTAACCTACAATGTTCAATAAAGAATGATCATAATTTTTTAGTGACATAATTTTTCGCAATAAGTTCAATTTTATTATATTCTGTTAGCTTAATGTGAAACAAACACACCGTAGTAGTTTCATTGTTGGTACTCATGGTTCCCGCCTGTGAGAACCAGGCAAGTTCAGACGTCTTCAGTATCGTCTACCGCTGCAATGAAGGTAACATTCAGTTAAAGTTGATGTTAGAGGAAGATCCGGAGTTTATTGCATACATAATCACTGCTGATGAAACTTGCCTTCATCATTCTGATCCTGGGAGCAAACAGCAAAGCTCAGTGTTGAAATTTCCTTCATCATCAACCCCCAAAAAAGCAAAAGTGGTTTCTTCTGCTGGGAAAGTTATGGTCATCTCATCTTTGATATTCATGGAATGGTTTATCAGCGTGTTGTACCTGCACACACATCAGTAACTGGACAATACTACAGGGATGTCCTGACAATATTGCAAGTCCATATCAGGCGCAAAAGACCACATTTCCATGAAGCAGGCTGGATGCTGCACCCCGATAATGCGCGGCTGCATATTGCCAATGTTGTTGCTGAATATCTTGCAAAAATAAACGTGAAGTGCATACCTCACCCTCCCTATAGTCTCGATTCAGCCCCATGTGACTTTTTTATATTCCCTAACTTGAAGAAACGCCTTCGTGGGAGGCATTATCCGTCAGCAGAAGCAGTAGTGAAGGCTGCTGAGGCAATTTTGAAGGATCTCTCAAAAATTGTTTGCAGAATGTCTTTGAAGACCGGCAGAAACTCTGGGACAAGTGCATCGCATTCAGGGAAGACCATTTTGAGAAGGACCATCAAAATTATGAGGATGAGTAAAGGTACGGTGTCAAAAAAAATGCAATCATTCTTTATTGGACAGCCATCGTATAAAACGAACAATGAAGAAATAAGTAGTAAATTAAGCAAGTTTCAAAACATTTGTGGAGTAATGGTTCGCACCTTGAAAGGAAAAACCCGAAAGGATACGAACCTAAAATTTTATAAGACATCGGCTGTTCCAGTTTTACTATATTGTTCGGAGACATCACTTAAAAAGAAAGATTGGAGCCAAGCACAAGCGGTACAAGTATCTCCGAGCAGTAAAAGGATGCACCAGACAAGATCGTATTATAAACGAAGACATAAGGAAATAATTAGATATATTCCCATTTCAAGAAAAAAAAAATAGAGAAAAATGGAAAAGCCATTCACAAAGAATGGGTAACTCTCGCATTCCATTACAGTCTTACAAAAGAAATGTGTAGTGTTTAACGCCCGCTTTTACTACATACGGCACCGCAGGCGGTGACACTGATGATACATGAGATGAAGATGGAGCACCGGTGGAATGAGATGGCGGGGGAAACCGGAGATTCCGGAGAAAACCTGCCTCAGCGCCGTGTTGTCCACGACAAATCTCACTTTTCGGTCACCTGGGATCGAACCCAGGCCGCCTTGGTTAGAGCCAAGCGGTCTAACCACTGAGCCACGGCGCGGCCAGTCTTACAAATACAAGAACAACACGAAGACCACTAAAACGATGGGAAGAAGCATGAAGTTGGAACAGGGGAACTCTCCTAAACCATGAAGAGTTGATGATATTGATGACGATGATGAGTTTATTATTATTTTTATTATTGTTATTGTTCTTGTTATTACTGTCGTTATTGTTATTGTTGTTGATATTATTATTATTATTATTATTATTATTATTATTATTATTATTATTATTATTATTAGTATTATTATTATTATTATTATTATTATTATTATTATTATTATTATTATTATTATTATTATTATTATTATTATTATTATTATTATTATTATTATTATTATTATTATTATTATTATTATTATTATTATTATTATTATTATTATTATTATTATTATTATTATTATTATTATTATTATTATTATTATTATTATTATTATTATTATTATTATTATTATTATTATTATTATTATTATTATTATTATTATTATTATTATTATTATTATTATTATTATTATTATTATTATTATTATTATTATTATTATTATTATTATTATTATTATTATTATTATTATTATTATTATTATTATTATTATTATTATTATTACTATTACTAGAGTCAGAAAAAGAAGTAGTCCTGACTGCGAAAAAGTGAAAATGCTAGTATTTTTGAACAAAAACTCATGAAAGTGGAATGTTTTGCTTTAAATGTCTAATATACAGTTTAAAAATAAGAATATTGATGGTTTTAAGTTTTGTCTCATTAAATATGTGCACCTATTTAATTTTATTGACATTAACTGATCTCTTAACAATCTAATTTGTACTGAAACTGGAAATATAAATGACGGTATCGAATATGGAAGCATTGAATATCGTGGAATATAGCGTGTATCGAGAATAACTGGTATCGACCCATCGCTAGGCTTAATATTTTGAAACATTGTGTACAACGAACATTAGGTTTAGGTTGAGGGGGTCATTTAAAAGTTGCATATACAAGTTCACAACGCCTTGCATTAAACACATCCTGCACAAAAGAAAGATTACGAAGGATTCACAAAATTGCAATGATAGTGATAAACCCAGTTGCATTAAAGACGACCAAGAGTGGAGAGACCCGAGTCCACGTGTTATGGGTCCTTTCACCCCAAGACGTACGTGCCGCGAAAAAATAAAAAGTAAAATTGCTATGCTCTGCGCCTGCGGTATTAACTTTTTTATTCGCATAATAATGTACACCACAATTTTTTTTTCTTGAAAATATTTGCAGTAAAGCATCCCAACGTCCATGACCGCTTGGTCACAACCTTTAAGGTATAAGGTATGTAAAACTAAATTTATTTTGTAATAGTTTGTCAGGCTAGGAAAGAATTTGTTTAGTTTTACTGACCTACCTTTTAAATCAAATTTATTTTGAGGAATTTTATCCATGTAAGTCTACCAGAATGTAATAAACATCAATAATGACGAAAGAATGCATCAAAATTCCTCACATACATTGATTCGATTTATTAAACAGCTGTTATAAAAGTATCTAATTTATTACACTCATATGATTTTCCTCACTCACTCTTCTACAACTGTTCTTATAAGAGCTTATTCTACTTACATTTACGATATATATTTATTTGTATCCAATGGGCTAAGGATTTTTTGAAAAGCAGATAGATATTGATGGCTTTGTAATTCTGCGTTCCTTACATGATTACCAGATTCTTATTTTGCGCCCGCCTTGGTAGCGTGGTGGTAGCGTGTCTGCCTCACGTTCAAGAGGTCCCGAGTTCGAATCTCGGACAGGGTGAGTTACCTGGATAAGGTTTTTACCGGGTTTTTCCCTTATCGTGATAAACGAATGTTGGGTAACTCTAAGCTCTATAGACCCTGGGCTCATTTGAGCATCATTCCACCCATTCCATTCATCGACCGATATGACTTAACGTTGGAGGATGTAAATTACCCCCCCCCCAAATATATTATATTGAATCCCATTCTCTATTAACTAAATCACAATATGGTTTCAGATCTGGATTATCTATCTTAGATGCCATTAAAATTCAGTGCAAACAGTAATCAACGGTTTTGAAAACGTGTTAGTATCTTAGCTGTATTCTGTGACGTTTGAAAGCTTCCGATTGTGTTAATAATAATAATAATAATAATAATAATAATAATAATAATAATAATAATAATAATAATAATAATAATAATAATAATAATAATAATAATAATAATAATAATAATAATAATAATAATAATAATAATAATAATAATAATAATAATAATAATAATACACTTTGTAATAAATTATATTATGGTGTAAAAGGTAAAGAACTAAATTTAATAAGACTTTTACCATTCTAATCGAAATCAAGCTACTTCATATGAAGATGTTTTATTTAAACCAGCATCGGTCGAATGTGGTGTTCCTCAAGGCTCGGTAATTGGCCCTTTCCTATTTTTAATAATGATTATTGAAATATCCTGCAATGTTGGTTGTCACTCCATTTTATTTGCTTCATTACCTTCATTAACTTCTAAAATAAAGAATATAAAGGAATTAAATTCAATCATGGAGAGTGCAATTCATGGTGCTGTAATTTGATTTGAATCCAATGCTTTTGGGTTGAACGTTGATAAAAAACCCTCACTCAGAATTCTCACTTAGCATAACCTCAATTAACCAAAGTTCATAATTGAAACTTCTTTATATAGTATTTGATTCCAAGTTATCCTGGTCTAATTATATTAATCATTTCTATACCAGGCGATCTCCAGTATTATTTTACTTCATCTATTTAGGACATTGATTTATTACTGCTTCCTTAGACTGTCACACTAATGGAGCTAATATTGATAGAACATAATCCAAAAGAAGGCAATAGGAATTATTACAGGTCCATCATTTAATACTCATTGTCGCGCTTTGTTTATAGAGTCTGAAATAACGTCATAAATCAGTAACTTTTTAGCTGTCTAGTTTTAACCAAACTCAAGTTACATACAGTTATGGCTCCTGATGACATACTGTACGTGGAAAAAACATGTTTTGGTCACTGATTCAATAAGGTTGACGAAATCCAAGCAGTGATTTAATTATATATCAACTGAAATGTTTAATAGACCAATATTGTAACCTCAAACACTTGAAATAAAAGTTTGAAAAAATAGCTCTTTCATAATCCATTTTATAGTATTTAAATGTATTTTAATTGTAATCTTAACATTTTATTTTAAACTGTACTACTTGGACTTATATCACAAAAATGTTTATTGTAGTTTTTATGACATTAAATTAATTATGAATATGAAAAAAGTATAACAACTTACCACTTCAAAAAGCATAAGCAGATATTTAAAAATTTAAACCAACAATAAAGACTACCAAAGTTTATGCGACATAATAAGATGCACGTTTTTCGTTTCTCCCCTCTGTGGAATAGGGGTAATATATTTTCTGGAAATTAATTGTTCTTTCACACCAACCATGTGAAGGCCAAGGTATGGAAAGGTAGACAGACTGTAAAATTCAATACCATAGTGGAATTTGAACCACGGATCTTCCGGGACTTATTGAAGTAAGGTGTGGTCGCCCGGTCTATGCTCTAAGCGTCACTTTCCAGAGACAAGCTCGTTTAAATTCGATTGTTGGTAAAACGAGAAGCTTTTAGCTTTTAGCGACACAAAAATCATCACAAATATCAACGTCAGCCAATAGCAGTGTTAAATAAAAAGGCCTGAACTACTGGCTTAGAGAGTAATATGCATGCTTTATATCTAGGACTCTCCCACAGTTTGGTTGAATGAAATCCAGATATATAGCTGTGGTTTTGTGTATAATAAACAGAGAAATGAAGTTCAAAATGATGATTTTTGTATAAAGATTTGCAGAATTCTTAATATGACTAATTGTTTCAGTAATAATTATTTCAGTAAGAGCGCTCAGTGATCGCTGAAAACCTCTCAACGTTTTTATACCCATTTATATACCGCCTTTAACTCCAATGGTCATATCGGCGGCCGCTCTCCTTTGGAACATATCGAAGGTCGGGACCCCTAGCACGGCAGGCAGGTGCTCTACCGACTGAACTATCTCAAAGTTTGGTATTGACAACGTACGCCTCATCTTTGACGCCGAATGTAATCTTTTTTCAGTATTCTGCTAAAAGCTGCTCCAGTGATGAACCTTGAGATCTAAGCTTCGTGATCTGACTGAGCATAAATACATACTACTTTAACAATACATTCAATAAAAAACTAATAATAGTCTAGTTCAAATCAGTCGTCAACTGTTTAATTTTAAAGAATAACCCGTTACAGAACCTTATTAGATGAAGCTGTAACTGCTATACATTCTAATTTCATTCATAACATTTTTGTTTTTATTTTTAAACTCTTAGGTAATATATTTCCATAATAACAATGTCAAATGACGTTGCAGTAAGTGATTATTGGTGATTATTAAATTTGTATATCCTGCGCGGTTTTTAAGGACTAGAGCTAACAAAACCGATTACAGAAAATTCCTTTGAATTTTAATTAGTTTTTTTTATAAAATTACAAATCTTAACCGTCAATGACTAAAAGTACCCAGAGAGTTTTGTTATTCAGAACACAAGGTATTGCAATTCACCAAAAGCTAGCCATCTGTTCATTTTTCCCCCCATTATACTATTCTTTTGTGGTGACATGTAGTCACAGACTCAAAAATTCAATGTCATAGCTGGAATTTGAACCACTGATCTTCTGATCTCCGTCCAGCCGCTCTAAACCATTGAGCTACTATGGCCAATGGGCCAACATGACATTAAATTCTCCAACTGACTCGTGCTTTTCCCGGCAAACCACTAGAAGTTCTCATAAACACATGAGACTACTACCTTAATGGCAACTTACTATGCTGTAAGTACTTTAAGGCCCGGGCTTTATAGTTCGGACCACTATTAGGTACAATTAATGGAAATTAATTGTTCTTTCACACCAGCCGTGTGTAGGACGTACTATGAAAGGGTAGAGCCAGACTGAAAAGTTCAATGCCATTGAATTTAAAGTATTTACAGCACTGTAAGTCACCATTAAGGTAGTTGTCTCATGTGTTGAGAACTCCTAGTGGTTTACTGGGAAAAACACGAGTCAGTTGGAAAATTTAATGTCATGTTGGCACGTTGGCCATAGTAGCTCAATGGTTTAGAGCGGCTGGACGGAGACCACAAGATCAGTGGTTCACATCCCAGCTATGGCATTGAATTTTTCAGTGTGGCTCTACCCTTTCATAGTACGTCCTACACACGGCTAGTGTGAAAGAACAATTATTTTCCAAAGAATATTTTATTGTATAAAATTGTGTTCATAATTTGGACTATGTTATGCTTCCTAAGTGTTTCAGATTTTCTAATGTTTTTTATAACACTATTTCGTATTAAGCAGAATAGCCTTTTTTGAAGAATGCTGCTTTGATACATTTATTTTATTACTGGCCAGTGTAGAATTTAATAATTATAAGTACAATTTTGTATGATATTACATCGTGCAATTTAAGCTAAACATTTGATGAATGGACAAGATCCTGTTTCTATAGATGCCGACTGCCTTGGAAATCATGCCCATTGTAAGGTTGGCAGTACTTCACGTTGGTGTAATCGCGGCCATGTTTAATGTTTGTGGACTTCTTAAATAAGAGACAACATAGAAGAATCGGCATCGTAGCCATTCTTCTAGCTCATGTACGGTGGATCATTATTGATCCTTCTGTCCAATGGAAAAGGCGAAGACCAGCAGACTGGTGGATAAAAGTGATGCTATTTATGAGCCAACAATATCCTCCTCCAACAAATATATACATTGCTTCAATTAGCTTATTGGTTTACTAACCGGAGCCGTGGCTTAGTTCCAATAATGTACTTAAATGCTTTCGTAGTTTTGTATTGTTTATGGCAGTTACCATTTGCAAATCACAGTTATATTTTCAGAAATTGCAATACAAAGCTTAGAAATTAATCTCTTTATGTGCACTGATTCAAAATTTAGACTGGTATTCTCACCAGCATTTCGGTTTACTATGCGTGCTAACTGTAACACATTACGTTACGCTAACGTTACATTAAATGATTTTCTCCAGCTGCTTTTTAAAAAAGTATCCTTTCAAAAGCCTTATTCTTCTACCTGCTTCGTTGTAAGTGCAAAAATAATACAGTAGACCAAACGATAGTCAAATCTAAAAGCTACGGTCAAAAAAGAAAAAGAACAAATCCTATGTTGGCCATGGTAGCTCAAGGGGTTAGAGCGACTGGACGGAAACCAGAAGATCCGTGACTCAATTCCCGGCTATGGCATTGAATTTTTCAGTTGATACTAATTACTTAAAAACATCCATATACAGGAGCTGTATCGAAAAGGATCAATTCCTCAATATAAATATAAAATTAAGAGTTCAATTATAAAAAAATCCTGGTATTTAAGTACGTCGCCACAAATGTGTATCTCGAATATGAGGACTCTAAGTGTTTACCAGGAAAATATGAGTCAATTGGAAAGTTTAATGTCGCGTCGGCATGTTGGCCATGGTAGCTCAAGGGGTAAGAGCGACTGGATGGAAACCAGGAAATCCGTGGTCCAATTTCCGGCCGTGGCATTGAATTTTTCAGTTGACTCTAATTACTTAAAAAAAGTGTTTAACAAATTTATGCATTAAGGTAATCTACATGTTTGTGAATTTTGATTTTGTCTATTCCTTATGATTTATCGAATAGCAAGTATATAATGTAATTCAGAATGAAGGGGACCTTACAAGCTCTCCTCAATAAATTCATCATCATCATCATCATCATCATCATCATCATCATCATCATCATCATCATCATCATCATCATCATCACGGTATAAGCCTTGTGGCCCGTTCCGACTTCAAGGAAATTGATCGGACCATATCTTTCGTGGCCTGCCAACATGTCTTCTACCTAGAGGTTTATACTTGTATACTATTTGTGGTGTACGGTCTTCGGTCATTCTCTGCACATGATCTTGCCATTTTTGCCAGTATGCAATGATTGTTTCATTTAGACTCTGAATTTCCAATTCTCTTCTAACATCCTCGTTTCTTTTCTTGTCTATGAGTCTATAACCTGCCACCTGTCTCAGAAATTTCATCTCAGCAGCCTCCACTTTCTTCTGTTGTGAGATAGTCAAGACCCAGTTTTCACACCCATAAAGCAGGGTTGTGATCGCCAGTATTTTATACAGTTTTACAAATTTTGACGATTACAATTTTAAAAGTTATTTTTATTTTGCCACATATTGTTTGAAATTTGTTTATTTTGTTTTGTATATCTCTATTAGTGGTATATGACACAATATAGCCAAGATAATTAAAATAACCTTGTTGTTTGATGGGTTTATCATTTATGCAAATATTTGCTCTCAAATGGTTCGTTCCTATAAAAGCCATTATTTTTGTTTTTTCATATGCAATTTGAAGATTATATTCTGTTGTAATATTATTTAATTCATGTATGGCTCTTTGTAAGTTATCTTCCGACTACGCAATTAAAATCTGGTCATCAGCAAACAGCAATGTGTCAACATTTCTCCACTTTATTTTAAAATGTGTTCTGAGCATAGTTTGCCATCGTACAACTCTGGGGTAGGTGACAATGGACACCCCTGTCTTAGTCCTAAATTAATCTCCACTAGGCTATCTTTTTCTATGGATTTCTCCCATTTAAATTTTGTATTTATATACATACTTTGTACTGTTCCTACTAAATGTTGAGGAAATCCATTTTTAATCATTATTTCCAATAACAGATTTCTTTTTACTTTATCAAAAGCTTTTACATAGTATATAAAAGCTATTAGAGTTGGTAGATTATATCCTCGTCGTTTCTCCACCATCTGTGTTATTGTGAAAATAAAAAAAAAAAAAAACATTTCAGGAAGGCCCTCTTCTAAATCAAGTGATATCAAGGGATATATTTTGTTTGTCATGAAAAGATCTTAAATGTATTACATATTAAGCTTACCTCTTAGGAAAGTTGAGAAAATTAAATTCAACAGAAGTAAAAGTAAGGGCTAAGGTGGTTTAGGGAGATTTTCTCTAAAATTCTGGGAGATTCTGAATTTAAGTACTGCTAAGTTTGGGATTAAGTCGACTTTTCGTTTTTAAGTTATTCTGTTCATAAGCACACAAGAAAACATTTTTTTTTCAAAAACGATTTCTGTTTGGAATCCAGAGAGCCTCAAAACATGCATTTCTTGTGATCATATCTTGAATGCAACGAAATTTTTCCTCTGCTTGCCTGCTGCAGATAAAGTTACAGAAAGAAAAAAGACGAACGTCAGACTCAATGTTACAAGTCGTTCTAGATGACTTTAGCCATCTTTAGATTGTACTGTGACGCGTTCAAAGAGGAAAGCCAAAGCCGAGGTTTATAACTTTAGGTCACTCCAGGAGGAAAATAAAAATATCGTAAACCTTTCCCGCAAGCAAAGAGACTATCAAAGTGGGGCAAAGAAGATGGCAGTCAGACATTAGAGCAGAAATTCTCCCCTCTTATGCCCGATTTCACCAACAGATGTTAAAATCGACGATAACAAATGTAACGTAACAATTGTCACAGCGCTAAAACTAATGTTAAATTTCTTGCATTTCACCAACCTGTTTTCTGAAAATGTTAACAAACCTGTGTTAACGCCAAGAAACTTGTAAATATCACAGTTATAGAAGGCTATGGGTGAGTCGTATTATTTTCTGAACGTACTGCGATGCAATTTTGTTTTCAGTTTCGTCTGCACAGATGGTGGATGAACAAAATGATAAATAAAGCCATGAGACAAATTTCTCATCGACGGAGAAAGAATTGTTAATTGAAATGGTGACGAAGTGTAAGGATATCGTGGAAAATAAGAGGACGGATGTAGTGAATGTAAAATAGAAAGATGTCGTGGGGAAAATATTGGAAACGAATGTAATTCAAATGCATGTGTCACTACTACAAGCACCAAACAACTTGTCATTATTACGTAAATTTAAAACGAGGTGCGAAGAAGGACAAGTGACTTGAACGTTTCAAGACGGGAGGTGGACAGTGTATTACCCACATAATTCAGTGAATTACAAAATCGCAAGTTTATTGAAACTTGAAGCAAAGACGAGATGGGCACATTCCTTTCGAAGCATGTTCTAACCTCTCTTGTACTTCCGCAGTAATCTTCATAGCAACATGTTTCGACAGTCTATGCCTCCGTAAAACAATTTTCTTCGGATAGTTCCTCAAAATCATTTCTCCTCATAGGCCGTACTCTATTACGAATGTCATTTAGACGGTCTTAAATATAGCAAATCGACATCAACAGCTGAGTTCATTCTCGCCATCTTGACTATTTACAATTGTTAAGGACTTAACATTATAAATTCGGCTTGTTAGTTTAACATGAGATTTAACACGGGTGTTACGCTAACACTTGTTGGTGAAATGCAATTTTTGTTTTAACTATTGCTAAACTCGTGTTAAGTCTTAAACTTTGTTGGTGAAATCGAGCATTAGTCACACATTCCTTAATGGAATCTAACCTTCTATGTCTGGTCAGTCGAAAACATAGTTTTCTGCTATATACCTCCGATTCGAAACTAAGCAATAGAAATACATCGTAAATTTTAAAGAATTAAATCAGATGCAATTTCAAAAAAGTATTGTTTTGTATGATATTATAGAGAAAAGCGTCTTGGCAAACGCACAAATATCCACGAGTAGGCGAGTGACAAAGCAGTGTTCACTTTAAGGCAGGTGCACCTAACATAGCAGTGACCCAGCCTTGTTTGCCGGATGCTTCTATTATAATGAAAACAACTCTTATATCAAACAACACCTTGCTAGTTTACGTTGACCTTGTAAGATACACAAAAAAGAAAGGATTTTTTTGCCCCTCCCCTGGCTGCCCATGTTGGCCTACGTGCTTCCGAGGAAGTCCACGCTGACCATCGTCATCGTCTTTTGTTTTCGACCTTGGTAGCTCCTTCAGTGTAGGAATTCAGTTCACGTTTCCAATATACGATAACTATCGCTAGCACGTCACCAAATTTTAATTTGCAAATACTATCTGAAATTATGTTCCCAGTGTCACTGGTATTATTTATTATGCCTACCATGAACTGAAAAAAGAGCACTACGGAACGATCGAGGAAAATCTTTATGGTGACAGATTAAGAAAACCGTAAAGTGTCATTGCACCACTAGATTTAAATTAAACGTCATCACCATCACCTTACCGCCACTAACATTACAAAATCGGGCTTTGAGCTGTCCCAACTCAGATATCTTCAGATTTCGAGAGTCTGTTTCGCTGTATTATACCAGGTGAAGTTGAAATGTGACTTTTCTCACACGAGGGAGACAATTTAATCAAAGTATCTTTAACTTTATTGCCATATATACCAGTAATTAGAAAATATTCTTCGAGTGGTGTTTTAATCCAATTTCTGTTCATGGTGTCATAGTGAAAATTTGAATTTCTTGCATTAAGTGCTGTAAATAAACTAACTCTATGCTAAGCCCATTTTCCTTAAAAGTAATATCATAAATTACATTACACTCTAACTTTTTATATATGTATTATTGAATGCTTGGAATATATCAACTTTAACTACTGGTAGTCAAAGATGACTATTTAAACTTTAGCATACTTTTTATTTATTTATTAATATTTAACAACAATTGAAATTTTGTGAATTGACGTCTACGTCGTTTATTTGACCACCATGTTAGCTACAATTTATTCATCTTTTAAGGTCAACATTCATATGCGATCATCAAAAGTTGCCAACAAGATTATTGATCATGCTATAATACAAAGTCCTTGTAGGGATAAGTCAGACATTTATAGAAGTAATTAAGATGATATACCAAGAGAATGAGTTGTGTATAAAACTACCAGGCAACAAAGTAACTAAATCTATATCGAGTAAGGCAGGAGTACGGCAGGGATGTAAACTTAATCCAGTATTATTTAATCTTTATATCGATGGAATTTTAGAGGAGCTATCAAGTTGTAGGGTACATTCACCAGTTATTAATAATAAATAAATACCGGGGCTACTGTTTGCAGATGACCTAGTAGTTGGGTCCATATCAAGTGGAGGGCTGAGAAGAGCAATCGAGGCAGCCAATTCTTATTGCAATAAATGGGGTTTGAAAGTGAATGAAAACAAAACAAAGATTATGGTCTTCAAAAAAGGATACAGGTTGCGTAAGGATGAGAAATTGGAGGTTAATAGAAGAGAAATAGAGGTAGTAAGGAGATTTGATTATTTGGGTACAAGGTTGAGTTCAGATGGCAGCTGGAAAGAACAAAAAAAGATGTCTGTAGCAAAAGGTAAAATGACCATGAGAGTGATAAGATCATGCTACAGTAAACTACCGGATATAAATGTCAAATGGTTGGAGAGGATTTATACGGCAGTAGTAGAAAATAGAATGTTACATGGATCAGAGGTTTGGGGAGTAGATGAGGCTTGGAGAGAGACTGATAGAGTGCATAGATCCTTTTGTAAATATATATTGGGATTACCAATAGCATCACCTATTTGGGCAGCACAATTAGAACTAGGCAGGCATTCTACTAAAATTAAAATCTTATCAAGGGCAATGAAATATTTATACAGAATCACTAACTTGGAAGATGGCAATATAATTAAAGAATGTTTTCATATTCAAAAGAGAAGTAACTGGGGTGGGTCTTGGGAACATAAAATGAATGACATGTTGAAGCAGATAGGTATGGGTCATTCTTGGATAAATGCAGAGTATGTGTATAGAGGCTTCTGGAAAGAAGTTAAGCTAAGATTAGAAGATATTGACAGACAAGACATTTTTGCCAATACAAGTGACAAAAGTGCACTGAGATTATATAGAGCAATAAAAACAACCTGGGGGAGGGAAGGATATATAGACATATGAAATAAGTTAGGGCGAGAAGGTTTTGCTTGGGCGAGAAAAGGAGTGAGAAACTTGAAAGGTATAGGTCAAGAGAGGGAGCTAGATAAATGTCCATTGTGTGGAGAAGAGAATCCAGATTTCCATTGTATATTAAATTGTAGTCAAACAAAGATACGGAGAGAGCAGGCTTGGCTACGTGAATGGGACAATTTGGGGGGTGAAGTAGTAATTAGAAAAATGTTGTCAGTAAAAGGAGAAAAGAACAGGAGAAATATAGGGAATTATTTGGGGAAAGTTAAAGAGAAATGGCTAAGAACAACTAAGAGAAAAATGTAGAGTGGGATAGGTGAAATGGCAGAAAGTGTGAAAAGGAGCAGAGGGCCTCCAATACACAAAAACCTAGGGTTAGGTGTATGGGGATCGAATTACTATTCAATGGTGGGCAACATGATAGGATTTTCTGGATTTAGGAATATATGGCATATTTCAGTATGGATTTTATAATTGTAATCTTGATTTTGTATTTCCACTTGTTGATGTAAAAGGAAATAAACTACTAAATTACTAAAATTACAAAGTCCTTGTAAAATATAGGGTAGAAAGAAGCACTGGTTTTTGGAAAGTAGTACCTTATTCACCATGGTTTAAAGCAAATACTTAAAAATGGTAGGAATAAACAAAGTAGCATATGGGGACTAAAGAGTCAGCTGGAACAAATTAAAGAAACATTAGAGGACGCAATACACAGAGGTGCAAAGTAGAAAATAAGAGACAGGTTACTCAAGAAATCCGTAAGAAAATAGAATAACATACATAGTGCAGTATATACAAGATTAAATAAGGAGTTGAGATGAGATACAGGTAGATTAGAAGTAGTTGCTGAAGAAATTATCGAGTTCCAAACAAAACAGCAAATAAGGTGTTTCTATATAGAGGGCTCAAAGAGGCATTTTATTGCAGAAGAAGCACATATATTGAACATATAGGAGTATATCAAACATCTCTTACGATTTATAAAACAGACCTAAATAATTATAAATAGAAGTAAATTAACTTGAAACAGAATCCAAGTATAAAAAGCCATTCGAATTATGAAAAGAAAGAAGTTCACTGGAGATTACACATATCTATGGATTTTCTAAACGAAATAAGATAATGAGGACTTTAAAAGAGATTAACGAAAATTACCAAGAAAGTATACATAACTGGACAATGACCTGAAGACTTTTTGGATATGACTGCAACTAAATGAAAGAGAAAACACGAGCATAGAAATATGGGAAAATTGGAACCATTAGCCCAGATAACAGCAAGAATGACTGGGACACAACATTGAGGAAACATCGTAGAAGGATAATTTGGTCCCAGAAAAGGAAAACAAATAAAAGACCCTATGAGATTCGTCAGAATCATCTCCGAAAGCTTCAATATCTTTGAATAGATTTATGTGTTCTGTTGAATGGAAAAAAGCGTTCGAACTAACCAAATGGGAAAATTTAATGTAATTTCTAAATTATGTCGGAGTAAACTGGAAATACAGAAGATTAATAACAAATTGTATATGGGACAGATACTTAAAATAGAAAAGGCAGTAGAAATGAAGATAACAGTTATAGCAAGGGTAGTACGGCAGGGTTCTTGAATGTCGGCTGCGATGTTCTGTATATATGGACAGTAGTTAATAAATGAAGCCCTAGAAGGAATGAGAATTACATAAATATGAGGAAGAACCATCTGGAAGAAAGTTTGCAGATGATGTACTATTGCAAAAGCTAAAGAAGAATTGCAAAAGATGCTAGAGGGAATGGCGGGGACTGAAGAAAGATACAGTGTGGAGATAAATACGGAAAAGTGATGACGATTTCTATAAATAAGCTGTTTTATATATGATTGCCCAAAGAAGAAACCAAGAAATGGATTGCTAAGACCAAAACTGCTCTCTGCAAAAAGAGGAATATACTGACAGGAAATACGTATATGCAGAAGCTTCTGAAATAGAAAGCTTCATCTTAAATCGTATCAACGTGTTTGATTTAATTTCAAAGAAATGCACAAATTGCCTAAAAGCTTCAACGGTATTGAAGGACAACTCGTCCGTTTCCTTCTAAGAAGAAACATGTTCCATTGTCTGCTGTAGATGATGCAATAATCATCAAGGGAGATAATTTTGTAACGGCCATGGTAGGTATCGAACCACCACCGGCGAGATTGCATTTGACAAAAAGTGATGAAATTAGTTCGAGCCTGGAATTCAGAATTATAGAGCACTTACGTTTCAATAAGAAAGTATTTAAGCTCAGCCAATATAGGTCAATCGGGCAGTCAACGGTCAATTAATAGATCAGTCAACAAGGTGGTCGAAGGAGCAGTCATACGCCATGACGACTGTCACCCCCGGAGTTTTCCATCGCTTCTGGGTAGAATTGGGCGTATTGTTTACGTACACATACATGTAAGCAAGGTTATTTTAAATAAATATTTCCTTTCTATTCAGTGATACGCAGGCTGCTCTACTACGTTTATAGTTAATTATAAACCAGAACTCTGTTCCACACGAGCAGACTGAGAGATAGTGGTTTAGATTACGGAGCCCTCGTAGAAGATAGTCAATGCAGCCACTTAAGTCGCTTCCATGTGCGGTATTTTTAGGATAAACTCATGTTTGTGAAGCTAGAGTTACGAAAACACTGTTCCATGTTGGAGAAGCTGTAATGGTAAAGTTTAACGTCCCCTGGGCCTATTTACTGCAGCTACGAGACACGGTAGGTTTAAACTTCCCAGAAAAGATGTGTTTGCACAGAACTATGGTGAACTTGTAGAGTGCCAGTTTGCCACCGGTATCACGCTCTTAAGGGCTTTGCTTCAGTTTTAAAGAATACGATAGCCAACTCTCTAAGAGAAGTTCAACAAACAGCTGAACTATGACTCAGTATGTGAGTTGACGATGATGATTAAATGCTGCTTAGGTGTACCACATTATCTATACTACTATAATAAATTATATACGTGTGAGTGTATATGTGTGCCACATCTGAAATGTTTAGAGTAATTTCATTCAATCAATTTTGTAATCCTTTCATCATTGAAACGTTCTACTCTTCTAAAAGAATATAGGCTATATACCTAAAATTAAAAATTTGGTTTCATAAAGATGTTATTGTTAACACATTTTAATCCCGTTTCATGGAAAATTAATATCAAGAAGATATATGTGGATGCTTTACTGCATATGTCAGATATTTAATGGAAGAAAAAATGGAAAGTTTAAAATATATAAAATTGAATAACGAGAGCATACTTACACAGTAAATACGTGTCACCGAATGTTCCTGATATCAGGGATATCACTTATAGCAAAGAGTATTTCTGGTATAGTTCTGCTAAACCCTGTAGGTATTTACCGAGACTAGTGAATGGAAGGTACTTACGAGATTTAAGTCCATTAGGACCGGTCTTACTGACATTCTTAAAGAACTCTCTTTTTCCTACCCTAAACTAGAACTGGAACATCTTTCTCCCCAAATTTATTTCCCAATTATCATATAATTTCTTGGGGTACTAATGCACACAGCCTGTGATGCCATATGCAGTAAGCATGGGCGAACTCAAAATTATTAACAGTTTTTTTTTAAATTACTGTAATACACTATCCACTGTTGGACTCAACAAAACGTTTAAGTTGCTTCAGGATTCTCAAAATTTTACCTTTTCTTTTATGCATTTTCAGAAATATACCTACCAAATATTCGATATCAAGCATCAACCTGATGCGGTGTTCATTTTTATCTGTGATCTTACCGTACAAAATTTGAGGTCATCAATAGCATCGCTTACGGAGAAAGTTTATATACGAATCCCCTAGCGGCTTGCGATTATATTTGATGTTCTGACAGCAGCTTTGAGGCCTCCCTCTACCGGCAAGTAAATATACTATTTGAGAGGTGGTTGCCCGTGTAATATAAAAGTGCGTAATTTTGCCAGGTGTGTAGATACGATAACCGTTTATAAAAAACTATATACTGCAATGCAATGCACTGCAAAGCAAAATATGCAGCCTTAAAAGTATACCATGAAGAATATACGAAATAAGTTAATAAATACTTATTTCACAATGAGCATCTGTTTTTATGTTATAGTAGACATGTATGCATATTGTAAACTTGTCACATAAAACAGAAATATTTGAATTTGATCTCAATTCTTTTCTATCACACACAGTTTCCTCACAATGTAACTTCATTACAAACCAGAAAATAAGCAGAACATGTTATAGGAATGCTTTTATCCAAGTCTAAACAAGAAAATATCTCTACTATATATTCTTAAGTGTCTATTTTCTTATATTTCCTTTCTCTCTTCCCCTTAAACACTGTCTGTATTGCGAGAAGGTATGCTTGAGACCTTTCTGTCATAACATTATTTATTACTTCTAGTTGGGAACCAGTCACTTTATAGCGTCCAGTGTCTCTTTTTTGCGAGTAATTGATTGTGTATCTTGGAAATGTTTGATTTTAAAAGTCATAAGGATGCCAACATTAATAAACATTTTAATTATGCATGAGAATGACAAAACAATTATATCGTATACTGATAAAACGTAAGACGTTTATGTTGCAAACAAAAGTATGTCAATTTGATGGCACATGAACCCTTTTGGCAACATTACGCTCCCAGGGACTTGTCTGAAGCATAAACTGCTCTAAGCAGCGGTTTAATCTATATTTTTATGTCGCAGCAATTTTAATGCCGGTACGAAAGTAGCATTCCACCATGAAGACGCGGTGCTCTGTGTTCATATCCAGGGGAAGCTCATTGTATTAGTTACTAGCTCAACCACTCTCAGAGAGCTGTAATTTTCTTACTGTTCCACAAATTTACCGCTTCTTCTCCGTAGAGGGCACTATGATACCAAGATAGACTTACCAATCAACTATGACCTCATTCTTGCTCAATCGGGGAGCGGGAAATAACGAATAAAAATGAACACTGTATACTTTGTGACCCCATGAACCTATAAAGCATTTTTGGAAAAGAAAAAAAATAAGAAAGTTTATGGGCGTGTGTGTGTTCCCTCTGTGGACAGTGTAAAGCAAAAACTTAAAGCTATTTAAACACGAAACTTGCTATTTAAGTTGAAGACCTTCCAAAAATGCGACACAAAGATTTTGAATAAAATCGCCCTCCTCAAATTACACCTTGCATGGAAAATGGTTCGATGTTTTCCTATTTTCACAAACATTTCTTGCACGAATTTTATTAAATAGCAGATATTTAAGATACTTTTATGACAAATAAAATTCATATTTGTATTTTCTGTGGATAGCCTGTGAAAACATCATTATTCCCAAAGACTTACGCAATTATAAACCGGAAGAGAGAATAAATGTGTACTCACAATACATTTGTGATAAACGTTGTGATATTAATATTCAGAGACATTCTTTGTCATTTGTTTGAATTCCAAATTATTTTCCATTTATCTCAGCTTCAAATTCCTATTATTATTTTTTTCTTTTCTTGTTTTTCTTTTCTAAGTAACGAATGGAAAAGGAATGAAAATTACATTTTTCACAGATATAATAAATCAATACATCTAACTTTTGTATCGGAAACATGGCCCCGAAGTCTTGAAACTGCTTATGTCAAGTCAAAAGGAATATCTACAATTTTTTCGCAGTAAGATTTTGAACAATAAGGTTTCTCAAAAACTTCAAGCCACGGGTTACAAAGAATTAACTAAAAATATCTACTAACCACTTATTTGAAAACAAAATACAGCTACATTTGTACCCAGCAAAATGATTTATAGTGACAAAGTTTATGACATATTTCTTTTCCTTTTTAATAGATATATTGGCTAAACGATGAAATTTTATACTTTTACGGAGTTTATTTCTTTCCTTTTGTCATTTGTTCTTGTATTATCTCCTCTCTATCGCACAGAAATAGCTGCTTTAATCCTGAAAGCATAAATCGTATTTTCATTAAAATACCTAAACACTTAGGTAAACATATTTTCAACAGTTTGAATCAAAACTAAGAAAATGAAAAAGAGCAAAGAATTTGAATAGTTTTAAGTATTTATTTTACAGATGATTTACAAACTACGGTGCATTAAATCAGTATGTCATTATTAGTTGAATACTTTAGCTTCTTAATAGTTACATAAAACTTATTTCATTAAAGAATTTTGGAGTTGAAATTCAGAACAAAATCTACCCTAGCTAAAAATGGAAAGGCGTAATGAATGAACCATTTTGTAAATTAAATGTTGTACACAATTCATTAGTATGACAAAATAGTGTGGAAACAATACAGCTAACGAAAATAAATATACTTTTTACGATTCCACTGGAAACTTATACCTTCCTCTTCTGTGACCTGATAAAATACTACTTGGCTGTCTCTTTATTTCAGTAAATTATTAAAATAACGTGTATCTTTTAAATCACTGTTTTGTTTTCAAAGTCAGATTTATTTATCTCGGAAGTATTGATTTCCAAATGAAGCCAGTACTGTGAGCAGTCGAAAACAAAGCACACTGTGAAGCGATGAGCTTGACTCTGTAAAAGGACAGCTGTCTTTACATGTGACCTTTCTTTCCTTCGCTCGTTTTCTTGTGAAGAGAACCAAGAAGGAAAAGTCAAGAATCGATATATGGGGAGTAATACCTGTCCGATCTCTCGATAGAGGGATATGTCCTTATACGCTCTTTACTGGTTGTGTGAGAGTGGCAGGAAGACTTTCCTCTTGAAATGCTTCATGTTGCCATGTGAACAGCAGACCAAGCTGGTGGCATTTAGGAAAATTCTGAATTAATTTTTAAGATTGCAGAAGCATTTCATTGAAATTTTCACAACTTTGTTTTAAAAATTGTTATTTTAATGACCAGGCTTTTAGTCTGCTTGGATTAATAATTTATTTTTAAGTACGAGTTCTCTTATGTGTATATTTCAATGCAATATAATCACTGACCTCACAAGCTGAATGTAAATTTATAGATATATCAATTATTCTCTTCTCCAAACAGTTTTGATTACTGTGAATATTTCACAAGATGGAATTTTCATCCTATGCGTTTGAAATTTTTAATATAAAAGCCATTCACTTATGATTAGGAAACGATTTTAGTAAAAGCTACCTTTTTGCTCATTTTTGGCTTCATTGTTTTCTATTCCTCAGTTGAGTGGAATCAGAGTTGACCAAAAAAGAATACATTTGCGTTACTGCGAAAGCAACAAAAGCTGCTTAATATAATACATAACAGAATAGCAGTAATTACAAAGCAGCATGTGAGTGTAAAACTTATTAAAGAGAAAAATTACTTAAAACTGATCATAAAGTTTGCCATAAAAGAAACACAGTAACTGAAGAGTCCAAATTTATAGATATAAATGTTACAGCTTACAGTCATTAAGACTAATGGACTTGAGTAAATTTATATTTGGAAAAGTAGGATGTAGTTTTATATTTACATACCTACTTTTCTGGAAAGTCAAAATGCGTTGTTAAATAGTAAATTGAACTATTCTAGCTACTTCAAGGCTCATCATTGCTGAATATTTAGCGAGGGGGGACCCAAAAGAAACCGGATTGTTGTCATAAAATCTTTATTGATGACCTTTTTACAAAATTACTTCAGTCACATTCAAAATACCCTCCATTACATGCGATGCACTTGTCAAGTCTCTTTTCCCACTGTTGGAAGCATGTTTGGATCTCTCCAAGTTTGATATTGTCCAGTACCCTTTGCGAAGATGTTTTCACCGCCTCCTCATCGCCATAACGCTCCCCTTTTAGTTGTCGTGATGCAGAAACCAGTCAGCTGATCGCCATAGTTCCGGGCGTTTCCTCCTCACATATTCTCGCAGACGCCTTAAAACATCCAAGTAAAAGTGCTGGTTAACAGTCTGGCCAGGGTATACGAATTCCCGATGCACAATTCCACGAACATCAAAAAAGGCAATGATCATCGTCTTCACATTTGACCTCACTTGCCTTGCATTTTTGGTCTGGGAGAGTTGGGAGTCCTCCACTGGCTTGACGCTTGCTTGGTTTCTGGGTCATAACCGTAACACCAACTCTAATTCCCTGTAATGACTTTGTTCAAGAAGTTTGGATCACGTGCATTCTCTGTCTTCAAGTCCTGACACATTCATGCGGAGGTTTTGTGCTCCTGTGTGAGAAGGCGCGGAACAAATTTAGCAGCAACACGTCTCATGTGCAAATCCTCCCTCAAAATCCACTGGCACGAGCTCCAACTGATTCCTGTCGCTGCTGAAATTTGGTCGATCGTTTGGCGACGATCCTCGTTGATGTTTTGGCGGACCAAACCTCTGGGCTGGAATAATCGAATAATGGCTGGAATTCAGAATAATTGAACATGAAGGAGCATTCGTTTAATGCAACCTGAGAAGTCTGGGCTGGCAGAGCATTGTTTTGATAACGACCATAGAACCAATTTTCTGGAGACGACCATCTTGGCAAAATGCAACAGTTACTGGGAGCGGAGAATTAAGGAGGCTTTGGTAATTTCCTCTGAAAGGAGCACGCTTAATCGTGATGCTGGATTTCAGTTCAGCTCCTCTTGGAAACCGGCCTTAAAAATGGAAATCCATCGAATTAATAAGCAAACATCAATCCAGCTTGATAATCAAGTTAAGTAGTTACGTTTCTTTGACACAATTTTCTATACTCACTCCATCTCCTGACCTGGCATTTAATTTACTGAAAACAGTCTTTTGTTCAGTAATGCGAATTTTGATATTGTTTTGTCTTTGTTTATAGTTGTATTTCCATTAATTCATTTGAGGTTATAACATTATATAAATATCCTGATGATGGAAGAGATGTACACTCCCGAAACGTTGATATCTAATCAACTTTTCGCCTGGCTGGCGGCCCGAGAAGAAAGTGAGCAGAACAATTCTGTTTTTCATACAAGCTTTTAATGCAGTCATGCGAGTTTTTGCTCACCTATGTGGGTACAGATTTTTCCACCCATGGATAGGACCGGTGCCCGCTCATATAGTCATGCATTTTGTAAAGTTACGAGAGGAAGCGTCTGTAAGGTCACTAAAACCAACACTGAGTTAGGAAAAGCATCGTGTGGACCACATGATCACCCCGTAACATCTATCTCTGACTTAGTATGTGCGTGGGTTGACAGCTGAATTGGCAGTTTTTACAAGTTCATAAAAACATAGTGCTACATATTCAGCTTAATAGAAAAGGTTGTATGAGATTGTTATATTTAATTGTGACATCACTTGCACAATTTTATGTGCCAAATGGCTACTGAATATCAATACTATAAATATACAATAAAATACCACTTCAAGGATACCACTGCATGCAGAAATGCATATTATTTAATGTGTCCATAGAGAGAATATGTCCATGACAGGGAATAACAAATTTACCGCCTTCTGCATGATCAAGGAGAACCAGAAGTTAATTTTATTAATTTTGGCAGGTTCTCAAGTGAAAGTTGAAAGCGGTTCCTAAATTGGTAACGATAAATGCCTACAAAATTGTTTGCCAGGGCATGAAGGCCTTTATTCTCCTTGTATAATATTTAAAAATTGTCATGCCAAGAGCAAACAATCCATCACAAAATAAAAGGGTAGCGCCAGACTGGAAAATTCAATACCATAGCCGGATTTTGTGTGTGTGTGTGTGTGTGTGTGTGTGTGTGTGTGTGTGTGTGTGTGTGTGTGTGTGTGTGTGTGTGTGTGTGTAATTTACGTTCTCCAACATTAAGTCATATCGGACGATGAATGAAATGGGTGAAATGATGCTCAAATGAGTCCGGGGTCCATGGAGCTTAGAGCTACCCAACATTCGTCTTTCAGGATAAGGGAAAACCCCGGAAAAACCTTATCCAGGTAACTCACCATAACCGAGATTCGATCTCGGAATCTGTTGAACGTGAGGCAGATATGCTAGCACCACGCTACCGAGGCGGGTATAGCCGTAATTTTGAACCACGGATCTTTTGGTGGATCTTCTTGAATTTTCCATTCTGGCTCTACCCTTTCATAATGCATCCTACATACGACTAGTGTGAAATAACAATTAATTTCCATTAATTGTACCTAATAGTGGTCCGAACTATAAAGCCCGGGCTTAAAGTACTTACAGCAGAGTAAGTCGCCATTAAGGTAGTTGTCTCATGGGTTTATGAGAACTCCTAGTGCTTTACCGGGAAAATACGAGTCAGTTGGAGAATTTAGTGTCATTTCGGCATGTTGCCATAGTAGCTCAAATGGTTAGAGCGGCTGGACCGGAACCAGAATATCCGTGGTTCAAATCCCGGCTATGGCATTGAATTTTCCAGTCTGGCTCTACCCTTTCATAATGCGTCCTACACACGGAAGGTGTGAAAGAACAATTAATTTCCATTAATTGTACACTAATAGTGGTCCGAACTATAAAGCCCGGGTCTTAAAGTACTTACAGCATATTAAGTCACCATTAAGGTAGTTGTCTCATGTGTTTATGACAGCTCCTAAGTGGTTTACCGGGAAAAACACGAGTCAGTTGGAGAATTTAATGTCATGTTGGCCAGCTCAAGTGGTTAGAGCGGCTGAACGGGAACCAGAAGATCCGTGTTTCAAATCTCAGCTATGGCATTGAATTTTCCACTCTGGCTCTACCCTTTCATATTGCGTCCTAGACACCGCTGGTGTGAAAGAACAATTAATTTCCATCACAAAATAAGCTTGAAAGTTGTCATATACGTACAAAGGTAGTACTAAAATTTAGAATATATGCTTATGATTCATTTACATAAGGTGAACGTTCAGTCTTCAGGTTGATATAAAAATATTTTGTCACAATCAAATTGGTATGTGTGCTCTGGGTGACACAGTGAACGTGCACCTCCAATTGCCGTATTCGGCAGCACTTCCTGTGCGATATTGCTGACAAATAACGAAGTCCAGATTTCTAAACATTACATATTGTTTTTCAAATAATGTACCTTATTCTTGGAAGAGTGTTCCCAAACTATGCTCTGTGTGTAACACCGAAATATACATCTCCTCTCGGAACTAATGCGCAAAAGTGCATTTCGGAAACCGGAGTTTAATTAGACTTTATATAAGAAAAAACTATTGTTTAAAAGTAGTTCTTATGATTTTCGTATTGGATACAATGAAATGTACAAAGAAATGTTAATAATTTGGCATTTGGCATGAGCTACCTACTCTCTGTTTCATATAACCTTGCCCCGCCGACATGTATTACTCCGTGTGCAACTACCTTCCCCTTCACTCTAATTGGCTAATGCTTTCGTGCCATAGGCCATAGGCGGTGTCATCCTGTCACATTTAAACCTGCAGTAAACGTCATAATAATTGCCAGTAAGATAGGTAAAATCATACAAATAAGGGAATGAAGGCATGCAAAAATACAAGTTTGTAATGAAACTCAACTCAACTCAGCTTTCGGCCTTTTCCACTGGGATTTTTTAAACTAGCAAACATACCTTGCAAAAATGCTTGTCTTTCAGTCTTAAAAGTTGTGTCACGCCATACTTTACTTTTCGTGTGTCCTTCATTCATCCAAGTTTTGTCAAGGTAGTATATTTTGCGATTTGTATCCCGGTACAGTCTGATTGTCCTTAACGTCTTCGCCACACAGCAATATCGTCTCTGTCTCTTAGCACATATTTCTTCCCCCTTTTTTTCATTCACAACCCCCAGTTGTACAAGCAATCTATACAGACTAGATCTGCTGAAATTTGGTAAATCTGCATCCTTATTTACGGCAGACATAATTTTATTTATGTTAGGGAGTTCGTTTCTAAAGAAAAAACCTGTGCACATGACGACGTACAGCACTTTTCACGAATCGCATTCCCCGAGCACCCGCTTTTGTTTATTCCTGCTTTTGCCTGAAGTGATAAGTTCTCCTGTTGTGTCAATTTCACGTCGTAGTGTTACTACTTACCTAACACTCACACCTGTAAGTTCAGAGCGCAGCTCGCTCTCTCACTCACAAAGACGAATGCTTCTCTGTGATTGCATTAAACACATGCACCACAATTTTTTTTTCGCTGCTTTGTAAAGGTTTTCCCTTGCGATGCTTCGGCAAAAACTGGCAATAGATTGCTATTATACATATAATAAGTACATGTGCAATAAACGATCAATAAAATAATTTAGCTCTCGCACTCGGCAGAACACACCTTGGATAGCAATATATGACTAATCCAGTTCAAAACAAGGTCAGTGATAAACGTCATATAAACAAATGTGTCACCACTACCACCAAAGCACGTGCTATTGTGTCATCTGAATGTCGGGCTAAAGCAAAGGAAGCTCCTCTTTACTTCGTTTAGTAATTAGCATGTATTTCAGATAAATTGACACTGTTGCGTAATATATTCAATTCAAAGAGTTACGAAAATATAAATTTGACAATTTTCTTCCAAGATATAAAGATATATCACCATGTTAAATAATGGAGTAATTTTTACCTCACAACAGTCTTTACCACAGCAGCAGCCAATGAGAGGGGATTCGGTCACGTGACCGTTAAGAGATACGGGGCAAGTTTATGTGAAACAAGGATTAGTATTCGGTGAGCCGACCGCTCACTGCTTTACCAGCCGGGTGGTGTAGCTTCGACTTGTAATTTCTATCATGAAATAATTTGTTTCTTTTTAAAACGTGCTTTTAATTCCTGGCCTAGTGCCTTGTGGTCTAAGATCAGAGAATTGTTGGTAATTACTGCCTTGGTGGAACTAAATATCATTTTAAGGAAGAGAAAAAAACCTAAATATGTGTGACATATATATGTACATTTCTTCTATGGTGTAGATAGATATAGTCGGCAGGGAATATTAACCTGTATATAACGAAGGGGTGAAGTAAAACAATATTTAAAACAGATCCACCAATATTTTTGTTGGACTTATGCAGAAAGGGGCGCACCTTCACCTCGTAATAGCTGTTGCCGTATACTTTTCTCCATTTAATCTATCGGTTTCCTCTTGCCTTCCTTTATCCCGTTGTACGAGGGTGGGTCAAAAAGTAAGCCTCCTATTATTTTCCTTCAATAAATAAGCTATGTGAAAACTTTGAATTTGATGCAATTTCTCAAACCTTCTTCTCCAATCCCCTGCAGTAGTGACTTCCTAGGTCAACAGGTGGCAGCACTGCATCCTCTTGCAAAATGGCTGACATCGACATTCGTATTAGACAGCGTTCTGTGATTGAATTTTTGACTGCGGAAGGTGAACTTCAGTACGCATTCACGAAAGGCTAAAGAATGTGTATGGTGATGCAACGGTGGACGTCAGCACTGTTAGACGATGGGTTCATCGCTGTAACGAAGCTGAAGGGCAAACACCATTGGCATATGAAAAGAGAAGCGGCAGGCCGGTGACTGCAGTGACTTCGTGCAACATTCAGCGAGTCGATGACATCATTCGTGGTGATCGCCGGGTAACAACAGGTGAATTATGTCGCATTACCTCCCTCAGTAAAGGCAGTGTGATGACGATTTTTCAACAACTGGATTACTCAAAAATTTTTCGCGTTGGGTACCAAGAATGTTAATCGCCCAAAACAAAGAAACAAGGAAAACAAGAGCCTCCGAACACTTGCAGCGCTTCAATTTGGAGGGAGAGGAGATTCTGGAAAAAATTGTTACTGGAGACGAATCATGTGTTCATTTTTTTGGAACCTGAATCAAATGCCAGTGAATCAAATGTGAAGTCAATGGAATGACATCACACGTCACCGAAGGAAAAAAAATCAGAACTCCGCGGTCGGCAGGGAAAGTTATGGCGACAGTGTCTTGAGATACAGAGGGTGTGCTTATGATTGATTTTTTGGAGCAGGAATGTACAATAAATTCTGTCCAATACGTCAGAACTCTCAAAAATCTGAAAGCACGTCTTCTCCGAGTTCACCCAACAAAAACTATGGCGGATGTTCTTCTTTTGCATGACAATGCACGACCACACACCAGCCGTTACACCACTGCAGAAATTGAGAAATTGGGATGGCAAGACTTACCTCACCCCCATACAGAGCTGACCTGGCACCATTAGACTTCCATCTGTTCGAACCACTAAAGGAAGCTCATCGTGGGATTCATTTTGAAGATGAGGAGGCTGTGAACCATGCGTCAATGGCTTAGGAAGCAAGACCTTGGTTTTACCACACTGGAATAGTTAAAAGGTGGACCAAAACTGTGGAAAAGTTCGGAGATTATATTGAATAGTGAAACATTAATCGCTAATGTTGTAGTTCTCAAGCTATGTAAATAAGATTCAATTTTCTTGGCAATTAAAACAGAAAAAGAGATAGGAGACATAAGTTTTTGACCCACGCTCGTATTTGTTAAAAATGTTGCACCCTTCCCTCTGACGAGGATTAGCGCATCGGTGTGGAAGACAATGATATTCTAGAGACAGTGGAATATTTGGGTTTTGGCGGGCGTATACGCATGAGTTTGCATGAGAATTAATATCAAGCTGCCAACTGAAAATAATATTCAATACACTTTTTCATTTGAAACATGGTTTTAAATTTACAATGCATCAGCCAAAGTGCTCAAAAACGCAGTACAGTTTCTCATTTTGTTTCACCGAACTGTGCGTTGCATGCATTTCTAGCTGGGTTTAAGTTGTTTGTCGTTTCGAGTATCACGAGCTTCATATACCAATGCACCTAATGGTTAGTCCTTACTTCTTTGGGGTACAAATATCCCGTGTCTCTTGTTTTATTCGACGAGTGCATTGCTTTCCTATTAGGTATGTGATTGCTGCCGTATACGTGTGTTGCTTCCCTCTAATACTCAGTAATAATACATGTACAATTAATATCAAACTTTATCGAACTAGACTTAATTAAGAGATTTGTCATTAGCTGTCAAAAAGCCACTGGTAGCTTGAATGAATTATTACAGTTGCCTGAATGAAACCATGTTCTTGTCAGCAGTCCGCGTATGTAATTTAATGAAGCCTTCAATGTGGTCCATAACTGTGCTGTCCCATAATGCGTCTTTAGTTATCATTGATCACATTAAACAATGTTTTTCAATGTTCAGTATGTCATTCATCCATGCCATGTCACTAACTTATTTACTAACTGAATTAATATTGCAACATTCAATACGTATAGGGTAGAATGTAACAGACGGTTGTTAAATCCAGTATTGGTCATTGACACGCCATCCTACAAAACAAGTTACTTTTATAGTTTCTGGACGTTGTATAGAATATATCAATAATAGAAGAACTTTTTTGTTATGGGTTTCTCATATGTAGTCAATATAACACAGTAATGTTCATTACATCTTGAGTGAGGAAATGCGTGGTTTCCTAATTATGAGCATGGAATTGTGATATTCGCAGCAATTGCGTCTTTTGGAATGAAATTAACGTTACAGCATATGCTGAAAATGCTAACCTCCTACATGAATTTGTGCTCAGAAATATCAGCGGCGATGTTGTTCAGAAAGTATGTGTACATTCGCCCCGTAGGTCAATATGGATGTACAGATATACGAGGGGGGGGGGCCCAAAAGAAACCGCACACCGAGGGCGCTGCCACTTGTAGACGTAGTGCAGGGTTCCGGCGCTAGATGGTGTTAGTAGAGACCCTCATGAAACAGCAGTGCAGACGGCGTCAGTGTAGAGCTGAACGTGCAAATGTGGTATTGTGCTTCTCTGACTGTTAGCGGGTTACCTCTGCGAATTCGTTTCGACAACTTTAAAAGGACAAAGAGTGCGTGTGAAATTTTGTTTCCTGCTTAAAAAAAAACTGCAACGGAGACACACCAAATGCTTCAGGAAGCTTTCCAGGAGGACGCTATGAGCCGTACACAGGTTTTCGAGTGGTTTGGAGGCTTTAAACGTAGTGAGATGTGTGTTGAAGATCAAGCTCGTTCTGAACGTCCTTCAACATTGCGAAATGAGAAGAACATTGAAAAGTACCGCCAAAAGATCAACGAGGATCGTCGCGAAACGATCGACCAAATTTCAGCAGCGACAGGAATCAGTTGTAGCTCATGCCAGCGGAGCATCAGTTGGAGCTCGTAACAGCGGATTTTGAGGGAGGATTTGCACATGAGACGTGTTGCTGCTAAATTTGTTCCGAGCCTTCTCACACAGGAGCACAAAATCATCCGCATGAATGTGTGTCAGGACTTGAAAACAGAGATTGCACGTGATCCAAACTTCTTGAACAAAGTCATAACAGGGGATGAGATTTGGTGTTACGGGTATAACCCAGAAACCAAGCAAGCGTCAAGCCAGTGGAGGACTCCCAACTCTCCCAGACCAAAAAAAGCAAGGCAAGTGAGATCAAATGTGAAGACGATGATCGTTGTATTTTTTGATGTTCGGGAATTCGCACCCCCTGGCCAGACAGTTAACCAGCACTTTTACTTAGATGTTTTAAGGCGTCTGCGAGAGGATGTGAGGAGGAAACTCCCGGAACCTTGGCGATCAGGTGACTCGCATGCAGGTTGATATCCTGGTGATATGAACTGTATACGTTGCAAATGTTAAAAATACATTTTTAAAGCTACATTTTCATAAGCTGACGTATTTCTCATATGAGATCTGATATCAATGGGCTGACGATGAATATCACATCAGTTTAACTCATTAACACGTACTTCCTCTAGCGTAAACTATAAGTTAGGCTAACTACTGAGTCCATAACGGAAAAATGAGTGTCTTTTAAAACCTAGAAAGTGGATAGTAAAAAATAGGATACCTTTAGAAGTTGAGTTTAGAACTAGCACTTCTACATCCTGCAAATCAACCATCCTCCATTTATTCTAAAAATAAATCATGGGGTTATGACAACAAACTACGCCATATTGTCGATATAGTTCAGTGCGAAGGTGACTGACAACTATTTGCAAGGATTAAAATAGGGTTGAACGCACTTTTTGTTTCTCAATAACTTATTCCAGTTAGCTCTTATTCGCTTCATTTGCACAATAATTTTGTATATAGAGCGTGTTAATGAACTAAAATTTTCATAAGATTTAGTGAGACTGAGACTTTAGTGAGACTTATTTACTGAGACTGTTAATTACCAAGGTAAAGCCTGTACCACCAGTTTTCAAAATTTCTTCCACATCCAGTAAATTCACTGACATGTAGCTATCGCTTTTAAGCACACTTAAAAAACATCTATCTTGACCTTGGGACAGGTAGACTGAAATTATTGGAGTTTAGTTTCGCAGAACCAAAAAATACGCTCTATCACATTTTCTCTACTTTTAAAAAGTCATTCCTTGACTATGCGTTAAGTATAGAGCCCTCAATCCGTTGGCTACGGTTATACCTCTAGGCTTTGAATCCTATTAAAAAGGAGAGAGAGAGAGAGAGAGAGAGAGAGAGAGAGAGAGAGAGAGAGAGAGAGAGAGAGAGAGAGAGAGAGAGAGTAAGTGCTACCTGTAGCTGGCCGGGACCATCGATCTCAAGAATGTAAGGTTTAGAAAAATAATTAACCCTTTTCTTTATTTTATTATACTTTCGAGATATACAATTTCTTGTCGTTAATACAACAATTTTTAAGGCACAGGTATCATTGCAACTGCACAATTTGGGTAAAGCCACGTTGAACTTTAAATTCCATTTTCTCCCACTAACTCTTCCCTTTCAAAATGTTTCCAACTTCAAAATATTCAAATTGTTAGCTCGAAAATTTCAGGAGAGCGTAAGATATTTTACACTAAGAACGGTTATGCATTAGTTAAATATATGCTTATAATGTTGAGTTGAAATTATTTTCCATGACTAAAATTAAAAATCTGATATTTTATAGCACGTGAACACATCCTTTTCACTGTTAGACTAAATAAAATCAAGGAATATCTGCACAACAATGTCTATGCTTATATATTAAGTTCAAATTGCCAATGGCCTATGGGTGATATGTTAGCTTCTGGTTCTTGAAGTCTTGGCCTCAAATCCGACAGAGGGTGATGGAGTTTTTTTTTTTCATTTTTCTTTTTCGAACGTAAAAACTCCTTAGTATAGCTTCTTTCAGATCGGAAATGAATCCCAGGATCCCGGGTCATAGAACCTCAAGCCTGACAAAGAGGCCATAGCAATATTTAGCGGGAATTCACGCCCAGTATGGTACGCCAAGAGCTACAACAGTTAAGGCGTGTTCATAAATAAATACTCAATTACTCGATTTTTAGGTTCAAATTAAACATTTGGAAGCGATACAATAAACAATAAGATCAAAGGAGTACTTCGTATTTTATTAAAAATGATTAATTATGAATAAAGATTAATAATTTAACAATGGTTTAACATAATTCGTTTAACTGTTGAATAGATTGTTTATTTTACGTTTCGAATATATAGTAAATAATTCAAATCAATCAAAAGAAAGTGGATTTTTCTTTTCAGCTACTCATTGCATCTTGAAACTGAGCACTCTGTATTATGAGATAAGATATAAGCTTTTCCCAGGGGAAGAACAAAGAACATGCTTAATTCCCCGAACTGAGAAGCAAGACCTTGCCACTATAGTTCTAGGAAATTTTGTGCGCTAATTCCTAGGAGGGCAAAAGTATTACGTCCTAGCACATAATGGCGGCTCTTTATGTTAATAAAAGTCTTTTTTTCTGCCACTAGGTCTTATTAGTGAGAATGCATCGTCCAGTTAACTAAGGGTTTAGTGTACATTCTTTGGAAACTGCACATTTTTATGAGCTATGCAAAAAGTTGTTGGAAGAGAAAGCACAAGATCTAGGATTGGTAGTGAACGTTATTAAAACCAAATATATGAAGATGGGAGGTGATGGGGATGCAAGAAGAAAACCTGCAGTTAAATTACATAAGAAGGAATACCAAAGAGTGGAAAAATTTAAATATCTACGATCTATAGTAACAGTAGATAATAAAACATCAGTGTAAATTCAAGAAAGAATAGCAAGTGGTAACAGATGTTCCTATGCCTTGCAGAATATGTTTAAATCAGAGAACGTCAGTAGGAATACTAAAATTAAAATATATACAACTGTACTGAGACCAATAGTAATGTATGGTTCAGAAAGTTGGGCGTTGACAAACGGAGAAGAACACTGGTTATTAAGGTGGGAAAGGAAGATCCTGAGAAATATATTTGGAGTGATAAGGGACTTGGACGGATGGAGAATGCGGACTAACTTGGAGCTGCAGTGCCTATTTAGACAACCAAATATAGTAGTGAAAATTAAACAACGAAGAATAAGATGGATTGGCCATGTGCAGACAATGCCGGAAACCAGTATAGTTAAGAAGATATTCATAGGAAAGCTGGATGGCAGAAGGAGAAGAGGAAGACCTAGGAAAAGATGGGTAGATGATGTAGAAGGTGACTTGAGAAAGTTGGGGGTTAAAGACTGGAGAAGAAAAGCAGAGAACTGAGTAGAATGGAAGAGGTTGGTTAGGGAGACCAAGGGTCTACATGGCCTTTAGTGGCAACTATCATCATCATGCAAAAAGTTAATTGATTATTTAGTTTCGTTATTATTCAGACAGCGGTTTGTATTAATCTGGATGGCTCAGTTGGTTAAGAGCTGAAATACTTATCCCAAAGTCGTGGGTTCAAACCCAGCCCAAACCAATGGTTAAGTGTGCTTAAAACTGACTGCCCCATGTCAGTAGATTTACTAGCACATAAAAATGCTCCTTGGGGATGAAATACCGGCACAATGACACTCCTAATATAATCCTGGCAAATGGCAGCGTCGGTAAAAAGCAAAACACTTATCAATCTTAAGGATACCTATGGACGAAAATTTGAAATCCTAAACTAAAGACACCAGCTTTTTAAAATTTATACTGAACTGTACCCGGAGGCTAAGGTACAATTATCCAGCTTACTTTGATAATTTAAAAGCTTTAATAAATCTCTTATTTACACTGTCAGCTTATATGCACAATTACACTTAAACTTCCTCGAAAGTTAAACTTTGTACACATTATAACTTGTACACATTATAACTCTAACACCTACTATTAGATGATTTTGAACTGGACCCGGGAGCTAAGACAGTTATAAATCACCGTGTGCACGCTGAGAAAGGAGGCCCCGACTACCTTGTCTCGTCAGCTCGGAGAGCTGTCCGAGAGAGGAACCAAAGCAACCTTCACGCGCTCACACGGAGAAAAAGGGAAACACAAAACAACTGAGGCACACGCCCCGTAAAGGAAGGGTGCAATCAGCACAACACCACACATGTAACTTAGTGCAAATATGATGGTCAAAATTTTGTCAGTTTCACTATTATAGTTCGGAAAATATTGCCACCTAAAATGTCCCTTGTGACAAAATAACTTAAATTTTGATCTAATATTTTAACAACAGGTTCCCAATACATCCATATTTTGAATTTGCCCTAGGTTTCTCAGTGTCTCAATAACTTTAGGCTCCAGAAATTTTTAAAGCTATGAATATGGCTTGTTTTGCCCAAAAAGTTCAAATTTTTGAGTTTTGAAGTAAAGAAAGTGTGCTTCAATGCATCTCACAGTAAACCCAGAGCAAGTTTCATTAGACTAACACTAAAACTGCGAAGCGAGAAGCAACTTAAACGATGAAAAATGCTGTCATTTTAATAGCGAGAAAACAAGGACAAAGATTTGTAATTCATACCCAACATTAGCATTCATGCAATTTTCAAACTAGATTAGAGCATTTAAAAAGGGTTTGCGGATGATATCTAAACATTCATTGGATTCAGGAAGGCTTACACTACTTTATAGACTAAAAAGAGGGAAAGGCGATTTTTTGAAAATGTTCATGATATTTTAGTCATACGTATCCTTAAACAGCATTTTGCATTATTAACAACTGAATTAACCAAATAGTTGAAAATATAATTGCAGATACAAACTAAATAAAGGTATGGCGCGTGATATATTTATTCATTTTGTTGTTGTTGCTGTAATTTACGTCCTCCAACGTTAAGACATATCGGACGATGAATGGAATGGGTGAATGAGCCCAGGGTCCATAGAGCTTAGAGTTACCCGACATTCGTCTTTCAGGATAAGGGAAAACTCCGGAAAAACCTTATCCAGGTAACTCACACTGATCGAGATTCGAACTCGAGATCTCTTGAACGTGAGGCAGACACGCTACCACCACGCTACCGAGGCGGGCATTTATACATTTGTAACGCGTATGCACACCTATAGTTAAAGTTGCTCCATTCGAAGTGTTGATGTATTTCATCCAAGTCATTCAGTAAAAAAAAGAGAAAATGATAATCTAAATAAAATATATACCGTGGGGCATACGTCCAGGCTTATTTGTAGGTTGTCTCCGATTGACTGGGCATTTGTAGAGATAAGTAAACGCGTTAGCGCTCTCAGTCTCCGCAAACACAACCTCTAGAATGCGCTGTGAAAATTACCAGCGGCGAGTGCTCTCCCGAGTGTGTTAGTAATTTAAGAGGCAGTGAATGCATTTCTGATGCAACATAAAGTGGGGTTCTTCTGGCGCTACTTGTCGACGGAGGGTGATGGATTTTTTCAACGTAAAAGTAGTCAGCAAGCCATTCTTCGGAAGTAAACTTAAGTAAAGTAAATCATATTTTTGTGCTCATTTGAGTATAAGCTGATCTACAGACCGTGGGAAGGAACGTGGTTCTTAAAGTTGTCGGTGATTTTGCATTACTCACTCTATATCTGAAGGCCTGCTCTTCGATGATAATGAACTGCTGCACAATCCGTCTGGCGTCTCTGAGACTAGAACAAAGGAATATATAATTGCATGCTGAGATCATTGCGGTCATCGTTGCTGCTTAATGCACATAAGTATACGCTGCATGCACTAGTTTAAATTCACCATTATATATCACCAAGGCGACACTATCCACATTACATGGCGTTTCAATTCTATCTTCTTCTCGGCAAACACACCTTAAAATGTATCAAATTTTACTGCTTTTCTTAAGCACAGACATTATTGTTCTTTAGTATTCCTGTGGTAAACGTTCTGGGAGGCTCACGTAGCGGCGTCCAGGTACGCTTTTCACTCTGCCAGGACGATCATTTCATATTCATCTTTTCTGGATTCATTGCTTGTCATTTTCTAATACTTATCCCATATCATTCTCTTTATCTTAGCGTTTTTTTTTATTAATTTACGACCTCCAAAGGAAGTCATACCGAACGATGAATGAAATAGGTGAAATGATGCTCAAATGAGTCCAGGGTACATAGAGCTTAGTTACCTTACATTCATCTTCAAAGATACGTGGAAAAAACGGACAAAGACAACCAGATAACTTGACCGGGACCTCTTTAGCACGGAGGAAGATATACTATCATCTGCACTATAGAGGCGGGCAGCATTTTCCTGCTTATGCGTCATGATATTTTCAATTAACGTGCATGTTACTGACAGCAATTATTAACATTTTTATTAGTTATAACACCTAGGGAGAAAAACTTACCTTATGTTTTTTTCACCCATAAATTTGATACGAGAGTTAACAAATGCACTTTCAAACTATTTTTAAATGTCAATCGACAGTTACACAATTGATACAATTTATTTTACAGTTTAACATACATTTATATAAATTTATGGGAAATACACTCCCTCGTCTAAAAAGAGGAAGAAACAGGATTCAGATGTGTGTGTGTGTGTGTGTGTGTGTGTGTGTGTGTGCGCGCGCGCGCGCGTGCGCGTACATTCATGTATGTATCTGTGTGGTTGCGTGTAACAGCTTAATAATCAGCACATTAAAATAATAATTCCTTTTGAATAAAAATTCATAATAATTGATGAAAATATAAACACAACCCACGCTACTGTAGCTAACAAAACAAAAAATACACCACCGAAATGAAGATCACTGAAATAGCACTGTTTTAGATAAAATCAAAATTTAAAAAAGACATTAGGAATAATTTACTTGCAAGCAAATCACCAGAAACTTTAGAAGTAAATGACTACACCATATCGATGGAAACCCTCTTAATAAATCCGGATTGAGCACCCAACTCTTCTGCTTCCAGGAAGACCAAGGAAATGATGGTTTGTCCGTTTAATTCTTTAAGTGTTGTAACAACAGAAGAAGGAAATGAAAAGTTGAGAAGTACTTAAAAGCGGCTAAACATTTTGTACGAGCTGTTGTCACCATTAAACACTTTTTATACCCTTTAATTATTTTCTGTGCTTGCTAAGCAAATAGAGGAGGTATTATATTCCATCTAAAAATGGTATGTTGAAGTTTCACCACAGATGTATGAAAGAAGCCTCTGAATCCAAAAAAAAAAAAAAAAAAATAAAAAAAATAATTAGGGAAACGTTTCTGTGTATATGTCTGTAAATAGGATGGGTTGAAACCGAAAATTTGGCTAAATACAAAACATTAAAAACAACAACAACAACAACAACAATAATAATAATAATAATAATAATAATAATAATAATAATAATAATAATAATAATAATAATAATAATAATAATAATAATAATAATAATAATAATAATAATAATAATAATAATAATAATAATAATAATAATAATAATAATAATAATAATAATAATAATAATAATAATAATAATAATAATAATAATAATAATAATAATAATAATAATAATAATAATAATAATAATAATAATAATAATAATAATAATAATAATAATAATAATAATAATAATAATAATAATAATAATAATAATAATAATAATAATAATAATAATAATAATAATAATAATAATAATAATAATAATAATAATAATAATAATAATAATAATAATAATAATAATAATAATAATAATAATAATAATAATAATAATAATAATTTTACTGTCAATTGATTAATTACAGTTTCTGACGTAGTGAGTTTTATATAACATAAAAGACTAATTCACATTAACACCGTTAATATAGTATATAATGATGCGACGTACTTTTAAAAGTACAGTTACGAAGGACTGAGTCAAGGGATACAATTTTAATATCAGAATCCATACAATTAAAACTATAAGTATTCTTGTCTTGTCTTGGTAATAATTCCTCCATCTTTCGAGGTGCGACACGAAGATTTTCAAGAGGTCCTCCCAACCCAAACTACATTTTACATGAAAACGTTTTAGAGAACTTTGATTGTCTCAAAAAGAGACACACCGATTGTTAGTTAAAATGCCACATATTTAAGATATGAAATATATATCTCCTCTGGAAAGAACCTCTGAAGTTCTCTTCATTCCGGGTGATTTCTACATAACTAGTAAACCGTAAAATACAAGAAATGAAGACCATTTTAAAGTACACAATTTCAATAAATACATTTTTAGGCACTCAGCCATTTCCGAGATATTTCTCGTTATTGTTTTAAATGTTTCAATACTTATACTTTTCTCAAATGGAAATTCGTTATTTGGTTTTCTATTCTTTCTCTCTCTTTTCTCCTGATCATCGAAGAGAACTAAATTTTAAAGGCCACATAATGACCAAATCTTTAAAAGAGTTGTGCATCTCACTGTATCTATAAGGAAATATGTTACAATAACACTATTTTTAAAAAAAGGTTTATGTCTATTATCGTGAAGTAAATAGAAGAAAATGTTTTTGTAAATAGGGTTTGTTGAAGAAAGCCATGTAAATATAATACAGGAGTGGGCTTAAATAGGTATACAATGCAGAGAGAATATGTGCATTACATATGCATTATATATTATATATTAAATATATACAAAGAAAATCACTGCAATACGAATATAACAACAAAAAATACTACTTACACTTTTGTAGTCTACATGTCACACACAAATATACCCTTGTACACAATTCTTTATCTTCATCAACTTCTTGGCACGTATCTCTGATGTACTGAATCATTTCAGGAGTATGGGGTCTTCTTGCAGACACCTTACCGTTAACAAAACGCCAAAAATAGAAGTCCATAGGAGTAAGATCTGGAGATTGTGGTGGCCAGTCAATCTACCCTTGTCAACCTATCAACCTGTTTCGAAATTCTTCATCTAGACGGTGTCACACACTTAATGCGTAGGAGCAGGAGCAACTAGCACTTTATTTTCAGGAGTTGTAACGATGACTGGTTGACCATTTTTTGATGCATTACCGACAGACCGTCTGAAGAAATTTGTTGCGTAGCCTGTAAATTGTGAGTCTGGATGGAAGAGGAGTTTCACGACATATCTCTCGTAATTTCCTGTCTTCCAGTAATGTTCCAAAATCCAGGTTCGTTGATCTTTAGTTAAATTACCCACCATTGTGAATAAAGATTGAAAACAACGGATAAAAAGACTGAAGACAAACGAATGGATAAAAGACAAAATCCAAAGAAAGATGTGGAACTTAATAAATAACCATACAAATCAAAAATACTCATCTTAATGCATCAAATTGTCTGATATCATAATACAGCTGTATACCTTCTTATGCCCATCACTGATACAATATTTTTATAAAGACACTACCGGTCAAAAGTTTCCGATCACATATTACAAATATAAATTTGTGGGTAAAATAGGGAATTCGTTTTCTATATTCTATTATACTCATTATGATCATAAAATATATAAATCTGTAAATATTACAGCTTCTGCTGTGTATTTGACCGGTTGACAGCTTCGCTTCGCTCGCTCGGTTAATAATAATACTCGCGTTTTAATTACTACCATTATAGTCTCGTTGTATAATATACAGGGTGTATATAAATGAATACCGGGTTTTAACTTTTTATATTTATTGCATTAAACTTACAGCTATAAATGATATGTCAAATGAAAAAGAAACTCAGTTTTGCTTGTTGGCACCAGTGCGCATGTGCGTGCAATGTTTCTGCCACAATCCTCTAGACAACGGTAGTAGCAAAAAAGGCGACTAGTAAACAAAAAGCGTTTTGTGTTTTGCGTTTGCAAAGACCGAAACTGTAGTTACTGTGCAACGTGCGTTCCGCATTAAGTTCGGTTGTGATCCTCCTAGTGATAACATTCGTAGACGGTTTCATCAGTTTGAAGATACCGGCTGCTTTTGTAAAGGAAGAGTACGGGACGACCAAGAGTAAGTGAAGAGACTTTTGAGCGAGTGAGGGAGTCGCTCACTGGTAGCCCAAGTAAATCAGTCCGGAAGGTTAGTCGTGAATTACTAGTTACTGTGCCGACTGTTTGGAAAGTTGTAAGAAAACGCTTATGGCTACGTCTTTACCGTTTACTGTTATTACAGGCTCTAAAGCCGACAGACCACGGATTGCGTGCCAACGTTGCAAACGACATGTTTCATGACGATGACGATTTTATGGATCGTGTTGTCTTCAGTGATGAACCAACCTTTCACTTTAGTGGACATGTTAACACTCATAATGTGCTCATTCGAGGCTCAGAAAATCATCATCAGATGGCACAAACGCAACGAGATTCCCCTAAAGTGAATGTTTTTGTGCCGTATCCCGGCGAAAAGTTTATGGGTCCTTCTTTTTATCTACTGTAACTGGCACTTCTTACCTTGATACACTAGAACAATGGCTCTTCCCTCAGTTGGAAGAAAATGAGCCAGAGAACTTCATTTTCCAGCAAGATGATGCGCCACCTCCCTGGCATAACGAAGTACGCGATTGGTTGAACGTCACTGTGCCCAAGCGCTGGATAGGCCACAAGAGTCCCAATAAAAGGGTTTGCTATGCATGGCTTCCACGTTCTCCTGATCTAATGCCATGTGATTTTTACCTTTGGGGCTTCATCAAGGATCGTGTGTACGTGCCCCCGCTACCAGCTGATCTTCCTGAATTAAGAAACCAGATTAAAGCAGCTGTTGTTACAATTACTGAGTACACGCTTATCAACGTTTGGGTAGAACTCGGCTATAGACTTGATGAGTGCCGTGTGACAAAGGGTAGCCACATTGAACATTTATAAGGTTCTTGGTAAAATTGTCTGAGTTGCTTTTTCATTTGACATATCATTTATAACTGTAAGTTGAATGTAATAAATATTATAAACAGTTAAAACCTCGATATTCAATTATATACACCCTGTACTATTAGCTTTTCTCATAGGCGATAGAAAATTTCTGACCGGTAGTGTAATTTCGAGAAAAAACGTGTTAACATTTTTACATACATTCATAGGTGCATTATAAATTCTATAGGGCACGTACTGCTTTCCTCTATGTCTGACCAATGAGGAATAAAGTTTTCTTTTCATATTTAAATCACCTTTTGTAAAGACGTGCTACACTTAGAGACTGTGTATGAACAAGCCACAATGGCAGATGGAACCAATTATGTTATTTCAATTAGCATAAACATTCTTGCATACCATAAGGAGCCATGCAACTCCGTAATTTGCATAAGTATGTAACAAGACATTAATTATCATCTAATCTACCCAATTCAGGCTGCTATCAACGACGTACGCTGCATGTGCCGCTGCTTCTTCTGAAGTAAGTAAGAATTCTTCGTGTTCAAAAGCTAATAAAGTGGGAGTAGTGACATGAACCTTGAAGCAGTCATTTCGCTAATCACAGTCATTAGCTCCTCTAGATATCTCTAAGGTACGACGTGTTTGCTTGTTTATTTGCTTTAATATCCATTATTGCAGGTGTAGTGCAAAATACAACATATCATTAGTTGTCACATCGTAATTTCCCTTTTAAGCAAAGCGATTCAATTAATTTCTCTTGCCTAGAAAATTAAATTACTCTTCTTGCTATAAATTAGTTGTGCTAATGCAGTCCCTGACGTTTAACAACCCTATCTAAGTTACACTTCAGCGTATTGAAAACCCGAACACGCACAGTCACGCAGTTCCCGCTACTACTCCTGTTAGAGGAACCATTTACAATGTAAACTAAGCATTAACATGACGTAAAACTTAAGGCATCAAGTTAACGCGTTGTGTTGTTGTCATTCACAACGACAAATGGAAACATAAACAAGAGTTAATCGCAAGAAAGCGCCAAACAGATAAGCTAATATGACTATCTGCAAAGTGAAGGTTATGAGCAGGAATAAAAATGAACAGGAGACTGCTATCGGATTAAAGGAGCTTTAACTTACTAAAGAACAAGAAAGAAAGATAGAAAGAATGTATGCAAGAAAAAGGGAGAGAAAGTAAGAGAGAGAAAGAAAGACAAAAGAGGAGACAAAGAGAGAAACAGAGAGACAGAGAGAAAGATGGAAAGGAAAGAAAGATGCAAAAAGAAAAACAAAGAAGGAAAGATGGAAGGAAGGAGAGAAAGAAGGAAAGTAGGAAAGAAAGAGAGAAAAACGCAAAGAAAGAAGAGAGAAAGAAAGATAGGAAAAGAGAAAGAAAGAGAAAAGGGAGAAAGAGTGAAAGAGATAGAGCAGAACGAAAGAAATGAGAGAAAGAAAGAGATAGAGAGACAGAAAGAGTAAGAGAGTAAGAGAGAGAAAGAAAGAAATAAAGGACGGAAGGTAGGAAGGACAGGAGGGAAGTGGAAGCAGGGAAGGAAGGAGGGAAAGAATGAATGAAGGAGGGAAGGAAGGAGGGAAGGGAGGAAGGAGGGAAGTGAGGGATACAGGGAAGGGGAGAACGAAAGATAGAAAGAATGTATGAAAGAAAAAGGGAGTGAGTGTAAGAGAGAGAGAGAGAGAGAGAGAGAGAGAGAGACAAAGAGAGTATACAAAGAGAGAAACAGAGAGAAAGATAGAAAGAAAGAAAGAAAGAAAGAAAGAAAGAAAGGAAAGATGAAAAAGAAAAAGAAAGAAGGAAAGATGGAAGGAGAGAAAGAAAGTAGGAAAGAAAGAGAGAAAACGCAAAGTGAGAAGAAGAGAGAAAGAAAGAGGAAAAGGGAGAAAGAGTGAAAGAGGTAGAGGAGAAGGAAAGAAATAAGAGAGAAAGAGAGAGATAGAGAGACAGAAAAAGTAAGAAAGTAAGAGAGAGAGAAAGAAGGAAATAATTGATGGAAGTTAGAATGGAAGGGAGGGAGGAAGGGGGAAGTGGGTAAGGAAGGAGGGAAGGAAGGCAGGAGGGAAGGAAGGCAGGAGGGAATGAAGGAGGGAAGTGAGGGATATAGGGAAGGGAGGAAAGGAAGGAGGGAGGGAAAAATGAGGGAGGGAAGGAAGCAAGGAAGGAAAGAAGGAAGGACGGACTTCATGTTCTATCTTCTAGCAGCCGATCCAGTATTGGATAATGCGATCTTTTGTAAGATTATTTGTGAATGGAATGCAAATGGACAATACGTTAACTTTACTGATAGGTTCAATGATGGCTAGTGATGAGCTGCTTGAAGTGAATTGTCGACTGTTTGAGGGTGACTAATTAAAACTGTTTTTCAAACTTACCCTTCAATATCATAGTTAATTTCTAGCATGTCCAGACTTCCTTTTAAAATAGCTGTTTCAGTAATAATAATGGAAACTGACGCAGTGAGTCGAAGAAAAGCTCAGCCGAAGCTTCTCTGACGGTGTCCGCTAAGTCTAACCCGAGTGCGACCTATAAGTGTTGTGGCCACCGATAATAATTGATCACAAAATGCACCTCTGTGCGACTGTAAAACACAAAGGGAGAAACGCAAATCTTGAAAATAGGTACTCGCTCTTTTATTAATTTAAGTCCCGCCTACTTATTACTACCAACCAACGTGTGTCGTTCCTATTTTCATGGTCCGAACCTAAAACGACTATCTAAAACACAATTTTTGCTTAATTTTACCTTGTCTACATGGAACCTGGTATTCAATCTAATAATGTATTTGTTGGCAGACTTCACCAGAACCTACACCAACCTAATTAATTGCCTTTTTCTTCAACACGAAGTTACTAACGAAGAAAGGACCTTCCTCATTACAAAGCCTTACGCCAGGCCTATTACATTATGCATTAATTTTAACACAGGGAAATTATTTATTACAATGATGTATCCGGTAATCATTTATTTATAAAATTACTAAATTTACTCAACCATAATTCCACTAGCGTCTTATACAGAAAGCCATTTAGTTAGTCAAATTAATGACGATGGAAAATCTTGTGAGAGTATTTAACAAAACAATCAGGCAATAAGACTGGATCTCTAATTGCCTAATTTCTTATCTTTGCCATATACAGCTTTGTACGAGGGCTGTTCAATAAAGAATGATCACATATTTTTTTAACGTACCTTTACTCATCCTCATAATTTTGAAGGTGGTACTCAAAATAGTCTTCTCTGAATGCGATGCACTTGTCCAAGCGCTTTTGCCGGTCTTCAAAGACATACTGGAAGCCATTTTTGAGAGATCCTTCAAAATCTCCTCCGCAGCCTTCACCACTGCTTCTCATGATGGGTAATGCCTTCCACCAAGGCGTTTCTTCAAGTTAGAGGATAGAAAAAAATCACATGGGTCTAAATCCGGACTATAGGTAGGGTGAAGGATGCACTCCACGTTGATTTTTGCAAGATATTCTGCAACAACATTGGCAATATGCGGCCGCGCATTATCATGGTGCAGCATCCAGCCCGCTTCACGGAAAAGTGGTCTTTTGCGCCTGATATGGACTTGCAATGTTTCCAGGACATCTCTGTCGTATTGTCCAGTTACTGATGTGTGTGTAGGTACAACATGCTAATAAACCATTCCATAAATATCAAAGAATGAGATGACCGTGATTTTCCCAGCAGAAGCAACCACTTTTGCTTTTTTGGAGGCTGTGATGAAGGAGATTTCCACAGTGAGCTTTGCTATTTGCTCTCAGAATCAAAATGATGTAGCCAAGTTTCATCAGCAGTGATTACTTTTGAAAGAAACCCCGGGTCTTCCTCTAACATCAACTTTAACTGCGTATTACCTCTATTGCTGTGGTAGGCGGTACTGGACATGTCTGAAGTTGCCTGGTTCTCACAGGCGGGAACCAGGAATACCAACAATGAAACTACTACGGCGTGTTTGTCTCACATTAAGCTAACAGAATATAATAAGATTGAATTAAATGCAGCAGATTATGACCGTAAAAAATTATGATCATTCTTTATTGAACAGCCCCTGTAAATAAACCTTGCAAGCTCAATGTTGACGTATGATTTAATATTCATTTTCATCTTTATGCGATTAATTTTTAATGAAAAGTTCCTTTACAATAGAATCTTCAAGTTTTAACTCTACCTTAGGCTAGGGTCATTTTCGCTGTGAATGGGCCTTACATACGAAGCTTTACACCTTTATGTTAATTGACTTGTACATAAAATCTCTAGTATAATGCAGAAGTTCTTTATATTTTCGTATAAAGTAAAATTATAAAAAATTAACAATGTTACATAAAGCAAAGATGAAATAAGCTACTTCCAATATTCCTTAAAATCATTGCTTCTGAACAGTCAGAAAAAGATGCTGCTTTGCGTATACCTTCAAAAAATTCTAGTGTAGGACAAAAGTGGTGAGAGAAAAACTTGCTGTATGCGAAATGGAGGAAGTATTAGAGAATTAACGAATCTGTCCCATGCTTACTCTTCAATTTTTCCACTGTACTTCAAATTTTTACCAGGTGTAATCTGTAGTTACATTTATAGAAACACGAAGCATATTTAAGAAATTTCAACTGCCTTATTGTTTTAAGGCTCTATAAGAAGACATCTTATCAAACATATTTTAATAAAGTAGCTGTATTTTGAAACCTGCGTGAATTACAAACTCTTGTTATTTTATAACCTTTTATCATTGAGACAAGCTATAGACATTTAATTTCATTATATTTAATAGTGTAAGAACAATGAATAAAATATCAAATTGAAATAAATTGTATCAAACTTCACAATCGACCCCTTGCCACTTTTATGCCATAGCTTTAAATATTCGAATTTACACTTCAGCTTACATTATGACATTGCATTAGAAATAACTAAGAAATATTTCGCATCTACGTCCCTTATGGGTCTAGGTAACAGGTAATTAAAGAAAGAGATAGAGGAAGGTCGTATGGTATCGGACAGAGACTGGTATCAGAAAGTTCATTTCTTCCCCTCTACAAACTTGTGTCATCCCTATGAAGTGACAAGCAGTTGTCTCTCTGCATCTCAAAAGTAAGTGTTGGTGTATGGTTGTGCTTTTGGTTGATTGAGATTTATGAGATCGGCACGGAGTTAAGTTTGCAGCCTAAATACTGGAGTAAAATTAAGACGAATTGACAGATATATTACCTCATATTGTTTGAACTGTGGGATTGAAGTATCTTTAATTCAAACACACCAAGTTTATGACACTGTTTTCTTACTAAGCGCTCTCCGGGCACAGAACTGACGGTTGGTTTCGGACAGAAAAAGCCTGATGCATGTCAACTTTTTTTATCGAAAATATTAACAAAAATAGATTAAAACAATTAAAAATTAAAACGATAAGTATGAACCTTTTATGCAACTTCTTATTGGATTATTGAGAAACTGTTAGGCTTATCTCTCTAATAACACTGAGCAACAATGCAAATGTTTCGGGCTTAGAATTAGTGAATTTACATGTATTTCCATCTGCTGAATTAAAAAATCACCATAAAATGATAGATTAGCTCCTGTTTTGAAGATAAAGTGACATTTCATATTTTAGAGTGAAGATTTTAAATTTGGGGGAATTTTTTAGGAGTTGGCACACCTGTCAAATAACAAAACACAATCAGAGAGAAATTTTGCAAATTAAGTGATGCAAAAGCTAATGAATACCTTTTTGTTGGACCACAAATAAGAGAACTTGTAAAGGATCCTGCATTTTACCAAGTTTTGAAGGGGAAAGAAAAGGAAGCTTGGGAAGCCTTCAAGGATGTTGTTCATGGATTTTTAGGCAACAAAAGAGATGACAACTACGAGCATTTGGTGACAGTGCTCCTACAAAAATACCGTAACCTTGGATGGAACATGCCCCTTAAGATCCATTTTCTGCACTCCAACCTAGACTTTCTCCCTCCTAGTTGTGGAGCTGTTAGTGATGAACATGGGGAGAGATTCCATCAGGGCATTTCTGTTATGGAACAAAGATATCAGGGCCGTTGGAATGAAGTAATGCTTGCGAAATACTGTTGGTCTTTGTATAGGGATTCTGCGGAACTCGTCACAAAAGGCAAGCTAAAAGACGCCGAAGTCAATAGCCCACCACATGATTCTCTTCAGACACGACTATCTGCGAAGTATTTTTCCTGCAATTTAGAACTCTTAGCATGTAATTACCAGTTTAAAAAAGTCAAATGCACTTTTATATTGTTAGCATATATGTAATTAAAATGTATCCTTTTCTCTCAATCCGTTAATATGTAATACTCCCACCTTGTGTATATCATAGAAACTAGAGCTAATAAAAATTTTGCATTGTCATATTTGTTTTTCTCAACCCAAAATTAGTAGGAATTGCCTCATGAAGTGCTCGAAACATTCAAAAATTATTTTTGTTGCCCAGTGTAATTAGGCTATCCTTTGTTCCAAATAAAAAGGGTAAAACAGGGAAATTGGGAAAAAGACAACATGGTATTAGCCGTAAGTAAAGTAAGAATCAAATCATTGTTCACAAAACCTCACCAGTCGCCAGCAATAGCTTTGTACATTGGACATTCTAAAGCGGCGTCGAGAATGGAGTAAAATGCTGACTTAAATTGCATATGAAATTCAAATTTTTAATAGGAACGCATTTGGAAGGACAAGAGAGTAGCAAACAACAAACTGAAGACCAGTAAAACTGAAAATAAATCGGAAATTGTAAGTAGAACAGAGAAATTTGTAGAGAATGAAATAGGTAAGAAAGGAAAAAAAAAAAAAGAAATTGTGTCAATTTTGGACAACAGTACATTGAAGACTGGATTCAGTGTTGTTTAATCAAAGGTTGGGCTCAGAAAATTACGCCACTATTGAAAGGAATGCCCTATTATACAAGTGGTCCATTGCAAAGAGAAGTAAACATAAACCAGAAAGGTATTACGTGACAAAAAATAAATACTGTCCGATACCACACTCCCATTTTAAAAATTCGGAAAATGCAGAAACACCAGTAATATTAAATACATTTTTATGTCTCCCTTGCTCACCAATGCTGGTCTTAGGAGTCACTTGGGTTCCCTGAGAGTGAGGGAGCCGAAACATATTGACCTGATAGAAGAGATCAGGTTTGGGGGATCGACCCAACGCCTGAGATGAATGGATGATGGAGCAATTGGTGGAATGATGGTAGGGGAAACCGGAGGATGCGGAGGAAACCCACCCCAGCGCCATGATGTCGACCACAAATCCCACTTTGCAGTCGCCTGCGATCGAACCCGGATGGCCTAGGTGAGAGCCAAGCGGTCTAACCACTCAGCCATTGCGCGGCCATTATATATATCTTTAAAAAATGTTATTTTAAAGGTATGCGTAAGTAAATGTTCTAATATGGAATTAAAAGTTCCTAAAACACTTGTTATTTCAATGTCAGAAATTACTAATATAGATTAGATTAGATTAAATTTTTATTGTGCATATTCCAAAATTTTACAATCTACAACTTTTGGCTACATTTGTCTTTACCTTGTTGCTACCTTGGCTTACATGACACGCTGGTCTTCTGTTCTGCCAGGTATCTCTTAACCTACATGCCTCCTTGTTACTTAATTAGTCCCATTCTTCCCCCTCATCTTCCCTTCTTTCTTTCTTATATTCTTTACATTTTTGGCCCATTTTTCTGTTACTTCCTGCAAGAACTCACCAATACTTCTTACCTTCTTTTCCTCCCTACCCGTTAACATTTTTATAGCTACTATCCTCTTCTCTAATTTCTCCCATTTTTCCTCCCAAAACTTATTTCTGCACATCGCAACCTCCTCGCATTCTGTTACAAAGTGTTCTATACTTTCTTTTCCCCAACACAATTTACAAGTTCTCTTTTCCCTACCTCTTATCCCTCCTAGAAATATTGTTCCTGTTCTCATCCAAGCTAACCCTTCACTCTTTTGCCTATTGCAGTAATCTATATATGCTTCTCGTCCCCAATTTCTTTTTATTTGCTTGTAAAATGATAATGATTTCATATTTTCTAGACTTCCCCATATTTCCTGTCTTTCTGTATCTTCTATTCTGAATTTTACCAATTTACCCACATCGCTTGTATTCCTTTCCTCTAATCTCCGTATACCTGCCATTCAGAAAAACCTTAGGTGTTCGATAACATCCGTCCTTTCCTTAATAAACGTAATAACATTTTATTACATTGCTTCTTCATTATGCCTGAGGGCTGAGCATTGGGAATAAAAAAGATGAAAACCATCAACGATAAAGTAAAAGTAACGTTACACAGACATGACGGATGTTATAAAAAGATTTACAGTAAACCAACTTAATGCACATCTATAGGAAGACGAGACATGTAAAGGCATCGTTAAAAGGTTGTTAAGTCAAAGCAGAAAATGAAATTAAAGAACGAAAGGGTAAAAATAGGCAGAAAAATGTCATAAATGCGCACATGAGCTTGTCTAAGGAAACGTGTGGGAGTAAAACGTCTAACACGAAGCGTGGCGTTGAAATAGAAGCTCCAAGATCGTAAAACGGTTTGAGCGGAAATGGCAAGTGACATAACTGTCTCACAGGAAGACCTATTACACTTTTACACGCCACCACAGAGACCAAGTGCATGGCGTTGTCCCTAACCTCGGACAACGTAACTGGGATTGAGTGCGTCTGCAGCAGGATTTTATTATCGTTGCACCTGTTACTATATCCGGAATGGCGGGTCGTAAAAGTCACGTTAAAGAAAGCAACAAAAGGATTGTTTCTCAGTCTGGTGACCAAGGTTGTGCCCCAGACCCATAAAACTATAACAAGTCATTGTGTACGTCTCGTTTCTTTTTGCAGACGCCTTTGAACCATACAACACGAGAAAATAATGTTTGTTATACTCTTGATTCTGTAACGTCGTAATAAGAGGAAATTTCAATTTTATTTTGCTCTCCGTCTGCTTTATGTGAGCTTTGACATTTCCTCTTCAAAGGTACTCCATATTGCCTAGCTTCCAGTTTATAGAGAAGGCCTTTAACGGGATTCATTGCAAAGGAATGCACCTTAACTTAACAGCAATGCATTAATTAGGTTGACTTATATACGAGGGCTGCTCTGTAAAGAATTATCACAATTGTTTTTGAAAACGTACATTTACTCATCCTCATAATTTTGACGGTTCTTCTCAAAATAGTCTCCCCTGAATGCGATGCACTTGTCCCAGGGTTTCTGTCAGTCTTCAAAGACATGCTGGAAACCATTGTTTTAGAGATCCTTCAAAATCGCCTCCGCAGCCTTCACCACTGCTTCTGATGATTGATAATGCCTCCTACGAAGGCGTTTCTTCAAGTTAGGCAATAGAAAAAAGTCACACGGGGCTAAATTTTGACTATAGGGAGGGTGAAGGATGCACTTCACGTTGATTTTTATAAGATATTCAGCAACAACATTGACAATATGCGGCCGTGCATTATCGTGGTGCAGCATTGAGCCTGCTTCACGGAAATGTGGTCTTTTGCGCCTGATATTGACTTGCAATGTTTTCAGAACATCCCTGTTGTATTGTTCCGGGGTTTTCCCTTAGCAAGAGAGCTAATGGCTTCATTGCCAAAGCCTAGCATTTGAAAACAACATCTTTGTAATTAATACTATACTGTTTACCATATAATGACCTGGGTCAATTACGGGTAAGCAGTTCAGTAATATAATATCTAGCGCGTAATCAATTAATTCATATTGGACGTAGGCTAAAGTTAGAGGTAAAGATATACGTAAGGTAGGATTCCTTAACATTTCAGATACAAATGCACCTGACGCCACCCAGAACTCCACCTCCGGCAGCCTTGCCCTAGTGGCCACAGCCTAAAATATAGTTATCGCCAAACAACTAGTGTATGAACCTATACCTGTTGTCTTGGACCTCAGGACTCACACCCTCCATTAAACACCGGAAGCAAGTCATTAGTTAATCTTCTCGGTCAGTGAGGATACTCATTTACTTATTACAAATAGCGAAAATAATGGATAGTTTTATAAACGGGTTTTGGCTTTACCTACCTCATCACCAAACGCTGCTGCAATGCTGGAGATGGGAAGAGATGGTAGTGAGGGGATGATAGTAGAAAGGTTGATGAAATATTAGTAAAGAATTAAATTACTAGATGAGCATAATATTTTGAAGAAAAAAATGTTTAGTGATGCAGGAGAAATCTTGTGCTGGGTGAATTGGGTTCAGGATATAAGCAGAATTTTATAGGAAACTGGAATGGGTTACTTATGGGAAGAGAGAGAGGAGCTAGTCAGAGTTTCTGGGTTGAAGTAAGGAATAGAGTGGAAGATACAGAGAAACAAGAATTATTTCATAGTCTTAGTGGAAAAAAATTAATATTTTATAGTCAACTAAAGATGAATTGGGGAAGACAGAAATATTTGAATGTATGCAACAGGTTAGGAAGAGAAGGTTAGGCTTGGACTAGATTAAATGTATTTAGGTTAAGAGGAGATAGGATGGTAGTGAACTTGGATAGCTGTACTTTATGTGGAGGAGCAGACAGTGGTTTACATTATGTAGTAGAATGTGAAGAAACAAAGCTGTAAAGAAAACAGTTTTGACCAAAAAAATGAGAGAGCATTAATATAGAAGTTCTAAAAATTAGGATAGTGAAGATACAAAAGGAAAAGGATATAACAATGCTAGGGTAATTTATGGTAAGAGCAAGGAAAAATGGTCTAGTAAAATAAAGAAAATTAATATGAATTACGTTAAGGCTCACCATGCTTAAATAATCACGGCGTTAATATTGTGACTTTGTGGGTTCGTGAAATAAAAAGTCCAATTACACCACTCAACAATGTTCTTTATTTCCACCGACTTACAGTTTAACACTTGCCAATTACACAGAATTACTTGCTGCACACAGTTACAATTCACCAGTCCGCCCGTTAGAATTTCCTTGTACTCGCGGTTACGTAAGCTCCGGTACACATTCACAGTTACGTACAGTCTTCCGTTGCACAATCCTTTCGTTCATTAACACGTCACTGACTAACTCTTACACCAAGAACTGCGACTGTCTCCTCACTCACTGACAAAACCAACTCACTGACTGACTAAACCAAAACCAACTCAACTCTGTCCGTCTGTAGCCCTCTTTATATAGGAATATCGCCGGTTTCTAGTGACCAGGAGAATGTTCCAGATTACGTAATTTCGAGAAACAGGTGTAGAGAAAACAGGCGACACAGTCATGTTTTTTTTTCCCTGACCACAGCCTGTCACCACTACAAGACAAACGAGGAGGAGGTGTGGCTAACCGAACCTCCCCTGCCTTCCGCTGCCAGCTGCTTTCACAGGGTGCTCCAGCGCCCGCGTTACACTGCTCCCTCCTCAAAGCTGTTCGCCCCGAACAGCCCCATCGTAGCGTGCGAGGCGGTCCAGGTGTACCACCAGCATCTGCTCGGAGTCTCAGCCAGAAGTAGCGCTGCCGTAGTTTGTGAATCATTCGGTTCGCTCCCAGGTGTCCTCCTGAAGTACCGGCGTGCACTTCCTCCAAGACTTCCGGGACCTTGCTCCGGGGAAGTACCAACTGTCCTCTCTGCGCCTTCCCATCGGGTGACTCCCATACCCGGAACAGCACGCCCTCTCTGGTCTTCAACGAGTCCCATTGGGCCCAGTGCGACTTGTAGGTGGCGCTCCTCGGTGCGATGTCCTCCCAGGTTGGTCTCGTCCCTGCGTCCACTTCCCTCAAGAGTGGCCCCAAGTCTGCGTCCGCCAGCTGCTCCCTCCTCAGGCCTGCGCTATCCCAGCCTTCAGCAGGCACTGCCACAACTACTCGGACTGCTGCGGCACGCTCCTTCTCTTCCACTCTTGTGCGCTCATGGCCGTCCTGGAACTGCGGTAGGACACCTCCAATGTAATGGTCGCTAGCGTCGGTGTCCACAATGAAGGCGCCACCCGGTTGTGAGAAACCCAAAATTGGAGCACTGCACAGGGTCCCCTTCGGGTGCTGGAAAGCGTCTTCGGCGTCCTCCGTCCACACATAAGGCCGGTTTTCCTCCGTCAGGCGGGTGAGGGGTTTTGCGATGTTGTCGGCCTTTTCCTCTAAATCATTAAGGCGGTCGTCTACTTGACTCTTCCGCTTGCCCAGGTTCGCGACGTCATCCCTCACGCCGGCCAAACGTTCCTCAAACTTTGCGGCGAGAGCCTCGTTCGCCGCCCTCATCTCCGTTGTCAGTTCGGCCATCTTTGAGGTCATTGTCGTGGCCAAGTTGTTGTTAGCCGTTTCCGTCTTCGCTGTTAATTCGGCCTTCATTTCTTCCATCTTCCCGGTGATGTTGTCCTTAGCCGTCCTGATTAGTTTCAGTTCCGCGGCCAGGTTATTTCTAGTCTCCAGCTTCTCTGTTAATCCGGCCTGCATTTCTTCCATCTTCCTGGTGATGTTGTCTTTAGCCGTCTTCATTTCTTCCAGTACCGCTAAAATCTTTTCTAATGCTGCCTCCATCGTTGTAATGTTCGGTGATGTTGTTTTCCCGCTTCCTGACACCAGTGTGACTTTGTGGGTTCGTGAAATAAAAAGTCCAATTACACCACTCAACAATGTTCTTTATTTCCACCGACTTACAGTTTAACACTTGCCAATTACACAGAATTACTTGCTGCACACAGTTACAATTCACCAGTCCGCCCGTTACAATTTCCTTGTACTCGCGGTTACGTAAGCTCCGGTACACATTCACAGTTACGTACAGTCTTCCGTTGCACAATCCTTTCGTTCATTAACACGTCACTGACTAACTCTTACACCAAGAACTGCGACTGTCTCCTCACTCACTGACAAAACCAACTCACTGACTGACTAAACCAAAACCAACTCAACTCTGTCCGTCTGTAGCCCTCTTTATATAGGAATATCGCCGGTTTCTAGTGACCAGGAGAATGTTCCAGATTACGTAATTTCGAGAAACAGGTGTAGAGAAAACAGGCGACACAGTCATGTTTTTTTCCCTGACCACAGCCTGTCACCACTACAAGACAAACGAGGAGGAGGTGTGGCTAACCGAACCTCCCCTGCCTTCCGCTGCCAGCTGCTTTCACAGGGTGCTCCAGCGCCCGCGTTACAATATGTATGGCGGACTACGGCATAAAATAGCAACTCACGTAATGTGTAAGTAAGTAAAATTGTAAAAACTTTTTGTACAAATGGTTTGGAAATAAATAAATAAATAGCGAAACTAGCACGTGTTTGTTTTACAGAGTGCCCTTTTCTACAGGTGCCTTTTTATTGTTCGTTTCTCTCTCTCCCTCTCCCTCTCTCTCTCAGTTTAAATACTGTGACATCTAAGTTTAAATATTGCACCAAAAGGGGACAAACGTGGGAGATTGTTTTAAAAGTTTACAAATTTATGAAAAGCAGAGGAAGCTAAGGGCAGAGTACCGGAAGAATACAGGAAGAAATTGCTCAAGGTTCAGGAAATAGTGGAAAAAGCAAGGGACATATCCTGGCGAACAGTTACGAAAATTCTAAGCAGAGAAGAGGCGACGTAAGGGTGAGGAAACTTCATTCAATACACCTAGTAAATTCCGAAAAGGAGCTAAACGCATCACCGGCATCGATGATTTTGATAAGTGCATTATTCGGTGTACATTCATGAATTTTACTTTTGGCACAAAACATCTCCTACCATGTCCAAATTACTACCAGTGCTGAGAGAAAAAAATAATTTTAAAGGGAGCAGGGGCAGCTTACGACGTATCGTTAGGGAACTGGGCTTTAGATCGAACAGAACAAAAAATAATAAACGTGTAATAATCTATGTAGTGAAGAGTAGCCTTACTAACAGCGCTTAAAAGACACAAGGAAGAAGAACGCTCCATTGTTTATCAAGATGACACATATATTCAAGAGCAGTCATATGCCCACCTCGGTAGCGTAGATGGTAGCATGTCTGCCTCACGTTCAGGAGGTCCCGAGTTCAAATCTCGGCCAGGGTGAGTTACCTAAATAAGATTTTTTCAGTGGTTTTCCCTTATCCTTACAGACGAATGTCGGGTAGCTCTAAGCTCCATGGATTCTGGACACATTTGAGCATCATTTCACCCATTTCATTCACCGTCCGATATGACTTAACGTTGGAAGACGTAAAATTAAAAAGAAAAAGAAAAAAAAGAGAGCAGCCATATAATTCCTAAAGGTGGAGTGACAATGAAACATCAGGCCTATTATCACCAGATTCTATAAGGGGACACCTCATCATTTGCCATGCAGGCAGTAGGAAAAGATTCGGCCTAGTGTCCTTGCTAATGTTTAAGTTCCAGCAGAAAACTGGGGAATCTGCAGCTGATCATTGCACCTGATCAGTTCTAAAGACTCATCTACTTCATGCTAACTACCACTTCCCCCAACTCCTGAGTTATATTGGTGATCTCCAGCTCGTTAGACTACCAGCCATGCTGCCTAGTTACAACTAGTCTCTTACGAGTTCCGTCGCTGAGCGCTAGGAAGCGCTACTTTCGCCTGTAGAGGGAGCCAAAAGCTTGGACAATTGCTTGACGCTGCACCGGGGGTATCAGCCTGGACTTTTCGTCTGGGAGGCTCCGGTACAAGAAAGAGAACTTCTGACATGGATCTCGGACACTGAACATCGCATCTGCACTTCGTCGCTCCGTACGTAGGAACATTGGGGACAACATTGTTTGGCTTCGCTTCATTATGTAAGTTCTGGACAAACCTTCTAAATTTCTATTCCAAATCTTTCCCTGTCTTTCTCGCGTCAATTAAGACAAATTTCGTGGAGTTAGTGCACTTTAAACAACAAAAGAAACCCTAAAGACTTTCAATGCAGTTAAAGAAATAATAATACATAACCAGTGGCAAGGATAATTAATTGACGTGTTGCTAAATATTTGAAGACAAGAGAAATTGTACATTGTTATATTTGAAATTTTAAGAGTATAAAGATATCGTTAAAAACATCTAATTTTGAAATACTTTGTGCCTTTCTTTAACCATCCTATACGGACCTCTGGTAATTTAACGCTTCCACGTTTTAAGTCATCCCAGGAAACGGTACATATCATAAACAAATAAATGATGAAAACTTTGCACGCTGGCTTAGACAAAGTTTAATCCCACATTTAGAACCAAATTCACTGCTTGTGATAGATGATGCATCCTATTATAACGCACAGAAAGACAAGCCACCAAAATCTCTGGATCATTGTTTGAAATCCAATTATAAGACATAATTAAATTGCATAAGCCCAGGCACAAAAGCTATGTCATAGACGAAATATTAACGGCTAGCGGACACTGCGTATTGAGACTTCCTCCCTATCATTCCCATCTTAACCCTATTGAACTCATTTGGGCCGATGTCAAGCAGTGGGTGGGCTTTAAACTTGCGGATGTTCAACTTCTTTGTGAGAAAAAGTTTGTAGAAGTTGGGGAAGATAAATGGACTAATGTTTCCAACCACGTGGAAAACTAGAGAAGTAATACTGGGAATGGGAACATATAATCAAGAGTATTGTAATCACTGGTGCAGATAGTAGCAGTAGTGAAAGTAGCAGTGAGAGTGAAAACTGTAATAGTGGTCGTGAAGCAGTCTTTAGAAGACTGCAGTGATGTATAACAGTGATAGTGATATAGCCTGATGTGTAGCAGTGTCAGAGGATCAACTGTCTGCACACACCGAGTTTGCCTACCTGCTGTGAACCAGGAGCAGGGTGTGACTTGGATTAGAAGCATCATAAAAGAGCAGATGACTTCCTCCATGTTTTGCTATTTGAATACCCCAGAAACCAATTTGTTTGGCAAGAGCAGTCCCAAGTAACGCCAAGGAAGTCATCCAACACCACCTTAGACATTACAGGGCTGACGTGAAACCTTTACAGAGCGCATAGCCACCTTGCAACCGCAACCTGATTAACACCGTTCTACAACTCTGAAATGGATGAGAAAGAATCCAACCCATGACCCGTGAATGCTAATCACAAGAACTACTCTGCAACACCTTGCGGTCTATACTGGGCGTAAAACACCACTTAATTTTGCTCATTGGCCTCTTTATTGGGCTCGAGATTCGTTTAAAAAACCTGGCGCTACAACACTAAGAGGGCCAAGGCCTACCAACCCGACTGCCGGCCCTACACCCACTTACGCAAGGCAGAGGTGGGCGATCATCGAACCGATAGGGGAAGGAGATGTGGTCAGCATCTCCGCACTCCCAGCTGGGAACGTTGGTTTGCGTGACCAGGGCCGCTTTCCTATCGTAAGCTCCTCAATTTCCTCACGATGCTGAGTGGGCACCGGTGCTATACCCGGACTTAAAATCCGCAGCCCATGGGTGATATGGAATCTGGGCCACTTTCCGTGGCCAGGGACCACTGTCTCAGCCCTGTACGCAATGGCGCAGGACTTGAGATTCGTTTACGTATCGTAAATATGCTACACCAAACCACCGGCTTTACTTCCCTTCCGAAATAAGGGAAATATGCATCGCCCTCCGCCAGTTTCAGCATGCAAACTTGGAAACTAGAGACTACCGCACGCATTACTCCTAAATTAGATGAGGACAACAAACCAATACCAGCTGCCTATGCTGTTAAGTAATTAGTTTACATTTAACTGTCGCACTGGGCATAAAAGTTTCGACACAAATAGATAATAGACGGCGGATAATGTTTTACGAGATTGCATAAGCAGTTAGCGATATCGCGGCTAGTGTTCACAAAGCCGGCAAACAATGATAACCAAGATAAAGGACTTACCTTCACAGCTAGGATTTCACGTTTGGAATGTTCTAGTGATATCTCGATTGACGGAGAGTGGTTGTTTTTCTTGTTTACTCGAGAAGTTTCTCGAGTTGTGAATGTGATATATAAGCGATTGCGATGCGCCAGCAGGACGGTTGTAAACAGAGTGAGTAAGCAGAGTTAGTTGTGAAACAAGAGTGTTGTTGTAAAGAGAGCTGAACTGGACGCAGTTATCATCGACCTTGGAAGATTCTGTTGCTGTTACGTGAGAATTCAATAGTGTATCTCTACGTAAATAAAGAACATTTAGAATTTAGGTAAATTGAACTTTTAAGTCTACGAACCCACAAAGGGTTTTTCTTTTCTACTCTCACATACCTAGAAAGTAGAGAATATATTGCATTTAATCTAAAATTACATAACCAAGTTTCACCAGGCTTTCAGATTACAGAAAAAGTTAGTGCGCCCGCGTGAGTGTACCTGAATGTGTGAGTATGTATATGTGCGCGTGGACAGCACAAACATAAAGTAGCGACACGAAGAATTTCAAGATACGCCCTCACCCCAAACTTTACATGCAAACTGTACGTCATTTGTTTATTTTCACGAAAATTGGTAACGTTTTTGACTAATATAAATTAGTTAAGACATCTCCATGACAAACAATAACGTATATTTGACATTTTTTGCGAATGGTCCGTGCACTAGTCTTCAGGGACGTATTTAAGGGGGGATCCTGGGGTCCGGACCCCCCAATGAATTATCATTTCAAACTTTTAATAAATAGTGAAATAAAATTTAGTTTAAAATAAATCGAAAAACTTTATCCAAGCTTCTCATCTTAACGTCTCTATTCACTGTCAGGCAAACATGAAGTTATTTAAGAGATAAACAAAAAGTTACTGCACAGCAGCTATAGAACTCAATAAAATACAAAAATAATGTCAATTAAAATAAATTTATTGCAAAGTTTACCAATTCAAATATATTATAATTTGTTGATTAGATTTCCCAGATACTTAAAGGCATGCAATTTTTAACTTTCAAGTTCCCATTCCCTTTTTCATTCAAGGAGAACTAATACTTCAAATGCATCAGTCAGTGGTTCGCTTTTTAAATATCTGATTACTGCTTATATCACTTTATCTCAGGTATAAGAACAAAAAATGTGCAATGTACAAGGCCTTTCTACAGACTTTATCCAAAGAAACAAGACAAAAACAAACTTTTCTAAGAACAATTTGTAGAAGTTTGTGTGGAGAGTCATGTGAATATATTACATGTTTCTTTATTTTTTACAAACATGATAAAAACACATCCATGATTAATTATTTATTAAATGCAAATAAATCAACGTAGATTTCTTGACCCCCTCGATAATTGACATCTAAATACGTGCCTGGTAGCCCTCATCTTGAAATACATTTCTCTAAATAGTAAACCGTAAGAGTTAGACAAAATCTCACTATAGAAATAATATCGACAGCATTCAATCATACAGTTTATATCGAATAAACATACTTGTTGCTTTAACCATTTCCAATATATTACTTGTTATTGGGTTTAATGATCAAATATTTATACTGTGACTTTGTGGGTTCGTAGAATTAACAGCCTTGTTTGAAGAAATTTAAAGTGCTCTTTATTTCAGTAAAAACACACTTTGTGCACCCCTTACAGGCTCTAAAAGTGACATGTCATACAGACACTAGTCTTTCGTTGCTTCACCACACGTAAACACACGAAAGAATGTACTTGCGGCATCCTTCTAAAGTCCACTACATAGCTGCACACACAATTAGTCTGTCTAGTCAACGCGAAAGCAGATCGGCCGCCTCCTTTGACGAGCCCTTATAATCGTTGTACAACACAGACCCTCCTTCCGCCAGTCCTTTCTACAAGGCTGCTACTTATCTCGATACGTCATGGATACCGTACGAAGTTTCCTATAAATAATCTTATGTCCATTACTGCGAAACTTCCTTTGTTTTGACACAAACACACACACACACACACACACACACACACACACACACACACACACACACACACACACACACACACACACACACACACACACACACACACACACACATACATATATCGCCAAGTTACAATTCTGCTGGATTCCATAATAACCCTTATCTTATTCAAAGTGCGCTATTTGAGCAAAGTGCAGTGCTCATAAGGAAAATCACAAATTTCTTGCATATGTGCAACCAATTCGTCTAAGGTGGCCGCTCTCCCTTTTGCATAGAATCTATAAATTTCTCGGCGAATTAAATCGCATGTTACAGAAACGTTTCCATTTGTTTTCACACTTGATCGGCGTCTTTGATATTCCTTCCGTCACAATTTTTCTTACTGTATATCTGTGAATACCCAGAATTTATCAGGTTCATTGCACGACCCCTTACCAAAATTATTTTTCAACACATATTTATATGTGTTCAAAACAAGCGCTTGCATTTCCTTAGAAACAGTTCCCGTTATAACTTTGTTTTTTGAGGGTTTTCCAGTAATATGACTCAGCCCAGCAACATTTTCCAATTTATTCACACTATTGGCTTTACTTTGATTATTTTCACTTGACTGAAAGTAATCTACTACTTCATTTGCATTTACCACTGCATTTCCCTCCCACGGTCTCCACATCGTGACACACAACGAATTGCTGCACGTAATGAAACAGATTAACTGGAAGTTGGAACATTGGCAACTGAGACTCCACGTGGAGTAAACATGCGACTGTCATTTCAAGAAAATCAGGGTTGCTATTGGTCCTCAAGGACAGTGTTCCACTTCTGAAGTATGGAGGTAGATTTATGACGGTCATTAGTGGGCGGTACGGTCCTATTCCTTTGACACGCAACTGAACTTTAACAGTTCTCAATTTGCAACTCAACTTGCTTTGACAGCCGTGGAACGCTCGGTAACAATCAAGACGGCATCCAAAAAGACGAAACTTCCAGACATCTATGTCTCTTTCTTTCTCTCTTTCGGCAAGCGTTTAGCTCCGCGTCGCACTATCTCTCTCTTTCGCATGCGCCGGCTACGGCCCGCCGCAAACAATGCCTCGTGACAATACTTTATTTTAACATCTGTTGGTGAAATCGGGCATAATGGTTTTTATCCGACACCATAAGGAAAAAAAACACAGCATTACGCGATACTTTTGTTACTGAAACATAGGCCTTTTACTGTTAGACTTGAATAATCTCTGCAGAGAGTCGAATTATCTCTGCCAGAGTCAATATACCAGATCAAGCAGAAAAATAAAGTTAACATTTGCGAAATAAAAACACATTACTGTATAGGAACGCCTACTCTAATATAGTGTCAAATATATTACATTATAAGCTCCTAACTATTACCTCGTAGAGGGCTTAGTCCGATGTTCAATTATTCTTTAGTTATCTGAAAAACAAGAAACATACATACGACAGGCTAGATAATTTTAGTACCTGCGATTTCTCTAAAAAATATGTTAAAATCACTTCCCCGCAAATATTCGTAACACGTTTTGAACTGTATCATTTGTTAAAACATAAATATTCTTTGTCACAAATTGCAGATGACTTTTGTCGAAGCAAACAAAGATTAGTAATTCGAACTTCTGCTCGAATTTCTTCAAGTATAAAACTTTTGTCACCTGCATCACTCATTTTGGCATACAGTGTGCCATTTTATTTTTGCATTGCCATAGTTACGATTTTTCGCTACTCAAAGCTTCCTATATCATCGCAGACCTAGTAGAAACATAAATTCTAAATATTTTGTAAAACATTTTTTAATATTTTTATAATTCATAATTCAATTCAATTTTTTCTTAGGTAACGGATAAAATTACGTATGGGATTAGCAAGGTTTGATGTTTATCATGCTCGGCGCTAACGCCTCGGGCGTTAAATTTTTTCACTCGCTAAAAAATATCAACTTACCTAGCAAGTCCCGTAAATAACTATTACGAATATTTGGAACAGGAGTGTGTAAACAAAGCCATACGACAGGAGGCCATGACTTCTAGCAAAAAGTGTGATTTCAGAGTCCCTGAATTTATGGTTATAGTTACCAGAAGTCGGCATCATGTCTTGTTTAACGTGGTTTACTATTAATTTTTAGTGCCATGTTTTACTTTTGGGGTAATGTTTTTCATACTGTATGTAAGAATTCACATATATTTATTTGTACTTGGTTTCCGAGTCACCTAACCTCACCAACATGGATTCCACCACCCAACGAGCTCAACCAACTACCAGTATGCTCAAGTTGTTCTCGGGAAGCAAGCCAGTTGAAAAGACGATTAGAAATCAACGTTTTGGGAGTGTGCATCTCTCCCATCATCAGGATATTTATTAAATGTTATAACGACAAATGAGTTACTGCATATAACACAAATATAAACAAAGACAAAACACTATCAATATTCGCATTACTGAACAAAATACTGGGTCAAAGAAACTTGATTATCAAGCGCTATTGACCTATGCTTCTTAAGTCGATGAATTTCCATTCTAAAACCGGTTTCCAAGAGGAGGTGAACTGATATCCAGCATCACGATTAAGTGTGCTCCTCTTTGAGGAAATGGCCAAAGCCTCCTTAATTCTCTGTTGCATTTTGCAAAGATGGTCGTGTACCAAAAGTTGGCTCTATGGTCGTTACTAAAACAATGCTCTGCATTATTCGTCATCAGGGAAGCTTCAGGTCTTATTCAGCTACCAATATGTCTAACAGTAAGTCAACGATTAGTATTCGCAAGCATCTCAGAGTACGTTATTCCTTAAAAAGGAAAACGCTGTTATAATTGACCCAGTTGATTATGCTACCACCATTTAATTGTAACAGTTATCTTCTGAAGTTAATCCCTCTCATTTTAGACTTGCATTTAAAATATCAATACAAAAGATTGTGTGTTTTTCTTAGTGATAAGAAAATTGCAGATGAGCTCATAAACACAAAGTAATTACAGTAAATTAATTAATTAATATGCAACCTTCTGTGAACTAACTGGAATAATTTAAATAAATGTTAATTGTTAGATAGGTTGTATTTATTAGGCCGTTCATTTAAATTTAGTCATTTTATAAATATTTATACGTCAGGAAATTCAGATTCTGGCTATTCTATTATTAGATTCTATATGTTCTTATGTGTTAACTGTTTTGAGCACACAGCATTATTAAAAGGTAATTTTGTCCCATCTTATAAAAGATTTAGAATTATCCTCTCGTCTGCTACTTGTACTTAAATATTTATTGTAACCTCTGGTATAATTGAGGACGGATTAGTAAATAAATTCAACAATAACTGTCAAAATCAAACACGAAGTTCTAGAATGCAGGAGATTCATTATCCCTTTATATTCATTCACTGACTCCCTCGTGAATGAGACAAGCGAGATAACGATCCTTCCTTCGCAGTACGGGCCATTAAGTTTGATATCACGACATAAAGTGGATGTTTGCCGTGACCTTCTTAGTCATATTACTACTTCCTTTGATAATGGGCGCTTCGTGGTCACGGTTTTCTTGCTGCAAAGTTTACAAGCGAGAGAATTGTAGGCGCCCATATCCATTTATGGCGCACATTTATCATTTCCTTCGCAAACTTGGTTTGAAATACACGAATTTCGCTTGGATTACTCTTTGCTTACGATCAGCTGTACCGTGTGACACAACAGTTTAATTTCTGAATAAACGTTAACTTTTTAATACAGGTGTATTACGGTATCATCGTATCGGGATACTGTAAGGTCGACAAAGGTATAATTTCTGTAACATATTGTGACAAACTTCTTTGTCACAAAACTCGTTAGCACAATGCCAAGGTACAATCAGCCTCTCGTATACAAATACGCCACTTTGACACGCCTCTACAATGTCCGTTTATGGAGGACAGAAGTGCTGTTTTAGTCATTTTCGTGTGAAAAAAATTGGAAATTTGGCTTTTTGTTGCAAAATATGCACCATAATTTAATTTGCTTCTTTACAAAGTTTCATGCCCGTAGGGTAAACGCATCACCTGTTTTGGACGAAATTTTTAAAGCTTAACGCTGGTTAAATGCCCATGTATGCAGGCCCACATGATTGAATGCAGAGAACTTACGAACGATTTAATTTTAAAATACGCGTTAAAATAGCATTAAGCCACCGTAGCCTATTTTAACAAGCTTTCATATGAATCCCCTAGATGGCAGTGACTTTTCCGGATTTTTTAATCGCTCCCTTGATATACTTATTCTGTAATGACGAAAAATATTTGTTTATGTTTTTTTGTTGTTGTTCCAGTGTTTTAGAAGTGATACTTGGCGTGTAAAGTTATTATTTTTAGGTTTTCTCCTCTTTGTATTATATTTATTATACTCAAGTGTCCATTTGTGCCTAAAATTACACCGTAAGTTGTGATACAAGTTTATTTCAGTAAACCTACCTAGAACAATTATGTATTGTGAAATTAAAGAGGTTAAGATACATATATTCATTTATATGGTACTGCATTATTTTACTGTTTTAGAATGCCAAAGATAAAGGGTAGTAGAGCCGTTTTGTGTAAATTAATGAATAAGAGCAGATGGGGGAAGACAGATACTTCAGTTGAATTAAATCAGGAAGTAACTAAGGCTGTAGCACTGTAAAGAAAAACATAAGCCTTTCTAAATTGGAGGTGCAATGCAGTACCTATATACCAGAGGAGGGTGTAGGCGAGAGCAAATATATTGTTTTAGATTTTGGCCAGTTAAAAGAACTGATACACGATTCAGCATGCCCACATTGTTTTCACAAACTTTGAACCTGGAGATGCTTTACACCTGTGGTTTTGCTTCTCAAATAGCTGTGGAATGAGAAAATAGACTACAATTTCAGTAAATACATCTAAAACCTAAGACTCAAGAGGCTAATAGGAGGGAAGGTGTCAGTTACACTTCTGAACCTTTCTAATGTAAAGAAATTATATATTTTTCATGTAAATTGCATGCAAAATTTTAAAGTAATTTTTCTCAAGTTCAATTTTTGTTGTTGTTGTTTTTCCATATTCAAAATCTATCTCCTCCCACAATATTACAGCTAGTGCTCTGAAAGTCCTACACAATACACTCCAGAAGCTGTGCAATAAACTGATGCATGGGAATTTTGATATTGGTCATAGTTTAATTTTTTAAAAATAATTACTGTGACCAAGCACTGATTTTTGTAGTTTTCTTCGCCTTGAAACATTAAATAAGTTTTTAAAAAATAACTATGCAAAATTTCAGAAATCCGATCTTTTAATATGTTATCAAGGTATTAAGGAATTTAATTGTATCAAAATGAGATTTATTGTGCAATATCTGTCAAGGAAGATAGATTTTGATTTTAGGTAATACAATTTTATAAATTAATTCATATATCAAGAATGCAGTTACATATTGGAATGAAAACTGGTACACACACTTCCTTAGTTACTAGTAATATATGTACAAAAATTGAGACTTTAGATTTAGTAGTTTAGAAAATCGCTTTTAGCACTTCGGTCCCCTCTTAAGTCTCTTTAGATTGCACCCTTTGTGCTGCTATAAACTTTCTGACTTACACACAGGTCCACCTCTTAGAATGAGCTGCACGCCGGTTCTGAATACAACTCCAATATTCGTAGGTGAACTGTTTCGCTACCCGTTCCACTGCCCGCCGGTTCCTCACCAAGGAGCCGCACTAACTATCCATCCAACACAAGAGAGCAAGACGTAACGTAGCCACTTTTGCTGTCTGCTTATGCTCACCTTCCGGATATGTTAAGGATGCGAGATTCATCTAAAATACAGTGTTGTCACATAAGTCACCCATGCATAATACCTATCACTGCAGTTACTGAATCGAGCATTAGATCTAGTAACACAGGTGACTCATATGCACTCTTATACGCTCATTTCATAGTGTCACCGATCGCAATGTTGGTTGGAGCCAATGCAAAGCCGGAGATATGCGTGGGCAGAGACAGATATTGGCGCGCAGCGCTACACGCTTGCTGAGAGAGAGAAAGAGACAGAAATAGTTCCCTCTGCTTTGCGATCGTTATCGAATGATCGATTACATTCTAGAACAATGACTAGAGGTATAAAAACGCCGCAGCTCTCAGAGCGGAGTCAGTTGCTAGTTAGTTGTTAATTGAGCTGCAGCTGTGAAGTGTGAGAGTTGTGAGAGGGCTATTGAACTATGGGTGTGGCGGGAGTAAAGAGACGACCTTGAAGGCAGCTATTGTGTATGTCACGTCATTTTTACTGCTGCGAGGGGTGTACAAAGTTATTGTTTACAACAATAAAGAGCATTTTAAATTTCTGCAAACAAGACCTTTAATTTTACGAACCCACAAAGTCTCAATAGTAAACAGATCCACTGGCAGAGCAAATGAACAGCTCAAGCAGAAAGAAAGAATGAACGAAAGAAAGAAGCAAACAAACAAACAAATAAAGAAAGAATGAACGAAAAAAGAAAGAATGAACGAAAGAAAGAGAGAAAGAAATAGAGAAAGAAAGAAAGAAAGAAAGAAAGAAAGAGAAAGAGAGAAAGAGAGAGAAAGAGAGAAATAGAGAAAGAGAGAGAGAAAGAGAGAGAAAGAAAGAAAGAAACAAACAAACAAAAAGAGAGAAAGGAAGGAAGGAAGGAAGGAAGGAAGGAAGGAAGGAAGGAAGGAAGGAAGAAAGAAAGAATAAAAATAACAAAACTATGGAGCTTCGTCAAAACCTTATCTTCTTTAATAGTATATGAATATACTTTATTTAGTCTGCTTATCCTCAATGTATATAAGACTTACATCTACCTCCAGAACTTTTAGGGGAGAACTTGGAATAAGAGACCTGTCGAGGACAAACGGAATTTTGATCAGAGAACCAGGAAAGGAGGTGTGGTCCGTAGCATGGTCCGAGAGTGATGAACATATGAAATTAAAGTAAAATGGACACCACTTCATCTACAACAAAATCCACAGAACCCAGACCACGTTATTCTTTTAATAAACTATATTTCAATGTAAAGCTTAAGGAACGATAAATATATATCTTTTTTTTTTCCTTTCATTTATACGCCACCTTTAACTGCAGTGGTTATATCGGCGGACGTACTCCTTTGGAACATAGCGAAGGTGTTAAATCGTAATCGCTGGGTTGCATCATTAGATCACGCACACATTCACACTCTCATTCATACTTCCAGACTTGGAGAAGATGGGAATTCATCTTGGTTGGAGAAACATTCCCACCCCCAGCCGGGAATCGATTCCGGGACCCCTAACACGGCAGGCAGCTGCTCTACCGACTAAGCTACGGGACCAGCCAAATAAATATCTTGTTTGTTAAGAAAGCTGCCAATTGCCAAGTTCAAATCCGCAGACCAATGACTTTTATATGCTTTAAATTAACCACCTCATATCGGTAGATTTACTGGCGTGTCAAAGAGCTCCAGCGGGATGAAATTCCGGCACATCCTGAGCGCTGATTTGATCCTGGCAACTGAAAACTTCCTTAACAAATAACATTTAATGCAAAGCACTGTTTGCATAATTTTATCTGTATAAGACTCAGCGTGATAACTCTGAAAATTTATTTATCCCTTTGGGCAAACTGGGAGGCGGCTATAACACAGAAAAGAACGAAATACAGCAGAAAGGAATATGGCAGAAGATAGCAAAATAAAAATAGAATAAATAATGCGTAACTGTATCACTGTCCTTATACAATATGCACGTCAAACGTATTCAATATACTGTGACATTTTGGGTTCGTGAAATTAAAAGTCCAATTGCACAAACTCAAAATGTTCTTTATTTCCAGCGAATTACAGTTGGAACACTTGCCGATTACATAGAATTACGTAGCGCACACAATTACAATTCACCAGTTCGTCTGTCATAGGTCGACTCGACACTCACAATTACGTACAACTCCTCTGATACAGGTACGCAGTCTTCCAGTCCGTTCGGTAGGACGGCGCTCTTCACGGCTGCTCGACAAGAACTGACCTCTCCTCCAGCCCGGCGCGTCGCTTATATAAGACCAACTGACCTATCTAGAAGGTTCCGGGTTAGATGAAATATCCCGACTGTTCCAGACGTCATGGGGAGGGGAAAAAGACGGCCAGCGACGAGTGACACTTTCCTAACCATCCCCTCAGTTAGTGAGACGAGATAAATGGGTAGGCGTGGTCAGAATACCTCCTGTCCCCTACTCAGCTGTCAGTTGGTCGTGCGTTCCGATAATTGGGTGACAATACTTTATGTAAGATTGCTTTGCAATACTTCATTTGCATAGTGTAACCCCAGTCCATTAGCACTATACAATTAAATAATATCGTAAAGCGAGAATCATTTCGGTGACAATCGACTGAAGAGCTTACTTCTCTCGTGAGCTGTAGTTTATGTATTATTCACAAAATGTTTATATTGTTCGCCTAGAGATAAATGGCTTATGAATCCTCACATTCAAGAGTTTTGTTCCTACTTAGTTATATAACGATGTATGGAGTTTGTATTCCGGGAAAACTATGTGGTCTTACTTCTTTCTTTCATGGTTTAGGCCAAGTTGCCTCTTTCGGCCACATCCCATCTCCACCATAGTCGTCTAGGGTCCTCGTCTACTTTCTTTATATGTTAGGACTATTTTTGGTATCCTATCATCCATTTTCTTCAGATGTTCTTCCCATCTTTACCTGTATTCGTCTATTTTTTCTTTACTACTCTATATTTCATCTGCCTATAACTTCTTAACCCTTTATTTTATTCAGTTTTGTATAACCTAACAATTATCTAAGGATTCTCATTTCTAACGTCTATAATCTTCTTACTTTAATGTCTCAGGACTGAAACGGACTATGCTACGGAGAGGATTCGGCACGAAGGTCCAAATTCGGTCTACTGTACCTATGCTCTAAGTGGAGCACTCCCGAGACGAAGGATGAGTCGAGAGGAGAAAGAGGGCCATCGTCCCAAGGAGCCACTACAGTGCAAAAGGCAGGGTCCTACAATTGACAAGTTGGAAACTCCCCGGCAGGCCAGTACAACCGGCATCACAACAGACCGGGTTCGGAGACCGGAGACCGTCCTAACGGATGTCCAGGACTCGCTGTCATATTCATTACTTTATGTAACTTCATCTTAGTGTCTATTCGAGTTATTTTTAATATTCTTTTAATTGTTCCACACATCATTTGATATATGTTTAATTTATTTGTAGTGATATAGTGATATATTTACTGTTCATATTCCAAAATTTTACAATTTACAACTTTTGGCTACATTTACTTGTCTTTACCTTGTTGCTACCTTGGCTTGCGTGACACTTTGGTCCTCTGCTCTGCCAGGTAGCTCTTAACCTCCATACCTCCTTGATTACTTAATTACTCGCTTTCTTCCCCCTCATCTGCAAGAACTCACCAATACTTCTTACCTCTTTTTCCTCCCTGCCCGTTAACATTTTTATAGCTACTATCCTCTTCTCTACTTTCTCCCATTTTTCTTCCCAAACATTTTTTCTCCATATTGCAACCTCCTCGCATTCTGTTATATAGTATTCTATGCTTTCTTTTCCCCCACACAATTCACAAATTTCCTTTTCCCTACCTCTTATCCCTCTAAGAAATATTGTTCCTGTTCTCATCCATGCTAACCCTTCTCTCTCTTGTCTGTTGCAGTAATCTACATATGCTTCTCGTCCCCAATTTCTTTTTATTTGCTTGTAAAATTGTAATGATTTAAAATTGTCTAGTCTTCCCTATATTTCCTGTCTTTCTATATCTTCTATTCTGCATTTTATTAATTTACCCACATCGCTTGTATTCCTTTCCTCTAATCTCCATATATCTCCCATTCCTATTTTTTCCATAATTCCTCCTATCTCTGCCCACCAACTATTTAAGTTCTCTAATCTTTTTTGCTGTCTCATGCATAATTTCATAATTTACCCTTCTTCTTTCGCCAAACACCTATACCAAAATTTTATTATTTTTTCCATTATTACTCCATTTCTTCTTGTCTTTCCTAATTTTACTAAAGCTACTTCCCTAGGTGCTGACCTTGGTAAGCCTAGTAGCTCTTTACAAAACCTTCTGTGGTTTTGGTCCACCGTTTTGTTTATCTCTTTGCCCCCCGCCCCCAGATCTCCACTGCAAACATTTTGGATTCACCTATATCCGGATCAATATGGTAAGTAATTTGATAGCTTAAATACTTAAAACTCTCAACTTGCTCCAGACATTTATATTCTAATATAACTACGTCGTCTATCCAATAACATATGTTACCCGGGCTTTTTGGCCGTGGTCGATTGGCTGTTTTTTTTTTTGTTGTAATTAAGTTCTCCAACGTTAAGTCATATCGGACGATGGATGGAATGGCTGAAATGATGCTCAAATGAACCCAGGGTCCATAGAGCTTAGAGTTACCCGACATTCGTCTTTCAGGATAAGGGAAAACCCCGGAAAAACCTTATCCAGGTAACTCACCCTGACCGAGATTCTAACTCGGGACCTCTTGAACGCGAGGCAGACACTCTACCACCACGCTACCGAGGTGGGCTTGGCTGAAATAGCAGTTGACGTTTCGCCCGTCTCTCCGCCGGGAATCTTCAGAAGATTCCCGGATTCAGAAGATTCAGAGGATCTGAAGATGCCACGCGGAGAGACGGGCGAAACGTCAACTGCTATTTCAGCCAATCGGCCACGGCCAAAAGGACCGGATAACACATTTTGTTGGATTAACGCCAGCCGTGGAAGCCTAAGCTTGTACATATGTGGTCTATGTTTCTAAATAATTATGAAACCAAAATATCAGCATAAGGGCTCAACATTTAATCTACTATAATTTTTTTTTTCAAAAAGATTACTAGATTATTCAGAGAATTGCTTTACTGCCGCGATTTTTCAAATAGGCTCACTGAATTTCCTAAATTTGGAAGACTTGCGTTATGGAGAAGTTAAGAAAAATACCATTCATCCTTATTTCAGGACCCAAGCAAGAAATAAATAAAGTAATTCAGATCCAGATCGGTTCATGCTTCCATATTAGAATAAAATATAATAATTTGCTCTCAAACTTCACTTACCTTTTTAAGAAATTGGCAAATTCTTAGAAAGAAAAGTGAAGTTTGTAGTAAATTATTGTATTTTATTGTAATATTTGCTTTGCTTTACTGTTATTAGACTCTGTTTTATAATTAATCATGCTTTCATATTATTTTTCCAATGCTAAAAGTAGCAGCTGCTTAGAGATACAGATTTCTGCAAGAGTTTCACCTTGGTCATTACAGGTGCCAAAATGTAACACCATCTGTCAGCACTGGTTTGTAGCTCGCCATGATTTGTTGGATACCTAAGGCTATTCTGCATCGACAGCAGGTGGGCACCTGTTTTCCTACCTCAATGTAATACTTTAGTTGAACTGAATGAACTTTTGAATATGAAAACAAGCTCTGAACTTGCACGCTCTTTGCAAGACCAAATTAGTACATTACATTGATATGACTAATCACCCATTCTTCAACAAAGTGCAGTAGAACATCGTTTACCAGGCTCAACTGAAACCAGGTGCAATACGAGTTAACGAAAATCCGAGTAATCTTAACAATGGCGGAAAAACGATACAAAACATGTATATCACCGAAATATTTTAATGAAGTTTACAAATTACTATCGGCACACTTTCACATAAAAACACATATCTAATTATACACTCTACGTACTGTAATAGCCTATGTATTTAGACTGTAAAAGTATAGCTACAAACTAGTCGGCAGTGAGCTTCTGCTGTCTTGTTCAGTGTGTCGCTTACGAGCAACGACATCTCGCATCCGCTTTAACATTAGAACTCCATTTCACAGTGTTTCGGCTTTAATCTCGAAATAAAGCATTCATTTCTCTTGATTACAGAGAAAATTGAAGCTAGTTAAAGTGGAGTAATAAATATTACACAAATAAAAATATTTGTTAATTATAATCCACTTATCTACTTTCTTCTTTTCCAAATCGATTTCGAAGGCATTCCGCATTCATCCTCAGTAAAAACAAACTCCATTGTTAAGGAAATCTGGGTTACCATGTTTTCCCTTTGTTATATCACGTTCCCAGCACCACCAACATTCAAAGACGAAACAAACCTAAAAACAGAATCAATTGCCGGTATGTCAAAATTCATTACGCGATGCTTATTTTTTAAAATAAATATTTTTTCCCACACTATCAAATCTATGGAAATATATAGGAAATATAAATTATAAATGTTATATATAAATTTATCATCTTTACAGGAAATCTACACATATTAGTAATTACATAAAGTATAAAAGTTTTAACCCTTTTTCACATAAATTTGCTGTGTTTAATATTTTGATTTATAGATTAATAAATATACCCCTGAACAAAGAAGAATCTAATAAATAATATAAACATATTATTAATACTGATTTAATTAATGGTTTTAATACAAATTCTATACAAAATAAGATTGAAAAATGTAAATATCAAAAACTGTTAGTGATATTTCTACTCAAAAAATAAAAGATTATTATAAATTTAAAAAATTGACTTACCATCCTTGGGTTAATAAATATTTTCAATTTTTTTTAAAGAATTTAGTATAACTTTAGTTCCTCAAAATAAATATAGTATTACAATTTATTACAATTTTCTAAAACAGATATTATTCCTAATAACAAAAAACCTGGTATTTATCAATTTAATTGTTTAGATTGTGATCAGATTTATATTGTAAAAACAAAACATAGTTTGGAAACCAGAAAGAAAGAACATTTTCGTAACATTAAATATAAACAAACAGATAAATCGGCCGTAGCAGATCATTTTTGGTTATTTAATCATGAAATAAATCCCGAAGTTAAATTATGAAAACAATTAAATGTTCCCATAGATTTGATAATGTGGGAAAAATATTTATTTTAAAAAATAAGCATCGAGTAATGAATTTTGACATACCGGCAATTGATTCTATTTTTAGGTTTGTTTCGTCTTTGGATGTTGGTGGTACTGGGAACGTGACATAGCAAACGGAAAACATGGTAACCGAGATTTCTTTAACAATGGAGTTTGTTTTCACTGAGAATGAATGCGTAATGCCTTCGAAATTGATTTGGAAAAGAAGAAAGAAGTTTTAACATCAACTTCTTAAGATAAGTGGATTATAATTAACAAATATTTTTATTTGTGTCATATCAATTTCTCTGTTTTCTATTGCTTGTGCGTAGGTCATCTGCGGAGATTCAGTTAATAGAGATTTGGCTTTACTGTAACATCTCTTGCCTCAGTGACGCATCACTGTCTGGGAGGAACATGCCCTCCAAAACTTTTGCTCACAGTAATTAAGCTATAGCTTCCATCATTCTCCATGCGTACTCATTAGATTGATGATATAGGAAACCAACCTCGCTGAAATATCCAGAAAGTGCTTTCTTTAACTGTTTTAGTAAGATATATGGATGAGAACATTAGAAGAATTTGCTCCTCCATTATTTGTTGCAATAACTCATCTCTTAATTCAAGAAAACAGTGCTCACAGCATATATAACAGGCGAGAAAAATAATTTGAATTTTAAATGAGGTTTCATAACAAGCCTCAGCTACAGAGTACATAACATTTTCGGACCTATGACAAAGGTGCCAGTCTGCTTATTCTTGGCACCGTCCACGTGACTCGAAACCTTCCTCTCTAGCTGATACATATTGCATGTGGTTTCTCCTTCTGTGCCAACAAGTAACATACTTTTTCTGCACTTTCTACATTGACATTATCAATCAATGTATGTCATATCCATAACAGAGGTCACCTATTTGAACTTCGAATAAGAAAGTCGCAGTTTGTGTGCGTCAAAATGTGGAAAAATAAGAATTTTAAATGATCACGCCTCCACAGTGACATGTATCAATATATCGTGACAAAGACGTCGTCATTTTAATACGGAGCAATCGGTGTTTGACCTCCTAATGTAATCTCTTATGAATATAACAGCAAGCTTTCTTGCGTCATGCCTTACAAATGTCTATGATGATCAGTTTTAACATTTCAGATGCAGGAGCAATCGCCGGCGTGAAGGAGATTTCAGATGCACTGATAAGCCACGTGCGTCAACATCATTAGTCAGAGATGAGATATACAAGTCTGGAAACGACGATGGAAAAAGTACCTTTATTCAGATAAATTTGATGGATATCTTTACAGTAGCTATATTTTGAATACAGATCGATCCGTTCTGGAAGTCTTCGTTACTCATTGCAGTTATGGACCTCCAAAAAAGAGATCAGTTTCACAACGTTAGAGAGGCAACAGTACAGATATGAGTTGTAAACTTACGAAGAGCAACAATTGTGTATCGATCGTCTTATAGTTAAGCAGTGCCAGCTCATTTTAGCAATAAATCCTGTTCACCAGTCATGTGAGATTCTGAACGGTACAGGACTGCTTGTTCGTATCAAACTGCTGGCAAGCATCGGATTGTAAGGGAGGAAAGATTCTGGGGTCGAATCCGTCACTCTGACCATGGAATTTTTAATGGTTTCTCGGCGAATGCTGTTTTTTTTAATTAACATCCTCGAACGTTAAACATATCGAATAAAATAGGTGAAATACTGTACAAATGAGACAAAGATCCATAGAGTTTAGAATTACCAGGCATTCATCTTTCACGACAAGGGAAAAGCTAATCCAGATAAGTCATTGTGACCGAGATTCGAACTCGGCACACCTCTTGAATGTGAGACACGCTACTTCTTATGATACAGAGGTAGGCTAATGCTGGGATGGTAGAGGGGCTATCATGTGGGAGTGCAATGAAGTAGTTAAGAAAGATGCCCATGATACATTGCAGTGAGAATTGACAGCTTGTAGTCATTTCGCTGGCTACAGATGAAGTGTGTTTTGTGATATTCAATTATACAGTGTATACCTCTGACTTTCCTCAACACGCTCAACTAACCATTGCACAACCATTGCAATCCTTAGTAAAGGCAGTTGTGAATCAGCAGCTGAGAAACTAAATAGCTTCTGCACTGAAATCACAAAATGGTGTTCTAACTGGAGATCAGTGATGAATCCACAGAAATCGAAAATAGTATATTTTACATATAAAAAGCAAATAACATATTATCTCATAGATTTTTGGAACAGTCATTATACCCACCGCTCAGTCAGTTCGTTACCTCGGCCTCATATTGGACAGTAAACTATACTGGTCGCCAAATTAGAATGTGATTGACAGTAACCACATGGAAAAACGCTGTAAATAAACCGGAGGGCATGAGTACGTCATAACGGTTGTCATAGTAACCATTAGAAGGACCAATTAGAGTCGAGACGTTTCCATGACAATGTTAGACGCTAAACCTTGGTTGCCAATATTCTAACACGTGCTTAGCATGACTTGCGGGCAGGCGAGTTACGCAAACGCTGCAGTAAATACAATACCTAGGTTTTTATTTCTGTTCTGATAACGCTGCATAAACAAAATGCCCTCACAGTTAGAGATCCAGTACTGGCAAGCTACTTTGCATTTTATTTGTGGCAATTTGCCTTGGTTTTCGTGTGTGTGAGTTCGTGTATCTAAGCGCATGTTGTGTTCATTTGCAATTGTGTATAATGAATGTTTAATTATGTCTAAATATAGAGACAAGAGAAAACCTGAACGTGCTCGGGAACCAAATAAAACTGTTTTTGGTAAAGGTATTCCAATTAAAGGACATACACGGGAAATAATATGCTCTGTGAGAGAATACTTCGAAGAGGAGAAATTGAAAGGGGAGTCTAGTATTCCATTCTCTAAGGTGCTTGATAGGACTTCACGAGTGTAGGTATCAGTAAGGGCATTAAGGCTAAGATTGGGAAAGAAAGGTATTTTAAAGAAGAAAGACATTGGGGTATAAATTAAAACTCCCGGAAAAAATTATGTAAGCGGCATTTTCCCACTTCAGTAAGCATCAAAATGTCACAGGTATGCCTCTTTTGTTACGATGATTTTTACATTGATGTGTTCTTGCATGTTCTAGCGTTTGCATGTAGATCCACGACTGTACTATTGTCTTTGTGTACAGCATTATAAATAATTAGTAATAATAAAATACCAATTGCAGTCGCAACGCGACTTCGCATACGTAATCCTATCGCGATCTCCACGTGGCAGCACTAAGCGGCAACGTCGCCTCTCTCTCTCTCTCTCTCTCTCTCTCTCTCTCTCTCTCTCTCTCTCTCTCTCTCTCTCTCTCTCTCTCTCTCTCTCTCTGTACGAAATGTCAATCACTTTCTAGATTGGCGACCAGTATAACTTGGAATCTCCACATCACATATCTTCTCTCAGGACTGAGACACCGAATCCAACAAATCAAACACATAATGCAGTCAAAATCGTCTCTAGCAATGCCATATAAACGCATTCTACACAACTCACTGATCAAACCTATTCAGCAATATGGCTGATCCATATGGGGCTCTGCTACAGCGTCACAGGTAAAAAGAATCCAAGTAATCTAAAACAGATACCTAAGATTGACCACAGGTGCCCCATGGAATGTTAGCAACACCACACTTCACAGGGACCTGAACATACCAGAAGTGATGGATGTCATCAGGACAAGCTACATCAGTCTACACTAACCTTTTGCCAATCATCCAAATCCACTGCTACAAGGCATTTTCCTACAACTTCCTCCACAACCGCAAAATAGAAGACTAAAAAGAAAACAACACAACGACCTGCTTATTTAATATCATGTGTTTTGTATGTATGAAAAAGTGTTTTTGTTTTGTGATTATAATGTAATATGTTTGTTAATATTTAAATGTAACTGTAGGACTGTTACTGAACAGCATCCTAACACACGCTTCAAGTGATGTAACGTACTTTTGCTTACAACTATAAGTACCATGATGTATTTGGATACAATAAAGTTTATCCACAATTAAAAAAAGGATTTTGCAGGCAAATTTTCAAGCATTTTAACCCAATAGTACGCATGTGACTTGAAGAATCATGTAAGGTACACTAAAATAATTGTAAGAAGTTATATTGTGGTCGTTTATTGATGCTGTGTCTGGTATTATGGAATACTGGGCATTATTTAACAACCAATGTAAAAATGTAATGCTCAATGTAACCATACACAAAACATTGAATAGAAATAAAGTTAAAAATGAGTTCTGATTATAATATTAGTAGTTACACAATAATTATTACTTTAAATTGAAATATAACTGAACTCCAAAGTGTGTGTTTTTAAAAATTAAATTCATTGATATGAAATAAACCTATTTTTATATTATTCTATACTTGGACTATGGTCTAGGCCTATTGATATTCATTTATAGATGTTTTGTCTACTTTAAACCAGCCATGTTTCATGATTTATGAAATAAAATTAGTTTTCAATGTTTTACACCACCTATTCCATAATACAGATTATTTCATATTAAACTCAATTTGTAACATTTTTCTAAATACATTTTATAACAACAAAACAAATAGCTACAAGGGAAAGTTCATCACATTTAATGATAGTATGCACTCATGATGATTTGGTGACTTTTATTTAAACATAGCTAAGTGATTTTTAGAAACATACATAAATGTATTCCATCTTGCATTTACTAACCTATCATTTCCTTTTATTGTTAAGCTCGTTCTTTCAGGGTTTTAGGACAAAGACACGGTGGTTGGTGTGTTGAGGTAGGACGGTAGAATTTGCTCTCTGGCTGAGGGTAAGATTGCTCAGCCCTTTGCTCTCTGGAAGGAACAAGTCCCGGAACCATCAAGTTGTGGAAGTTACGCAGGGCAACTGGGCATCAGAATTGGTGAAATTGTTAGGGAGTCTAGCGTGCATCGTATTTCTTCATCCCTTCCGCGCAAGGGTCACGCTACATGTTCCAAAGGCCCACTAAGGCCCAAATGCTGTGCCGTACACAGTTACTGAATGCCTTTCCATCTCACTAGCCCTGGATGCCATCGCATCCACTTAGGTACAGCTGTTCCGTTGTATAACATCTAATTTTATCGAGGTATAATAATAATGGTAATGTATACAGGGGTTTCAAAACGACAATTGCTGTCAGCTTCAGTGTGACACATATAGATAGTTATACCGCCATTAGAGCCACATAAGAAGGCTCCAGAATGAATGTGGAGGCAGTGACAGGGTGAAATAGGGCTTGAAATAGCATTAAAGAAGATTTGGGTGGAATACATTCATTCCTCTACCTACCTAGGTAAGTTATAGAGAATAAGGAGGGGATTCGGCATTGCGACCAATGTTAGACTATTGTACCTATACTGGGGCATCCCGGGAAAGAAGGAAGAGGCAAGAGGAGACAGAAGGCGGCTGACGCAAGAAGACACGACAGTGCAGAGGGCAGCATCCCTATATTTGACCTGTAGAAGACCGAGCGGGATGGCTCAGGCGGTTTCGTCCGTGACCCACATTCGGGAAGCCCAGGCTCAATTTCCGACCTACCTAACTCATGGGTTGTTGGTTTTTTTTTCCGGGTAGCCAGGCGTATGCTGGATAGGTTAATTACAACCCCCGAAATTCCTGTACCTCCATTTCATCTGCATTATCAGCTCTCATCTGGTGGTTCCTTCAGGCTAGATATGTCGGCAGGGGTCTCGGCACTGTCGTGACTCCTTGGGTCTGCCGCCGAGTGTCTCCTCTCACCTCTTCCTTCCTCCCGGGGATGCTCTACTGGGGCTTAGGTACCACAGGTTTCGGTACCGAATCCCCTCCGTAGTAAACTTAATTCTAATGCTAATGAGCAGTAGGTAGCACTCTGGCATGCCAGTACAAACGGTATCCCTTCCCGTGGTCCACTAGGTAGGCCCGGAGACCCGATGACGATTATGATGATGATTATGACAATGATGATTGTGTTTAAGGACACTCAATTTCAAGGTCATCAGCGCCCGTTAAAAACAATTGTGGCAAATGACCAAAAAAAAAAAAAAAAAAAGCTAGACTTACACACTAAGTAAAAATATGAAGGAAAGAAATTAAAAGAAAAACAAAACAACACTCATAAAGGAACTTAGAACAATGGATAAAATACAAAAATTGCTATAAAATATGACATGTAAATATAAAACAAAGATATTTATCTATAATAAATCGTGGCAGAAGCCAGCGATAGACTATGAAACAAAAAACATATATAAAGTAACAGACTATGAAAACATAAACGACTAAATTCTAAACTCAACTCTGGCGATATACCGTAGGACATTTTGCACTGCAGAGTTATTGTCTGCCAGGATCTCCGTCAAGCTGACCGGCAGCTGCAGAGACTCCCGCAGGTCTGCTAGGTAAATACACTCTAGCAGCACATGACGGACCGAGAGAGCCTGACCACACAACTCGCAAATAGGAGCAGGGACCTTCATCAACAGGTGACTGTGTGAGAAGTAGCAGTGCCCAATACGCAACCGAGCCAAACTCACCTCCCGACGCTATAAGCGACAGGAGGTCGCTCAGTTATCCGGAAGCTCTTTCACCCTTCTGAGCTTGTTATTACGCAGAGTGGACCACTCATCACGCCAGCGTGACAGTGCCGCTCTACGCACAACAAGCCTAAAGTCTTCCAAGGTGACAAAAAGAATGTTGGCAATCGGTTCTATGCTCGCCACCTTTGCTGCCGAATCCACCAGTTCATTCCCATGCAAGCCTACGTGACCAGGAATCCATGCGCCCACCACGCTACGCCTGAGGCGTGTAAAACGTGGAGTGCATCCTGTATACGCTGCACAACAGGGTTTTGGTTGTACAGCGGAGACACGAAATCATCCTACCTGAGGAGATGTTTAACAGTAGCACATCATCCTGCCATGCAGCGTCGAGACTCCCACCGACATTACTACCCTGAAGGAGACCACCTGATAAGAGAGATGCGAAATGGTATTTGAGATGAAATGCAGGGCCAGGAAATTTTGGAGATGTAATTAACCTAATTAACCTACTCAGTGTTCGCCTAGTGACCCGGGTAACCCCCCGAATAAAACCCATGGATGAGGTGGGCCGGCCAAGGGAATTGAAGCCAGACCTTCCTAAAGAGGGCTATAGACGAAACTGTCTGAGCCATACGGCTCGGTGAATTGAATACAAGAAGTACCAACACCTAAAGCCCATGGTACAAATTCACAACTCAATCATAAAGTCATATAGTAAGTACAGATATTTAAGGCAGGCCATTAGAGTGGCGCGTGGATCCTCCGTTCGTGATTGATGTTGGGATGATATTTGTGGACAACCAACTGTTGCGAACCTCCTTCAAAGCCACAGCCTATATTGCGGTCACTCAACTTTCACTTGTTTACTCAGCACACTAGATAACAAGCATTTCAACGCCAATTTGTAGGTCATTCTTGTTGCTTCTGTGTCTCTTCTCCACTATTTTTAAAGGTTATGCTGGCGCTGTGTTGCTAGTTCAGTGGAGCAGCGGACACCCACACGTGCAACAGATAGTGATAATAAATGTTACTTCATCGACCAGCCTCCAAATTCCCTTTTTAACGTCAATACTGCTTCATGGATCTTGGAAGCAGCAGCAGATAACAGCAAACTGAGGTTTCTCGCATTCTTCAAGACATCAACCGTTTTACTTACAGTAAATCAGGGTTTGCTCTGGCGTAAAAAAAAAAAAAAAAAAAAAAAATGTAAAGAAAACTGGCTACACTGAGATTTTTGTACTGCAGCATGCTTGACTAGGCTGAAAGGGCACTCACCCTTTCTTCGTTTTGGAGGCTAAGTAATCATAGTTTAAATTTGTGACTCAATGCTTTATAACTTCGAGTTCTTGGTTTCAGAGTTTTGTGGTTAGCTTAAATGGTTACATTTAATCTTTTAAGGCTTCACTTTGTTACTTCTCATTTACTTATACCGTATCACAATGATTTGATATTCAAATTAATCTCAGAGTTTAAATCAGAGAAGAGTAAATAAAGTGTGGTATGCTTTGGTATTCAGAAACTTGATGAAATGGGTGATTACCTGAACATATCAGAACAATAACAAGAATTTAATGCAAATGTATTGTCCTGGATCTGTCGTAATTAATGTTAAATTCTAATATTTTGGTGTATGATTTTATTGCATTATGCTTTATTAATATTAATGTTAAATTTAATAATATTTTTAAATTATGTCAAAATATACTTTTTCACGTGACAAATGCTTTGCATTCGTTCTCCAAGATTATATTTAATACCTTCCACCATGCCCCCTGGAAATGTATTATATTATTTTTAAGTCCTTAAATACCCCTTACAAGAAGTCAGATCTGCAGACGTACAAATGGACCCGTAATTTTCTGAGTCAAGTGTATTCTTATAAGTTTAATCCTGAGCAGATAGCTCAACCCAGCCAGCTTTGTAAGCTGGAGGAGTGGCCAACTACTCTCACGGAGCTGAAAAAGTATTTGCGGAAGAATATGAAGATCTACTGATCATAGGTATGATGTATTACCGCACTAAATGCTTCGTCTATAGACTTCTACAGCTATATGATGTTCTTAAGTTATTAGGATGCATTAATTCACTTTGTCAGTGGAATTAATTACAATTCTTTCTAACAAAGGTTTAATCCTGCTTAATACTTTCACATGTACGTCTAAACTGGAGGTTGTTTAAAGGCTGAACGAACTTACATAAAATAAAAAGTAATCGCAAATCCTTACGTCAGGTTTAGAGGAACTGCTCGAAGTGGCGACCAGCGTTTTAAATGCAAAGTTCATAGCGGCAAAGGAACTTTGTCGTACTCTGTCCCGGAGTCTTAGCACTCGTGATACCTCTGACGTTACCAGAGGGACCTCGGGCCGAACTGCCGAGCCCTTCCCTGAATGGGAGTTGTTCGGATTGGGTTGGACTCGAGGGGCAGTGTGTTCCCGACACCCGCGGGAGATCGGGTGCCTGTGGCCAGGCCTCGGCCGCCCGAAGGGGGCAGAGAGTTGCCTCATAAGTCCCGAGTACTAGCCTGCGGAGCCAGTGTGCGAGGTCTGGTGTTCGGTGGCTCATACCACCCTCCGCAGGCTGCAAGCCGTACAGAACAGAGCCTTAAGAATGATCTACGGTACCGACCGCAGGTGCGCATCACACTTCCTGCACACCCAGTCTGGCATACCATACGTCGAAGACGTCGTGCGTGAACGAACGCGCATGTTGTATGCCACGATCACTCCTCACCCTAACCAGCTGTTGAATTCACTGGGTCAATATGACCACCGTCTCCCCAGGAAACGGAGGAGCTACTACCTCCCTAAGGATGCCCTTGGGTGGTAAAATCTGCCTCTCCTCCTGTCCCCCTACCAATCACCGCCAGGTCATGTTGCGCCTTAGTCGCGGCTGGAAGTTTAACACCTGCAATCGTGTCCTGGGTCGCGCACACGACCTGGACTTTTAAACCTTAACACCTAAATTCCCATCTGGTCTCTCGCTACTGGTTCCCCCCTCTGCTTGACGGATCGCTAGCGACCGCACGAAGCGAGGTGGAAGGGGCACTGTCCCTCCCTAATGGGGGAACATCCCGGCACAAGAAGCATTAGTAGAGGCCAACTGCGCCGTCTTACGCACTGACACGCAAGCTCGCGCACAATACAAAATCTTTTATACCGCACGGGTAAATTCGCACAGCGGATAGGTACCGTGGCGTGTAACCCTCCACCCGGGAGAACCCGGGCGACCTGCACCTGCTCTTGGCTGTTGCGGAGCCAGTAGACGGTGTGCTAGATCACCAGGCGGCCACACCGAGGTTATTCGGTAGTCTTCCCTGCGGGGTTGACGCGTGTAAGTGTTGTATCCACTTCCACCTGTCTTGAGATGGAGGGCCTTTCAGACTCAAGGTATTGCCCCAAGCAAAGAGCCCAGGAGCTATCCATCGCCCCCGTGTATGTAGAGGCCGGAGTCTTGGGACTCTCGGATAGACCTCGGTTGAACATGTCGTACTCTGTCCAAAAAGTGTTATTGCAATCAAATCAGACTCACGTTCTCAGTTGCAACCCCACCATTTTTTCTATTAGAATTTAAGAAATAAAAAGACGAAAAAAAGATTAACCTTTGAAACACCAGTTTTCGGCATTACGGATTGGGCCACTAGAAGGGTTACAGAAACACCACTACAGCAGGCTACATGATGCAAAAGGGCACTTAATCGCTGTTCAGAGCCGCACTAACTGGTGATTAGAGATTTGAGAGAACTTTGAGGCATTAAATCATGAGAACTACGAATCTATACTTTTATAGTCGGGGAGCAGTTTTAAAGACATTCCAATCTAATACTTTCACTCACCTTCCTTAAATACCAACTAATCAGAATCTGACCCCAATTAGGTTTAACAATTAACTGCGTTATGTTTAGCCGCAGACCTTGCATTTCTCTACCTCAATTGACTCATATTAGTCACGTCTACAATCACTGAAATTATTTCCGTGTAGTTCAGTAACACCCTGTATAACTACAAACATTTGAGTGAGTAATACATGTAGTCTACACTTAATACAAGAGTGTGTATTGCTAAAATTTGTGTCTCTCCCGTTCGGTCTTTTGTGCATTAATGAAGTGCTTGTTGGTATTTACTAGAGTTATTTAGATTAAGTGGAACTTCAGCTGTGTTTTCCGCAATGCATTTCATATTATTATTCAGAAACGGTTTTAAATCATAAAGTCTGGAAACGTCAGAAGTGACCTTTCCAGACGCGGGTTCAGTTTCAACTAGCTGGTAATTCATTTCAAATAGATCAGTATTAACTTATATGAGTTTATCGTTAGCTAGTGTCGTTTATTCTCTCAGCTAACCAAGCATACCTCAAGAAAAAGTTATCATAGTTCTTCACTGAGGCAGCTGACAGCAGTCACCAATGGAGATGGTATCATAAGGTGACGACATTAATCGCACAGAATATAAAGTTACGAACTGATTTTCAACTGACTTTCGCTCTCAGCCTTCGCCGAGTAAACATGGCAGAGAAGAAAAAGAAGAAGACTACCAACGCAGTTGAGCCTGTTAAGGCAACGGAAGAAGACGACGCAAACCCTGCTTCGCCTCCAACACCACCACCGGGCTCGCCGCAGTATGTCGCAGCTACCGAGAGATCACCGCCGTTTCCAACGCCGACCACCAGCACTGCTGAAGCAGAAACTGTACCGCTGACCACACATGGCCAGCCTAAAGAAGACTCGCCGGCAAATGCACCCGAGCTATCACTGCCTCCCCCGAGCCGTCACACTGCCTACATACAGCACAGTCATCCGCGGAGTGCACAGGCATCTCACTGATGGGTTTATTCTGCACGCAGCCCGACACTGTTAGCCTTCGAGGGCCATGCGCATTAACACCTGCAGGGGACCCTCACCTCTAGTTCACCTAGAGTTCACAGAAGAGAGCGACTACCAGACGGACTCCAAGCCTTCGGGCGGCTACTCCCGATTGAGGCCAGCCTGGGTAGCCGCCCCGTCCCCTGCCGCCGCTGCTGCCAGTATGGGTACACCGCCGACTCCTGCGCCAACAACCCACGCTGCCACTACTGAGGCGCCGCGTGCTTCACCGCAGCCTGCACCGGACATGATCTGACGCGTCGCCCGCTGGACTGTGCTACCTGCGACAGGGCAGGTCACTACACCGGACAAGCAGCGTGCCCGAGAAGCCCAAGGGGAAGCCGCACACAGCAACAGTCACACCAACCTTAACTAACACATCAACATCCTGACCAACCACACCCTTCACACAAATTGCCTTGCAGTCACACCCAAACCCGCCATACACAACAGCATCTCACCTACGCCAAAGCCCTCACACATCAACCAGACTCACAGCTACTCCAACATATCAAATCCTCACACGCCAGCACAGAGAAAGCCACGGAACTACTCTAGACCTTCAGCACAACGCTCCAGGACATGCAGACAGCAATCACGGAGCTGACTGCGCGGGTAGCAACATGGGAGGCTATCCTACTTCGCACTTTGGACGAGGTAAAGGAGGCCACCCAGGCTTCACAGCGCGGTACCCGGGAGACTGCCGGCAGTTCAGACGCCCTGGACTACTGCAAGGTTAAGTTGGAGAAAATAGTAGGCTACATCAACGACACACGTCTCTTCACGCCAGCTAAGCTCAAGGGAGCTCTCAGAATGCATCAGAACGCCATCACTGACAACATCAGAGACCTCGCAAGGGCACTGGCACCCATGCAAGGGGCCCCTCTGCCACGCCGATACCCTCCGTCAGATACAGGTCCTCAGGAGACCTATATCGATCACCACGGAGCAATATAGGAAGAACGCCACCTTTTGAAAGGAACGGTGGGTGCCAGGGCCTGGTGGTCATGACGTCTATCACACCCTCAACACTCCATGTGGTTCGCCGCAGTCACCAACACTACTCTTGAATCTGGGTGACACGAGCGGAACCAGCTAACTTCACCAGGGCTACTACCCTGGTCAGTGGAAGGTTTGTTTAGTAGGTATTTCGCACCGGTGAACCACACCGGAGCGGCGACTCCTATGTCACCAGCCCAATGGGTTGGTGTGGGTAAATCCATTTTTTCCTTCCACGTGAAATTATATGTATAAAAATTGAAAGGGCCTCTGTAATCCTACCACAAAATCTCTCCCACAAAAGGGTGACATACAATACTTCTTCCCTCTACTTTACGTACGTAGGAGCTAAAGGAAATAACAAATGACTGGTTATCAAATTTTCATCTTACCTTGCTCCTTTTGACTCTAGGCTGGTGGCAACCCGAATAAAGGAGCCCAATCCTCACTCACGTTATACAAAGAGACTAGAGTCATCTTTCTTCGTAATGAATATTGCTCGTATACACAAATTATCTTAAAAAGTTGACTGGATCTCTGGATCCCTGTTATTTTTCTATAAATGTAGTATGCGGATTTGGTTTGTAAACATTGTCATTAAATGCTCCACAGAGATAATGGTAGGGTGATAATTTCGCGGTTAGAGTAGTTGTAATATTCTGCATTATTAGATTAACATACTATTTAGGTTTACCCACATTTGCTCTTCTCTTAATCATTTCTTGACTTCGTGGTATGCATGCGTGTGTTTGTGTGTGACTTAAATGTTTAATAAGTTTGAACATATTTGTAAGGTTTAAAAACGAAAAGTGTGTGGCGTATACAATATATGACTAGCGCATGAATAGTTCACCTAAAAATTATATTCCACTGCAAATGATATGAGCTGTTGTGTTAGTTTCACCAATGAGAGTTATTCCCTACACTCATTATTACGAAAGGGCGTCCAGAAACTAAGTTCTGTTTCAATTTATCTCCGCAGCAGCGGTGCGATCGCAGTTCCTCACATGCGCGGTAGACGCTCTGTATCAAGAAGAAACGTGCGCCATTGTGAGATCGCTGTCAGCCACGTACGCTTTGTTAGGCTTGTTTACAATGTCGGTGTTGATTGAAAATCCCGCCGCTGGTGAAATCAGATCTGTGATTCGTTTTCAGAATGCTAGGATTGCACCGCGCAATACAGAATAAGCGCCGAAGAATGCTGTCAAAATGTGTTGTGTTTCTTCACGACAACGCACGACCACACACTGAAAATACGACGAAAAGTATCCTACAGGGATTTGCCTGGGACGTGTTTGACCCCCTCCCCCCTCATACAGCCCTAACCTCACTCCTAGCGACTTACATCTGCTTTTGCATCTCAAATCTTTCCTTGGCGGTCAACACTTCAACAATGACGAAGAGTTGAAAGAAAATGTTTCCAACTTGTTGAAGACACAGGCGGCAAATTTCTATGAAGAAAAGCTTGTGCCTCGCTATGACAAATGCCTGCAAAATTTCAGCAGTTATGTGGAAAAGTAGTGTAAGAGTTGTAGAATTTTGTGCAATAAATATTTTTTCTGTATCTGTACACAATTTAATTTTATTACCAAACAGATCTTACTTTCTGGACGTACCTCGTATTATCGTTATAAATATGGCATTTTGATTAAAATCATTAGAACCATTTTCTAAAACAAAAAAACAAAAAATACAAAATCGTGGAAACGTAGAGCCAGGCTGAAAAATTCAATACCATAGCCGGGATTTGAACCACGGATCTTCTGGTCTACGTACAGCCGCTCTAACCATTGAGCTACTATGGCCAATGTGCCGATATGACATTAAATTGTCAAACTGACTCGTATTTTGCTCCCGGTAAATCGCTTATAAGTTCTCATAAACACACGAGACAACTACCCTAATGGCGACTTACTATGCTGTAAGTACATTAAGATCCGGGCTTTATAGTTAACCACTATTAGGTTAATTAATTTCTCGTTTGTATTCCCGGAAGGAAAGGAAAGTAGTTCACATTTCTTGTGTTTTAAAACGCATGACAGATTTTACTGTTATATATCTTTGCTATAACCACGCAGGATTTAGGTTAATGCTCTATAGGTTACAATAGTTTATATTACGTTAACATATTTTAGTCACATCACATTACGTAATGTTACGTTACACAATATGGTTTGTACACACTGTGAATATATGAATGGTCATTCTGTGACATCCCTACGAAGCTGCTAGCTCAACTACCTTACGTCAATGTTTCATAAGCTTTATACTTAGTGTCACAGTTAACATGTAATAAATAGTAATAAATTTAACCTGTTAGATCCCGTAAGGGCAATGACCTCCTGTGACAGGGCTTTGCTCAGTAACGTGTCCTTAATTACACGAGGGCTGTTCAATAAAGAATGATCATAATTTTTAACGGTCATTATCTATGAAAACCAGGCAAGTTCAGACATGTTCAGTATCGCGTACCGCTGCAGTGGAGGTAACATACAGTTAAAGTTGATGTTAGAGGAAGACCCGGAGGTTCTTTCAATCGTAGTCACTGCTGATGAAACTTGGCTACATCATTTTGATCCTGAGAGCAAACAGCATAGCTCAGTGTGGAAATCTCCTTTATCACCAACCGTCAAAAAACCAAAACTGGTTGCTTCTGCTGGAAAAGTACTGGTCATCTCATTCTTTGATATTCATGGAATGGTTTATCAGCATGATATACCTGCACACACATAAGTAACTGAACATTACTACAGGGATGTCCTGAAAAAATTGCAAGTCCATATGAAAAGATAGAGTCAGACTGAAAAATTCAACGCCATAGCCGGATTTTGAACCGCGGATCTTCTGGTGCCGTCCAACCGCTCTAACCCAGAAGATCCGTGGTTCAAATCCCGGCTATGGCATTGCGTTTTTCAGTCTGACTCTATCTTTCCATACTTTAGCCTACACATGGTCAGTGTGAAAGAACACTTAATTTCCATTGCAAGTCCATATCAGGCGCAAAAGACCATATTTCCGTGAAGCAGGTTGGATGCTGCACCACGATAATGCGCGACCGCATATTACCAATGTTATTGCTGAATATCTGGCAAAAATCAACGTGAAGTGTATCCCTCACCCTCCGTATAGTCCGGATATAGCCCCATGTGACCTTTTTTTCTATTCTCTAACTTGAAGAAACGCCTTCGTGGGAGGCATTATTCATCATCAGAGGCAGTGGTGAAGGCTGCGGAAGCGTTTTTGAAGGATCTCTCAAAAAGTGGTTTCCAGTATGTCTTTGAAGACTGGCAGAAACGCTGGGACAAGTGCATCACATTCAGGTGAGACATTTTGAGAAGAACCATCAAAATTATGAGGGTGAGTAAAGGTAGGTTGTCAAAAAAAAGGATCATTCTTTATTGAACAGCGCTGGCATTAAAAAAAATAGTCGGGGACAAAATCTGCAATTTACGTATACATAATAAAAGTTATCCAGAACCCAAAAATCAAATACACTTTATACTCGTAGATGGGACGATTCCACTGCTACTTGTTACTCGATACTGATTTTTGAGGCGAAAGTGAACACCGTCGTGTAGCTGGACTCGGCTAGTCAATAATATTCAATAACAAATAAAGTAAGACAAGTAAAAGATTCATAAGTGATAATTTAACAATAGCGATATCATTTGTACCAATTTAAACATTTCTGTAGTTTTAATGAAAACACGATTTAATGAAATGAAACTAGAAAGGGAAAACATTAACATTTTGGTAGAGCGAAAGTACTAATTTCTCATGTGCAGCTATTAGCGAAATCCAGGTAAAGCCTCTTGTAACTTAGTTGAGTACGTAACTTTCAGGTAGAACCAGATAGCTTAGGGTTTCTGCGAATTAAATAGGGATATAATTAAGGTATGAATATTTGGTGAGTATATCCCAAACCAGAAGACGGAGCGTATTAAATTGCAAAGACGTGTGCCCACTCGCTTATCAGGTAAAGGCAAAAGTTAACGAAGGCTGGCCTATACCTGCACAGAGCGTTGTAGCCAAACATAGTGGGCATACAGGGCCGGTAATTCTGTACATCAATACACATTAAACACCCTTAAAATATTAATATATTATAATTGTAAACCCATTGGGCACTTTATATCAATGGAACAACAAGCAGTTCTAACACGTGAAATTAAGTTGTCTTGATTTACCTGTCTATTAACTGTGCGTACGCTTTCCTTCATTCGCTAACTTCAACCAGCGAATTCACCTTATCTTCGGCCCAAATTAACTAATCTCGAATCTCGGTCAGGGTAGGTTACCTGGATAAGGTTTCTTCAGGAGTTTACGGCCGCACCGTGGCTCAGTGGTTAGACCGCTTGGCTCTCACCAAGGTGGCCCGGGCTCGATCCCAGGCAACCGCAAAGTGAGATTTGTGGTGGACAACACGGCGCTGGGGCAGGTTTTCTCCGCGATCTCCGGTTTCCCCCGCCATCTCATTCCACCGGTGCTCCATCTTCATCTCATGTATCAGTGTCATCGCCTGCGGTACCGTATGTAGTAAAAGCGGGCGTTAAACACTACACATTTCAGGAGTTTTCCCTTATCCTGAAAGTTGAATGTCGGGTAACTCTAAGCTCCATGGACCGCGGGCTCATTTGAGCATCATTTCACCCATTACATTAATCGTCCGATATGACTTGACGTTGAAGGACGTAAATTAAAAAAAAAACGTAGTGACAGAAGTTTTGTACAGCCATGATAAAAAATAATAATGTCCACCTGTTACAACATTTCCTTCCATACTTTTAAAATATTTATCTGAGCGTAATTAATGAAGATCACGTTCTCAGATATGCGTAAGGTACAGAAACATTTTTATATCTTGACGGATGGAGAGCAATGCGTGGTGGTATCTGGACGAGTCCACCTCAGAATGGTTGCAAGTGGAGGGGAGGACCGGTCAGTTGTGTATCAGTTGCGAGCAAGTAAACAAGTGTAGAGATACTCGGTAACACTACAGCTTGTTTCAAAATGTGCGTGTCTCCTGGTTCCAAGAGAGCATTTAGAAATGACGCCTCCTAGAAGCACATTAGGAAATGAAGTGCCACATTTAAAAGCACGAGAAGTAATAACCAATGTCTATAGATTTATTAAAAATGAACAATGGTCTAGGTCTGCTACAGAAATCTGGGAATGGGTATCTGAGGCAACAGTTGTGTCTGAAAGTAGTTTAGGAGAGTTATTAAGGAAAGAAAAGCCATTGGTGCTAGTGCAACAACGTCCATCTCTATGGCCAGTAAACAAAGATTAAGAACATGCACAAAATCTAATTTGGATGTTTTAATTCATAAGTAGGTAGACGAACTATGAATAAGTTTTAAACACAGAAAAACAAAGACCAACTCTGAAGACAGTGCTTATGAAGCTTCAACATTCTATTGACTCCCAAGGAAGTGTCTGAACATTAAGAAGAGTTCGTTTGAAGCTAGGATTTTTATGAAGGAAAAAAGGAACTAAGCGTGACAGACAAATTTTAAACTAACATCGTACCATACGGGCAAAAGGGTTTAAGTATTTACGAAATATTCGGAGATATCAAAGTGAAGTTTATATAGTTTATATGGATAAATACGGAACATACTGGACCATATGCCTGGAGTGAAATTCGTTACAGCGACTCTGCAGCGATATCGAAAGGCCGACAAGTGGTTGTCATGCCTGCTGGAGGAGAACAGGGTTTTGTTCCAAATGCCTATGTACTATTTAAGATCCAACAAAAGCGTGGAGATTACTACCATTATAAGAATTACAACTTAGTTTATAAGAGCTGCAAATCTGGCTTCGAGAGTGAGATTTGTTTTTAGACAGCTTGTGCACCGCACTCCCCTCTGGTATTCTTACGCGTGTGACGCATTGTGGCGATAGGTGCACTATCCCCACCACAGTTGCTACTCATCCCTACCTCGCAGGATTCCTGTCTAGATAAAATAATACATCTGTACATATACCACATTCGGCAGCGCTGTACTATTCAGTACGACCCGTATTAATGTATCTTGAAGTTTTGCAGCTACTCTAGTTCATTGATACAGCGTTCAGTTACTCCTGATATTCATCGGTTCACGCTGGCCATAGCGACAAAATTTTGTGAAAGTAACGTCCTCAACGTGAAAATGTTTATTTTGGTGCCGCTACATTCCGTTACAACATTAACATTACAAATCACTCTAAGGGCAATAGCTTGTCCAGAGAAGTATTATAACATCATTTTTGACTGTCAAGTGCTTTTAATTATTTTTATATTAAGCATATGATAAGTATTATTCTGCTAGAAGTGTCACTTTATAGTCTATAATTGCCAGCATTTTTTCCATACTTATGAAGTCACAAAGTTAATATCAAAGCTAACAAAAAACAAAAATCATTATTTTTTGTTTATTAATTATATCCACAGTATAGTTCTGTAAATCAAAGTATTGTTACACTCCAGAGTGAGTAACAAAGTATTGTGAAAGCTGACATGTCTATATATCTCATGCTAGGTCCCATTCAGAGAACAGATTAAGTGGATTCTCAATTGCTTTCCACAAAGTATGGTTATAATGAGACATGAAATAACAAATAAATGTTGATACATATTTTATTTTTGTATTTGTGAAAAAGAAAGTTAGGTAACAAAAGTCTGATAATGACGAACAATTTATGCAAGTGAAAACTAAGCAATCACTCTATACTTTGGTAACTTATTTTAAGAGGTCCCAAGTTCGAATCTCGGTCAGGATGAGTTACCTGGATAAGCTTTTTCCTGGGTTTTCCCTTATCCTGAAAGACGAATGTCGGGTAACTCTAAGGTCTATGGACCCTGGGCTCATTTGAGCATCATTTCACCCATCTCATTCATTGTCCGATATGACTTAACGTTGGAGGACGTAAATTACAAACAAAAAACATCTTATTTGTTTATATAAATCACAAATGTTCAATGGACTGTAATTATATAATGGAGGAGGATACTGCTCCTTTACAGGTACAAAAAATATAAAAACATGTTTACTGTTTGTCTGAGCTTTATAGCAAAGCCGAGTATATATTGGATTACGCTAGGAAAGGGACGTGGCTCAGAGTTCCAGTTGTTGGTCTATTGTACCTTACCCAAAGTGGGGTATCGCCGGAAGGAAGGATGAAGTGAGAGGGCATCTCCAAGGAGTCATGACAGTGCCGAGTACATGGTCGCAATAATTGACCAGTTTGAAACTCTCCGACAGGCCAGTGCAGATGGCATCCCACACCGGAAACGTACTACTGAAGGAGGAGGTGTTCAGGAGCATATCATCCTGCCATGCAGCGCAGAGACTCTCGCCGACACTTCTACCCTGAAGGAGGCCACGGGATGAGAGATGCTGTGAAATGCTAATGGAGATGAAATGGAGGATCCGAATATTCGGGAATGTAATTAACCTATCCAGCATTCACTTAGTGACCACTGAAGAAAAATAAACGAAAAAGTCCATGGGTAGGGAAGGTCGGCTATGGAAATCGAACCCATGCCTCCTGAATGTCAGCTACAGACGAAACCCCTGAGCCATCCCACCCATGAGTATATATTAGTAGTTTTATATATTTCCATATTATATTCCCCCTATGCAGAAAGTATATAAGAACAATAAAACTGTCTTAACTTTATTGTTCTGCAATCACCTGAAGAATCTAATACGCTTTAATATACTTACATAATTATATTTATAATACGAGGGCTATCCAGAAAGTAGATTACGTTTTGGAATAAAAAGTAAACAAAGTATAGGAAACAAATTTTATTATATACAGATGAAAGCCACACTCAAATACTACTTTTCGACATAGTCACCATTCAAATTAAGGCATTTATCGTAGCGATGTACGAGCTTGGAAATTCCTTCGTCGAAAAATTCGGCCGCCTGCGCCTTCAACCACTTCGTTACCTCTTCTTGCAGCTGTGCGTCGTCATCAAAACGCTGCATAGCCAGCCACTTCTTCATTGCTGGGAATAGGTGGAAGTCGCTCGGTGCCAGGTCGGGACTGTACGGCGGATGAGGAAACAACTCCCACCTAAAAGATTCAAGAACTTCACGAGTGACATTTGCCGTGTGGGGCCGGGCGTTGTGTTGAATCAACAAGATCTTAGAGCTCAACATTCCTCTGCGCTTGTTTTGAATGGCTCTTCTGAGTTTCTGGAGAGTTTGGCAATACCTTTGAGAGTTTATTGTAGTGCCTCTTTCCAGGAAGTCCACCAAAATCACACCTTTTCTGTCCCAAAAAACAGTCGCCATCATCTTCCTTGCCGACATTGTTTGCATGCATTTCTTGGGTTTTTGCGGAGAACTTGTGTGCCCCCACTGCATTGATTGCAATTTCGTTTCACAGTTCACGTGTTTCACCCATGTTTCGTCACCAGTAACGATGCGATCGAGTAAAGAGTCACCATCCTTATGGTAAACGTCCAAAAAGTTCAACGCTGCAGCCATTCGCTGATTTTTGTGGTCCTCTGTCAAGATTTTTGGAATCCATCTTGCACAAAACTTGTGGTAACCAAGCTTTTCGCTGATGATTTCGTGCAACAAACTTCGCGAAATTTGTGGAAAACTCAAAGAAAGTTCCGTAATTGTGAACCTTCGATTTTCACGGACTTTAGCATCGACTTTTTCGACAAGTTCGGCAGTCACTATGCTGGGTCTCCCACTTCGATCTTCGTCGTGAACATTGGTTCGGCCATTTTTAATCTGATGACCCACTGACGCACTCCACCTTCAGTGATAATGTTGCCCCCATACACTTCACAAAGCTACCGATAGATTTCTATCGGTTTACAGTTTTTTGCAGTCAGAAACCTTATTACTGCACGCACCTCGCAGCTCGCGGGATTTTCAATTAACGCAGACATTTCAAACCGTCACAGTATCTGAACGGAGCACAGCACGAACCTCTCACTAGCACGGCTAGATGCCGACTGAGCTGCGCAACGCTCTGACCCCAAGATGGCCGCGCTAGCCCCGCCCCTAGCGGAAACAGACGAAAACGTAATCTACTTTCTGGATAGCCCTCGTACATCAACATATATTCCACATTATCTCAATTATTTTTTAAATTTCGAAATACATTTTACGGTATACATAAGCTTGCTTGTTTGTGTCAACTCTCACACTAAGTAGCTGGTATCAGTTTAAATTAATTGATGGAAATTAATTATTTCTTCTCACTAGCCGTATATAGGCTAAGGTATTGGATTAATAGAATCGACATGAAGAATTCAAAGCCATGGCCGGGATTTGAACCACGGTTCTCCTGGTTTCCGTCCAGTCGCTCTAACCGATTGAACTACCATGGCCAACTTGCCGTCATGACATTAAATTCTCCAGTTGACTCGTATATTTCCCCGGTAAACCACTAGGGGCTCTCGCATCCGAGATACACCGTTTGTGGCAACTTACAATTATAAGTACTTGAATCCCAGGCTTCATCATTTAACTCTTATTATTTTAGTTAATTGATGGAAATTAGTCATTTCTTCACACTAGTCGTATATAGGCTAAAGTATTGGACTGATAGAGTCGACATGAAAAATTCAATGCCACGGCCAAGATTTGAACGACGGATTACCACAGTTGGTATCAATGTTTACTAATTTCTTAAAATACAAAGTACAGTTACAAAAAAAAAAAAAAAAAAATTCTAATGGCATATTATATTTTAATTGTTATATAATAGAAATTGCCGACGTGTATATAAAACATTATTATCGGTAACAGTTTACGGAAATGCATATTTAATGGAGTAACTGTTGAACATCTTGTGACATTTTCTGTTTTGGATATATTTTCTTTCAATTTTTCATCGGTCCTCATTTTGCTGTATCTTGTGTTTACATTAACAATATAAAGACTTTCATATTGTTGATATTAACAAAGAGATAAGTTTTCAAATTTCAGGAATTTCACTGCTCATGTAAGAAACAAAAGAAAGTGAGAAAGGATTGCATATATCTTTTACTCGCATTCATGGTGAAAAATGTCACTTTCACATTAATTAATAATTGACAAAGTTGCTACTGTGTGGCTATTGACTGAGAGCAGGTATTACTCCTATTACAGTTATAAAATCATATACCATGTTGAGATTAGACAAGTTGGGTTTCCAAAAATAAGAGCTGAAGCTTTCCTGGCGACAAATACACTCACTTTCTTCTCGGGCAGCCAGCCAGGTGAAAAGATGATTAGATATCAACGTTTCGGGAGTGTACATCTCTCCCATCATCAGCATATTTATAAAATGTTATAACCTCAAATGAAACACGATAAACAAAGACAGCCACTTAAAACAAGAATTACAGCACCTGAGGCTCACTTTCCGTCAAAACGGCTACTCCGAATATAAGGCTGAAGCCTCGATCACCAAAGCTAGGAAAGGGAAACCTGTAATACAGCAAGCGTCAGATAAGTCTACCGCTACAGCCTGCAACCCGTTTACCGGCAATCTATCCGGCAGAATCAGCAGAATTCTCGCCAAATACAACATCAGGACCATCCACAAGCCACCTCCGAAGATTAAACATCTGTTGAGAGCAGTGAAAGACAAACTGGACTTCCAAGTTCCGGGAGTGTACCGCATTCCCTGTGAATGTGGGACACCGTATATAGGACAAACCAGAAGGACCATCGCTACTAGAATAATCGAACATGAACAGAGCATTCATTTAATGCAACCTGAGAAGTCAGGGCTGGCAGAGCATTGTTTTAATAACGACCATAGAGCCAATTTTCTGGAGATGACCATCTTGGCAAAATGCAACAGTTACTGGGAGCGGAGAATTAAGGAGGCTTTGGCGATTTCCTCTGAAAGTAGCACGCTTAATCGTGATGCTGGATTTCAGTTCAGCTCCTCTTGGAAACCGGCCTTGAAATGGCAATCCGTTGAATTAAGAAGCAAAGATCAATACAGCTTGATAATCAAGTTAAGTAGTTACATTTCTTTGACACAATTTTCTATACTCACGCCATCTCCTGACCTGGCATTTAATTTACTGTAAACAGTCTTTTGTTCAGTAATGCGAATTTTGATAGTGTTTTGTCTTTGTTTATAGTTGTGTTATATTCAGTATTTCATTTGAGGTTATAACATTTTATAAATATCCTGATGACGGGAGAGATGTACACTCCCGAATCGTTGATATCTAATCATCTTTTCACCTGGCTGGCTGCTCGAGAAGAAAGTGAGCGAATTTGGGTTTCCATATATTTCCTCGAGTGCTAATAACACTGGTATTAAGAAAAAAATCAGGTACAGAGTTAAACATCGTTGACTTAACTGATTTGGACTTGCAGATTCCTATATATAAAAACAGAGGCTAGGGTGGTCTACACTATATTTATACAATATATAACATACTTAAAACCATAAAACTATCTTACTCTAGTGTTCTGGGCCTAGGGTACATTTTTACAAGAAATATTCATTTGTATTCATTTGCACGATGTTGATGTTGATGGCGGAGGGTTCAGTATTTTTGATCACAACTTCTTTCTATGGGATATGCATTGCATTGCATTTCATTACATTACACTACATTACATTATATATAATTCGCGCTTCAAAAACCAGCAGTAGTCACTTAACATTGAAGGGTTCCATCTACCTTTATAACGGCTTTTCATTCCAAAATGTCCTAATGGAACCTTTTTCCGTGTTCGTCACTAACCGCTCCCAAATTAGTAGAGAAGAAATCTAAACGAAGGAAGTGCATTTTTAGTGACATTCTGTATCCAAGATTGTTATAGTTCTCTTAAAGAGTCCCCACTAATGTCACTGTTTTCTGCTCTTGTACTTCCTAGGAAACCTTCAACGACATGCTTAAAAGAATGCCAGGCTGCAACTTCTGACTTATTTTTTCTTCTAAGTTCTTATCATTCATTAACTTCCTAATTTGTGACTCAATAGAAACCCACGCTTACATGTTACATTTAAAAAGCAGTTCACATTAAAGTTAAGAACAAAAAAGGTCACTGCACTAACTTTTATCACACTCCTTTCAAACACAAGCACTAACACATTTTACAGTAAATTCAACTATGTTATATAATTTACAGGTCATAACTTTTAATCCTGACGTGATGGACACTTTCTGATTCCACATTTTATGTCACATTACAACAAGCTCGTAGCATTATGTTTTATATGTACTTTGTCTGGACTAGTGTAAACAGATTCTTATTTCCATTGTTATGTCATAGACTGTGGAACCTTCTTAATTCCTAATTAATTGTGTATATTTGATACTCAACAGAATTAATGTTTAAGTTTATGAAGTCCTTTTTTCTCAGATAATTCAAATAAGCCATATATCAAATATATAGTTTAAATTAACTTTCTACACATTCCATCGTAATTTTTATGCCTATGGTTTGTGCTGGTATAGCAGTATACCCGAATAAATTAATTTACAACTCTCTGAGCATTAATTTTGATAACTTAATACATCTCGTTTATTTGTATGTGATTTTTGAACTTTCAGAGCCATATTTATTTTATGGCTTTCGTTTTCACTCATCGGTTGCTTAAAACTCTAAAACCTTATAGGTATAATATGACGTTATTGGAAACTATGTAGCAGGGCATTGCGCAATAAGAGATGGCTGAAGTAATTCTCGACATTAAGTCTTGTTTACGTATGCAAACATGCAGTGGTTGGCATTGCAGACGGTCATTGACACAAAATAGTCCTTAATGGAGTATTAATGAAACAATCAGTGGGAAGTGGGTCGCGCGTGTCACCGTTTGTTTTCTTTCTAGCTTATGGGGAATTCGTAAGCAAGGATAAATAAATATAACTTTCGTTTAAACAAAAGTGTGACACTAGTTCAAGGATAACTCAAAATATTTCAGTGAACAGAAAACCCTAAGAAGGTGACATTTCCGGTGCGTTAAGAGACTTGGGTTTAATATAGCTCTCTCCAGTAACATTTATGTATGCATGTTCCATTGGAAGATGGATATTTATACACGTTTGACAGGTGATGAAGGGTTATGAACAATTAATCATGCTAATGATTATTTTTTACATAATTGACTGTCTAATCCAATGTATTTATTTAGCAATATTTTCCTGAAATGCGTTTCTTGAGTAGTTCCTGATAAAATTATTTATTCGTTTTTAATTATATACATGCATAGACCATTTTCCTTGCTGTGCAGGTTTCAAAATTTAGGAGCCAATTTCCCATTGTGTTCCAAACATTGTGTTCCTTGTTACAAACTTATGATTTGAAAATGAAACATAATTACCTGTACATTCGAGTGCATGGAAAAGTGCCGATATAATGCGTAGTGGTTTATGTTGGTAAGGAAATTGTCATGTCAGTCCCCACCCTTTATCTGGATCTAGCATTCCTCTTTCATTAATAAAAATGTGAAGAAAAGTATTACTACAAAGTAAGTCCCTACAAGTTCTGAATACATGGGGTGCAGTTAGGACCGAAAGATATATAAGCAGTCATAGTGATTTCCAAGCAGTAAACCCAGGACGGAAGGAAATGAGGCGGAACTATCATCCGACTAAAGGCAGAAACGTCGCAGGTAACAACCATCCCTCATGTCTCGTACAATCTTCTGTTTACAGACAGCACCAAATGGGCTTTTACCTGCCTGCCACTGACCGTCTACTTCTGTTGTTTTGCATTCCTTGTAGTGCTAATGGTTTGTGTTCAGATAACTTGAAGCTAACTGCTTAACAATTTCTATCCTGATAATGAGTAAGATTCAGAAGCTGGGACTTGTGCACCTTAACGACCGAGATTCAGTGGCAATGAACTCCTCATATCATCGTAAAAGTAGTCACTGTTACACGTGTTAGCTTTCTTTACTTTATACCTGTTAAATGTAGTGGTCATGGTTACCGAGTTCGAGCCTTTGATTACGACAGTTTGAGGTTATGCACATGAATTTACATATATACATGAAAAAATTGGTTTATAAGCGAAATTTTAGAAAATGTTTGAGACAAAAACATTCAAGAGAAAGAGACAGAGATAGTCTGGAATTTCCCACTGCCATCGTGATTGTTGTTGAATGATCCACTGAACTCTAGAATAATGACTGGAGCTATAAAAATAAGCAAAGGGCCAGTTGTCAGTGAGTTGCGAGTTGCGGTTTTTAATTGAGTGTGCAGCTGTGTGGACGTGTGGCAGACGACCTTGAGGACTGCGTTTGTGTATGTTACATAATTTCGCTGTTGTAAGGGGTGTACAAAGCGTCATTTTACTGGAATAAAGAGCACTTTAAATTTCTGCAAACCAGACATTTAACTCTACGAAACCACAAAGTCACAATATATAGCATAAAATATGATTTTACCCAATGTTCCTGATAGTAATTTTTAGCAATGTACAGACTTAATATAATTTTGAGTCGAACTAGTACTCAATCCTCCACTTATTGCTAGTATTTACCTAGAACGCATTTCGTTAGGATCTTCCTAACATCATCAGATGTTGTCGACTAATGGGTGTTGGTTTGTGTACTCATTGGAGGTGATAAGGGTATCTCTGTCGGTATCTTGATGAACTTGAAGTTTGGGTTCTCTTCAAAGGTAGTATCGAAATTGAACAATTTTCTTTCATATTTCTTTATTAAACTTTCTCCTCCTCGTGATTAATGCAACTGGACCTTGGGCACTTTTCAATAAGCGGATTTCTCGTTCTATATCATAATTCTCCTTCCAAAACTGGTATGCTATCGCCAATTTATCTATTTCTTTGTTCCTGATGTTACTAAAATTCTCTTTAAGCCTAATGTTCAAATTGCTTTTAGTTTTTCCAATGTAAAAGGTGTGACAGCCTTTGCAGTTTATCCGGTACACGCCGGATTTTTTGTCTGTATGTATCTCCCTTGTATTCTGTGATTTTAAAATGTGCTGTGGGGCCAAAGTAATATTGTGTTCTTTGAAGACCTTTTGGAAAAGGTGTGTAGCACTGGGATGGTATGTAAATTTTCTATATGAAGTTTTATTGCTGACTGGGGCAAGGGTAGTTACTTGTTTTCATCTTTGTTGTCTTTTGAATTTATCAACTACTTTTTCCCCAATCAGTAATAAAACTTCATAGTCATCCGAGAGCTACACACCTTTTCCAAAAAGTCTTCAAAGAGGTAAACATTACTTTGGCCCCATAGTTCAAATTCAATGTACAACATTTTTAAGTCACATAATACAAAAGAAATACCTACAGACAAAACATCCGGCGTGTACTTGATAAACTGCAATGCCTGTGACAACTTTTACATTGGAAAAACTAGAAGGAACTTGAACATTAGGCTTAAAGAGCATTCTAGGAACATCAGGAAGAAAGAAATAGATAAATCGGCGGTAGCGTACCATTTTTGGAAAGAGAATCATGATATAGAACGAGAAATCCACTTATTAAAAAGTGTCCAAGGTCCAGCTGCATTAACTACGTGGGAAAAAAATTTCTTAAAGGAATATGAAAGAAAATTGTTCAATTTCGACACTACCTTTGAAAAGGAACCCAAACTTAAAGTTCATCAGGATATAGACAGAGACGCTCCTATCACCTCCAAGGAGTTCACAAACCAACGTCCATTAATCGACAAAAGCTGATGATGTTAGGAAGATTCTAACGAAACGCGTTCTAGGTAAATACTAGCAATAAATGGAGCATTGAGTACTAGTTCGACTCAAAATTATATTAATTTTGTCCTTCATTGTATCATAGTGCTTACACATTGGAATATACAGACTATTTCCCTGCACTTAAACGAAGTGCTTATCCCCTCGAAAGCTTTTGTTTACTGCTTCATCTAATCATTACCTCAACACCATCCATAGGGAATTCTTTGGCTTAAAGAAGTTGTTCAGTATTCCTGAAGTAGAGGCGATAACATAAGCTTGTGTTTTTAAAGGTAATAGTATCTTCATGTAAAATAAAGGTATCTACAAGCCCAGGGTGATACGAAATGCATTACACTGCAAACAAAGCCTGTCCAAGAGAATAAACACGCCCACTTTCAGAGCAACGTAGTCTGTAACGAGCAATGGTGGCTGATAAACATGTAGATTTACTGGAAAGGGCTGAGGCATCACACTTCCCACTTTGATTCACAACTTACTGTGTGGACACGCCTCGTGTATATCTGTACAAACATCCAATAACATGCTTTCAAAAACATTTACGCTAATAATTCAACGCATTGTTTTCCATAATATTAGTAGAGACCAAGAAACATGCAAGTCACGCCGGATTAGTAAGTTGTGCTCCCCATCTCACTTAAGATTTCCATTTACATAAACAATCCTTAGATAATTCTGAGAGCAAACAGTCGTTTGTTGGTAGTGTAGCCACTCCCATGTTATTTCTGCTACCGCTACTAAATCAGATTTTTTTTCCTGCAGTCTTTAAGAAACTTAAGAGAGGAAACTGCATACAGAAGGAGATTCCTACCTTTTAATGGTATTTCTCTCCTATTTTTTTCCATTTCCGATATCATCTGCATCTGAAACAAAAACAAATATTCGATTATCTTCTAAGCAGTCACAACTAACACTGAACAAGAAAATCAAACTTTAATTTCGAATTTGAGTTGGTTTTGCTCAACAAGCAACAGCTAGACTTAGCACTGAATTTCAGAAGACGTTTCAGAATGTTTAGCCGTTTCCTTTTTATATACTAAGGTTTTTAACTTTTGCTGTTAATATTTTAATTTCAAATATTTAAATATGTACAGATACATATGACCTTTCATAAATCGGGTGAAAACTACAAAATAGTTGTTTAAATTACTTTTCTTGTGCACTTATCAATCAATAAATCAATCAAACGTAGAGCGTCGCTGCAAATCCAATTTCCATTTTATGATGCAAAACTTTCATTTTTTTATTTTAAAAATTATAACTAGCATCAGCTTATTTAGCAGATAACATTTCTTTCACAATTAAGTCCACTATTATCAGACGAAGGCCCATAAAGTTTTACATAGTAGTTCTTGTACAGTACGCTCAAGATAAGAAGAGCACTGGATTTACGGTGTAGTGCGGGCAGAGGGGAAGTTGCGAGAGCTAACACTCTTTTGTTTCTGCAGTGTGGTCAACCTTGAAAAACAGAGTTCAGCAAAATAGCGTGTAACATAAGCGAAGATATGCAGCGCAAGATTGAGATGTGTAGACAAATAGTAAACTGTACTCGATCCGATAAGCTGTATATTTATATACTTACTATTTATGAAACACATAAAAACAGTTAACAAATATGATGACTCATTCATTCGCTTTGTGATTCTTCGATTTCTGAGTGCACTGCATCAGTTTCATCGTTAGTGTCCTCTGATGTGTTGATGATAATTTTATCAATCGCATTTTCTTTTACTCTATTATTTCTCCAATATTTCATTTCCAATTCTTGAACCTTCTTGCAGTATCCTTCCCAATCAGTCGCAGTTACAGAAGAGAGCAAGTTTCTGCAGATGTGTGGCTGACATATCACCAGTAACGTTGTGTCCTCTGAAAACGTTCTTTATTTTTGCCCACGCCAATTCGATTGCATTCAGATCACAGTTATACAGAGGTAAATGAACAATAGTATGTCCCCTTTCGAGAACCATAACATCCACAACATAGGTAAATCTTGCTCCTAGGTTTGTTGGCCTCTATTAAATACTGGTGTAGCTTTGGTAATGGAGGGAAATAGAAAGTTATGTAGAAATATACAAAGGACTCAGAGCAAGAGTAAAAGAAGGATAAAAGAGCAATATATAATGAAAAGGAGGAAAGAAAGGATTGAAGGGAAAAGAAGAAAGACAGGAAACATCACTATTAGTTATTACCATACACAGATCACAGCCTTACCTGCTTTTTCCTGGTGTTTTTAGTGATTCATTAGGATGATATGTACAAAACCATTTAATACGCCTGACAGTGCTGACGCTTTTTCCTGTGTAAGCAGCAGCTCGTTCTATTGATTTTATGAATGAGACCATTAACTGGTTGTTATCCTTTTCTATATCGCAACTTTCTGCAACTTTCGCTATTATTTTGCAGCCATCACTATGCACGACTGTATATGCATGTTTCCGAGTCGGAGTTCGTTGCTCGCAAGGTAAACATGATAATGAGTTTCGTGTGCCCACAGCCATAATTACAAACTGGTTAAGCTGTAGTGATTAACCTCAAAGTTGTACAAAACGAGTGCACTCAGAAAACAAAGAACGCGCGTAAAAGCTTAGCATATTAGTCACTAGATGTCAGAGTGTACTGGTGTAGTGTACTAGTATAGCGAATTTCATGTTTCTAAGTTGTCATCTGTGTTTACGGAGTTAGCCGAAACCTACCGAGTGAGAACTTGGGAGACGAACGCTCAAGATAAATTGCGCACACTGTAGTCACATGCTAATTCTAAGGGTTTAGATCTTTTTAATTCCCCACACTTGCACATATTTAGCAGTTTCAATATCGATGTTGTTAAAATGTAGGACTCGTTCCTAACCTTTTTTGAAGTCTCTTTTTCCTCCCTCGACTACATTAATTTTCAGATTTCTATGTGTATGGCCCTTGCGCACAAATCACTATTAATGGATCAACAATTGAGATCTAGGAAAAATTTTGAGAAAATAAATAATTAGGAATAGGAAATTAATTGTCCTTTCACACTAGCCGTGTGTAGGACGCACTATGAAAGGGTAGCGCCAGACTGAAATGTTCAATACTATAGCCGGGATTTGAACCACGGATCTTCTGGTTTCCGTCCAGCCGCTCTAACCATTAGAGCTACTATGGCCAACGTGCCGACATGACATTAAATTCTCCAACCGACTCGTGTTTCTCCCGGTAAATCACTTAGGAGTTTTCATTAACACATGAGACAACTACCTTAATGGCGACTTACTATACTGTAAGTAGCTTAAGGCCCGGGCTTTATAGTTCGGACCACTATTAGGTACAATTAATAGAGATTAATTGTTCTTTCACACTAGCCCTGTGTAGGACGCACTATGAAAGGGTAGAGCCAGACTGAAAAATTCAATGTCATAGCCGAGATTTGAACCACGGATCTTCTGGTTTCCGTCTAGCCGCTCTAACCATTGGAGTTACTATGGCCAACATGCCGACATGACATTAAATTCTCCAACCGACTCATGTTTCTCCCGGTAAACCACTTAGGAGTTCTCATAAACACATGAGACAACTACCTTAATGGTGACTTACTATACTGTAAGTACTGTAAGACCCGGGCTTTATTTCGGACCACTATCAGGTACAATTCATGGAAATTAATTGTTCTTCCAGAGTAGCCATGTGGAGGACGTACTATGAAAGGGTAGAGCCAGACTGAAAAATTCAATACCATAGCCGGGATTTGAACCACGGATCTTCTGGTTTCCATCCAGCCGCTCTAACCATTAGAGCTACTATGGCCAACATGCCGAAATGACATTAAATTCTCCAACCGACTCGTGTTTCTCCCGGTACACCACTTAGGAGTTCTCATAAACACATGAGACATGATGCTACACCACGATAATGCGCGGCCCCATATTGCCAACGTTGTTGCTGAATATCTTGCAAAAATCAACGTGAAGTGCATCCCTCACCCTCCCTATAGTCCAGCTTTAGCCTCATGTGTCGTTTTCCTATTCCCTAACTTGAAGAAACGCCTTCGTGGGAGGCATTATTCATCATCAGAAGCAGTTGCGAAGGCTGCGGAGGCGATTTTGAGGGATCTCTCAAAAATGGTTTCCAGCATGTCTTTGAAGACTGGCAGAAACGCTGGGACAAGTGTATCGCGTTTAGGGGAGATTATTTTGAGAAGGACCATCAAAATTATGAGGATTAGTAAAGGTACGTTGTCAAAAAAAATTGTGATCATTTTTTATTGAACAGCCCTCGTCTATGAGTCAATTGGAGAACTTAATGTCATAAGGGCACATTGGCAATGGCAGCTCAATGGGTAAGAGCGACTAGACGGATACCAGGAGATCCGTGGTTCAAATCCAGGCCATGGCATTGAATGTTTCAGGTGGACTCTACCCAAAACCTTAGCCTATATACGGCTAGTGTGAAGGAATGATTTATTTCCATCAATTAACACATATAAAGTTTTATTAAAAATGTTTTTTTTTTCTCATTCAGAGTTTCTCAAAACGTGCATATATAGTATTACCTCCACACTGAATTTTGTTTGACTAGAGTGTGCTATTTTGTTTATTTATCTATAGGTAAACAGTAGAGAAAGTAGAAACTCATTCTGTTTATTTCTGGAGAGTTTCAGGATACAAATTTTACTTGGTAAATAATAAATAAACGCATCTTCCAAGTATTTACGAAACTACTGTGGAATATCAACGGTAGTAATTTGGATTCAGTATAAAGGGTCTCTGTGCAAAGAAAGACGGTAATGGGAACATAGTATATGAACCACGCTGTTGTAAAGTTTCATCTCTGTGAAATGCAGGGGAGCATTCAGAGCTTAGTAACTTCTTTTGTCAATGTGCTGCACAAATTATCATCAAACAAGAAGACGACCTTGCCAATTTATGTGAAAGGGACCTTGAAATTAATGTGGTTTTTCTTCTTCTTCTCCCCTTCTCCGTCGTGTTGGTTTCAGTTTCGTTTCTCCGAAAACTTCTGGGTTTGGAGCTCATCCAATACGAAACAAAAAGGAAAACATTTTTAATGCTAAGTAGCATGGAAGAAATAAGTTATGATGAAAAACGGATTTCTCGAGTAAAATACCAAGCCGCTGTGATATATAGTGTCGAGTCTACATCCTAATACATCGACTAGTGGTGGTCTTTAACAGCCGTTATTACTATACAAGGCACCACAGGCGGGGACACCGATGATACATGAAAGGACATATTTGGGAAATATCCCTACCTCAGCTTAGGGTACCTACCCGACAATGAGGATTGAAGAAAAGAATACTTGTCAGACAAGTAATAAGAAATACACTGGAAATAACATAAGACCTGAGGCTTTCCTGGCGACGAATTTGCTGAAGTTATTCTCGGGAAGCAAACCAGGTAAAAAGACGATAAGAAATCGACGTTTCGGGAGTGTGCATCCCTCCCATCATCAGGATATTTATTAAATGTTATAACCACAAATGAATGACAAATATAAACAAAGACAAAACACTATCAAAATTCTCAATCCTGAACAAAAGACTGTTTTCAGTAAATTAAATGCCAGGCCAGGAGATGGCATGAGTATAGAAAATTAATTGGGTAAAAGAAAGGTAACTACTTAACTTGATTATCAAGCTGTATTGATTTGTGCTTCTTAAGTCAACGGATTTCCGTTTTATGGCCGGTTTCCAAGAGGAGCTGAACTGAAATCCAGCACCACGATTAGGCATGCTCGTCTCGGAGGAAATGACCAAAGCCTCCTTAATTCTCCACTCCTAGTAACTGTTGCAAAAGAACAACTTGAGCATATTGGAAATAGTTCGCTCCTCCCCCCGAAGAAAAGTGTTTTACATACACTGTGATCTACAATATTTGTGTACTATTTGTATTTATTTCTCATCTTTCTTGTACATACAATTTCATTGATACATTGACATGTGTAACATTTCTTTCGCACAATAACAAAATGAATTATTCACATCTAACATACCCTTTCTACCTGCTTGCCCCAAATCTCGGTCTCAATACACATAACCCCTGGTTTTCCGTGTATTGATGACCCTCCTCTCCCTTGTATCCCTCGTTCTAGTTTTCCAGCCCTTAGTTGTTAGTTATTCTTCATCAATCTTAACTACTTCTCTCTAACTTTCCCCAGATATTCACCTATATTTTTTACATTATTTTCTCCTTTTACCAGTAACATTTTCTTTATTATTAATACCTCCGCCCATCCCTAAAACGGTCCCACTTTTGTTGCCAAATTTGTTCTCTCCATATCTTTGTTTGTTTGCAGTAAAGTATACTATGCCAATCTGCATCCTCTTCTCCACACACTGAACATTTCCCTGTATCCTTTTCATATCTAATACCTTTCAAATTTCTAACTCTTGTCCTTGTCCAGGCAAATCATTCTCGCCCTGACTTATTACACACATCTATGTACTTCTCCCTCCCCTACACTGTATTTGTGTACTAAGTGATAAAAAGAGCCTGAAGTGATAATGGATCGGGTTATTAACTCAATATTAAAGTGCATACGTAAACGTTTACAGAACACATACACCTTCTTTTATTTTCAAGAAACAAAAGCGTTACAAAGTACAAAGATAGTCCACTCCTTGCCAAAGCCTTCAAAGCTATTTCACTTACTATATTTTATTAAATAAGGTTTATCGTTTGCTATCAAGAATGAAATTTGTTTATGCAGCATGATGATATACCTTGCGAAGATTAGACAGAAAATTAATTTCTGAATGTACTATAACGCTATAAATATTTGACCACAGGCAATTGTTCTCAAATATTGGTGAATCCTTGGATACTTTCTTTATAATTTGTGTTTATATATTCGTGAATATGAATTAACACAAGATTAATTGAATATATTTTTACTTTATGAAGTTCCTGGGAACATTTTTGAAGTGGAAACTTCTTTAGGCGCGTTTAGCACTTTTTGTGGGTACTGAATTAAACTGAGCCGTCATGCTGGAATATGTGATGCTCACTCGGGTGAAGTCGGCTCAAGTCGGCTCAATCCGACCTAACCCCCTACACTCATTCGTTATTTAAGTCTTATGCTGTCCATACCGCTATTCACCGTAGATATTCTGTCACACTCAAGAGCGTATCAACAACATGCATCCAGGTATGTTTTAACATATTGTCCTAGGGCCATTCCTACAAATGTCTGACCGATCCAGTTAGATAACCTTCTGTTATTTAACAAGTCGACAACATGTCAAATTCCACTTTAAAAAATAATAATAGTCCAAAGGAATAGATATCACCGAAGTTCGGTATTTGAATAATTAAAACCATAATAACAAAAAGTAAAACGAGTGTGTTAATTGGAAATAAAAGTGTTAGGAATTCGTGAAAGAGATGTTTCATTTAAGAACTGATTATTTTTATTGTATTTTTTATTAAAAATAAAAATGCAATTAAATATGTGTATCAGGAAGGAAAAAAATATGAAAAATGATTGTGAAATAGCATGTATTTTAATATAAAAATAAAATAATATTACAGTATAGTATGTGATTTGATTTTACTTCCTTTATATATCCTTTATGTATAACCCTCTTCGCATGGTCGCAAGTCCGTGGTCATTCAGTTTTTTCAGAGTATTTTCATTTACGAGCACACTTAGCGTAAGGCATGAAATGTTTAGCTCGCAACTGGCCTCTTTGCGCAAGAATGAGTGCAAGAATAATTTTTAGGAATAATTTATAATGAATAGTTGTTAAGTTTTCACTTCTGTCATGTGATCTTAAGCACACACATTTTTTTTTACTACGCCAAGAATAAAAAGACCTAAATGCAAGCATAAAATCCTCAACTTTGTGGCACATAAAACCACTGCAAATGAAAATTAATATGCAACAAGATCCAACTGGAAATGTGTTTTCGAAGTAGTTGTTTGACATTGGAAATGGTTAAGTCGCCATTAACATCTCGACCGGATTAATTACAGTACCCACAGATTTCTGTCACTTCACAAACGCGAAAGAGGAGCCTATTGAGCGTGTTTTTTCGGACATAACGCAACAGTACACTAACCATAATTGGCTAAGTGAACGAGCAATAAAATACAGATGTCGGTGATCTCAATGTGACCATACAGAATTTTCTTCCGGGCAGTTGTTTTCGTACAAATCAGTTGATATAGTTATAAATCAGGATGACGTAGTCAACTATCACACAGAGCTTTTAAATTCATTAGAAGTGTCTGGACTCCCACCTCACAAAGGGTTAGTTGTGATCACGCTGCGTAACATTAACCATCCACGACTGTGCAATGAAAGAAACTACGAGGCGTGTTCGTAAAATAAGGTCTCCAAGGCGCTGGAGCCTGAGGAACGTTATTACGCGAGATCCGGCAACACTGACGTATAGCTTGGTTTCACCCCTTCAAATCTCCACCACAACAAACCCGTTGCCACCATTAGTCTTGGCTGGGCAGCCGTTTGCGATGGAGCTTCCTATCACTTCCGCCGCCAAGTGCGAGTTGCGTGCAGTGATCCGTGCTTTTGACTGCCAAGGGCACTACCCCCACTGAAATTCATCGTCAGTTATGCGAAGTCTATGGTTCACAGTATATGGACGTCAAAAAAGTGCGAAAGAGGGTCAGAATTCAAACACGGACGTACAGACGTCCGTGACGAACAGCGTTCTGCTCGGCCTTCGGTTTCAGCCGAAACAATTGCAAAAAAGGAGCAAGAAATGCTTAAAGTTCGGCGTGTGATAGTTCGAGAGCTGTGTGAACTTATCCTTGAAGTCACTAATACTACGATTGACAAGATTTTGACCGAACATTTGCATTATCACAAGGTGTTTCCGAGGTGGCTCACCAAAATGCTCAACGGCTGATCTCTTGGCCCAGTTCGGATGGGACATCCTCACCTATCCCCTCTTACAGTCCAGACTTAGCACCTAGTGATTATCATCTGTTTCCTGAGTTGAAGTCACACCTTGGTGGAACACATTTCCAGACCGACGATGATTTGAAAAACGAGGTTGAGCGCTACCTACGCAACTTGACGGGAGAGTGCTATGACAAGGGTATACAAAAACTGCCACAGCGCATGCAAAAGTGTATCGATCGCAATAGTGATTACGTTGAAAAATAGCTGTAAGTTCCGCCTTTCCATCAATGTAACATTCATTATCAATAAGCATGTTTTCTATATTAAATACAATTGGAGACCTTATTTTATGCACACGCCTCGTGTGGAAAAGCTAATGAATAACGTCATCGAGGCAACAATCCTCAAGAGAAAGTACAAAGGAGAGGATATCTTGATCTTGATTGCAGCGGATATATCTTTTGATCTTAAGCATCTACAATTTTCCGTGCGTTTGACCTTTGCGAAGACAATAAATAAATCACAAGGGCAGTCGTTGAAAGTTTGCGGAATCAACTTAGAATTTCTATATTTCGCTCATGCACAATTATATTTAAACTTCATTCCCAATTGCAGAATAAATAACTAAATAATCCCAATTTGTTTTATTTATATAGATAAGTTCAGACAACTTTTATTGGTGGTACGAAATTCACCGGGTCAGCTAGTACTAGAATAAAACTGACTAAGAATGGAGAAGACTTCCAAGAACATTTCTAGGAAATTAAGATGTGTATATCATTTGTCATGAAAGTACTTTAAATATATATTTTAATCAAAATCGATAGTCATTTTTTAGAAAATCAAAATAACGTAAAAATAAACAATATATTACTACACAAAATGTGGACGTCTTTACGGCACAGTAACGTAACTTACGGCGTAACAGCCCAAAGAGGATCTGAGCCTCGCAAACCGACTGCCGATCTCACACCCACATACGCAAAGCAGAGGTGGGCGATCAACCAATCGATACAGGGAGGAGATGTGGTCAGCATCTCGGCACCCCCAGCCGGTAAGTTGGCTTTCTGGACCAGGGTCCTCAATTTTCTCGCGATGCAGGGTGGCCACCGGTACTATATTCGGGACTTAAAATACGCAGCCCTTAGTGTGAGATCGATACCAGGCGCATTTCGTGCGCAGAGAACCAGAGCAGTCTAGCCCACTACGCCACGGCGCAGGACTTAGGGCACAGTATTTATGTGAAATATTCTATTTGTAGAGTTAATCACTCGTATATTCATTGTTATTTATTGCATTTTAAGATAGACCTCAAAAAGAAGGTTGTTTTATGTGTTAGACATCCAAAGAGAAGGGCATTTCAAAGGCATGATATAGTGACCGGCGCTTAAAGCACATAAATATTGCTTAAAGCCTAATGTATTCCGCAATTTCACTTGTACCTACAAGAAAATATACAATAAAACATTTTCTTGCAATCTTCATCTGGATAAACATGAAGTAGAGCGTAGAACAGAAATAGTTTTTAGAAAAGCCCTGTAAATGCAGCTCATCAGAGTTTTCATCTCAGTAGCAATGAAGCAGATAACTCTCGTTTTGAGCAGAAGTGATACTTCCGATTTGTCATCTGTCTTGCACACAGCGTTAGTTTGGGTCCATGAGTCATTGAGAAGAGGCAAATTGGTCTGCTGCTTGAGCTCATCGTCAAAGAATAACCTTGAGAGAGCATGAGAAAAATAATTAGCTTGGTTATATGATGGCATTAATCTCCGGTTAAAACATGCTTCGGCTGGGAAACTGCCAACTTTCAACTGAGGTAAAAGTAAATCAACTCTTCTGACAGAACATTATCTTTCTTCTGGTGTTGCTTCTAAATTTGCTCAACTGTACGTAACAAATAAAATCAATTTTGTCCATTAGTTCCAACACAAGAAACAATTTTTTTCTTCTATTATCTTTACCATCATTTACTTAAAAGACATAGATGATATTATATTCCAACCAAAAATTCAACATCCATATTTCACCGGAACTACTTCTTTGCAGACCCTCTGAATAATATATACATACACACACGAACCTGTGTACACAGCCTTAAACAAAACAAAATGAGTAGCTACCAGAATCGGAGTTCGATTCGGAAAACATCGGAAGCATTCGCTGATGCTGCGTTCACAATATACGCTTTGGGAAGGTAGAATTAGATTGAAAAGTTCAATAATTTGAATCCCGGTTAAGGCATTGAATTTTTCAGCCTGACTTCTCCTTTCCGTATTTGGCTTACACACATCTAGTGTGAAAGAAGAATCAATTTTTTCCAATATACGCTTTAATACTACTCTGGCTTCATTTTAAAGCTATGCGACAGATAGGGAGATGCTTTGCGGCTTGGCCGTATGCATAGCAGCCGAGCGGTAAAACTTACCTGTCTCGTAAGTGGACCAACATGATTTCGAATCCCTGATGTGCATGCTTCATTCTATTAATGCTATTTTAATATCAATGCCTAATTTTTTCCTTGCAGACGATAAATAATAATAATACTTCAAACACATTCATTTATAGAAACGCAAATAACATACTCTTGTCGTTTTCAAAATAGGTGCAATGTTATTAGAGAACTGTCCTAATATTGGCTGTGTAAACGCTCGGTCTCATTCATCTGTTATGAATGGTGCTGGCATATTACACGAAGTATCCTCTCGTGGAAATTTCACTAGGCATTTGGTCTCATCCATGACCCCTAGAATGAGGACAGTAATAGGATCAGAGAGTTTACATACAAGATATTAAGTTAGTTTCCATTTTTATTTGATTTTACATATAAGAATAAAATATTTATTTATTTATTTATATATTATTTATTTCATTTACTTTAAAAGCAGAGTCGTGTTTCAGTTTTCATGTATGAACATAATAATATAATAATAACCCGTTGCGCGACAGCCCTTAGAGGGCCAAGACCTACCAACCCGACTGCCTGCCTCACGCCCACTTACGCACGGCAGAGGTGGACGATCATCCAACCGATACGGGGAGGAGATGTGGTCAGCAGCTCCGGAATGTTGGTTTCCGTGACCAGCGCCGCTTACCTAGCGTAAGCTCCTCACCTTCCTCACGATGCTGAGTGGGCACCGGTCCTATACCCGGGACCAAAAATCCCCACCACATGGGTGGGATCGAACCAGGGCCGCTTTCCGTTGCCAGGGACCAAGGCATGCTGCCTTAGCCCGCTACGCCACGGCGTAGGACATGTATGAGCATAAATGCCATAAAGTCAAGTAAACCTTAGCATTTGAAATTGTATTACAAAGTCCGTACTACACCATTCATATTTCTACCAAAAAAAAAAAAAAAAGTGATATGTTCGGACAGTACCCAGTAGGTGAAGCACAACAGGATTTGAATGGCTGTGATGCTGCTATTCGTACTTCATTGCTATGGTTCTTATTTCTTTACTGGTGGTGTGAATTTTTAAATCCCTATGGAAGTTGTCATTCCTAAAGTATTGTCATCCGCCGCAAGAAGGCAAGCGTGGCATGAAGAGGGAGAGGTACTTGAACTGTTTATCTGTTCTGATAGTGGTACTGTTTACTACGAAATGAGTCTACGAGAGTGCATATGAGTCACCGATGCTGCCGGATCTAATGCTCGTTTCAGTAACTGCAGTGATAAGTATTATGCATGACTAAGTTATGTGACAACACTGTGTATTTTACATGAACCTAGCATCCTTGTCATATCCGGCAGCATAAACATCATGTGGACAGCAAAAGTGATTACGTTACATATTCATCTGCCTTGCCTTCTTATGGTGGGCAGACATTACCCTGAGAATACCACGTAGTACTTTGTTTTGAAAGTTTTGGTTATATTAATGCAGCTCCAGATCTGCAAGCTGTATATCCAGATAGGTTTTATTATCAGCTTACACAAAAGCAATTTATTATGTATCGCGAATTCAGAATGTCTTCCTAACCACCAATACATGACCATGAAATTTCAAAACCATTGCATAACGATACTTTTTTTTTAAATCCCACTATTTATATAACTCTGTATCAAATGAATAAATGGGGATAGAATATTTATCTGGATTAGGAAATGGTGGATGAAATATTAACAGTTTGTAGAGCAGTGAGTAAAGAAGGTAATATGAATGTAAGATGAGTTAATATATTATTTTATATTAAAGTCATGAGCATCCATTCCAAAACCAGATAAAGCATTTCCTGTTACGTATAAATTACCACTGACTTTAATAAAACGTTTAGCGACAGAAATTCTTAGTATTTTAAAATACAATTTTGTTCAGCTTCCAGGCTTTATTACGACACGAAGTTTCATTACTCTCGTGTCAGATGCTCGATACATTCATATTAGCAGGAATGTAGCGGTGCTGGAATGAAGCAGAACAAGTAGAAGAGAGATGCGCATTCACGAACGTATTTCAGCTGTTTCCTTTTAGATATTGACTCAGACATGTACCCCAACCCAAACGAAGACTGCTAGGGAAACAAAGGTTTTTACAAGTTGCAGCGTATGATTAAGAGTAGCAAACATTTTCAAGAAGTTAAAAAATTACTCTTCTAACATCCAGGTTTTAATACACACTACAGCGTTTGCTCCGACAGTCACTTTACGAGCATATGATTTCCAGCTTAACACCTGACCATGTAAATGCCCACTGAGGTGGTCCGGTCCGTAGTGAAGCACGTCAAGCTCTCCCTTGTGCTCAACGCCTCACAATTAAGGATCGGTGGCGTGAGGAGGTTAAGGAAAGAGAGATCGTAATCGGTTGGAGGTGACTTGTAGCTCCCGCATGAGAACTCTCATGTGTACTTCAGATTTGGGTGCGTCCTGACTGGTTGTGGGTTAATGATGATTCCTCGGATCTGGTAGACAGAAGTTAGGCTCCTACGCTCGCCACCGTAAAGTCGTTGTCGGTGTGGTTGCTGTGTTTAGCGTCACTGTCATTATTGTGATGTGAAGAGCAGCGGCATTAGCACTGTGTTGTCAAACCGGATGTATTTATCGTCTTCCCTATATATTACTCTTTGCGCTAGCTCTCACTGGAGCCATTGTTTGATATTGCACTTTGTCTCGGTGCATGGCGCGAAGGTGTACTTCTTAGGCGGCGCCGAATACGCGTCCGTTTCACGTAGGACTTAGGACCGAAGTGTCCTTACTAGCAAAACCTACTTTCCGCCATCACATTGAATTACCCCCACTCTAGATATTTCTAGGAGTTTGCAAAATAACATGAACAAATATCAATTTTTTATTGGCTGATAACTATCTCCACTTGAGATCAGTGTTGAGAATTTCCAGTTTCGGACCTGACATCAGAGACGCTTTCTCTAACGGTCCGCATGCAAAAATTTATGCGAAGACATGTACTCTGCGCGACGGTCAAAATCTTATAGACTGTTGTCAGATGCACGCATGGGATTTTAACAATGGGTTAGTTTCCAACTGGAAGGCGCCAAATTTTCCTTGAGTGCAAAACAGACAATACAGTAACGATTGTTTGTTTACAGGAATTGCAAAGGGAGTTTACTGACCTTCGCAGAGTGGCCCTGTCACTGTGGCGGTCTCCGGAGTATATGCTAGCATTATGGCATATGTCTATTCTGGTAAACGTCATTTATTTATATTTATTCGTTTGTTTGTGTTAATGTCTTTCTGATATCAGGTTATATGTCGTTTCAGTGTTCCTAGGTGACAGGGGCTGCGTCACCACGAGGAAACCGTCTAATGGCCCGTATTTATTATGGCCTTTGTTCCACTTCGATTTTACTTCCAGTTTTGTGCATTAAAAATGTTCCGAATGATGTAATTTGAAACGAATATTGTTCAAATATTCAGCATAAACTTCGAGAGACTAAAGTTAAAAACTGATAGTCTCTTCTTTTTTAAAATTTCCCGTTATATAACACAATTAATTTGGTCACTGAGGAAGTTTGACTCTATTTGATCATTATTTTAACGTCAAAGAAATGAGTATCCAAGATGAACGCCTATTACGTGAGGGGAAAGGAATCTGTACAACACAGTATCTGAAAGCAAGGAAACTGATCTTCAGAAAATAGTGTATAGCTAGAAACTAATAGTAAAACTGAATAAACAAAAATTAAGACAAAAACTTTAAGAGGTATGTAAAATTATTGATTAGTAAGATCAATAATTTTATTAAGAAATGATAAAGAGATAAATAAACAGTCGCAATAAATAAAGTTCATGTGTTTAAATCAGTGCAAAGCAACTAGTAATAAATCAGTGTCACTATGGCAATTAGGTATACATACTGTACTTACTGCATTTACTCTATACATACTATTAGTTAAGTAAAATTCAACACAATTGGATCCTTTCCAAGAAAATTAAAAACGCCAATGTTACTTTCCAGTGGAAGTTTTTTTGAACGTCTTCTGTTACATCCTCTAACTTAAATACGAAAACGAAAATCTAATTTTTGCTCTTAAGGTATGCTTTTCGCATACACAATACACTCGCACGATTTCTAAGATGGATTTAATGGTTCTCAAAGTGAAATCTGGGTATAAATTTTTGGGGTGGAATACAATACTTCCTGATATCTACGAGGGCTGTTCAATAAAGAATGATCATAATTTTTATGGTCATAATTTTTCGCACTAAAATTCACTCTTATTATACTCTGTTAGCTTAATGTGTAACAAACACGCCGTAGTAGTTTCATTGTTGTTATTCTTGGTTCCCGCCTGTGAGAAACAGGTAAGTTCAGGCATATTCAGTATCGCCTACCGCTGCAATGCAGGTAACATGCAGCTAAAGTAGATGTTAGAGGAAGATCCGGAGTTTCTTACAAACGTAATCACTACTGATGAGACTTGGCTACACGATTTTGATCCTGAGAGCAAACAGCAAAGCTCAGTGTGGAAATATCCTTCATCAACAAACCCCCCAAAAAGCAAAATTGTTGCTTCTGCTGGGAAAGTTATGGTCATCTCATTCTTTGATATTCATGGAATGGTTTATCAGCATATTGTACGTGCACACACATCAGTAACTGGAAAGTACTACATGGATGTCCTGAAAACATTGCAAGTCAATATGAGGCGCAAAGGACCACATTTCAATGAAGCTGGCTGGATACTGCACCACGATAATGCGCGACCGCATATTGCCAATGTTGTTGCTGAATATCTTGCAAAAATCAACGTGAAGTGCATCCCTCACCCTCCCTATAGTCCGGATTTAGCCCCATGTGAATTTTTTCTATTCCCTAACTTGAAGAAACGCCTTAGTGGGAGGCATTATCCATCATCAGAAGCAGTGGTGAAGGCTGTGGGGGCGATTTTGAAGGATCTCTCAAAAATGGTTTCCAGCATGCCTTTGAAGACTGGCAGAAACGCTGGGACAAGTGCATCGCATTCAGGGGAGACTATTTTGAGAAGGACCATCAAAATTATGAGGATGAGTAAAGGTACGTTGTCAAAAAAATGTGATTATTTTTTATTAAACAGCCTTCGTAGTATAGAAAATGAAAGCCACAAATTAAATAAGAATACTTAAAAATATAAATAACTTCTTAATGTTTGTAATGAGAGATTTATTTATGTATTTAACTGATAATTAGCATTCAAATGTACTGCGCCCCTCCTGGCTTAGAGAAAACAAGTAGTCACTGGGATGAAAAGGGGAACTGAATTTTAAAGGTCTCTAGCAAAAACAAGAAATGTAAAAACATAGTTCAGTGAAAACTTAGAAGAACTAGAATTTAATTTTGTACAAATGTATGTACATCAGTTATCTCTGACTGATGAAATATTATGTTCGTTGATCTTCACAGTCTGTCTTGTTGTTCAGTTGAATGGATTTACCATCTATCTACAAGTGGTAGTAGAAAAACAAAACCAACAAAAAAGAAAAGGAAAATACATATTTCCTAAATTGTCAGGTTCGTCAAAAGAAGAACGAAGACTATTTTTCAGAGTCTCCGCCTCATTTACATATACATATTCTATGGAATGGTATGGTATGGTATGGAAACATATGGTATGGGCATATCCAAAGAATGACCGAGGAAAGGTTACCAAAGAAGTATGCTAGTTGGTCGGCACCTGGTCGAAATAAACGTGGAAGAGCTCGACTCACATAGAAGTGTGGAATTAATAGAGCAATGGAGAAAAGAGAATTAGAAGATGGACAGTGAAATTACTAAAGAAGTAATTACAGAAAACTGATACAGGACAACAATGCAACTGCTGAAAAGTGGGAAGTCTGTAAAAGTATTAACAAAATAAACATGCTCCACATTAAAAACTGAAACGCTGCTGTAATCTTGTCCTAGTATCAATACGCAAGTCAGCACATGCTCAAAGAAACGGCCAGGAAGTTAACAAAACTTTGATATACAATAACAAACTACAGGTGACGTAAGATAGGTTATAAATTTGACCACTTTTATTTTGTCTATATTCACAGATAATTTGTTCGCTTTAAACCAGCATGACATACAGTTCAAAACGTAATCCATTTTAATTATACACTCCTTTAAATTTCTACTGGTCACCAGGACACTAGTGTCATCGGCGAAAAAGCTGTACTTGCAATGTCTTTTATATAAAGTGAGAGGTCATTTATATGATCAGAAATAATAAAGGCCCTAACACGGAACCTTGGGGTACTCCATGACATTAGAGAATTCTGCACGTCTCTGCCACTTACGTTGCCCATTTCAGCAGGCCATTGTTTCTTCCGGGGCTGTACTCAGAAAAGATGCAACTGCTGGTCGAAGTTGTAGTTGCACTTTCTAGTCGAGGATATAAAGTAGTATAAACAAACTGGAAAAAACGCTTTATTAGAGCGAATTAACAAACAATACCAATGTCAGCATTTTAGCATAGGCAAGTGGGAACCAGGGAAGGTTTAATCCTTAGAAGTTTGAAGAAGAAAAGATAGAAGCGGAGGAAAGATGAGGAAGCGCAGAACGGAGAACACTAAGAAAAATAAGATAGGGATTTCATTCCACTCTCCCCTTTAACGAACAGGAAGATAACCTGTTATGGTGCTGTTTCACGTGTTGCTTTTGCATTAATCTGATTTACAGCGTAATGGAGCAGTAAGTGGCAGTACAGTAGTGAGAGTATGTTTACAATAGCGAGGCAAATCATTTTCTCTGCTGTGTGAAACAAGAACAAGAAGACCGCCCATATGCTAGCATTTGGAGCAAGAAACTGCCTTTGCAGCAGTTATTGTCATAGCAAACTTGTTTAGCTCTGCTTAGATCTTCTTGTACAACATGGTGTTCTTGTAGATCAGGGTTGTCCTTACCTCTCTGCAAATTATAGCTTTGTTAGCGTTACTAACATAAATTTCCTGTGTGCAAAAATAACTTCAGCTCCTCGAGGGGTATACAGCGGTTATTATGAAACTTTGTTCTGATATCGACATGGCATCTTGGTTCAGAAAATGCCACAATTTTGAACATTTGCAGGCCAGAGTTCAATTTTAAACTATATTACTTACAGAGTTATACACATTTTATTACTTTTTTCGTTTACATTTAATGTTATAATGAAAGAAAATGTGCAGGTACATGTGTTTATAGCATAATCCTAAGAAATAACCAAATAATTTTGATAATTTTTCTCTATTAAAAGGCGCTTTTCTTACCAACGAACATAGACAGTAAAATAACTTCAAAATGATTGTAATTTCAAAAATTGTGCACTCCCAGATAGTGAAATATTGTTAACATGGTCAAGTTAAAAAGAACACGTAAAGGAGGTTTCGACTTTTCTTTGATATCATACAGTAAGAAATTCAGCTTGTTGCCGAATTGTTAAATCTTTTAATATATAAACTAATGACAATTTCATATTTCTCTTTCAGTATCATTCATATGTGCCTTTGAACTGGATTACTTTACGGAGGGGATTCGGCGCGGAGGTGCAAACGCGGTCTATTATACCTATGCCTCCAAGTAGGTCAGCCCCCTGGGAAGGAAGGATGAGGCGACAGGAGAGAGAGGATGACCGTCCCAAGGAGCCACGACAGAGAAGAGGGCATGCCCCATATATTTTACCAGATAGAAACTCCTCGGAAGGCCAGGACAACAGACATCCCAGTTTACTGTGGCCCAGAAACCGTCAACCGTCCTACCTGAGGGGGAAGGGAAGTGTTATTCAGAGCATATCATCCTGCCATGCAGCACCGAGACACCCCCCCGACACTTCTACCCTGAAAGAGACCATCAGATGAGAGATGATGTGAAATGATAATAATGAAGACCAATTGAAGGCACAGAAATTTCGGGGTATGTAATCAATCTACCTGGCGTCTCGGGAAAACACCCGAAAAACCCATGGGTTAGGTAAGTCGGCCACGGAAATCGAAGCCGGCTCTCCTCAGTGTGGGATATGTGCCTTTGTCAAGGATTCATTTCAAACTAAACAGAAGACTACGACATGCGAAAACAGCATTAAAATGTGTATTCGTGATAAGCTGTTGCAATGAACAAAACATATAGCAATTTTTAAAATATAATTTACGCCCTTTAACTTCTTTTAAAGTCATGTCGGACGATGAATGAATTGAGTGAAATGATGCTCAAATGGGTCCATTAGCTTAGAGTTACCCGATAGACATGCTACCATCTGCGCTACCGAGGGGTGCAAATATATAGCAAGACGACACATAAAGCCCGCCTTGGTAGCGTGGTGGTAGCGTGTCTGCCTCACGTTCAAGAGATCCCGAGTTCGAATCTCGGTCAAGATGAGTTACCTGAATACGGTTTTTTCCGAGGTTTTCCCTTATCCTGAAAGACGACTGTCGGGTAACTCTAAGCTCTATGGACCCTGCGCTCATTTGAGCATCATTTCACACATTCTCTTCATCGTCCGATATGACTTAACTTTGAACGACATAACTTACACCAAAAAAAAAAAAAAAAAAAAAAAAAAAAACCCATGCACACACAAAATAACACCGCAAAGGTTAAAATATTTTTGCTACAGTTTGACCGGCCGTCCTCCGGCTCTAACATTTCTCGAGAGGAAGAAACGGGCTGTTTTCAGTTCTTTAGCGGAATTTCAAGAAAAGGAACATGCATATCTTAAATATTTCACGCATTTGATATTTCACAAACCAGTAGCTATATTATCACAGTAGCAATAGTAATTCGACCTACGAACACTAAAAAACTGAATTCACGCTCGCACAAAATAGTAAACAAACTTAACTAGCGCAAGCACCAAAAGCAACGGAAGCCACGTGGTCCAAGAAAAATTAAACCGGCAACATGGTGTTCTATTCGGAAGCCACGCCTAGTAGCGACAGTGCTAATTGGTGCTAACAGACAGTTTTAACTTCCTGACTACAACACCGGATGTACAGACTCCCAGTACTACCAACAGAAGCAGTTAATGCATGTAAAAGGTGTGAAAGAAATGTTCGAATAGAATGGTGTTGGAATGAATATCTTGCATGATAATGAAATTGCAAGTTGGATTTCAATGTTTTAAAGATAATATAGTCTTATATTTTAATTCTAAAGATAATTTTGTGGATACGTTTTCAATTGCTCATTACTGTATGAAGGTACTATCAACTTCCCCCCCCCCCACCTCTTGCAAGCGCAAAACGTCAGAGCCGGTGATCCAACGGCCGTACTGTAGTTTACATTGGGAAGTGACAATGAATATTTGGAAAACCGCTAAAGCTATAATGACTATAATAACGACTGTATTTTGCCGGTAGTGAATTTTCGTCTATCTTAGAAAGTATTCTCCTTTCCAATAATCCGTTTGATCATATGAATATTGAAATACCTGACTTTCTATGAATGCAGGGTGAGATAAACAGAAAGTGTGATCACACACCACATACAATATACGCTGTACAGGAAACACAATTTATTAAATTAATTGGGAGTCGATTAATGATACAAAATAAGACTTACTTTTAAATTTTCTCGGAACCAGTTTCTGAGGCCTTCCCTCTATCTTCAGCCGGACATCGACTTCTTCTCATTGGCGTAGCTGGCAATATTTTGCCATCGGTCTCCTCTGGTGGCGGTTCGAGGAACTTGCTGAACAAATCTTTCTGGGGGATGTCGAAATTGAATACTTTGTTCCTATTTTTTGAAATAAAGATTTGTTCCCATGTGGACAGTTCTTCTTTTCCTGTTGTATGTTTTAGTAATTTCGGTTCTGGATTTATGTTGTGTTTTTTTTTTCCAAAAATGCGTGGCAACTGCTGATTTTTCTAATTGTTTATATTTTATGTTCCTAAAGTGTTCCTTTACTCTTGTTTCTAAATTTCTTTTGGTTTTTCCAATATAAATTTGACTACATATAAATTTGACTTCAATTTGATATATACCAGATGTTTTGTTAGATGGAATGGCATCTTTGACGTTCGAGCAAATTAGGTTTTTTAAGGAGTAATGGTTCACTGGAGCTAGTTGAATGTTTTGTTTTTTGAAGACTTTTTTGAATTTATCAAAGACCCATGGATGGTAAGTGAATTTTTTGAAGATCATTTTAGTTTCTGTAGCTGAGAGGGTTGTGGTTTCCTTTAGTAGTTTCTTGTTATTTGCTAAGTACACTTTTTTGTCTACTAGTGATTTGCCAGCTACGCCAATGAGAAGAAGTCGATGTCCGGCTGAAGATAGAGGGAAGGCCTCAGAAACTGGTTCCGGGAAAATTTAAAAGTAAGTGTTGTTTTGTGTCATTAATCGACTCCCAATTAATTTAATTTATACAACAACACTGTTTTCAACACTTTCATGAAAGGATTTAACACAATTTATGTTAACTACAATGTTAAGCTATTATGTGTTTCAAATGGGAAGGGTTCTGGAGTCCAGCTAATCAGATGCCTTATCACACTCAGCGTTGCCAGCTTGTTACCCCACTCCTTTTATCCTACAACATGCAGGTCTGCTTGGTGCAGACGTAAGGGTAAGCAACTTATGTTTTACAAACTTTTACAATGATGCAGTTGCCAAAATCAAAATTGGAAAAAGCATTTTCGCAAATTATGTATATTTTAAAATACTAGGACTGTAATTATATTTTATGAATTGCCTGTTTTTCTAATCCAATGGGACTGCCAATGGCTCATGCATATCGCCGTCAATGTCACTTCCGTTAAGAGACAATTCGTCATTGTCACTGTCTTCATTGTCTGAGTCTTGCAAATTTATGATTATACGTTCCAAAATCTCGTCACGTGCTATTTCTTTCTTAAAATCGTCTTCTTGAAGGTTTTCTGCATGCCTCACGCAGTTTCTCCAGTCCTGTTGTGTTACCTTGTCAATTTCTTCGTGAACAAGTCGTTTAAAGTCCGTCAGCTTAAAAGTATTATTTCTGATTGCTATCCCCCTAATTACTTGAGCCCACACCAACTCAATTGGATTATATTGGCAAGTGGTAAGGTGGGAGGCGTATCACCTCGTGTCCCGTTTCAATTGCAAGTTTGTCCAGCTGATACACTTTTTCCGTGTTTTTAAACGGAAGTACTCTTTGTAATAACTCATTTTTAGTTTCTGTTTCCGAAAAATTTTTGAAGAAATTGTACACCTTAAAAATTATACTTCGAGCCTGACTTTGCAATAATTGCCTTTTTGACTCGCCACTAAATTCACCGCAAGAAGCCATTGCATTATTTAACTGTTAATCTATTGTTGTGTAAAGAACAACTGAATGCTATTGATCTGAAATCTCCAGAGTAAAAAAACAATTCTTATCCAGCATTCATTCATAAACATAAGCATACAGCATTACACAGGCTAACAGAAAATGAAGTGTTTGCTCTTTCTCGAATTTAACACCTTAACTTATTCACAGTAATTCTTATACCAAGTCATGTCAGTATTTTAAATTTCAGTTCTGAGTAATTAAAGCTATATGTACATATACATACACACCAACCTCTTTGAACTCTCTAGAGTAAATAGAGATTACGAACCATTCATAAACAAAGATATAATGTGACCACACACGTTAGCCAGGGCAGCAGGAAATTTGTTTCCTCTCGCTCGAATTGGATTATTCAAAGTAATTCTTTTATCACGTCATGTCAAACATTTACGTTTCAGTTCTGAGTAATTACAAATATACGTACACGCATACATGCCATCTAATAATGATATTCATACGGTGCACACGTCGCGATTTATTGTTATAATACAGGTAATATTTGTTTATTTATTTGTATTAGAAAAAATATTTGAGCTAAAAATAAGGGGTTTTCATGGTTATGTTAGATACATTACTCTCTACCTTCCACATGGATCAGTTTTGGCAAAATCTGAATTTTTGTCTTAGCGCGAATAGTATTTCATACAGATTGATTAGGTTGGCGCTCCTCACACACCACTTAGCGAGAATGCAGTACGACAACACCGCAGGACTCCGATTGGTTGCTCACCAAGTAGCGCTCATGGACAAACACCTTCCCATTTAAAACACATAATAGTTTAATATTGTGTTAAAATTTAACATTGCTCGGTGAAACTGGTAATGAATAGATTAATAGAGAGTAATGCAACATCACCTGATATGACGCTTAACCACATTTCTCAAAATGAGGAGTGTGTAGTACATTTCTTTTCAGTTCGCGCTTTCCATGACGTTTGCTATGATGAGTTGCTTAACTTTCAGATTGGTACGGTAAATAGGCACCGCAATGTGACAGCGATAGGAATTGGAGTAAATAATTGGTACGCTTTCTGAGACGTGTACAACATCCACCACATTTCATCATTGAGAACTCATTTAAATTTAATGAGGTACAACGATCGTCTATAGCAACATCTTCTCTCGCTCTCCAGCATGCATTGGGCTGATCACCCATCCTGGGTTCTCTATATGATCCAGAGTTTCTGTTGCTTAACCCAACAGGGATAGAGGAACAAGAAACCCCTAAAACCATGATAGTGGTAAAACTAGGGAAGTTGAAGACGCAGAAGAAGAAGAAGAACAAGAAGAAGAAGAAGAAGAAGAAGAAGAAGAAGAAGAAGAAGAAGAAGAAGAAGAAGAAGAAGAAGAAGAAGAAAAGAAGAAGAATAACTATGTAGGCAGAGAAGAGAGCAAAGTAATAATAACAAGAATGTTTAAATAATGGTTTAGATTAAGGATAAAAAAGGGTAAAATATAATAAATTAAATAAATAAATTAAAAGAAATAAGAGGGTGTAGGAATATAGAAGAGTGCTCTATGTAGAGAATGAAAAATAATTATTGGCATACGGTTGTTGACGTAAGGCAACAAAATAACCAGAGGAAAGACTAAGGATGCAGGAATGCATCGATCTACCATTGCAGATATTCAGAGAAATTTGCTGAACACAAAATAAGGAAGGTACTCGTATAACAGATTTTGTTGTATATTTAAGTAATGTAAAGAGCAAAATCATAGAAAAATGAATAAACATTGTAAAGCAAAGCTACAATATTGGATATTTTAACTTATATTCATTTCTCTAGTATAAAGTGTATACTTGAACATTCAAACCAATAATAAGGAATATATCGGAAATACAGTGCGATCCATATAAATCTGAACCATTTCAATAGGACATAACGTTTGAACCAATAATAGGACACACGGGCCACTTTGGGAGAACATAATACACAATTGGGAGATTACACTACACATTTTCAGTTTGGCTCTACCCTTTCATACTACGTCCTACATACGGTTAGTGTGAAAGAACAATTCATTTAAATTACCGTATGTACATCTCAGAGAAAATATTTGAAGTGTCCTCCACCAGCATCTATACATGTCTGCACTCGTCTCACCATATTCTCTGAAGATTTACGGAGAGTATCCTCGACAGTGTTAGCTTATTCCGGTTCGAATGGATTCCTTGAGAACATCAATTGTCGTGGCCTATTTTTATACACTATGTTTTTAGATAACCCCCAAGAAAAAATACGGTGGGGTTAGGTCAGGGAAGCTGGGGGAGCCACAGACCTTTTGAGAGTATTCAATTATCTAAGAAAATGGTTACAAGTCCCACGGTCTCATTAGATGAATAGCACGTTGCCCCATCTTGCTGGAAATAACTTTCTCTCAATTCGATATCATCCAGCTGCTCCACAAATGTATTGAAGATACCCATATAAACTTCACTTTCCACAGTCGCAACAAAGAAAATGGCTCTTTTTTCTGTTGTAATTTACATCCTACAACGTTAAGTCATACCGGACGATGAATGTAATGGGTGAAATGATGCTCAAATGAGCTCATGGTCCATAGAGCTTAGAGTTACCACTTATTCGTCTTTCAGGATAAGGGAAAACCCCGGAAAAACCCTTATTCAGGTAACTCACCCTGACCGAGATTCGAACTCGGGACCTCTTGAACGTGAAGCAGACATCTACAACCACGCTAACGTGGCGGTAGAGAAAATGACACATTTAAGTCTGTCGACTGTCAACAATGGTCAGTGTTATCAATTCTTCCAGAGCCACTGAGATTATTAAAACAAATTTCTAAATTGTACGAGCTTTCAAAGGGAAATGATAGGGTTCAGGCTTATATGCATCACACTATAGTTAATTGCACTAAAAGTTTGAGACAAAACGTGCCTTACAGAGATATGCATATTTTGTGTGCTCAGATTCATTAGAAGGAAGAGGCCATATTCAGGAATTATATACTTTTCAAATGTCATAAAGAAAACTTGGGCTGGCTCCATAGCTCAGTCGGTAAAACACCTGCCTGCCTGCGAGGGATCTGGGTTGGATTCCCTGCTGGGGGTGGGGATTTTTCTCCAACCTAGATGATTGTCTATCTTCCTCAGAGTCTGGAAGTATGAATAAGAGTGCGAATGTGTGCGTGATCTAACCTGCAACCCAAGGTTTACTAAGTTAATACCATCGCCAATAGGAGAAACCAAAAGGAAATCGACTGCAGATATGACCATTACAGTTAAACGTGGCGCATAAATGGACCAAAAATTATTGAAGATAAAGTATTTTAATTATAACGTCGTTATTAATTTTTCAGAAAATTACAATTTCCCCCCCCCCAAAAAAAAATTGAAAGTAAAGGAAGTTTGGATTGTGAAGCAGAAACCACATGTTTCCGATTACATTTGATAGGGAGCGCCGATAAAACTACTTAAGTTATTAATATGCGTACTAGAATAAATAATATCGGAGATAACTCAAAGAAGAATATCTAATGGTAAAGCAGAATACAGACTGGGCCTCAGGTTAGCAAAGGGTAGACAGAACAGGATGTGAGAATAAAGAGACAATAAAGACGTGAAACTTCTCGAAAACATTTGTAAATGTTACGTTTATTACTTCCTGCCTACGGCGCATTTCTTGCTCATGGAAGTCCTGGCCGATGTCTTGTTTGTTGCGGCAAATCCGTAAACCAGTGTTAAATTGAATGGGTTCTAATTGGAGCTGTGTGTTGTCCTATCCTCAGGTGAATGGTTGCGGGAAATGGATTTTGGTGGTTGGGGCTACTCAGTCGTATTAATAGCACTTTGTTTGTTGCAGAATTATTTGGTTTAATTCCTACTAAGTTTGCTTATCGACTTGGATCAGTGACCACCTGTTAGTAAAATCCCTAACATAAATTCAATTTTACTTGAAACCCTGGATTACTTGTTTAAAGTTACTTCCGCGCGGTTTCTATTTCTTCTTTATACGGTGACTACTTTGCTCTAATAAACTTCTAATGCTACTTCCACTTACGCTGGTTGCGCTATTTTTAACTTCCCTACATTTCAGACTTATAAATTTTCGCTTCTCTTCTTAACGTGCATGAACACGTCCTTCCTGTCGTGGTATCACCTTTTAAGTAAGTTTTTCTTACTTCACGATTCAGTTCGAACCTTATTCTGACCCCCTCTCTAACTTTATCACATGACCAAACTAGCTCACCCTTCTCAAATGTTACATTAGTATTGGTTTCTCATTTATTTCGAATTTTCGCATTGGTTTGCAAAACTCATCTAACTCGTTGACGTTCAGCCCACACCTACCCTGAGTTGTTTGTAACGGTATACATCGTTATCAAATCAGCGAAGTAAATCTCTTTAGCGTTCATGCTCAACTGCATTTTGAAACCCTTTTTGTCCCAACACATTCCTGGCTGGAAGTATTCTATAGTTCTCTGACATTGAACTTTTCCTAGCACAAAGAAGATAACGGTCCTGCCTTCCTGTCTCTCCGAAATGTACATATTTTTACAAGAATGTTTTCTTTTCCTTGCCTGGATGCTAGTATATATGTTATATTAAATTATATTCTTCCCTTCTTACTCTTTAAGTAAACCGCTATTTTAATTATTACTCTATCCATTCTAATTTCATATTATTATAACAACATTTTTATATTAGTTTAGCAAAGCATTTTTATTAATTTATCTTCTTCTTTTAATTATACGATTTTGATTAATTCGCCGCCTCATAATCGCTGCCTGATACTGCGGTTACATTGTGTTTCCCAACATTTCATTATCTACACTAGTTATAACTTGTACCTCTTTGTTTATTCATTGTATTGATTTGTTGTTAACTCGCATCGTATGAGTACATTTACTGGCTTCTTTGTTTCTGTACAAGGATGTTAGTAAAATTATTGTAATCGAGTAACGCTTCCGACAGCACCAGCAGGTATTTATATCACATCATTTATTTCAATCCATCATATTTTTTACAGCCATTGCCAAACCTTCCTAAAGCTTTAAAATGGTCTCATTTTCACTTTTCTTGCTTCTATTGTATGGCATGTCGGATTCTAAAAGCGCTATTTGAGAGGTTTACTCTGTTGTGTTTTAGTCTGTTGCAATCATGCTCGTTACAGAACATCCTTTAAAGTAACTATTTCCGTCTACGTAGTAGAACCTTATGTATCAAAACTTTTATATTGTCACGACACCGCGCGTAAGTGAACGCCGAGAGAGAGAAGCAGGGAGTGAAAGGGACAGATAGCGCAAAGCCACGCCCTTGCTCGCACTGGGAGAAAGGGGACGGGGAGAGAAAGAGCCAGGGAAGTGTCTGGACGGTTCTCTCTACTTCACCTGCCGCTTCATGACAGACCGTGATGCTTCGGGAGGTGTCGAGAATCTTCGCCAACCAACGGCTCATGTATAAAACCGATTGCGCTGGACCAGTTCAGCAGACCATCGTAGCAACATGGGGAAGAAGAACACCGCAACACCAGAGCAGAGCCAGGCAGAGAAGCCGCCTTCATCGCAGCCCTCGCCAGCCAGCTCTCGGGAGCTATCTCCCGCCTCGCTGCGGGTATCGGCAGACGAGAGGGAGCCTCCCGCGGAACTGATGGGGAAGTTCTGGGCAGCTCGGCCCAATTCCCCTGCACAGGGCGGCCATCAAGCGCCCTGACAACCGCTGCATGAAGAAGCACATAAACTGCAGCTCGCAGTTACTTCACCTGCAGAAGCACAACCACCGCAGCCGCCAAAGGCAACTGTTCAGCGGCTTTCCTACGCAGCTGCAGCACAACAGACACCTCCAAGATCTCTGCACTCCTCACCAGCGCCACCCACCTCCACAGGAAGCTACACAGTGGTCATCAGCGGGGTACTCCGTGATCTCCCGTGCAGGTTTATTCTCTCCGCCGCAAAACAGAGGTGGCCTGGAGAGCCAACCGGATAACTCGAGAGTAGTCACCACCACTCTAGTGGGCCTGCATCGAGCCGACAGCGCGGAGAAGGATGCTGCCTTGAGGAAGGGACTGCCCTTATTAGGACGCTGTCTCAGAATTGATTTGGCGATTTAAGGAAGCTTTGGAGATTTCCTCTGAAACGAGCACGCTTAATCGGGATGCTGGATTTCAGTTCAGCTCCTCCTGGAAACCGGCCTTAAAATGGAAATCCGTCGATTTAAGAGCAAAGATCAATACAGCTTGATAATCAAGTTAAGTAGTTACGTTTCTTTTACACAATTTTCTATACTCACGCCATCTCCTCACCTGGCATTTAATTTACTGAAAACAGTCTTTTGTTCAGCAATGCGAATTTTGATAGCGTTTTGTCTTTGTTTATAGCTGTGTTATATCCAGCGTTTCATCTGGGGTTATAACATTTTATAAATATCCTGATGATGGGAGAGATGCACACTCCTGAAACGTTGATATCTAATCATCTTTTCGCCTGGCTGGCTGCCCGAGAAGAAAGTGAATGAAAATAATGTTTGCCAGCACAGTCTGGCCGGTAATCTTTGATGAGTCCATACAGGAACATTAATAGGCACATTATATTGTTAATGTTTTTTAAAGATCACTTAAAGAAGGTAACTGCAAGATGGCTCTATCTAAAATGGGAAAGCTAATACAGAAACCTGTTTTCGCAACACTGCAGCTCTCAAGATTTAAGTGCTTTCCTTGTGAGTTTTAGCTAAACGTTGTCTCACAGTAGTCTCTTCCTCGAATTTTTGATATTGCATTTGGACGACCCTGATCTATAAGAACAGGTTTCCCCGACGACGACGACTTCAAACTGCGTTCCTGTGCTCTGTACTTATTTGGCCGACTGTGCATCTCTAGTATTACATAGAACTTTACGTTTTATTTTTACTGGTACGTGTATAAAATATGACAACGCTTTCTGCGCAACTTGTTACATCGTGCTGTATGTTTGACCTGAATGAGTAGGGGGCCCCATTTCTCCTGACTTAGTACAGTAAACGTCTACTGCCATTTACTTGCATTAACTAATGGTTTTATGAAGTGTGCATTCTGGCAGGGGAAGTCTCTGATGAGAACTTGGACATTCTCCAAATGGTAAACAAAACCATTTTCCAGCGCTTGGGGACTGCCTCACGGACAATTTCACGACTAACCTGTTCACCAGAATTCTTTAGTGCCTTAAAATATCCATTTACGTATGATTGTGTTTGATGTCAGATTCGTGACAAACGTCATTGTTTACAACAGTTATCGCAAAGTGCATAAACGCATGTGAAGAATACATTAAAAACAATTAAAAGGAATGCCAAACTTGGTATTTAAGTCAAATATCTTCCAAGAATTGAAAAGATTTTCAATAAAATCCTCAGTGGTAACCTGAAAACTATTCTTTTATTTTTATTTCTAAACCTCACTAAGAGATACACAACAGTCCTATTTATTAAAATGTACGAGTGCTGTTCAGTAAAGAATGATCATAATTTTCTTACGGTCTTAATTTTTCGAACTAAAATTCAATCTTATTATACTTTGTTAGCTTAATGTGAAACAAACGCGCTGCAGTAGTTTCATTGTTGGTACTCCTGGTTCCCGCCTGTGAGAACCAGGATAGTTCAGACATGTTCAGTATTGCCTACCGCTGCAATGGAGGTAACATGCGAGGAACAATATGCGGCTTTGAAATTCTGCTTTTGTATCAACAAATCTTCAGTTGAGGTCTATGCAATGTTACAGGAGGGCTATGGAGAGTCTGTTCTTCCCCACAGCACAGCTCGAAGGTGGTTTAAAATTCTGAAAGAGGGGAGACAATCAATTTCAAAGGAAGGTGGACCCGGTGCTCTTACGGAAGAAAACATCAACACTGCTGGTGCCATTGTGAGAGAGGATCGACGAATTACCTTAAGATCACTTTCTGAAATACTGAACATTTCATTGGGTACCACCCACACGTTGGTGACAGAAGCATTACACATGAGACGTGTTTGTGTGCGATGACTTCCAAGATGGCCGCATATTGCCAATGTTGTTCCTGAATGTCTTGCAAAAATCAACGTGAAATGCATCCCTCACCCTCTCTATGGTCCGGATTTAGCCTCCTGTGACTCTTTTCTATTCCCTAACTTCAAGAAACGCCTTCGTACGAGGCATTATCCATCATCAGAAGCAGTTGTGAAGGCTGCGGTGGCGATTTTGAAGGATCTCTCAAAAATGGTTTCCAGCATGTCTTTGAAGACTGGCAGAAACACTGGGACAATTGCATCGCATTCAGGGGAGACTATTTTGAGAAGGACCGTCAAATTTATGATGAGAAAAAAAAAGTTGTGGCTATTCTTTATTAAACAGCCCTCGTAGTTAAAATAAGTAAGAAGCAAATTAATTGCATTCAGTTTTGACTTAATAGTCAGATATATTCACTATATTTATTAATCAACAGCAAAGTAGATGTGTCATGTTAATGATAAAACTGAAATTTAATTTTCAACTAAGAAGGCGTGTTGATAGAATAAAAGGGGGGGGGGGAGTATGATTCAGATGGTTTAATTGCATTTACATTCTACATTCTATTACATAGTTAAAAACAAACATTATAATTTCATTATAAAAAATCAAATGTTTGTGAATATGTTAAACACAGACAAACAGCTTCAAGGATATACTTAAACACACTGCGGTTTGCAAAAATTGCAACACCAAGAAGGAAATGCACGAATGAATTTAATACCACAGGTTAGGTACATGACAAGTAGCAAAGGATTAACTTTTCAAATTTGTACATGAACTTTGAGCTCTATATTCAGTACTTCATGCGGCCCCATGCGCTGCAATTAGAGCTGCTATACGCCGCGGCAATGTATCAAAAAGGTTCTGAATACTTCCTGAGGAATTTCCCTCCATGCAGTTTGTATTCGAACCCACAGCATGACAGTAGCTACTAGAGGACTATGACGCACCAGGTGCCGACCAACCATATTCCAGACATAGCCGATGGGCGACATGTCAGGCGAACGTGCATGCCAGGGAAGCAAGGTACCCATGCTCTTCGAAGAAGGCTCGCAATATGTGGTCGGGCACTGTCCTATTGAAATATGCCTGAGAAGACGCCTGAAGCAGGGAGTGTAACTCAGACTCTACAACCACCGTTAGATAACAGTTAGTGTTCAAAGTGTCCTCAATTCATAGAAGGTAAGATCGGTTATTGTAACCAATGGCGCCCCAAATCATCACACCTGGCGTTTGTTGACTATGCCGCTCAAGGCAGTCCTCCAGGTTGCGCTCACCACGGTACCGTCGGACACGTGTGCGGCCATCACTGTAGGACACGTTGAAGCGGGACTTATCCGAAAGGACTACATTTTGCCATTCAGCAACCTAGGGACGGTGTTCACGTGCCCATTGCATTCGAAGGGGCTTGTAGTTTCTGGACAATGAAAGCCGACGTAATACATGCGTGTAACCAGTCTAACCTGCAGCAGACGGCAACGAACCGATGATACAGACAAGTTCACACCTGTTGGTCATTTTTCGTGGTCCAGTTCCCGCTCTTCGCTACGTACGAACTTCATCTATCCACTGCCTCCACACACATATCGCTGTCGTAGCAGCACGCCCTGTACGAGCCGAAATGTCACGGTATGACAAACCCGCTTCCCGGAAATTGATCATTCTGGCCCATTCGAACTCGGTCACATGCCGATATGGCTCCCTTTGACGTCGACGAGGCATACTGGTACTCACGTTATTTTTTCTAAGTTCTTTGACAGCTCTGCACTGACTACACAGGCCGCAACACTGACCTTGTCGGACTGACACGCGAGGGTTGTGCTTGGCCTACGTGTACCCCATCTCTCTGCAAACCTAATCACTTATTGGTTGCACTTTCTTCTACACTTCCACCAAGTTTGGGGATATTCGGATAATTCCTTCTTGCTGTTGCAATTTTCACAAACAGCAGTGTTTAAAGCATTTAATAAACTATAAGCATGATTGGGATTTATGCAGTCAAAAGATCACTAAATGATATTTCTTTAAAACCATTAATCTCATTAACACAAAATATACATGTTCTTCAACGTAGATCAATATAAGTTATTCAACTTAAAACGATTCTAGAAAGGTATAATTCTAATACATTTAACAAACATTTATGGTATAAATCATGTTTAACCTGAAAAGAATCACTCCATAGCTTTTCAATACATTAAAATAATAACAGTATTCACTCATTCAAATTACCTAAATCCGTATAGATACTACATACTGTGACACCAATTATATTTAGAAACTTGAGCAAAGAATAAAGAATTGCATTATACAAAACGATTGCATTAAGCCTTGTATAACTAAACACTGAAAATAGAAAACCTTATGTTTTATTCTTACTTTTGTAAAAACCTTCTTACAAACGTTTATTCCTCTATCTATTTCATGTAAATCGAGATAAACAGTTGCATAAACTACCTTCTTGCTATATTCAGGATACTCTCGGTATAAAAGTAAGGTGAAAAGGCGATTAGAAACCGATGTTTCGGGAGCGTAAATCGCTATCATCATCAGGATAGGAACGAATAATTCTTTTTTCTTTTGCTTGTTCGTTCATATCCTGATGATGAGAGCGATGTACCCTTCCGAAACGTCCGTTTCTAATCGCCTTTTCACCTTACTTTTATCCCGAGAATATATTGAATATATTCGTCACCAGGAAAGTTTCAAGTCTTATTTTATCTTGTTGCTAATTTTCTCGCAGATGCAACAGTCGAATTTTTCAAAGCCAGTCGCTATGTGACAGCTTTTTATGGTTAAGAGACAAGAAACCCAGTAACGTATTCCTATTTGAGGGAAATATATGCATTAGAAAATTCAAATAACTAACAATGACTATATCGGAAGTGCTGCACTAACAAAAATTGTAACTGACATATTTTGTGCTTTAATGACATCTACAGGTTTGAATAGCAAGATTTTTCTATATTTACGTTTACCAGTTTCTTAGGTCATTCAGAAAGCAGAGAACGTTTGTATACATTTCCAGGGAATTCAAGATATGCATTTCATTTGTCAAGAAAGTATCTTGCATATATGGTATTTTAATCAAAATCATCAAAAGCAATTTGACAAACTCAACGTTCACGAGAAATTTTCCTTGTAAATAATAGTATGGGTGAAGAATTTCTTAGAAATCTTCATGTTGCATCCTTCTAAGATGCTGAACTAAGAGCAAGTAATGTATTTAACCATTTTTTCCTTTAGGGTTACGATCTTCACAGTCAGACACAAATACAGAAACATTTTCCCCAAATTCCTTTTATTTGATTCAGGATTTTGTATTTCCGGTGAAACCTCGACAGCAAAATGTTGTGTAGAATACTTAAATATGTAGTCAAGAAATAACAAACAGGGGAAGTAGTAGAAATAAAACTTCTGAGACCATTGGCAGGATGTACATTATAACACAATAAAAATAAATAAAAGAAGCCATTCTCACTCGACCTAGAAAATTATGGTTGGTACTATTACTGTAAAAGTAAATTCTTCTTCTTCTTCTTCTTCCTTTCATGGTTTAGGCCAAGTGAGCTGAACCTGACGGGGTCATCCACGTTAACGTCGTCCACTCGGTTTATATAACTGGATGGGATTACAGTACGGAGCATGCTCAATCCTGTGACCAATCTTGATCTATTGTACCTATGCTCTAAGTGGGGAATCCTCGGGAGGAAGGATAAGGCGAGAGGAGGCAGAGGGTGGCCAGCCCAGGGAGTCACGAAAATGCACAGGGCAGGGTTCCTACAATTATCGGTTGGAACTTTTTTTTTATATCGGGTGATTAATGAGATGGATGAAATGATGCTCAAATGCGTCCGGAGGTCCATGGAACTTAGTTTCCTGACATTCGTCTATCAGGATAAGGGAATACTCCGGGAAAAAAGAAAAAAAAATTTAAACCAGGTAACTCACTCTAACCCAAATTCGAACTCGGGACCTCTTGGACGTGAGGTAGACACGCTAGTTTGGAAACTCCCAGGCAGGCCAGCACAACCGGTATCCCAACCGACTGTAGTCCAGACAGAGCCCCACGAAACTGGGCTAGGAGACCGAAGACCGCCCTACCGGAGCATATCATCCTTCCATGCACCACTGAGGCACCCACCACACTTCTACCCTCAAAGAGAACACCAGAGGAGCGATGGAGATGAAATGGAGCGATAGGAAATTCGTGGGGTGTTTCTAACATCTCCAGCAGTCGCCTGGTGACCGGGGAAAACAGGGGTCAGGTAGATCGGTCAGGAAAATTGAACCCAGTTCTTCCGAATGCTGGTCAAAGAAGAAACCGACTGAGCCATTCCTCTCAGTTTGGTTTATATGATAGGATTATTGCCGGCTTTCCTACAGGATGAGGCTTATGAATGAAGAAAGCTTTACATGCAAGGGGACACCAACCCAGACGCATAACCCACAATCTGGAGGGCCAAGATTCTTATTGTAAAAGTAGTTACAAAGTAAAATGTTTAAAAGTAATTACTACAATAATTAAATATGTGGAAGGAAAACGCCATTCTGTTCCAATCCTTAAAGTCTAATATGTAAAAAAGGTGCCGTAATTACCACCTTGTTTTGTATTTTGGATTTGCTTAGTTCGTCTTTCACTGTACACCACAATTCCTGGGTTTAGGAACAACACATACCTTCAATCCATATTAGAATAATTAAAAAATAAGATTTTGGTTTAATAAAACTCAGGTTGTTTCTAATGCTTTCGAAATGTCCTTTTGTTTTTCTGCAATACCCTATTTTTCCGTTATAATTTTTTGCTGAACAATATTTAACTGCATCAGTCGAATGCTTCTATCCACACAACTAGTTTTGTTCGGGAATATTCATCCAAGAATTGTGTGTTACAAAGTTAACTCAGTGTTTTATTTTCCCTTTGGGATATTTTACGAGCCACCGCGTCATCTGCATGCAAAGGCGATACTTTGCACGACACAGCCTTGGTAAAGTACATTGAATTTATGGAGGTTTCGGTTACATCATACGTTAAATCACGGCTCCTTTGATTGTAAACACCGGAAGAATGGCACAGTATGCTGCATCATGCCTTGTATTTGGACTTATTAAAGTAAACTGTCTGGTGGTCTTTGATATCCAGCAGTGGCGTAGCGTGCTGGCAGAGAATGTCAACTGTGATTTATACATTTGTATTTCTCCTTTGCCTTCGTATAAACAGGGAGATAAACGTAGTACAGAAAGTTGAATCTGACTTAGGGTTAAAAAATCAATGCCTGAACTCAAACCATGGATCTTTGATTCTCTATTGCGATAATTTTACCTCAGGCGACTCCCAATTACGTACACAATCAAGTGTTTGTATTATAAGTCATAACCCGATTTTGCACATGGTCAAATTTTGTTCCAACTGCCACAGCCAAATTGAAAAAAAAAAAAAAAGAAAAAAAAGGTGAGCACGATGTTGGTACAGTAAAACCTGCCTAAAACGTACCCTTTATATGCCGGAAAACTGAAAAAAACGTAAATTCGTATGTAAAATTATATATACTCTAATCAGAAAAGCTGCCTAACGCGGAAACGGAAATATTATTGGGAAAATATTATTTGAGGGCAACTGTGCTTGCACCGAAGTTCCATGAACTATAAAGTCATGAACTGTACTCCTTCGAGGAAAAGGGCCAGCAACCTATTAGGTCTCTCAACCCTCTTCCAACATACATTATAAGGGTACAACTGTTTTGCCTGTGTTCATTCTCAGTTTCGTTGTTACAAGTACGAGTGGAAGAAAACTGTGAACTTTTGTCAATTTTAAAAACATAGTTTGAGTGTACATAAATTCTGTAAAATGAATTCTAAACTAGGACATTATCACTGGAGAGGAAAAAAATAAGGCCATTGAAGAACACGAGAAGAACAGACATCGACCTAAAGAACTAAATGTGTTGTTTAAAGAGGGGAAATCTTAGATTTATGAAATTTAAAAATTAATTAAAGACGTGTGGGTTCAAGGGAACAGCAGGACATGTGAAACGCATTACAAAATCTACAGAGAATGACGAGCTAAATCGCTATGTTCGACTGGTTTGTTAGTGCTCGTGGTAAAGCAATTCCCACTTCTAGTCCGTTATTTTAGACTCAATCTTTAGAAAGAGCAAGAAAATTAGGCAAAGACTATTTTAGAACTTCAAATGGATGGCTCGACAGTTATAAACATCGTCATATTTGCTCAAGTTGTTCTTGGGAATTAAGCCAAGTGAAAAGACGAATAGAAATCGACTTTTCGGGAGTGTGCATCTCTCCCATCATCAGGTGGGATGATTATGATGATGATGATGATGATGATTACTTCTGATCGTCTTTTCACCTGGCTTGCCTCCGAAAACAACTTGAGCATATTCTTCGCCAGGAAAGCTTCAGATCTTATTTTTATCGTCATATTGTTTTGAATATTGTATGTGGTGAAGCAAATTATGTCGGTATGCAGTCAGTTACAGATTCGAAAGGGAAAATTGAAAACAGACAGAGGAACTAGGCGATAAACCATAATTATTGTACCTAAGTTGGAAATAAAGTACATAATACGTATCAGTCTATTGTTATTTACACTTCATTCCATATTATTGCTTCACTGAGCGACTATTTCGTAATTTGTTTGTATTTAAACAAAACCCTCTGTAAGAGGAAACCTGTGTAAATGGAAAATAAATGCCGAAACGATCACATTCCGTTTTAAAGAGGTTTCATTGTAATTATCATGACGTCGCTGTATGGTTGGGTTCGATTAGTCTACGGAGGGGAGTAGGCACGGTGCTCCAACTGATGGTACTTGTACCTGTGCCCTAATGGGGCATTCCCTATAGGAAGGATGAGGCGAGAGGAGACAGTGCTGCCTTCCCAAGGAGCTACGTCAATGCATACGGCATGGTCCCTACACTTTATCAGTTGGAAACTCCCCGGCAGGCCAGCACAATAGGCAGATCACCCAACTGCGGTTCGAAAACTTCCCTACTAGATGGGGAAGTTCGAGAGACCGTTCTACCGAAGGAGGAAGTGGGCATATCATCCTGCCATGCAACGCAAGACATCCGCTGACAGTTCTACCTTGAAAGAGACCACCAGATGACAAATGATGTGAAATAATAATGGAGATGAAATGGAGGGGCAGGAAATTCGGGGGATGTAATTAACCTTCCCTGTATTCACTTGGATACCCGGGAAAACTCCCGAAAAACACGGGTAAAGTAGATCAGCCACGGGAATTAAACTCAGCTTCCCAAATGCGGGCCACAGACGAAACCAGCTCTGCCATTTCGCTCTGTTTGCTGTGTGAACTGGAGGTAACTTTAATTAAGAAAAGGAAGAAAATAATTCTGCTACTGGGATTTAAGTATTGTTTTCATAGAGATACGAAGAAAGTTAATGTTAATGCCAGAGGGTCTACTCCCATTAGTCCTGGACCCGTAGGACCAAGCACCCGGGCCTCCTTCGACCAGGGAGTTACCGAGCAGTCACGAAAGGGCGCCGGGTGTCTCCATGGGGCTTTTCATAGGGCAAGGCCTAGAGACTAACAAGTGCACCCCATCTGGTCCTGTGCACTCCAAACGGGATGGAAGTGGATACGCCACTTACGCGCGCCAACTCCAAAATGGGAAGGCTACCGATATGACCTCGGCGGTACCGCCTGGTGATCTAGCACACCTTTTGTAGCTATGCTGACTGGTACGCGGGAGTATTAATGGCTTCCCTCAACCCCGTCCGGAGATGTACCCGATCTCCCACGGGTATCGGGAACTACTACCCCCTCGAGTCCAACCCAATCCGAACAACCTCCTAGGGGAGGGGCTCGAATGTTCGGCCCGAGGTTCCTCTAGTAACGTCAGAGGTACCACGAGTGCTAAGGGTCCGCAGCGCCCGCACCAAGGTAGTTAAAGGGGACGGATCCCCTCCCCTACGTGGAGAGATACGAAGAATAATATGACACGATGGAAATGCCTTTTAAATGTCACATCAAAAGGTATATTAGTAGAACTGTTGTTGAAGCAAGTAAGAAATACAACCACCATAAAGATGACTGGATTTTAAATCTTTAAATAATTCATATTTCAGAACGGTTAAGGAAGTTAATACAGAAAGAAATGAATTGTAAGAATGAAAATTAGTTAACCAAAGTAGACATGTCGTACAGCGATATATCACTTAAGAGCCAAGTGTATACGACCAGAATCTCAAAATGTATAATACTGTCACATTGGTGATCGTGAGCATACTTTGGAGAGGAATCGAGTCGGACAATTGAGCCGCTATTACTCTTTTAATGTGGGAGGAGCCGGAGATCCATGGCCTTCCACGGGGTGGTACTGGCCGACATCACAAATATATCACTCAGCACGACTGGGCTATGTTATTACCGCACAAATACCAAATGTTGCTCTTCTAGTACGTAATTCGAGAAGCTTCCAGTTCCAGACGGCCCCACCAGGATTATATAACGTTCGAGTACGTCAGTATTGTGACTTTGTGGGTTCGTGGAATTAAAAGGCCGAGTTGCAGAAATTAAAAATCTCCTTTATTTTCGTAGAAATACTCTTATAGATTACAGCAGCATTACGTTACATACACCATCAGTCTACCAAGGTCGATGACAATAACAAACAGTGACAGCAGATTACATCATTTGTTCTCGTTACAACAACACAGCTGGCAGTCTCTCATTTCACAACACTGTTTGACACTCACTCTGCTTTACCACTGTCCTGCTGGTGTGTCACAATCCCTTATATACCACATTCATGATTACCAGACTGTTCTGTCAATCACTAGATGTTTCTGGAAAACAGGCATCTAACGACGCAATCCGAATATTCTATCACATTCTAAAGGCGCAACTTAATCTATGCCGGCAAGTCCTTTACCTCAGTTATCTTTTACTTGCCGGCGCTTGTTTACAATAGCCGCGCTATAATTAACTGTTTAGCAAGGTTCATTATTACCATGAAACTTTATCCGCCGACTGTTTTCTTATTTGTGCCGAAACTTTTATGTCTGTTGCCGTGACACTATGTAGTGTTGTGTGTGTGTGTGTGTGTGTGTGTGTGTGTGTGTGGTGTGGGAGGGAGGGTGCGAGGAATCGACACAGTGAAGTAGTTCACAGATCAGTCGGTTAGTTGAGTTGTCTGAGTCGACAGAGCAGTGCGAGAAGTGCGGTATAGTCGCGCTGCTCAAATGGTTACCCTGGCCCTATCTTTGTTAATAGAAACCTCTCAGATAACGCACTGATTATTCCACGCTGACTTTTGATTCCTGCACATTTCATTGGCTGAAGTGATGCGCTTATTGGAGCTTAAGCACACGTTCGAGAAACGCGCAAGTACCCCTCTCACTCTTAAGAGAATAATGAGAGAGAATAATAATATCTGAGAGGTTCTATTAGCAAAGATAAAGTCAGGGTAACCTTTTGAGTAGCACTACAATACGTGATCGGTAGTCACCAGGCAAGGGAGGCGTGCAGTGAAGAAATTCAAGAAAATCAAGATATACCAGTGAATGAGTAATGAGTACCATGTCTCCATGGTAAGGAATCGGCGTGCAGTGTGGAACATTCATAGGTGAATATAGGAGCTGCGTTCAGAATGGGCGTGCAGCTCCACGTGAGAAGTAAACCGTTGTGTAAGTCAGTGAGATTACTAGCAGCGCAAGTGGATGCGTGCTAAGCAGATAAAGAAACGTTAAAGAGATGTGCTTAAGCTCTATATGTGTAAAAGGTAACGCGATTGTATGCTAACACTACGTCAAGAATTTTAATTTCAAACAATAAATTTGAGGTGAAGTTCGTCTAGTCTTACGTCTGTGGTTTTGTCACAAAACATACATGAAGTTCTTAATTCCATGGACAGCTGATGGCGAATAGTTTCCTATGATGAAAACTTACAAGTATTCAGCCAAAGTGAAATACGTTTGGTAGATGAAACCTTTAAATGCAGTGCGAGGTTCTTGTATAGTTGTTTACCATTCACGTGTCTAGTGAATGGGCATTATGTCCCGTTTGTGCTTCGTTTGCTCAGTAGTAAGTACTTTGATACATAGCGGTGATTAAGATGACGGCGATGATAACTGTTTCCCTTTCACCCGCTCTTATTATTTATAAAGTCCAGGTTCATATCGTTCTCATCCTACACTGCGATCGAATACAATCTCTCGTTGTACAATCTAGCTACCATACTTCAAACACTGGATAGGGACGGGCAATACTGACTGCTGTAAGCAGCTGCATACTGCTACCACTGAATGGGTGAAATGTTCATACTAGTAGCTACAACGAAATACGTAATGAAAGAGTTTAAGCAGACGTTTATCTGGAGTACAGAGTAATAAGCTCACGTAAAGGAAGATAGAGAAAGACGTGCAAATGTAAGACAGTGTATGTTTCAACACCGTTACCAATCTGATGGTCTCCTCTCTTTATGTATTATTTCATTCAAAATTGCGTAATTATATATCATATCAATTTTATTTTTATTATGCTACACACATTTGTCATTTTTAAGTTCATAATGATCAGTATTGTATTGTAAGGTTTGTTACATGGTTATAACAGAATATTTTAATCAATTGTCTAAGAATCACAAGTACTAAGAAAATCTACTTTATCTCAATAAAACAATTTGACTTAGTTGTATCAACTGGCTATTGTACTATCTATTATTTATGAGATTGCACAATAAGCCTTTTAAATTGCCATGTGGGAAATTCGCGAAACTTCAACACAAAAAAAGGCAATCCCGTTACCCGCCCCGTTATCCGTCGCTTTCCTAACTCACATCCCATTCATTCACCTGTCCATACACTATTATTATTTTATTAAGTTTATTTTCAGGGTACAGCAAAACAGATTCAATGATTTAGAGCTGTCGACAGCTAAGATTGTTCTCAAATCAGTCAGTTTTTTAACCAGAGGAGTAATTTCGGATTTGAAGTATTCTTTCGGTGCTCATCTGTGCTTGAAATTTGAAACGAGACGTAATGAGGCCTTTGTGTGATCTTGTGACGAAAATAACAAGTGAATTTGAATTTTCTAGCTAACCCAATTGCTACTTCTTTGTCTCAGGATCAACAAGTATTTGGTTGTGCAGGTTTAAAATCATGTTAGTTATATTTTACACTTTATTTCGAGGAAAATCTGTGTTTGATTAATTATAATTGCAGCCTTAAAATATTCTGGTCAGCTTAAACATAATCGAAACAAACAAACCAAGTATTACTTACTTTTGCATCATCATCATCATCATCATCATCATCATCATCATCATCATCATCATCATCATCATCATCATCATCATCATCATTATTATTATTATTATTATTATTATTATTATTATTATTATTATTATTATTATTATTAAATTTATTTTATGAAGAGCCCACAGTATCTTCATCTGTAAATAAGACACTTCTTTCAATAGTGTCTTAAACGAGCTGGAATTTCTACTGGTCATCCAGTAAACTAACAAGGACTTAATTAAGTCAAGAGTGATCCAACACTGGTTTATTCTTGCCCAACAGAGCGATGGCTGCCCTTTGCTCGCTGTCAGATGAGAGACTGGCCTAGATTTTCAGAACAAAGGATTTTATTAAATTTCTATATATAAACTTTGGGTCCAGAAGTCAATAGCACAGCTTGTTGCTATTAAAATCTGGTTCAGAAGACGAATACTAACTAAAAGGTGATTTTCAGTTAATAGAATTGTAATCATTCAGATGGCTTAAGCTTTAAAATTATCTATAATAGTTTATTATTTTACTTTCATAGTTCATTTTGACGTTCTGAAGCCTGCAAAAATTCCAAAAGCGCAGAGAATATAAATTGATAACAAGAAATTATTTAAAAGGAGTCCGCGGTCCGCTCTGTCTGGGACATCCTTATAGTTTTTTTTCTTTTTTTTTTGTGTGTGTTTTCTCGTAACTAGTAAATAACAAGACGGCATTTAGGAGAAATTTTACATTCCAACGTTCCTTTCCCAATTAAATAAACTTCTGATGAAGTGTGCATGCGTAAACTTTGCTTCAACATATATTCCGTTAATGATATTGTGTAACTGAAATGAATATTTTACGGCAGAAGGCGTTATAAAAGATCACGTGTGAGCTAAACGTATTATGAAATTCATCAGTCTAAAGCTTCTATAGCTCTTACGTGATGTTTAATAGGGGATACACATTGATTGCATTTAAACATTATGAAAATGTTTTGTTCTACTTTGTATTGATGCAGCAGTTGGACCATTATTGTTCGTGAAATTCAAAAGGCGCTGTTGGATTAACTTGATAATGTTATAGCCTGTAAACAAATTTCTGAATGCTTCTTGATATAACTGTTCATTATTTATTTATAGTTAATAATTAGACAAAGTATAATAAGGATTACTTCTTCAAATTATGTGTAACAACTTGACCATCAAATCAATTTCAATGTTCCCCTTCCAATCTGCATTGACAGGTTCCTCAGAGCTCCTCCATGGAACGTTCTGAACAGATGTTTCTGTAGCAAAGAACAGTGTAGGAACTCTTCTAGAATATTGGCTCAAAACGACAAGAAATTAGAGAATTTAAAAATTATCTTAAATGTATTAACATAGTTATTTTATTATTATTTATGGGATTGCACATATTTTAGACTAGCGTGCGGGAAGTTGGTGAAACTCCAACACGAATCCATGTAACTATTGCAATATTACTGCAGCAATATTTAAATAATTTTATTACTATTTATTTATTTATCTATCCATTCATCATCTCTACCCATTCACCCATCCGAAAAAAAAGAAAAAAAAATCATACCTCCATCCATCCATCCATCCATCCATCCATCCATCCATCCATCCATCCATCCATCCATCCATCCATCCATCCATCCATCCATCCATCCATCCATCCATCCATCCATCCATCCATCCATCCATCCATCCATCCATCCATCCATCCATCCATCCATCCATCCATCCATCCATCCATCCATCCATCCATCCATCCATCCATCCATCCATCCATCCATCCATCCATCCATCCATCCATCCATCCATCCATCCATCCATCCATCCATCCATCCATCCATCCATCCATCCATCCATCCATCCATCCATCCATCCATCCATCCATCCATCCATCCATCCATCCATCCATCCATCCATCCATCCATCCATCCATCCATCCATCCATCCATCCATCCATCCATCCATCCATCCATCCATCCATCCATCCATCCATCCATCCATCCATCCATCCATCCATCCATCCATCCATCCATCCATCCATCCATCCATCCATCCATCCATCCATCCATCCATCCATCCATCCATCCATCCATCCATCCATCCATCCATCCATCCATCCATCCATCCATCCATCCATCCATCCATCCATCCATCCATCCATCCATCCATCCATCCATCCATCCATCCATCCATCCATCCATCCATCCATCCATCCATCCATCCATCCATCCATCCATCCATCCATCCATCCATCCATCCATCCATCCATCCATCCATCCATCCATCCATCCATCCATCCATCCATCCATCCATCCATCCATCCATCCATCCATCCATCCATCCATCCATCCATCCATCCATCCATCCATCCATCCATCCATCCATCCATCCATCCATCCATCCATCCATCCATCCATCCATCCATCCATCCATCCATCCATCCATCCATCCATCCATCCATCCATCCATCCATCCATCCATCCATCCATCCATCCATCCATCCATCCATCCATCCATCCATCCATCCATCCATCTATTTATTCATTTGTAATTTTACGTCCTCCAACGTTAAGTCATATTGGACGGTGAATGAAATGGGTGAAATGATGCTCAACTGTGTCCAGGAACCATGGAGCTCAGAGCTACCCGACATTCGTCTTTAAGGATTAGGAAAAACCCGTAAAGCCTTATCCAGGTAACTCACCCTGACAGAGATTCAAACTCGGGACCTCTTGAACGTGATGCAGACACGCTACCATCTACGCTACCGGAGTGGGCACTATTTTATTAGGTTAATCTTTTGCTCTGATTCGACACATCAGTTCAAGATTTGTTTGTGACTACACTGAGTTCTGAAGTCTGTCAGCTGTTTCCGCGGAGGGTAATTTCGACTTGGAAATATTCTTTCGGTGCTAGTCTCCGCTGTAAATTTGATAGAAAAAAAAAGAATGGTGAAAACTTTGTGTATTATTGAGACTAAAATAACCAGTAAAACTGAGCTTACTGACTTACCATTCTGTGACTTAGAATTAAGCTTCCTGTCGCACATGTTTAAAATCACGTCAAATACATTTAAAATTTTGCTGTGTTGAAAATTCGTGTTTCATTAATTATACTTCCAAATTTAAGGTTTGAAACATACATATTCACTCAGCTTAAAAATAAACGAAACAAAGAAGGCGTTCCAAGTAACTTAGAGCTTTAGTTTTGGAAGTTGTAATGAGTAATAATTGTTTATTATCATTACACAATTTATTTTGCGAAACCCCTACAATAGCGTGAGCTGCAGTTTGTTGAATGGTGTGCTAAACGAGAAGGAATTGCTATTTGGTCGTCCAGCAAACTGAACAAGAACTTAATTAAGTTAGAGTGATCCATCACTGACTGATTCTTGCCCAACAGAGCGATAGCTGCCCTTTGCTCGCTTTTATATGAGAGATTGGCCTAGATATTCGGAATTAAGGATTTTATTAAATTTCTATCAATAAGCTCGGGGACCAAAAGTCAACAGAACAACTTGCTGTAAATAAAATATTTCTTTGAATTCTGAGATCTGACGCTGAATTTCAACTAAAAGAAATTAACACTGAACAATGAAATTAAAGCGCGTGTGTTTAAATTGTCAGATTATATACATGTTAGGTGGAGTCAACATGAAAAATTCAATGCCAAGGCCGGGATTTGAACCACGGATCTGCTTATTTCCGTCCAGTTGCTCTAACCCATTGAGCTACCATGGCCAATGACATATTCTACCGGGAAATATACGAGTCAAATGGAGAATTTAATGTCAGGACAGCATGGTGGCCATGGTAGCTTCATGGGTTAGAGCGACTGGACGGAGACCAAGAAATCCGTGGCCACGGCATTGAATCTTTCATGTTGACACTATCTATCAAAAACCTTAGCCTATCTACGGCTAGTGTGAAGAAATG